>JAKSZU010000019.1:14946295-15608795 GCA_026018925.1 Tupaia tana | reverse complement strand
TATTCATTTTCTTCTCCCTCCTTTATTCCCCACACCAAATTAGACTTAGGATTAAACCTCTGTCCCTCTTCTACTCACTTCGTTTCATCTGAAATACAAGTTACTTCACGGAAATTTTAAATCCTGCCAAAATTTTAAGGCTCAATAATTAGTGGATAGGTACAGATTGCTCATCTTTTTGCCAGACCTTCACCATTAAGATTGTCTCGTGCTGTACTAACGTGACTCGTTCTTTTGACTCAGGTTCTATTATGAGTTAGAAATGAACTCCATTTCTGTGGCCTCACATTTCTTGAGACTATCAATTGTGGGAAGGGGAAACAGAACAGGAGTCCAGTCCTGAGTCCAGAGCATCTGGCTCAAGCGAAATGCTCTCTAGCTACAATTTATTTAATTATTTATGCCACAGCTCATTTGCTAGGTGCTACACCTTGAAACCATTTTTAAAGAAGTATTTTGGGGGGACCAGCAGTTAGTGTAATGGCTATGTTGCTGGACTCCCACGTAGTTGATCGTGGTTCGAGTCCCAAACCCGGAGACTTAAACTCACGCCAGGTGCATGTGCGTGTGTGCCCAAGATCCCTAGAGGAGAATGGAGGAGAAGGGATTGCGGCGTGGCCATCCCCCCTGGGGGGTGATTTCTCGCTTTCTGTCTGGCTCTCTGTCTCTCTCGCTTTCTGTCTGTCTCTCTTTGTCTGTTTGGCGAGTGCACACGCCCTATAGCAAAAACCTCTCCAAAAAAAAAAAAAGAAGTATTTTTGGGAAAACATTACAAAAAAATGCATATTTAATGCAATTAAGTTTAGATAAACCCAGAAGCAGGAGCAATAATGTGACCACTAATGGAGTTTGGATGCTGTAGAAACCAACCTAAGCAATATAAAAAACCATTTTACTTAATTGTTTCTGGTAATAATAATAAATACTTTGAAAACCAAAAAAAAAAAAAAAAAAAAGCAAAATGCTCACCATCACACACTCTTATTTTATTGCAAAATAAAAATTAGATAATTCCCTAAATGAAGCACTTTAAACTGCATAAGAGAAATTGAACAAACATATCCTCATTTATTGAAAGTATAATTATGCAAAATTCTTTCAAATTATGGTACACATTTTATGCCATTGCCTTTATACTCTAAGAGTTTATAGTCAAATAGGAAAAACTAATACATACAAAGATGCTATGAAAATACATTACATAGGTAAAAAGTTAAATAGGTGGTAACGTTGTTATTATGTATTTTTAATATACCTAATGTGTATAAGACAGAGTAGAGTCATAATACAACTAACATGGAGATAAAAGATACTACTTTTGGGGACCGGCAAGTGGCGTGGTGGTTAAGGTGCTGGGCATTCCCACATGGCCGACCATGGTTCAAGTCCCAGACCTGGTGGCTTGCTTTCTCACTTTCCTCCTCTCTCTCTCTCTGTGTGTGTGTGTCTCTCTGGTCAAATTAAAACAAATGAATGAATGAATAAATGAAATTGAATAAAATAATTTAAAAAATTAAATTGAATATTTAAAAAAAAAAGATACTACTTTTAAGAATAAGTTTGCCTTTTTTTTAAAAAAAAGTTCTTGTTATAGAACTGTAGTAGGCACATGTGCTCACCAGAGACTGTTGGAGGGTGTTTTTTCTCACCAGAGAGAAAAAGAGAGAAAGAAAGAGAAGGAAAGTGAGAAATCACCCTATGAGGGGATGGCACATGGTATTCCCCTGTCCTCCAGTCTTCTCTTGGGATTTTGGATGCATGCACATGCATCTAGTATGATTTACAAGCTGCTGGGTCCAGACCTCAAAGTGCACAGCTGGCCATGTGGAATAGAGCACCTTAACCTCCACACTACCTGGTGGCCAAGTTTGCTTTATTTTTAAGATACAGAAAGTGGTATTTTTTTTTGCTATAAAAATATTCTTAGATCAGCACTTTTTTCCTTTAAATAATTTTTTTGGTCCTCTTTTCTCTATTACCTTTGTCACTAGGTAGTTACTCTAATAAAAGTTCATGGGTGGGTGGATGACCATCTAGCTGGTACATGGTGGTTAAGGTGTTGGACTCCCACTGACCAACTGTGGTTTGAGTCCTGGACTCAGTGACTTGAAACTCACACTGGGCACATGTGGGTGCATGCCCAAAATCCAGAGAGGAGAAAGGAGGAGAAAGGATTGTGGTGTGGCCATCCTCCTCTGGCGGTGGGGGCGGGGGCTGATTTCCTACTTTTCTTTTGTCTGTTTTTCCCTCTCTCTCTCCATGTGAGTGCACACTCCCAATGGCAAAAACCTGAACAAACAAACACACAAATAAAAAGTTCATGGGTATGATGGGCCCTGAGTTTTCAGGTTTAAGAGTTCTGCTTGCACAATATTTTCATATAGTATATTTAATAGAATTGCATTGTCTTTCAGCTTGGAGGATTACTATGCACAAATTCAAACCTTATTGAGTGTCTGACCTGAGAGGTAACACCTATTCGAAGTGACGTATTCAGAGTCACATCTATGAAATTCTGTGGTGGTTTTGTTTTATTTATTTATTTTTTGTTTGTTTGTTTGTTTTGTTTTGTTTTGTTTTCCCCCAGAGGGCTGTTAGATTCACCAGAAAGAAAAAGAGAGACAGAAAGCACTGTCAGCAGGGCATTGTGATGTTGCAATCCGTTTTCCTCCATGTTTCCATTCCATCAGGATTTGGGACACGCGCACACATGTGCCCTGTATCTTTCAGGCTGACGGGGCTGGGTCTCCAACTGTGTAGGATCCGCTGGTTCCTTCTGCACTGTCCTTAACTGGTGGGGGCTGGCCCATGAAATACTCTCATTTTGAAATAAATATTTAACCAACCTGTGTCTCATTGGACATTTTTCTTCATTAATGTTTCCTTGATTATAATAGCACCATTAATTCTACATTTTCCATTTTTTATCTATTTAGGAATATTTTCTCCTATATAACTTTAATTTTTTTTTGAGAGGTTTTTGCTATAGGTCATGTGCGCTCGCCAGACAGAGAGACAGAGAGACAGAAAGCGAGAAATCACCCCCCAGGGGGGATGGCCATGCCGCAGTCCCTTCTCCTCCATTCTCCTCTTGGGATCTTGGGCAGGCACGCACACGCGCCCGCTGTAAGTTTAAGCCACTGGGTCTGGGACTCAAACCGTGGTCAACTAAATGGGAGTCCAGCGACATAGCCATTACACTAACTGCTGGTCCCAATATAACTTTAGTTTTTTAAAGAATTATTTTGTATTTATTTATTTATTATTTATAGCAGTTGCTTCTACAGGGGATGAACAGTACATAACACCGTACTGGAATCTAACTGAATTTGAATCCTGGTTCTAGGACTTACAATTAGTTTGTGTATAAGTAAATTATTTACATCTCTGCTTTGATTCTCTCATGATTTGAAGAAAACAACAATTTTATATGACAGAGATTTTGTGTGAATGAAATAAACTAATACAAGTGAGAAAAGTACTTTGAATAATGTATATGCTCAATTTGTGAAAACTATTATTATTATCATACCAGCTCTCCTTTTGCTGCATTGCTTTTGTCTGCCCTCAGTGTTGATTCTGACCTACTAACACTCATCTGCTTATCTGTTTCTTCTTGGGGCCAGCAGGTGGCATAGTGGGTAAGGCACTGGACTCGCACATGGCCAAACACAGTTTGAGTCCCAGATTCAGCTGCTTGAAACTCATTCCAGCCATGTGTACATGTGTGTCCAAAATCCTGAGAGGAGAACGGAGGAGAAAGGATTGCAGCATGTCCATCCCCTGTAGGGAGTGATTTCTCTCTTCCTGTCTGTCTTGTCTCTCCAATAAACACAAGTGTCCTAATAATAATCCCTCTCCAAAAAAAAAAAAAAAAAAAAAAGAAAGAATCAGTTCCTTCTTCTCATACTGTTTTTATTATATGACTTTGGTTAGGTCAGAGACTCACTTTGAAACTCTATCTTCTTCCTTTGAGTTCGTCTTATTTTTGTTAGCGTACATAGGGTATTTTGTTTCCTTACAATGGCAATTGCATTCTGTTAACATCAATATTTGAATTATTCATAATGAATAATGTTAACACTCAGTTGTTCTATAAAATGACAGGTTTTTAGAAAATTATCTTCTGTTCCTCCTATTATGTTTCCCTCATAAAATTAATGCAATGTCATTTTTGTTGTTTCTTTCCTCTTCTGTCTTTCCTTCATCCCATCTTTGCCTGTCTTCTGAAGTTGGTTAGTATAGACTGAGTCCCAACTGTTTCTGATGAAATTTCTTCTTGTGATTTCGTTGTTTCATCTGCCTGGTCATGTGGTATTTCTTCTAGAACTTTTATTTGTACTGCTAGAACATGAGTTAATTCAACTTGACTTCCTTCGCTTCTCATCTGGGACCTGTTGACTTTCTGTCTGATTTGCTGTGGAGGAACTAGGTAGAGTGCACCCCCGACTTTCCCACAAGGAGGTATTAGAGGAGGCCGTGAGGGTGCCTACAGGTAGGCTGGGGTTTATGCATTCTTGGAAAGCCATGATTTGAGTATTTTGATAAAATTTCATTCATTATCTGGGAACCAGCAGGTGGCATAGTGATTAAGGCACTGAACACTCCCATATGGCTAACCATGGTTCGAATCCTGGACCTGTCGGCTTGTTTTCTCACTTTCCCTCTCTCTGGTCAAATTAAAATAAAAGAATGAAATAAAAATTAAATAAGTATTTTTTTTAATTTCATTAATTATCTTCTAAAAAGAAGCATGAGAGAATGGCATCTGTGTAGGTAGGATAGCCATGACATGCTGTCCTGCTTTCATGAGTGGAATCATGAGGTGTTCTCTCTTGTCTTATTTATCTAGTGCTAGCACGCAGCTGTAAATAGTAGATACAAGTATATAGAATATTTTTGCTCATTTCCTGTTGAAATAGAGAAGGATGATTTTGTGTCTAGTTTATTCAACCATTTTTACCAATGAGGCAATTGAGTCTTTTCAAACTTCCAGATATCAGTAATTAACAACACATGAGAAACAAATATACAGAATGTCTTTTACTGTAATTCTGTCCCTTGATATAATTTAGAATCACCTGCTAAAGTCAATAGATTCAAGATAGCACAACTGAAGTATAAAGTAAGTTTTAAATAAATTATTATATAAACAGGTGCTTTTTTTTATATAAGTTTTTTTTTCCCATAGGTGCACTTACTTTCCAGAGAGAGACAGTAAGAAGGAAAGGAAAAATTTACCCCCCAGGAGAATGACCATACTGCAATCCCTTCTCCATTTTCCTCCTGGGATTTTGGGCATGTACACACATGTGCCTAGTACGATTTTCAAGCTACTAGGTCCATAACTTTAACTGTAATTGGCCATGTGTGAATCCAGCACCGTAACCACTGTGCCACCTGGAGGTATACTATTTTAAGAATAAAATCCAAATACCTTAAATCTAGTGTCTGGAAAAAAATTATGAGAAAACATCTATGTACTACGTATAGTATTTTAGTGACAATTTTGTATGCTTTTGTTAAAACTGTTTTTTTTTTTCCAATTGCTATAATTGTAAATATGCTTGAGTTTGTGCAAATTGAGAGTAATCAGATGATCACATTTCTGAGTGGTGGCAAGGTATTGGTGTCGGAAACTGAGTATTCCAAATTTTCTATATTCAAGGGTAAGCTTAAGCCTGTTTCCATTAAATCTTCTCATAATTTCCATTTTTGCTCTAAAAATATGTGCATTTTCAAGCCACATTCAAAGCTATAATTAGCTAAGATAAAGATTAATGAGATTTTAGAAAAACAACTATTATTTTCAGTGCAGACTGTCTCGGGTATAATTATAGCTTAGTGCCTTGGTCACTAGTAAATTTTAAAACAACGATATTGTAGCAAATCATATGTCTTATTCTTTTTAGCTAGCGCTGACTATAGAACCAGATTTTCAGCTTCAAAATGACAGGGATTTCCAAGAGAGGAAAGCATATTGATTCATCACTGAAAATCCTTGTTATTTTAATCACTGCTGTGTGGTTGAATTGACAGTGTGGCCATGGCTTCAATCTGATACAAAAGGTGTTGATTAGATGCAAAGTAATCAAAGCTAAATAGGGTGGCAGGTTGTCAGCACTTATTCTTTCTGCTTCACAGTATGTATTGTACAAGGTCCCACAGTTCCAATATGGCTTACATAATGCTTACAGCATAATAATGATTTAGTGCGGACCCTGACTCTCACATTCAAGCTTGATTTACTGCTTGTGCCAGAGTAACCCGTTTTAGAATGTCTAGAACAGCAGGTTGTCCACTAATATGCATAGCCATGAGTTCTATTTTTAAAGTTACTTCTTCTCAGCAAGTGATATGTTTCTCTAAAGATTCCTGACTGGAAATACCTTCTTGTGGAAAAATCCTTTACAGATAGCTTTTATGTTAACGCACAAGCAAACGAAGCTGTTAAATGCAAAAATGATCACATTTTGTTTCAACATCAATGACTAAACATTCAAAAGTTTCTCTTTAAAAATAAGTACACAGATAAACTATGGTAACAAAATGCACAATTAGTGGGTTTTCAACACTAGAGATTTCTTAAATATTTACTGATTCAATTAAGAGAGGACACTCTTTAGTTATACTACATAACGTTGTCTTATATTTTTAGTGTGAGAGGAGTGAGTAGTCAGGGCCTTGTATAAATAGTGGTCAAAACTGGTTCTTTCAAGAATGGTTTTCATTTGTATTTCCATCTCTGAAAATAATTTTTCTCTCTAGCACGATGATGGTGTATGCCAAGTCGCTAACACAAAAACAGTCTATACAGTGCATGTGCAGGCACACCCACACAATCTTTAAATATAAAAATTGACTTAACATTCATTTATAAGCATTTTATAAACAAACCTTCAAATTCTGAAAAGAAACACTAAAAAGTATAACCAAGTAGAAAGGAATATTAATTCCTTTGAGATAAAAGCTTAATACTGGGAACCAGTGGTAGTATAGTGGTTAAGGAGTTGGGTTCCCATGTAGCTGATTGCTGTTCAAGTCCCAAACTCATGCCAGGTGCGTGCCCAAAACTCTGAGAGGATAATGGAGGAGAAGGGATTGCGTGTGGCTATCCTCCAGGGGGGTAATTTCTTCCTTTCTGTCTCTTTCTGTCTCTCTCTGTCTCCCCAGTGAGGGCATGAAGCTATAGCAAAAATCTCTATTAAAAAAAAAAAAAAAAAAAAAAAAACCTCCCCAAACCAAAAAACTAAGAACTCAAATCTTGCTAAATAGATAAACCTAATAGATTGAGCATAAATTTTATATGGATATAGTTCTAATATCTGAAGAACATAAAGAAGATTTTTAGCTAATAAAGTTTAGACCAGTAGATGGCGTGGTAGTTAATGTGCTGGACTCCCACATGACTGTGGTTCGAGTCTCAGACCTGCCAACTTGGAGATCACACCGAGCACATGTGTGTGGATGTCTAAGATCCCAGAAAAAGATGGAAAAGAGAAGAGAGCACACTCTGTACCCCGAAGAGGGAATGATCCTATCACAATCCCCTCTCCTTCAATTTTCCTTCCTTTCAAGGATTTTGCTCACTCACATACACATACCAGGCATGTTTCTCGAGCTGCTGGGTCTAGTACTCGAACTGTGTGGTTGGTCTCGTGGGATCAAGATGCCTGAACCACCAGGCCATGAGCTGACCCTGTTATACAAAGTTTTGCTAAGATCTTATTCCTCGTAGATCACCGCATGGTGGTAACACAGTTGGATTCACACTGCGGGGTGCAGGGCCAGCCCTGGGTTCACATCCTGGAGACTCCCTCTAGGTGTGTCAGTGTCTGTGATCCAGGTTGTTAAGCCTGGCGGATGAGATCAGGGATAGAGAAGAGCATGAGGATCCCATTGAGGGTGCTGTTTCTCTCTCCCTTTGTCTCTTTCATGAAGTAAATAAATAAGCTTTTGCAAAAGTGAATATTTTAAACAATAATAATACAACAAATATATGTGGAAAAAACTTGATCCATTCAAATATAAAACATTTCCTTTCAAGTCTCTGCTGAAAAGACACAGGAGATAAAATACATTATTTAATAAAACTTAAAACTGAATGACTTGGAACTGGCAGGTAGCATGGTGGTTAAGGCGCTGGAATCTCACATGGTCGACTGCAGTTTGAGTCCCGGACCTAGTGACTTGCTTTCTCACTTTCCCTTTTTCTTTCTCTCTCTGGTCAAATTAGAAAAAAAAAAATAACCAGTACAATTAAAGAAGTAATTTTTAAAACTCGGAATGACTTTTATCTGTAAAGTTTAAAAAGGTTTAAATTCTACTGAATATTAAATTATAGGAATAATACAAATAAGAATTACTCAATGATACTGAGATAGCATCTAAAAAGGCATCTTCTGAAACACCTAATATCATGTTCCACTTTATAACAAAAATACATCCTGTGATTTACTCATGATATTGCTACAGGGAGGAAAAGGAAATCTATAATACTAGCACAGAAGCAAAGTAAACATGATTTAAGATTTTTTTTTAATAATGTTTATCATTTAACTGTGTAAGATTTCCTTCGTGAATGGTTGAGAGCGACCTTTCTAAAACTCTCAGGGAAATATTAAGATAGCTATTCTTTGAAGCTTTTCCAAAATTACAGGAAAAATATAAACAGAAATAAAAATAAAAGATTCACTTTTGTTTTAAACAAGCCTGGTAATTGGATGCTTGAGGAAAATGAAGCATGGTTTAAATATTGCAGGATTTCAGGGAAAAGATATTATTCTCTCTTACAGAAATTGTGTAGACAGAAAGAAGTAACACTGTGGTACATTCCCAGCATGAACAATACAGAAAGGGAACAGACTGCCCTTGCATGTCAGATGTTGCTTGGCTTTTCAAGTAAAATAGATGGTCGTATTCATGCCTATTTTCCCAAGGCAATTATAAGGCCTTGGGGGACAGGGCAGGTGTGCATTTTACATTGTACCTTCCAGAACGAGCAAACGCCCAAGCCTTTCTTTACGAGCTAGACTGTATTTTCTGGCCTGACATCATAAACTGATGTCTTAGAAACGCTGGAGCTCTAAATTTATATTTGAGAGACCAAGAATTACATCTTGTTTCTGTAACGCCAAAGCATGTCATCTGCACATGCTTCATGTTCCGTGATCTGAGAAACAATTTTGTGAGGTACATTACAGGACTAAATTAAACGTACTATTTAGAAATACTTTTTACAATGTTTATGATAATGTAGAGTATTGTGATTACTTAAACTTACTTTGTTTACCTCATTCTTTTCACTCAAATCCAAACACAGAAAACTTTTAAAAAATAATGGCAATTTATAATTGTAAATGAGAGCACTATTGAAACAATGTACAGGGAGAAAAATAAATAAATAAAGCTGACCCAAGAGCTGACTCGATAGAGACAGATTTGAAGTATACATAGGTAGATAGGCAGGTAGGAAGGTACTAAGCAGACATGCAGATATGCAAATAGGTGGTCAGAAAAGAAGGGGAGAGACAGACAGAAAATGTGTGTGTGTGTGTGTGTGTGTGTGTGTGAGAGAGAGAGAGAGAGAGAGAGAGAGAGAGACAGGCAGACAGACAGACAGACTAAATAATTTGGATTATAAAGGCATTAAAATTCTACATATGAGGGACCAGCAGATGGTGAATGGTTACGATGTTGGACTCCCACATAACTGACCACAGTTTGAGTCCTGAATCTGGAGGCTTAAAACTATTGTTGGGCGGGACCAGCAGTTGGTGTAATGGCTATGTTGCTGGACTCCCATGTAGTCGACCACGGTTCGAGTCCTAGACCCGGTGGCTTGAACGCATGCTGGGTGTATGTGTGTGCGTGCTCAAGATCCCGAGAGGAGAATGGAGGAGAAGGGATTGCAGTATGACCATCCCCCCGGGGGGTGATTTCTTGTTCTGTCTCTCTGTCTCTCTCTGTTGTTCTGGCGAGCATACATGCCCGATAGCAAAAACCACTCAAAAAAAAAATTAAAACAGGGAACCAGCAGTTAGTGTAATGGCTATGTCGCTGGACTCCCACGTAGTCGACTACGGTTCGCGTCTCGGACCCGGTGGCTTACAACTCACGCCGGGCACGTGTGCGTGTGTGCCCAAGATCCCGAGAGGAGAATGGAGGAGAAGGGATTGCGGCGTGACCATCCCCCCGGGGGGTGATTTCTCGCTTTCTGTCTCTATGTCTCTGTCTGTCTGGCGAGCGCACGCGCCCTATAGCGAAAAACCTCTCCCAAAAAAAAAAAAAAAAAATTAAAACAAACAAACAAACAAACAAACTATTGCTGGGCATGTGTGTTTCCGAAATCCTGAGAAGAGAATGGAGGAGAATCACCTTGTGGGGGTGATTTCTCACTTTCTGTCTGTCTGACTTTCTCTGTCTCTCTGATGAGCATATTTGGCCCTATAGCAAAAATCTCTATTAAAAAAAAAATACTATGTATGAGGGCCAGCAGGTGGCATGGTGATTAATTAAGGTGCTGGACTCCCCTTGCACATGGTAAGAGATTAATAAAACTGCGTAAAATTCCCAAAGACATTTAATCATTTTACTAGAATTTCCAACTTTTTTTTTTACTAGGGCCTTTACTGGGAATGTGGTCCTTTAGCGAAGAAAGAAACTCTCCCCTCACTAATACAATTTTTTGTGAAGAAAAAAGCTCTCCCCTCACTTACTATTTTTTGCTTGATATTTTCAATCCTAGTTAAAAGTCAAGTTTTCCTTGTAGCACGTGATATGGAGAACTTAGAGAAACCCACCACACAGAGAGCCCATGTGTTATCAATCGTCCTCTGACCCTTTCAAAGACCGACAAACTTAAACTTTCTTCCCTACTCAAGCCCGCGTGTACTCGGCCAGAATGAACAAAGCACCCAATATGGACTCTCCCCGTTGGTTATTTATCTAACTCCTTGCCTGCTCTACCTGGGGCCTCACCATGGCTCACATCATCAATAGTTCCCTTTATCATTTTAATCATCAACTAAATTATGACTTATGTTTTACTTTTACATTTTTCTGCTGTTCTTTAATTCCATTGTGGTAACTACACTGTGATGTTGTCATGATGAAGCCTGGAAGTCATGCCTTATTAATCCTCATCTAGGTATCGTCACACTGTACTCTGTGGAACTGCCCTCTATATAGAGAGAAAGGAACATTAACACGATCTGGAAAACTAAATTTCTGTCCTAGGAGTTTAAAGGAAATTGTTTTCTAAACATAGGAAAATATCTTTTTCACTTTCCTGTAGACTCATGAAGGCATAAGCGTTTGAAGTGCAGTTGGCTATAAATAGTAGTCCCTGAGAAGTAAAAGATGAGTTATCTTTGCTGGACTCCCACATGGCTGACCCTGACTCAAGTCCTGGCCCTGGTGGCTTGCAAATTGCGCTGAGCACATGCGCATGCATGCCCCAAATCCAAGAGGAGAATGGAAGAGAAGCGATTGTGGTGTGGCCATCTATCTCTCCTGGGGGTGATTTCTCACTTGCCCTCCCACTGTCTCTCTCCCACAAGTGCATGTAGCCTATGGCAAAAACCTTCCATAAACATATATATATATATATATATATATATATATATATATATATATATGTGTGTGTGTGTGTGTGTGTGTGTGTGTGTTTGTCTGTGTGTATAAAACAGTCATCAAAATATTTACAAAAAGAAAGGACAACCCCTTAGAGTCCTAGGTAATTTACTTTACACTATTACTTGAGCTCATGAGATCTATGTGAAGAGATCCATGTGTCCTAAAAATTGTTTGTTTTGAGATTTTTACCCAGAACAGACTCGATAAAGTCTCACTCAGACCCTCCTCAATACAGCCCAGAACCAAACAATATTGCAGTACCATCTATCAAAGATAATCTCATACAAACCTTTCTGGAAAACCCCTAGATTACTAACCCCAGAGGCTCATGTTGACACATTCCTCACTGGTCTTTCAAAGCCTTGCCCCTCTAGGATGACAGTACTTGAAGAATCTTAGATGATTGCTCTCTTGGTTGACATCTTCCACAATGCATCCTGCTTCTATGCACGTCGTAGTCTCAGAAATTGGTTTACTATGTGAGGGTGAACCCCAGTCCGATTGTGTGTCTGATAACACTATGTCAAGAATGGTTTTATTGTTCTGCTTTCCATTACTGTGTTCATATTAGTGAAGCAAGTTAGGGCCCAATGGAGATTTTAAACAAATGATCATGATTATCGGTTGATATCTTATAAATTCTTTATTAAGAAAAAAAGAAACAAAAACTATCCTATGGATATTTTAACATTTGATGTTAAAATATGAATAAGACAGTACGTATGTGTGTGTGTGTGTGTGTGTGTGTGTGTGTGTGTGTTTGGTGTTGTATTTTAAACAGGCTCTCCCTGTGATATGATACTCCTGCCTCAGCCTTCTAGGCAGCTGGGACCAAAGGCACATGCCATTGATTTAAACGAGGTCTTCTTGTGTTGCTCACACTGCCCAGAGCTCTCCATATGCCTGCCTCAGCCACAGCAGGCACGATTACAGGCCAGACCATCATGCCGGGCTTTTAGAACGGGCCAGGAATTGAACCATTGAACCTGGGCCTCCTGTGTGGCCTTAGCGTACAGAGTGGCAGCATCTAGTGCACCCGCCATGATGGGCCAGTAAATGAGATATTTGAATGTAAAATTGCCACCAACACATCTAGAAAAGAACATTGCTTCTTTTACTGCTGTGGTTATGTATGTAAATGAAATTAAGTTTTCTTCACCAGAAAATCTGTTTGGCCACAATTAATACCAAATTCATCTTTATTTTTTTCTGTTAGATAAGTTTTCTTTTTAAAAGACCTAATTTATTTTATTCAAATCATCTTTCTTCTTACTGACAAGCATTAACTGGAAGAAGATGGGTCTGGGCCATCTGGCACTCTTTAGAAGCTTATTTTGACACCTTACTCATTTGTTTAAATAATGCAGGGATCCAATAGAAGTTAACATTCCAGAATGCAAGGTGCTTTCCTTCCAGACTAGATCAGCATATATTTACATTTCATAGTTAGATGCAAATGAATTACAGCCTGGAACACTACTAAGCCAAATAGGCATATTTGCTTATCTCCCCCTCCATCTATTCATTAGCTCTAAAAAACTCTTTTACTATAATTTACATGATATTAGTCTAAACAAGAGACTTGCGTTTGCTGCATAAATGTTAAACTAACTGACAGGATGTCAGAAATCTCCAGATACTGAATTAAAAATGTTATTTCTCCCATTTTAATAATTGACGTACCTGTGTGAAGTTTTAAACTTCATTGAATGATTAGATGTAGAGATAAGAGTTCCGATTCTTTACACGGAGCACAAGCTCTTCAGAGCACCAGCATTTCTCTTAACCGTAGAAACCTCACAATCATGGAGCCCTTATGGAGGGTGCTGTCCTCTGTCTCTTTCTGTCTCTCTTGCTCATAGGATAAGTAAATAAATATTGGGTCTTCAGAGAATATGTCATGACTTTCCTGATGACCTAATATTAACTTAAAAAAATGAAATAAAATGGTCAAGTTAAAACAAGTAAATTACATTGAAATAGCAGTGAGGTACCTAAATATATCTGTTTCTGTTGGTGACAGAAAGTAAGAATGATATTTATTAGCAAGGTCTGTTAAAGATGAGAGGGGAGAGCCCTCATATCACACATCGACAGTGGAAAGAAAAGTTCTTCATGGACAGGCTTATTCACCTAGAAAAACAAAATAGATACTGTTAATAAAATACGCCTCAATATCTCTATCATCCAGGCTATATAAAAACATGCAGGTGAGTATAATTCAACTGTTGAAGGTTATTTCTAATGCCAGGTGATTTGAGTTTGCTCTCTACACATCCATTTACTATCGAGAATGTTACTTATCTTCCCACGCCTAAGTTTCATGTTTTTTTTTTTTTTTTTTTTTTTTTTTTTTTTTTTTTTTTTTTTTTTTTTGGGGGGGGGAGAGGTTTTTTGTGCTCGCCAGACAGACAGAGAGAGACAGAGAGACAGAAAGCGAGAAATATGGTCACGCCGCAATCCCTTCTCCTCCATTCTCCTCTCGGGATCTTGGGCACGCACGCACACGCGCCCGGCGTGAGTTGTAAGCCACCGGGTCCGAGACGCGAACCGCGGTCGACTACATGGGAGTCCAGCGACATAGCCATTACGCTAACTGCTGGTTCCCTAAGTTTCATGTTTTAACAAATTAGGAGAGCCATCCTATTTGCTTCGTAAAATTATTTTAAAGATGAAGTGAATTTACAGGTGTAATGTATTTAGAGTAACACATAGCACATTATAAAGATAAAAGAAAATTCAAAGTAGGAAAGATAGAAGAATACAGCCTGTAGGTGATTGTTTTTCTGAGCAGGGAGATGAAAGCATTCTAGGGTCCATCATTAAGGGAAAGATAAAACACTGTGTGGTTTATACAGTGTACCAAATGCGAGGCAGTTGATAAATGTCATGATCTTGGGCAAGAAGAGAAAATTTTAAATAACTAGAGTACATTTATCCGAATCAAAATCAAATATCAGACTTTTGGTTTCAGATCAGACAAATGAAGATCTTGAGAGTCATCATGCTCACTCTCACAAGAAAAAAAAAATGAACAAACTGAAAATTAGCCACTATTTTTAGATTCACTAGAGAATTGAGGTCATAAGGAAAGTCTTGCCCTGGACAGAGAACAAGGCAGATACTGAGAATTATGGATTTCTAGGAGCAGAAAACCTTCATTGGAGATGGTACTGGTAGAACTATTATTCAAAATATACAAAGAACTCTTAAAACTAAATAATCCAATGCAAACAAAGGCAAAAGATCTAGACACTTTACCAAAGAAGGTATATGACAGCAAAATAAGTATATTTCTGTAACTTGAATATGTCTCCTCAAGATACATGTTTCAAGCCATTTCAACACAGTCAAGAGAGTGAAAACTTGGTCCAACTATGGTATTGAAAAATGCCTTTGGAAAGAAATGAGGATTGAAGCCATTAGGCTGGGGCCCTCGAGATTGAGTTCTAGCTTGTGTGTGTGTGTGTGTGTGTGTGTGTGTGTGTGTGTAGGTGTGTTTAAGGAAATAAAACCAGAACAAGCTACTTTTATCTGCTCACACTCTTGCAGTGTTATTGGGACTCTGTGATATGTTCACCACATATGGCTCGCCTTGCACCTCCAGAATGTGACCCCCAATAAAATTGTTGTTATAAATTCCCCAGGTGCAGATTTTTTTTTTTTTTTTTTTTTTTTTTTTTTTTTTTTTTTTTTTTTTTTTTTTTAGAGAGGTTTTTGCTACAGGGCATGTGCACTCGCCAGAAAGACAGAGAGAGACAGAAATCCAGAAATCATCCCCTCGGGGTGATGGCCACGCCACAATCCGTTCTCAGTTCTCCTCTCAAGATCTTGGGCACACATGTACCCATGGCCAGCATGAGTTTAAGCCACCAGGTCTGGGACTCAAACTGTGGTTGACTATATGGGAGTCCAGCGACATAGCCATTACACCAACTGCTGGTCTCATGCAGGTGTTTCTTATAGCAACACAGTAGTGGTAATCAGCATGTGCTATTAGGGACTTACACATTGAAACAACGAGATACCACTACAAACCTTTTAGAATGGCCAAAATCTGAAACACTGACAACATCAAATGCTGGTAAGGATTTGGACCAACAGGAATCTCATTCGTTACAGCTGGGAATGTAAAAGGGTTCAGCTACTGGGAAGCTCATTTGGTAGTTTCTTAAGAAACTAAATATATACTTATCATGCAATCCAGCAATGATATCCCCTGACACATACCCCAATGAGTTAAAAACTTATGTCTACACAAAATTTGACAAAACTGGAAACAATCCAAATTCTCTTCAATAGAAGAAAGTATAAACAAATTTTGGTGCATTCATACAGTGGAAGAGCATTCAACAATAAAATAAATAAACTATGATGCAACCAAAACACATCAAGGAAACTTTAATGCATATGGCTAAGTGAAAGAAAAAGGCTCAAACAGTATGATTCCAAACAAATGGCATTCTGGAAAAGACAGGACTATAAATAGTGAAAAGATCAGTGGTTGCCAGGGACTGGAGGAAGAAGTGGGGAGGATAAGTAAGTAAGAAGTATGAAAATTTTAGGGCAATAAAATTATTTTCTATGATCTTATGATGGTGTGTACCTAATATTTTCCACTTATCAAAACCTATATAACTATACAACCCAAAGAAACAATTATATTATAAGTTACGTACTTTAGCTAATAACGATGTGTCCAGATCAGCGGGTGGTATGGTAGTTAAGGCAGCTGGATCCCACATGTAGAGGAATCCATTTAAGACCTTCTAGCACTAAGTAAGGATTCTGTCTTTGGTAAATTTCCTAAGCTAGTAAGAGCACTCCTGGCTCCAGAAGGTGAATAGCAGCATGGGAGAATGACACAGTACCTGTAATTTCCTATAAATAACTTCAGAACTGATGATGTGATGCAATGCATGTGACAATTACTCTCATCATTGAATTCCAGTGGGAATCACTTCTAGTAATCCAAAATGTATTATGCAGTGGTATTCATCTGTCATGATACCAAAAAGGTACTTTCCAGGGAGATTATCCAATATTATAAAGGTCAGGGTCATACTCCAGAGATGATTGACATCAGCCTTACTGAAATCACTATCTTGGTAAACAACTGATACTGTGCAAATTAGCATACAGTGATAAAACCAATGCCTTAATTACCATGGGAAATGTTAGACATGGGCTTCCATTGGTGAAATTAAAGGTATTCAATATACGTGTGTTGACTGAAATAATTTATAGAGTCTCCCCAACTTTAATTTAGTAGGTAAAAACACCATACAGTTCTCCTTGTTGGCATGTCAGGCTTTGTGCCACAATGGGGCGGAATTGGGGTGCTGCACTGCCCTGCGTACTTGCCTTTGTGTCACTACGGATAATATGTCGCTGATAAAGGGCACAGGACTCAGACTCTGGAATATTTCTGTCTGCCTCATGAAGATGCTCTGATCACCTGAAGGGACAGAGGGCTAAGACATTTTTCCAGGAGTGTGAGCTGAATGAACTGCTTTGTGCCCAGTTTGCTTCCAGATATTTGCTTAATAAATATTTGAGCATGCAACGGAATTTGATTTGAGGCTTTCTTTTTACAACCAGAGAGTAAGGTTGTGGAGAGCAACTAACTGAGAAACCTCAAGTGGACAACTGTGACAAAATACCCCATGACTCCCAGGATAATGTGAATGTAGTGTTCTTTCGGGATTTGCCCATAGAAGCACATGAGTGATGTGGTAGAAAGAGCTTCAGAGTTGTGGGGAACTGAAACCAAAGGTAAAAAAGTGGCAGCTGGTTACTCTTTCAGGATGTATGACGCAAAGATCGGATTTTCTCTTTGTATCCCTGGGGTGTTCACTTTGTATTGCCTAGACAGAATTACCTGTGACAGGGACACTCTCGGGGAAGAGACTGCATTGAACCTCGGCTTCCCATAGAAGCAGGATTCTCTCCCTGCCCTCTACGTGCCCTTGAGGACTCCAGGTGCTGAGCAGGTGGCATTCCTAAGCAATTCCCGATAGTAGGGTAGCACTCAAATCTAGATTGCTCCATGCCGAGAAGTTTATTTCCAAACTGACCAGGTATTTTCTGCTGTGTGATAAAGATAAGGAAGCCCATAAACAACTCGACCTGCCACAATAAGAGAATGAGAGATTCTTGCTTTCTCTTGTGAACCTTAGCCACCTATACTCCTGCATACTAAATCACAGCTACGCCTCCCTCAGACCATGCTGTGTAGTAGTTCCTGTAATCGGAGGTTCAATGACTGCCATGGTTTATATCTCTCACCCTCCAGATTCATGGACTGAAATTTGACTGTAATGGGATTAAGAGAGTAAAAATTTTAATACTATCTTGGTGTTGAAGGTAGTGACTGGGGAAGTGATTAAGAGATTAGAGTGGACTCCCGATGATTGGCTCACGGTGGGTTTCTAAGTACAGGGACTGAGACCAGAAAAGGGACACATGGACAGATGGACACAGCTCTGCTCTTGCCCTTACAATGTGATGCCCTGGGACTCTGAAACACCTCCACCAAAAGGGGCCCCAGAGATCTTCAATCTTCAAAACATTAGTTAATTAAATCTATTTTTTTTTTTTCTTTTTTCTCTTTTTGGAGAGGTTTTTGCTATAGGGCGCGTGCGCTCGCCAGACAGACAGAGAGAGACAGAGAGATAGAAAGCAGGAAATCACCCCCCAGGGGGGATGGCCACGCCGCAATCCCTTCTCCTCCATTCTCCTCTCGGGATCTTGGGCACGCACGCACACGCGCCCGGCGTGAGTTTAAGCCGCCGGGTCCGGGACTCGAACCGCGATCGACTACGTGGGAGTCCAGCGACATAGCCATTACGCTAACTGCTGGTCCCAATTAAATCTATTTTTATAAACCTCCTAGTTTTGGTATTTTCTATTAGTAGCAATCGAATTGGCTAAAACAGCGGGTGGCAATGGGGATATTTCCCGCTAGTGGGCATGACAGCATTATGTGAGTAGCATAAGTTAAAAGTCAAGTCCAAGGAAGTTTCACAGTCAAGAGCATCTCATTAGGAGTGTTATATGGTAAACTAGACTTGAAAATATTAAAATATTAAAGAGAGGTAGCCAAGAGAGCAGAAGACATTGAAAAGCATAAGAAGTAGACAATAATCAATAGAGGGAAATCCTCAAGAGACAGAGAGCACCGTCTGCACATGCTTGTGGGAAGAGACTCAGCTCTCACACGGGCATCACTCTTAATGCATTAAGGGTAAGACCAGCTGGTGTTGGGTGTTGCTGGTGGCTTATCTGCTTGGTGATAGGAGTTTCAAGACTTCTTTATCTTCAGTTCTCATGCTGTCTCAGACAATTTCTAGTTTTCTCTCTTTATGGGCCAGATTAAGTCATATGCTTCCTCCAGTCCTAATTACTGTGGTCAAAGAACATGCCCTTCACTGTTTGTCCTGGGCCTGATTTTATATCTGTTCCTGAACCAGTCTCCCTAGGAAGAGATATGTAGGTACACTTGTACAATATTAATCAGGTCTACACTAGCTGCTATTATAACACAATTTACAGCAAAATAGATCTTTATTTCTAGCTATCTGAGAGTCCAAAGGAATTATCTCTATCATCAGGGATTCCTGGTCTGAGTGATGACTTAGGGATTCCAGCTCTGTCTTAGCCCACTGTGCTGTTATAATAAAATACCACAGACAGGGAAATTTATAAAGAACACAAATTTAGTTCTTACAGCTCTGGAGTTTGGGAAGACCAAAGTCAAGGTCCCCTCATTTAGCATCTGGAGAAGAACTTGCTGCGTGCTCCATGGCAGAAGGGATGTAAGGTAACGAAAAGTTATGAATGCTGCGTCTTCACACGGTGGAAGAGAGAGGAGTGAGCCCACTCCTGCAAGGTTTTTCCCAGGGCCTAACTCCATATGTTAAGATTTGTCCTCATGACTCAGTCATCTTCCAAAGACCTCACCTCTTAATACTATTATACTGGCCTTTAAGTTTTTCATTTTAATTTTTAAAACTTTTTATCAGAAGATGCGTGCTCTCCCTGAAGAAAAACAGGGTGGGTGCAGGAGGGGTGGCATGGGAGGAGGCAAAAAGCATCTCCCCTTCCTCATGGGGAACAGTCATGCCATAATTCCTGCTCTTTCATTTCTTCCTTCTTTAGGGATTTTGGGCACACACACATTCGTATTCAGCATGCAGGATAGCCATGTGGGATCCAGCTGCCTGAACTGCCATGTCATGGGCTAGCCCGCCCATTAAGTTCTGACACAAATTTTGGGGACACATTCATATCAGAGCAGCATTATCTATCTCATTTGCTTTATTATTTTCAAGACATAACTTGCAGGACTAGATGTGACTGTCTGTGAGACCCGTGTGGGAAGGTTCTGGGCTCTTATCCATAGACCTCTGAAAAATACATTAATAAACCTAAGAAACAAAAATAATATAACAGATGGCATAAAACACATATTTTATGAATCAAATATCAAAGTAAAGATGAGCATATATACAGGTATCATACTGGAGTAAATAAAGAAATAATTTCCAGAAAAAAGAAATGATGACATTAGTTACCTTAGAGGAATACTAAACAGAGATGTAATAACAGAATCTTTTAAGCAAAAGTAAATTTTATGACCTAGTATAATTTTATGTATTATTTGGAGTACAAATTAGCACCTGTTATAAAATCTGCATAGTGGGCTGGCAGGTGGTATGGTGGTTAAGGGCGCTGATCTCCCACATGGCCAACTGTGGCTCGAGTCCCAGATCTGGCAACTTCCTTTCTCATTTCCTTTCTTCTTTCTCTCTCTGCCCCTCTTTGGTCAAATAAATAAATAAATGAATAAAGTTCAATAAAATAATTCTTTAGAAAGTATTTGCATAGTATTGCCATTTTTTTAGAGGTTTTTGTTATAGGGAGCCTGTGCTTGCCAGACAAAGAGAGACATAGAGACAGAAAGCAAGAAATCACCCCCCAGGGGGGATGGCCACGCCGCAATCCCTTCTCCTCCATTCTCCTCTCGGGATCTTGGGCACGCACACACACGCGCCAGGCAGGAGTTTAAGCCACCGAGTCCGGGACTCAAACTGCAGTCGACTACATGGGAGCCCAGCGACATAGCCATTACGCTAACTGCTGGTCCCTGCCATTTTGTTTTATATAAAATTTAGAAACAAAATTAGAATGTTTGTAATATTGAGAAGTAAATAAAAAAATACTTCTTAAATATTGCATGCTCAGGGCCAGCATGTGGAACAGTAATTAAAGTGCTGGACTCCCATATGGCCCACCATTGTTCAGGTCCCAGATCTGGTGACTTGAAAGTCATCTCAGGTCTGTGTGTATGCCTGGTTAAAATCGCAGGAGGAAAATGGAGAAGAAGGGATTGTGGCATGGCCATCTGCTTGGAGGGTGATTTCTCACCTTCCTACTCAATGTCAATCCTCTGTCTCTCTCTGGAGAGTGAATGCACTCCATGGCAAAAATCATTAAAAAGAAAAGTTGCATACTTAATATATACAAACCTTAATTCAATAGTGGGTTAGATAGTATTTTTGGAGTCATTAAAAGGAAAATAAATTGTTTTAGGGTTAGAAACAGTATTGATAGACGAGAAAATATCTCAGAATCAATCATTTGGTAATTTGAACGAGGCCAACTGCAACCGAATTCTTCTATATCCTTTTTCCATGAAGCTCACGTATCCCCATACAATTCTTGTATTTCCAAAATATTGTCAGGATGGTATGCTTAAAACGAATGATATTGAAGACCCTGATTTGTCCATATGAAACTGTCCTACAGGAAAACCTGCCTGCACTAACAACACACAAATGCATATATGTCTTCAATCACTGCATACTTTAAAACTATGCTAGAATTCAAATCAAGAAGTAAAATAAAGAGATTCAACAGATTCATATAAATGAAATTTTAATATGCTAATTTTTAAAAGATATTCAACTCACTTATTCTAATTCTTGAGACCACAACAAATCACATTGATTATAAAATCATTGTTTGCTCTACTTATTTCTTTTTCAAAAGGATTTGTATGTATACTTTACAATATTTCTAAGACAGTTGCTGAACAGTCTTTGTATAATTTGGGCACTTAATCCTTTATTTATTTATTCTTTGAGAGGTTTTTGCTATAGGGCATGTGCGCTTGCCAGACAGAGAGAGACAGAGAGACAGAAAGTGAGAAATCAACCCTCAGGGGGGATGGCCACGCCACAATCCCTTCTCCTTTTGGGATCTTGGGCATGCACGCACACGAGCCCGGCGTGAGTTTTAAGCCACCAGGTCCGGGACGCGAACCGCGGTCTGCTACGTGGGAGTCCAGCAACATAGCCATTACGCTAACTGCTGGTCCCCTTAATCTTCATACTGTAAGTAAATACCCCAATTTTGTTCACAGCTGTAAAAAGACTATCTCTACAGGGTTTATATGAGAGGACTTCAAAAAGTTCATGGTAAAATGGAATTAAAATTTGAGTTTATTTGAATGCAAAAATATTTTGAAATTCACACACAGTTTTTTCATAATGTGCATTTTCCATAAATGTTTTAAAACTCCTCATGTTTTGAAGATTGCATGGATATGCCCATACTCCAAACCTAGTGTCCAAAAGATGGGTTTGTTATGATTTAGCAGTGTTCATGCCGTCCTGAAATGTTAAATATTTTCCAAATAAGTTTTGAACTAATTAATTTCTTTACATGTGTTGATTTTGTATCAAAAACATCAAAGTTTGCTTGAATTAATTCAGCTATATTATGGGTGTGCTTGTGTGTGTCTATATAAAACTAGATACATTATCTCATGTGAGTCTAGAAGTTTTTGCTTCTAAGATTCCCAGATATATATATATATATGGATATATATATCCATATATATATATATATATATCCATATATATATATACATATATATATGCATATATGTATATCCATATATATCTTCTGAATGGATATACTCACTTTAAAAAGCATTTGTTGTCATGTTATCTTTTTACACAAAAGCCAAAAAAATGATGGAGGAAAAAAGTAGAGCAGCTTAGAATAATATTTGTGGTTATTCCATTTTGATTCTGGTATTGTCTAAAATTTATCATATCAAGTTCAATCTACTCATAATTGAAATTGAAATTTTAAATGTCAAGGAGAGTTTTTTCCCTCTGTCTTTTTCTTTCTTTCTTTCTCTTTTTCTGTCTTTCTTTCTCTTCCTTTCTTTTTTTCCTTTCTTTCCTTCCTTCTTTTACTCTTTCTTTCTTTCTTTCTTTCTTTCTTTCTTTCTTTCTTTCTTTCTTTCTTTCTTTCTTTCTTTCTTCTTTCTCTTCCTTTCTTTTTCTTCCTTCCTTCCTCCTTTATTTTCTTCTTTCTCTTTCTTTCTTTCTTCTTTCTCTTTCTTCCTTCTCTTATTTTAGTTTTTGCTAAAGTGCATGTGTGTTTGCAGAGACAGAGAGAAACACATAGAGAGAAACTGAGAAATCCTCTCCCCTGGCGGGGATTGGGATGGAAGGATGGTCATGCAGCTATCCCTTTCCCCTCTTGAGATTTTGGGCATAAGCACATTCCCGGTATGATTTTTAAGCCCCAGATCTGGGGCTTGAAGGCACAATGGCCACGTGGGATTGAGCACCTAAACCTCCATGTCACTTGCTGGCCCTATTTTTCTCTGTCTTAATATTAAGTAAGGGCCAGTTTGTGGCCTGGTGGTTAACATGGCTGGATCTTACACGGTCAACTGCGCAGTTCAAGTCCCAGATCTGAATGCTTGAAATGCAGACGAGGCACACGTGTATGAGTGCCCAGAATCCCTAAAGGAGGGAGAGATGGTAGAGAAGGGATTGTGGCATGAACCATGCCCTATTGTATCCCTTATTGGGGGCGAGGCACCTTCTTCTTCTTTCTCTTCTTCTTTTTTTTTTTAAGAGGTTTTTGCCTTAAAGAGTATTTATGTTCATCAGAGAGAGAGCCTGAGACAGTGAGAGGAAAAGGGATAAATCATTCCCCAGAGGGGATGGCCATACCGCAATTCCATCTCGCCTATTCTCCTCCCAGGATCTTGAGCACTCACATGCACCCAGCGTGAGTTTCAAGCCACCAGATCCAGAACTTGAACTGCGGTCAGCCATGATGGAGTGCAGCGATGTAACCATTAACCTTCTGCTGGTCCCAATGGGGGGGTGCCTTTAACTCTCTCTCTCTCTCTTTCTGTCTCTCGCCCTGGTGAATGTAGGTGCCTCTGGCAAAAGAAAACCCAAAACTAAACAAAAACCTAAGTATGCTAACAGAGACCATAAAATATACCTATTGCTAAATTTAATTTAGTGTAATTAGTTATCATTTCTTCAATTAACAGCAGAATACTAGATCCTACCGTTAAAACCCTAAGAAGTGGGGACAGCGGATGGCATAATGGTTACATCACTGGACTCCCACCTAGTCCACCATGGCTTGAGTCCTGGAACTGGTGGCTTAAAACACATGCCAGGCTCAAAACTCCCAAGCACCATGGAGAAGGGATTGCAACATGGCGACCCTCCCTGGGAAGTGATTTCTCACTTTCTGTTTCTCTTTCTCTGTCTGTCCAGTAAGCGTATGTGCCCTATAACAAAAATCTCTAAAAAAATCAAAAATCAAAAATGGCATAAACCAAAGGAGAAATGTTCTCTTGAGCTTAACAGAGAGAGATTGTGTTTGAATCTCATTTACTGAGAATTTTTCTGTGTGCTGGACAGTGTTCTTGTGGTTTAGACTATGTCAGTAAACATACAAACAATAATACAGTCTTTATGGAACTTATATTTTCATAGAGGTTGACAAACAATAAAATTAAACAAAGCCAAAATATAGAAGTGGCATGGAAAACAGTAGCAGAAGTGCAAAGATGTCTTTTATTTACTCTGTGCTTCTTCAAGTGTTAAGACAAAGGTGGAGTGGAACAAATTTGCCTATTGATATGTTCTATACTTTTTCAATATCATTCTAGATCAAGGAAAATGAATTTTCTACCAGTCCCTAATATCAGAACATCATTGCCCTCAGCATTTTATCTAGACCTAGATATAAGAAATAGAATTTAGGATCTTGGATTTTACTTAATGCTAAAAATCTAGATTTAAAAAATCATTTATTTCATTTAAGGACTTAAGTAATCATATCCAAATAGCTCTGGCATAAAAAGATATTCAGAAACTCCTAATAAAATAATAATATAAATTTTATTTCATCAATAAATGCTTATTCGCTTTGACAATAGTATTGGAAATGGTTCAAGAATGTTTACATAGTTATCATCTATAGGCTTATATACCTAGATGATGCATGTATCAGAACTGGAATTAACAAAGTCACATGATTCATAAGGAACAGTTTTATTTGATTGGCATAGAACTCATAATATCAAATCATTGTTATCAAATACCCTGCTTCAAAAGACACAACTGAAACATTATTAGTTTCATATACTTAATGGAATGGTACTCAATAAAATGTGCAGAAAATTCATTTTCTTAGGAAAATTTCTTTTGTCCCCTTATTAGTGATTAATAGATATCTATCAAGAAATTAAAACCACTTTTTCTTGTAATCAATCTTTGTATCACATTTTGCAAAATATATAGGTGTCAACAATTTAAAGTTTATTGAATCATTGGGGAATGGTTTGGACCTATTTTGCAACTGAAAAATAATAGAATGTACAAAACCACAAGTAAGGCAAAATCTTTAGACGCAAAATTTAAGGTTTTTAAAAACTAATGTAAATTATTAAATTTCAATAAAAGAAACAAGAACAGACAAGAACATTTAATCAAAATGAGTTGGTCTGGTCTCATAGTCTAGTGGTTAAAGGAACTGGATCCTACTTGGTCAACTGTAGTTTGAACTCCAGCCTGATGGTTTGAAAACCATATCAGTCATGTGTGAGTGTCTGCCCTAAATCCTGATGGGAGGAAGGAATGGAGGAAAAAGGATTGCAGTGTGACCACGCCTCATTGAGGGGTGTTCGTTCTCCTTCCCTTTCTGTCTCTGGTTGAATGCACATGTCTTCTGGCAATAATAAAAAATGGATTTGCTCCTTGCAACTTAGTTAGAAAATGTATATACTCTATTTAATAGATAGTATTTTGAAATTTTATAAAATCTTTTAGAATTATGTGCCAGTGTTGGGACCAGCAGGTGACATGGTGATTAAGGCACTAGACTCTTACATGGCCAATCGCAGTTTGAGTCCTGGACCTAAGATTTGCTTTCTCACTTCCCCTCCTGTCTTTCTCTCTCTGGCGAGTGCACATGCCCTATAGCAAAATTTTAAAATAATAGTAATCATAAAAATAAATAAATAATTCTTAAAAAATAAGAAATATGTGCCAGTGTATAATAGTATAGCCAGTTGACTACATTATACCTTAAAATGCTTCAAAAGTTCTGGATTAAGCAGAAAAATAAATATCTTGACTTTTCAGAGTCTATTTTTCTCTTTGAATCCAAAACTCACTGACATAGAGTTTTTTTGTTTGTTTGTTTGTTTGTTTGTTTGTTTGTTTTGAGAGAGATTTTTCTATAGGGCACATACACTAGCCCAAAGAGACAGAAAGACAGAAAAAGAGAAATCACCTCCCAGGGGGGATGAAAATGCCACAATTCTTTCTCCTCCATTCTTCTCTTGGGATTCTAGGCACGCACACACATGTGCGTGAGTTTTAAGTTTCCAGGTCTGGGACCTGAACCACATTCAACTACATGTAAGTCCAGTGATGTAAACATTATACCATCTGCTGGTCCCTCACATGGAATTAAGTTAAACACTAATCTAATTCAAAATGTTAAATAAAGCACTTTCTTATTTATTTATTTATCTATTTTATTTTTAATTTGATCAGAGAGAGACAAAGTGAGAGTGAGACAAAGTGAGAAAGCAAGTTGCCAGGTTCGGCACTCGAACTGCGGTCAGCCATGTGGTAGTCCAGTACCCCTAACGACCATGCATAAAATAATATTTTTATATTGGTAGATATTTCAACATATTAAAAAGCATCCATAATTTTTATTCTTTAGTGTATGATATAGCTATTAATCCTAGTTAAGTAGGCTAAAATGATTGCAGTAAATGGGAAAGTTATTCATCATAGATTCTTTCGTGGGATTTCTCTACCTTTCACATGGTGAATGTGAATGTTTTTAATGTGTAAGTCCCAATAAAAGGGCACATTGATTTTAACCTGAATGCTACAGAGAAGGAGATATTTGATAGTGAAATTTAACAAAACAGTTGGAAACGAAGAAGGAGGAGTAACATTTCTAACTACCCTCAGCCCAAAAGAAAATATTCACGCATCCTAAGTATAAAAATTCTTAGGATATCCACTCAAGAAAACATGAGGCATTATCAATATTTTTCAAAAGGTCTCCACAGAGCAGTCTAATGACGAAACGTACAACTACAGTAAACCATTGTTACACAAAATCTTACAAATGAAATCTAAGGTAATGTAGCTTGAGCAATATAAAAAGCAACAAAGCATAGCCTTTGAGTAATGGCAGGCATACGTTTTGATGATTACAGTGAGTGTATCTATGTCAGGAGCGACTGAGCCACTATGGGTGA
This sequence comes from Tupaia tana, assembly GCA_026018925.1. Lineage (NCBI taxonomy): Eukaryota > Metazoa > Chordata > Mammalia > Scandentia > Tupaiidae > Tupaia > Tupaia tana. The sequence continues at coordinate 15,581,536 of JAKSZU010000019.1, read as the reverse complement.
GCTGGCAAAATGCAGATATCAAGGGCTGGTGACCCAGAACTGAGAAGATAAAAGCGAAACAGCACACACATTAACAACAAAACACTCCAGCAGCTTCTGGTCAAAGGTTTGAAAATAGCTCATGAATAGGAATTTACAGGTCCTAGGAGATCCAAGTGTTATTTATGCTAAACTTTAATAATCATAGCATGCATTTATATTTCCTCGGTCCTTATTAAAATGAGAGAAACAATAAAATAGCTTACTAACTTCACTGCTAAAGTTGCTGAAAATTTTTGGTTAAAAATGTTATCATTTCATGTTCTGTTATGTTTACAATGAATTCTCTCCAAAATTTAATATTAGAAGTGTTGTTCCTTTTCTGAAGAACTGAAAACCTTTCTCTTTTATTTTTTCAGGTAATACTAGGTTCCATCTTCATCTTGATGTTTATGAGATGCTAAGAATCTCATTTAATATATAATTGCTTTATTTTTCTCTACCAATACATCTGCTTTGCCTTTCCCAATATTTTATTTTCCTCTCTTTTTATTCTCAATATTCTATTGTCCACAGATTTTTTTTTTTTATATTCTAATTATTTTAAGTGATGAATTAACATTCTTTCTCTGAGGTCAAATAACAATTACCCATAATCTGTTATTGTTCAGTTTTTTTTTTCTTATTTTTATTTATTTTTTTTTAAGAGGGAGATTTTTGCTATAGGATGTGTATGCTCACCAGAGAGACAGGAAGTGAAAAGTCACATCCCCCACAGAGGGGATGGCCAAGACACAATCCCTTCTCCTCCAGTCTCCTCTTGATATTTGGACATGCATGCCTACGTGCCCATCGTTGAGTTTTAAGCTGCCAGATCCAGAACTTGAACCATGGTCACCTACATGAGAGTCTAGCAATGAAACCATGATGCCATATGCTGGTCCCTATTATTCAATTTTTAATAAGAAATCTTTGTTTTTCTCCTGTAAGGCCCATTCCCAGCCTCCGATCTTATTAATGGAAACTTTATCCTGCCAATACCACTGTAGTAAGCCTTATTTATTCTTACCTCATACTTTGATCCAACAAATCACATTGTCCTATCTTCAAAATATACATAATATAAAGATACAGGACTTTTGTTCACCCATAGCCAGGACAGCATCGTCTCTTACATGAAACACTATAAAAATCTCCTGAGTTCTTTCTCTTTCAAACCCTTGACCACACTATTCTGTTATGAACAGCGTCTATTTCAACATGAAAATCACAGTCATCCTATTATATATCCTGATCTTTTTTCTTCTCTGTCCAGAACTCTCTAATATCTTTTCATCGCAGTCAAAGTGAATGCTAGTATTCTAACCTAATATGGGTTACAAGACTGCATACCTGGTCTTTTAGTTGCTGGCTTGATCGATCTACCACTCTCACCTTTCCCAGTCTGACTCTGGATTTCTTGCTGCTCTTTGAATAAGGCACGTATGTTTATGTTTCACTGCCCTTACAATTCCTGTCCCGTTTAAGAAATGCACGCAGAGTTGTCCAAACTGATTGTGAAATGTAATACTCCTGGGAACCAGCAGTTAGCGTAATGGCTATGTTGCTGGACTCCCACGTATTCGACCGCGGTTTGTGTCCCGGACCCGGTGGCTTAAAACTCACGCCGGGTGCGTGTGCGTGTGTGCCCAAGATCCCAAGAGGAGAATGGAGGAGAAGGGATTGTGGCGTGACCATCCCCCCTGGGGTGTGATTTCTCGCTTTCTGTCTCTATGTCTCTCTCTCTCTGTCTGGCAAGCGCACGCACCCTATAGCGAAAAACTTCTCCAAAAAAAAAAAAAAAAAAAAAAATGTAATACCCCTATCAGCAGTATGCAAGGACTTCATTTCCCCACATCCTCACCCACATTCAGTATGTCAGTATATTTTATTTTAACCATTCTAATAGGTGTGTGAAGGTACAACATTTTGGTTTAGTATCGATTTTCCTAACTAGTACTGATTGTAGGTTATCGTTTTATTATTTTTTTCATTTGTTTCACTGATATCTGTGTATTGTCTTCATGAAGTGTGTATTCAAATATTTTATTCATTTTAAGTCAGTTGTATTATTGGTTTTAAAAGCCTATTGTAATAGCAGAGATAAGTTTTATACCAGATGCAGGATGTGCTAAAACTTTCATGTCAACAGTGGAAAAGAGTTTTACCTTGTCTTTTTCAACCAGGATGACTTTTTTCTCTTCTGACTGACCTTGCTGAGAGTTTTTGAGGGAAATGTTGTCAAATAATTTTTCTGAGTTGGTCAACATAATCACTGTCCTTCGTTGTGTGATGCCAGCTGACCTGAAAAACACTATTTTATTTGTTTTCTTGCTTATTTGTTTCTTTGCCTTGTTTGTTTTTTGTTTTCTTTTCTTCTCTTTTCTTTTCTTTTCTTTTTCTTTTTCTTTTTTTCTTTTCTTTTCTTTAGTTTTTTTTTTTTTCAAGCAGGAGGTAAAATCTGATCTTGGTGACTCCACGTAACCCAGAAAAGTAAGTCTCATCTTACTTACTAATGTTTTTACTAACTTTAAAAGTTCTATGTCACTCTTCTGCATAACACCATCTAACTTGCTATTGGTTTCTGAAAAAATTCCAAACACCGAACTATGATTTCCAAGGTCCAAATGGACAGGACACACCTCCATATTTGACCTTATCTCCATTTATTTTCTAGATCATTATATTTGATCATTGTGTCTTCTTTTTGTCCCTGGAGGACACTACAACCTTTACAGAATTTTAGTTTTCATCTTTATCCTCATTGTCTGGAAAGGCATCTCTAAGTTCTTCGTGTGGTTCACTAAATCCAATCCTTCAGGTTTAGCCAAAATAGTATCTGCCTTGAAGTGACCTTTCCAAGTCACTGTATCACATTACTCTGCTTTTTCCCTCTAGTAGTATATACCAATATCTGAAACTTATTTTTTTATTTATGTTATTATTATTTATTTTCTAATAAATTTCTTCTTTATTCTCTATGGAGTACACATCTTAGGAGGGCATGTATCTGTGCTGGGAACCTGCAAGAAAGTTAACAAATACCTATTAAATAAATAACAAGGAACCACTATTTTATTTGAAGTTCTGGAAAGTGATCAGTTCCCAAAGTGAAATATGATATGACTCACTTTTTGCATTATGGATTAATAGAAAGAGCACAGGCAATGAAACCAGATGTATTTTTTTACGTTTTTATTTATTTTTTGCACTTGGAGAGAGGTGGAGAGAAAGGAAGAGATAGCAGAGAGACAGCAGCCCCAGTAGGGTCTTGATCCCCTGACTCACCCCCGGCCTCCAACAACCTGGCATCATGTGTATGCCTGGTGTACTCAGGAGGTCTCTGGACATGAACCCGGAACCTTCCATGAGCCTTGTAAAACACTGCATTTCACTATTGTGCCACCCTCCACCCCCAATGTGTGCTCATTTTATGTTAACATTTTGGCAGTTAGGTTTCACAATTTATTGCAGAGAGTTAATAAAGCATCACCTATTGCAAAAAACTAACAAAACATATCCTGGTTGGAGATTATTGACTTTTACTAAAAGAACAGCTATAAAAACAAGTCAAAGTGGTATTTTGCATGACACTGTAGGTCTTTGAACATCTTTTAGTTAACTACATATTGTCAATGAGCAATACTGTAATTACTGTAAAAATCTGGAAGAAAAAGACTGTCTCTTTTATAGGATCATCACTAGTGAATTTACACAAGTGTTTACATTTCATGATTCAGAAGCAAATACTTAATAGAAAAAGAGCAATATGTTATTCTCTCTTTTTTTTTTACTTTGAGATGTTTTTGCTACAGGGTGCGTGCGTTCACCTGAGAGACAGAGAGAAACAGAGAGACAGAAAGCAAGAAATCATCCCCCAGGGGGGATGGCCATTCCACAATCCCTTCTCTTCCATTCTCCTCTTGGGATCTTGGGCACGCATGCACACACGCCCGGCGTGAGTTTAAGCCACCGGGTCTGGGACTTGAACCTCAGTCGACTACATTGGAGTCCAGCAACATAGCCATTACACTAACTGCTGATCCCTTATTCTTAATTTATATGTGTCAGTGTTATCTAATTTGTCTAGGTTTGGGGAAAGCCATAATGCTTGGCATCGTGCCTCGTACATAAAAATATGCACTGAATGAAGATGAAAGACGAAATCGTGTTACACCCATGCTCCACTTAACACAGAGTTCATTTCTGAAAAGTAATTTCTGTAATTTTGGGGGTAGATAACATTTTGTCCTGAATTTTTCAATTTCATTTTAACTACTACCTTAATCAAACAATGTTTTGTAGACAGACAAGAACAATTTGTATTTTAAAGGAAGGTCACATAGGACTATATTTAAAATTTTTTTAAAATGCAGGCATTTAATAAATTAAAGGATTACATGCGTTGTAGATGTTTCCATTTTTTATTTATAGCTTCTTTTATTATCAACGTATAAATATCTTTAACTATTTTGAATGTAAGACTGTCCTGCCTACGGAATAGATAAATGCTCTCTGTAGCAATCACTAACTGGGAAATAATCTTAAAATTAACATTATCATAAATTGTGTATGTGAGAGACAGAGACAGAGTGTGTGTTTATAGCATATATATTATATGTTTGTCCTTTATTGAATCACTAAACAGGAATAACTGTGGCAACATGCTCTCTGTATATAAAAGAGGGGGCTAGTAGGTGACATGGTGGTTAAGGTGCTGGAATCCCACATGGCCGACTGCGTTCGAGTCCTGGATCTGGCAGTTTAAAAATCATGCCAGGCACGTGTGCATGTGTGCATGTGTGCCCCAAATCCCAGGAGGACAGTGGAGGAGAAGGGATTGCAGCGTGGTCATCTCCCCTGGAAGGTGATTTCTTACTTTCCCTCTTTCTGTCTCTGGCAGGAGTACATGCCCTATGACAAAAACCTAAAATAACAAAAGTTTATTTGGGCTAACGATTTTTATTCTTATTACTGGAAAGACCAAAGGTGTGGGGCCAGCATATGGCCAGGCTCTGGTGCTACGTCACAAGGCCAACGGGAAGAGAGGGGAAGGTAGGTGTGTGCTAATCCAGGGAGCATAACCTGGAGGCAGCCTTAGCAGCCTGTCCTCCTGAGAACTAACCCACTCCTGGGAGAGCGAGAGCTCACGCCTCTTAGAAAGATAGCGTGAACTTATTCTTGAAACACCGCTCCGTGATCCAAACACTGCCTACTTGGCCCTGTCTCCTAGAAGCGTCATCCCTTCTCAATAGCATTATCCTGCGCACCAAGATTCCATAGCTCTGAGAGACAAACCATATTAAAGCCATAGCATAATATATATATTTTTACATATGCAATACATATTAATTCATACATACATATATATATATATATATATATATTCACATATACATATAACCTGTTTTAGGAATTAAATAATATTTTTTCTACTTTCAGATTTTAATTGGTGCATTCTATATGAATCAAAACTTTACCAAGTGGAGCAGATGAAGCACTTTAAGTGCTCAGGAGAGAGGATGTTTAGCATATTGCTAGGAGACCACATTCACATCTTCCATAATAACAGCAGTAATTATGTGCTTCCTGGTGCAGGGCATTAGAAACGCTGCCGGTTATGTCTCAGCATGCCACAGAATTAACTCACACAATCTTCATCATCTATTTCAAGCAGCTCATCTGCCAAGCTGACCTATACTGTAATCAAACTAAATTGTATATTTTTGCTACATTTGCATTTTATTTCCCATTTTCCTATACACACTACTCATTCATTCTCTGAAATAGCCTTTCTGTAAGTCTCAGTAAATGAATGTTCTCGCTTCAATTTCTAGTTCAATAAAAAGCACAAAATCTCTGAAAGTTAAAAGGTCTCTGTATATTAAAATACATTTTATTTTTAGATTTCAGGGAAATAACACATCTTCATGATCTTTACTTCCCAGAGTAAAGGTAGTTACTTAAACTTTCCTTATCATGTACAATGTTGAAAGGACTAGTACATTTTTACCATGTGAAGTCGCATGTTTATACCTTGATAATAATACATTTCAATGATAGAATGTTGAACTCAATCCAGAAATTGGAGGCTCTAGATGTTCTGTCAGTTCACGGGTGAGGCTGTTCTCTTGAAGTCATATTATTCCCATTTTATTACAGGAAAATATTCAGACCCTTTTTTTCTTATTGCCTTTATTTGTAAAATGAACGTATTATCTAGCTCTTAGAGTTGTTAATGGTAATAATTTGATAAATGTATGAGAAGGACTTAGCATAGTGTCTAGAAGCTTGTAAGTGGTTAATGAATGGCCATTATTACCATTCTATTTTTTTTCTGTTGAAGAATACTATACACACACATATATACATAAATATGTGCACATGTACATATATGTACATATATACATATGTATGCATGTATATATAAATAAAATATCCATAAAACTCTCATCAGCCAGTGATTGCAAAATGAAATTTTGTCTTTTGAAAATGTCCTAAATAAATAATCTGGCTGTACTGTATGCTATGCTTTTTTCACCCTGGTATTAGAATACTTTATTTTAAGCTTATCCTAGAATAATAATTGAAATGTATAGGCTTCATTGAAGGTTGTATGGCCCCACCACTAAATGAACATGCTGTGCTGTGTGTCTTTTCCGGGAAACTTCCTAAAAGGTTGTTTCCTTCTCATGCTTTTTCCTCCTACCTATTCATGAATGGAGCTTTATTCACCATCTTGGTGTTTGAATTCTGTTTTAGAGAGCAGAACAGAGAGAAAAGAAGCAAAGGAATAAAGAAGACTGAATGCATGTCTCTGTAGAAACATCATATATGCTGGGTCTAACAAAATTAACTTCTTTTTTGTCACATGCAAATAAGTTTGCCTTTTGTTGTTTTGTTTTGTTTTTTTAGAGGTTTTTGCCTTAGGGCGCTTGTACTTACCAGTGAGAGAGAGAGAGACAGAGACAGAGAGAGAGAGTGAGAGGCAACGTTAGAAATCATCCCTCAGGGGGATGGCCACGCCACAATCCTTTCTCCTCCATTCTCTTCCCAGGATTTTGGGCACATGCCTGGTGTGAGTTTCATGCCACCTGGTCTGAGACTCAAACTGCAGGTGGCCATGTGGAAGTCGAGCCATGTAACCACTACACCATCTTCTGGCCCATTTCTTTCTTAAGTACCTCTATATTTATTTTTCTAAAGCATAGCGGCAAACATGATATACTTACTATTAGGAACTATCTACATTTTCCTCTAGATTGGTTTATTTTGTCACAGGAGAGAGTGCATGATCTCAGAAGAATTAGGCCATTAGTGTGGCAAAGAATGCAGTACACAAATAGAGCAGAAGAGGAGGCAGATTTATTCACTGCCAGGCCATTTCCGGGGGTTAGGAGTGACTCCAGAGGGTTAGGAGCGGCTCCAGCAAGGTAGCCCAAGAGAACCCTCCTCGAGGTCTGTGGGTTTTCTCACATCTGAGATTTGTCATGTGTAGCGCTGCCAACAACTTTCAGGACGGCCATGCTCTGTGTCTCCTGTCTCTGCTGCTCAATCCCTTACTGCACGTTTGCTCCATACATCCCATAATTTTAAGTATATGTATGAGAAGCAGCCCTTACCCATACACATGAGCTGTTAATGAGCTGTTACTAGGGTCAGTGTAACTTTAGGTCATAGGTGGTGTTTACTCCCGGGTGGTGGGGGGGCGGGTTGAGAGGAGAATGGAGAAGTGATTGCAGCCTGACCACCCACCTCCCTGGGGAGTGACTTCTTGCTTTCTGTCACTGTTTCTCTAACTAGTGCATGCCCCTTATGGCAAAACAGAACCAAACCAAACCAAACAAAAACAAAACAACAACAAAACACCTCTCTGTGGAAGAAACAAATTCAGGGATCCTAGAAAGGAATCCTTGTAAAATCATACCTTCTACAGTGACTCAGAACAGAGACCAAAATAACAGAAAATGACAAAAGTACAGATTGTATAACCTGTGTAAGGAACTGGACCCATTTGAAATTTGGTTTATTATAGAAATATTAAATAAGCTAAATAATCTCAAATTTTCTTTTAGCTTCAAATGATAGAATCCCATAAGTGATGGGCAATGTGAACATTAGGCGTGGTCAGAAAACCCCATGAAAGACAGGGAGGCCCATTTAGGAAAAGTGAAATAAGTCCAGGCAGAAACTTGAGCTTGCAGAATGAAGGAAGGAGTGAAACGGTAAGTGTCTGAACCAGGACTCCATTAGAAGACATTACCATGTTCTAAAGCCCACTTTCTGTGAGTCAATGACTGTACTGAGTAATTTTTCCCCCAGTCTTATTACATGTTATTAAGTCATTCATTAAGCAATATAATTATTCACACAAAAATGAGTTCACTTCACAGTAGCTTTTAAACATCTTTTACAACAAGATTTATTTTTAACTACAGGTCATTTGCTATAACTCAGTTTGTCAATGCATTCGCCTTTTAAGGATGGAAATTGTCTCTAAATTAGCAGTCGAAATGCCTGGAATCCCTTTTGTTATAATATTGATTAATATATTTACTCTCTGTATATTTCACAAAAATTAAAAATAGTTGTTAGGTAAAAAGGGTATTTATATAATTTCAGAGATCGTTATGTGAGAACAAGTCAAATTTTATTTATAAAACAATAAACAAATTAATTCAAGCTTCTATAACTTAAAAATTTAGTCAGAATTATATTGCTAATAAATATTATCACTCACATTTTAATAAATAAATCAAAAAGCTGATGTGAAATTTGATTATGTACAACATACATTATGTTTTCATGAAAGAGATCCAGGAAAAAATATATTTATATTTCATCATGAAATTAGAAGGGCTTGGGGTCAGCAGATGGTGGAAGAGTTACATCGTTGAACGACCATGCAGTTGACCACGGTTTGAGGCTCAGACTCGGTGGCTTAAAACTTACGCTGGAGGGACCAGCAGTTAGCATAATGGCTATGTCACTGCACTCCCATGTAGTCGACTGTGGTTCGAGTCCTGGACCTGGTGGCTTAAACTCACACCAGGCGCATGTGTGTGCGTGCCCAAGATCCCGAGAGGAGAATGGAGGAGAAGGGATTGTGGTGTGACCATCCCCCCTAGGGGGTGATTTCTCACTTTCTGTCTCTCTGTCTCTCTCTGTCTGTCTGGCAAACGCACATGCCCTATAGCAAAAACCTCTCAAAAAAAAAAAAGAAGAAAAAAAAAAAAAAAAAAAACTCAGGTTGGACACGTGTGTGTGCATACCCAAAAATCCCAAGAGGAGAATAGAGAAGAAAGGATTGTGGTATGGCCACACTCAGGGGGTGATTTCTCACTTTCTGTTTCTCTGTCTCTGTCTCCCTGGCCAGCACGCATGCCCTATAGAAAAAATCTCTCTCTAAAAATAAAAGAAGGGCTTAAGAAAATTGCCAAAGCAATTCTGTAATGCTTTCTAAAACAGCACAGTTTAGTGACACAGAGAAAGTGAAATTTAGAATTCTAATCTCTGTTTTTAATTCACCTACTGAGCGATGCTGGGCAAGGCACTTAACCTCACTGATCCTTCATGTGTAAAATTGGATTGATGGAAACAGGGCTATAAAAAGCTGTAAATAAATATAAGTAGCTATTAGAGAATGAATTCTAACCTTTACTGCATAAAAATCAAAAGAATCTAATTGCTGTTGTTCAGCATGAAACATCAACCCCGAAGCTAGTAGTAAATAGAAGTATTATGAGGCATGGATTTTTTGTCAACCTTTGAAAGTCATTAAGCTGACACAATAGCTGATGGATTAAATTTTTTCTAAAACCTACATTGATTAAAAACAGATCATAAAGAACAAGTGGAATTCAATATTATGACAGAACATAAATTGTCAAAACATTAAGAACAGAGCATCCATAACCTATATCTGTACTCCTGTCAATTGCTATAAATAGAATTGGATGATAATTTTACTTAGCAAATCCTGAACTGAATAAGGTACTTCCTAGTGAATTTCAGAAACAGAAAAGTATTTTTCTAGAAGAAAAATATAATTATTCATATTTAGTGATCAAATTCATGACTTTACATTTCAGCTTTATGTTATTTATTACTATTAGAATATAACATTCTTATTTACTTATAAAGCATGGGGAAACCCCAAAATTTAGTTATAAGAACATTACTAAAAAAAGAATAGGAATAGGAGTTTATCAATGCCTTCTTTCTGTCTATACATGTCTCCACATTTTTTTTTTGTAGGAAGATATCATCATGTGTCAGAAAAAGAATAAAGCTGTTTTCCACGACCAAACATGTCAAAAAAGAAATTGCCACAATTTCGGTACAACATCAACCCCCCAAAGTTATACTGAATTTCATGTGAGAAAGTTATGAACACAATTTTGACAGAGTCACTATAATTGCCTTTTTAATGTATTTGATGTTATAAAAATATATTCATAATACTCATGTCTTTGTATCTTCATTGTTTTACATGATACGTTTGGAACTTCTATGTATTTCTATGTCATGTTTCTTCTTTCCTTGCCTTATATTTAGAACCACTCATGGCTGCCATTAATCAAATTGGGAGTTGAAAGTGCACGTGAATCTTTTCATCGCCAGAGGGCATTGCACTTGTCAGAGGGAGACAGAGACACAGAAACACACACTGAGAGAGAGAGAGAGCGACCCCCAGTGGGGTCTGGTCAGGCTGCCATCACTTCTCCTCCATTTCTCCATCCTGTTGGTGTCATGCACACCCATGTGTCCAGCAAGTTTTTCAAGCTTTCAGAGTCATACTGTGAACATCAAATGGCCACGTGGGATCCAGCTCCCTTAGGCCCTTGTCTATGGTACCAGCTCTCATTTCATTCCTCTTTAATTAAGGTATTTGTTTATTGATTGATTGATTGATTATTCATGATAGAGCGTATATGCATGTATGTGAGAGTGAAAAAGGAGACAGAGAGTGGAACCTCAAGAGAGTCTGGCCACATCGTAGTCTCCTTCCTCCAGTCCTCTGGCCCATCAGGTCTTAGGAACACACATGTGAGCCCTGCAGGTTTCAGGCTGATGTGACAAAGACGGAAGCCATTGGGGACATGTGGGAGCTGGCATCCCTTGAACAGAGCATTAGTGCTGTCTCCTAACCTGTGAATCTAAATAAATTTTAAAAGTTCAGTCTACACAGAAGTTGTACTTAACATATTAATGTACTGGTTTTAAAAATCACTTTAAAATCTGAAAGATCACAATGTCTCTGACATACATTCTCACTTGTGAGAAAAAAATAAGAATCAATGTGAACTTGGTTTCAGAAAAACTTCTTTTTCTTTTTTCTTTTTTTTTTTTTTTTTTGGAGAGGTTTTTGCTATAGGGTGCGTGCGCTCGCCAGACAGAGAGAGACAGAGAGATAGAAAGTGAGAAATCATCCCTCAGGGGGGATGGCCACGCCGCAATCCCTTCTCCTCCATTCTCCTCTTGGGATCTTGGGCATGCACGCACACGCGCCCGGCATGAGTTTAAGTCACCAGGTCTGGGACACGAACCGCGGTCGACTACATGGAAGTCCAGCGACATAGCCATTATGCTAACTGCTGGTCCTAAACTTCTTTTTCTTGATATTAATTGCATTCTTGTCTATTTTCTTTCAGAAGTAGCTTAAAATTTAATATCTTGGTTGATAAGAAGTTCAAGATAAAATGAGCCTAAGGAATTAATTAAAACGAACCATCAACCAAGCACTAAAGTCTGTTTATTAGATAAAAATAGAAATCGACATGAGTTCAGGGTTGTACAGAGTTGAGTTAAAAATCTTAGCTTTGCAGTGATTTTTTTAAAAAAATTCTTAGCAATAAAGTAGATACAATGCTTAATTTACAAGATTAGGGATAATGAGACATAAAATTATGAATTATCTAGCCTAGGATTGATCTCATAGATGGTACCTGATAGATCTTAACTCATCTCCTTACAATGATGAGGTGTTCATTTGATTAATTTGCTTAAAATCATAAGTGGGATTCTAAAGTAGAAGAGGAAATCAGTACACATGGGAGTGTGCTTCCTAGTCCTCTGGTTGGCCAGACACAGGTGTTTATTGACGTATGAGAAGTTCTTCAGAGTTTGGAACTAAAGTCCATTTCCAAGAGCAACCAGGTGTTACCATTTTGTACCATATGAAGAACATCTCCAGTGACAGAAAACGAAGCCATCCTACAGAGAGAAGCAGATGCCCATGTGTGTGTGAGTGAGTGAGTGAAGAATACGATAACTATCCTGAATGTTCAACTCACTTTTATCCCTGTACTTCTTGTAGGTTAATACTTTTTAACCCTTTGTTACAATGTGTGAACCAAAAAAAGCCATAATTATTTTTTTACCTAAGTTAGTCTAAGTTGGATTACTATCTCTTGCAACAGGGACAAACTATCCACAGATATTTCCATTATATCTATGATATATGAACTTGGAGAGACCTGTGTTTGAGGACTGACTCAGTTTTGGTCAGGTGTCTGATCCTAGGAATGTCCCAGCTTCTTGGAATCCCATGTCTGTAACTAGAGAGTGGGTATAGTCATGCTTGCTTCGCAGCACTGTGCTTGGTCAGTAATGGGAACTTTTATGGTCATGATTTGTAATATAATAGTTGTTAGTCACTTTTTCCCCAGTTATACACAGGTGTGTAGCAGGAGAACTATTGCTTATGAGTGGGAGGAGGAAAAAAAAAAAAGAAAGAAAGACCACAAATATTGAGTTAATAAAGCAAAACCCACTGAACTAATTCAAAGTTATGCTCACTACCTCCTGGGTTTGGATTTTAGCTTCTTTGTGTTTTGGTGAGATCCCAAGAAAATAATTCATTTTTTTCTGTTTTCTTACAAATGAGGAAAGCTTATTTTGGTCTCACCATTGATAATATAAAATGCTTCATTAATTCTTAAAATGATTTCTTCACATGTATTATCTTCCCTGGCTAAAGTACTGAGTTCAGGATGTTAAATTTGCTTTAAACAATGCCCATTAAAATATGAAGTGTTTACTTCAGGTTATTATTATTTTTTTTTGCTCCTACGTTTTGCTTGTGTGAATGAACGTTGAAACTTGTTAATAATTTAAGATGGTATTAGGTTATTTTAAACACAGTATCACTTTTCTGTGCACATGTGCAAACTAAACCTTAGATTAATTTAGGTATTTCTATTGTCTCTCAAAATAACTTTGGAATATTTTCAGCCCCACTTTTCTAACGTTCTCTTCTACCAGGTAATTAATATGAAGCTATTCTATTTATGGTATCAAAAAGGAAACATATTTGACAGTTTGGATTTTCCAGTTCAGCTACTAATTAGAAAAAACAAAAAAGGAAGACTCAGCATTTCATTGAGAAGAAATGTCATTTTAAAATATCTGCACAATATGCAAGATATATTTAGTCATTTGTAGTACTAAAAATAAAATACAGGGTGACCTAAGCACTATCACTCTCACTGTCATCAACCTGTTTAGGGATTAAGATTTTATAATGACATGACTTTTCTGAGACAGAGTTTGGTACAGGAAAAAGACAGTGGACCATCATACCAAGCTGTTATCAAAATTTTGCATTTTGCAACATCTAAAATATGAAAGCTATTGTTTCTGCTACCTGCACACGATTTTCCTAATCTTTAAACCAATAAATATTAGGTACCTTATTTTTAGTATCTCTTTAAGCAATACACTTTTAGAATTCTAATTCTAAGTGTCTTGATTACATTATGCAAGGTTAACATATTTCAATATTAAATGTAATGAAATATATTTACTACTTAACTTTTACAGAACTCATAATCTTTAAAGATTTAGAGCTTCGCTCAAGTTTAACTGTTACTTATATGACTGGTAAACTGCAGAAAAAGAATTTTTAAATACATTTATTAATTATTATTCTTTTAACAAATATCAAAAATACAAACAATACAAATTACATGGTATAGAATAACTGTTATCAATGGATAAAGACTATAAAGCGATAGCACTGAAAAATGTAAATCACCCAAATTTGTGAACAATTGTCCCAAAACCTTAGTTTTCGTAAGTACATTGAGTCATATGAAATGTTTATCACAGCAAATAGAAATGAATGTATGTTGCTCTTCTCGTAACCGGCCTGAAGGGATCTTTGAAAATGGTTTGCTATTCATTTGAACCCAAGATGCCCACAAAGTCACACAAATCAAGAGAGTCAAATCTTCAATTCATTTTAAGAACACTCCTAAAATTGCCCAGACCTCAAAGGTATGCAGATTTGAAAAGCCACAAAGTATCTGAAAGATGTCACTTTACAGAAGCAGTGTGTCTCATTCGGACATTACAGTGGTGGAGTTGGTAGACGTGCCCAGTCCAAACTTGGGGTCTGGACACAGGGTCAGTGGCCCAAAAAGAGAGCTGAATTTCTGCTGCCTGTGCTTAAAAAATTTAGAGTAATACTGAATTTAAGGATTGAGATATACAATCTCTGGCACTCAAGACGCGCCATTTACTTACAGAGCTCATGGTCAGATTAACCCATATGTGAGCTCCCCCGCCACTTCGAGGTGACCCTCATTGAAATCGAGCAAATTGTTTCTAAACCGGAAGACGAGGTTGAACAGAAGAAAGAGATATCTCAGAAGAAACTGAAGAAGCAAAACTTATGGCATGGTAATAAAAGGAGGGAGAGGAATGGGGTGGGGGGGGGTTAAGTTTAATTGACACAAAATTGAAGTTATTTGCTGATGATAATGTATAGGTTAATGTCTTTGTCTTGATTGATATGCTCTGTATTCCTGCTGGTGATTAAATGTAAATAATAAATATAAATTTAAAAAACTTATGGCATGGGAATAAATTTAGCCTAGAATAAATAGGTTTTTTTTTTTTTAAAATGGACAATATATCAATGTTTTTATGGATGCAGAAGGATTTTCTGTCGTGTATTTACTGGTGGTAGATTAATCAATTTAGCATTGTTTAAGGAATGTTTTACTAAGTATTGTTTATATCCTAGAATTATCATACTAGGAAGTTATTTTAAGAAAAAGAATGGATAATTTCTAATAAGAAAATCAAAGAGGAGGTAGAAAAATGTTAAAATCTTGGGGAAACCACAACCCCTTCTCCCAGCAGAAGTATAGTTATTCAAATTCTAAAATGTACCTGACATTTATTGTGTGATTCCTTATCCAAGGGACATGTGTTAAGTAGAAAACGATGGCATGGAGTAAGGTCTTATTTAGAATGTTGAATTTCATCAAGCTATTTCATGTCATGTTTCATGATGTTAACTGGGATCCCTCATTCTGCATTGGGATAGTGAAATCTGTGGGATAATAAATTAATGACAGCCTTAACAACTTAATTGGGAAAAGGTGTCAAAAATCAGAGAACTATTTATGTCAATTTTATTCACGGTGAAAAGTGTATGTGCATGTGAAAAAGAGAGAAAGAAGTATCCTAGCCGGGGACTCATCACACTGCTATTCCCTTTCCCCACCCTTCTAGCTCATCAGGATCTTTGGATGTTCCTCCACCTACACACATGCACAAATACACACATGTACACACTGTTTTCAAGACAACCCAGCCATCCAAACCAAACCTGCCCTGTGCAGTCTGCTATGTGGCTTCTAGCACTACAATTCACTTTACTACTGACTACTACCAAGTTGGGGCCCAAAGAACTATTGTAGAATAACTGGTCTTAGAGAGTTTCTTTATGTTATTTCATATGCATGTAACCTGTGAGTAGCAGTATAGGCATGGTTAGCCTATTGAACAATCAATATTCACAAAAATTTGCATATTAAATGGAGGTTTAATGTAACTTGCACATCCATACTCACACTTCAAGTCTTGATTACTTAATTAGCACAGGAGAGTTAAGATTGCTATCATTTAGGATTTATCCCATAGAGGCTAATTCTCACTTGCTTAGTACTTCGATAGATATAGTTTGTCCATGAACTCGAGGCAAAGATCCAGAATATTGTAGTCATATTTTCAGTTAAAATTGAGATTATATGCTTTGTATTTCATCCAAGAGAGAGTTTGGGTTGAAATCTCATGAAATTAAAAATTAAATTTTGTGTAGTTGGCTGGAAAACTTCTCAACATAAATAAACTGAAGGAATAAGCATTGACTGGTACCTTTGCAAATACTCAGCAAATACTTCATCAATAGCATCGGTGAAATCAACAATCTGGATACTAGTATCTAGAGATAATTGATGTTTCAGAGAGAGGTATTCTGGAACATGCCAAAGAACTCTGATTTGGCTCAATTTGTTATAATTTTAACATCTTTGCAGGGGCCACAAATATAGGAGAGATAGTCACTAAGTGATTGATTAAATGCAATATTTTTTAAAAAAGGATAAAGTTCTAAAAGTTCAATTATGACTGCAACATTTAAAATGCATTATGAGTTATGAATGTTATGGACTGCTACAGAGTCTATCTTTGGCTATTCTAATGGAAGTCTAATGTAAAGTTCAAGAAGATAGTGACAGATTTTTACTAGGCTCTGTGCTATTTTGTTTAATTCTGAACAGCATATTTTAAGACAGATCTTAGAAAGTTGGTAATGTCTGAAATTTATGCCAAGACTGGTGAAAGTTCAGTAAACTATTTTGTCTGAGTAGCACTTGAAATAACAATAATCTTGAGACTACAACCAGAATTACTGGACAAAAGTCAATCTGCAATCCAGAAACGTATTTAGAAATGATGAAACAGGAGCCCAGCAGGGGGCGTAATGGTTATGTTGCTCATTCCCACATAGCTGATGGTGGCTGGAGTCCCAGACCCAGTGACTTTAAACTCATACTGGGCGCATATGCATGCATGCCCCAAATCCTGAGAGAATAGAGGAGAAGAGATTGCCCTGTGGCCACCCCCTCGGGGGTGATTTCTCACTTTTTGTCTCTTTTTGTCTCTCTAGCACAAGTGCTCCATTGCAAAATTCTCTCTTAAAAAAATAAGAAAGAAATGATAAAACAGAGAATCCAGGATTAGTCAGGTATGTAGTTGTCACGGTAAAAATTTGTCATTTTAAAGGATAATGGTCTTCAAGCTGAGGATGATGCTCAGGTACAATGAGCAAAACAACCTCTGACAAGGACTGTAGAACAAACTGGGTATTTAAGACCAGGTAGAACTGAGGTACAATATAGCTAGGCCCACATTATCAAGGACAAATAGACGAGATGCTTATATCGCTTCTGTGTAAGCTTAGGTGAGGATTTATATCTGTTAGAGTATATTTGTAACAAAGGAACCACAAATCCCTCCCCCCCCCATACATTTAGTAGAAATTGTCATGTCTTTGTGACACTTTTACTCACTGAAGAGATATGTAGCCTCAGAGGCATTTTTCTTTTCAAACAGAACTTCAGTTCAATGCTACACTCAATATATTATCCAAGATGAAAATTGGAAACTGAGTAGATTGGGATCAGAGGAGACTGTAAAGATTAGGAAGAACAAAGAAGAGGTCTAAGCAAGTTGGTAATCCAAATAGCAGATTCCCACGCTGGAAGGAAGTTCTTACCTGATGTTTATGACACCACTTTCCTTCTCTAAGAAGTTCTGGTTACATCTAAATGTCAGGGTAAATATGATGATTAAGCACTTGAACACTGGACCCAGGCAGAATCTGAGCTTCACAAAATTAACTACTCGTATTAATTTAGCAAGTTGAGCGACCTTCCTATACCATTCAATGGCTTTAAAATAATGCAAAGATGAAGTGAAAAGGAATAAGTTAATACATTGAAATGACTGGCACAAAGTAAAAACTCTAGAGATACCAACTTTTATCATTATAGATGTTTAGACATAGTACTAAAATGTTTTCATCACATATAAGGTAGCGAAGCATCATAGAACATAGCTAGAGTGAGATCTGGCTTTGAATTCTGGAGCTGTCATTTATTAGTGAGATAATTTTAGCCAAAGTGAGCTAAAAAGTCTTACTTTAGAGAGAGGAAATAATTTCACTTATTTTTTAATTTGTTGTGAGACTTAAATGCAGCAAACACGTAAACACACACACACACACACATAATGCAGAGTTTATAATATAGAATGTGAAATAGAATAGAATGTTGTTAAATGAAAGGTATGGCCTTTGCTGCTTTTTTTACGTTATGAGCCTCAGTCAGCTCACCATTTTGTTGTTGCAGAGTAAATAAACTCTAATCCTGATAAAATGAAAATCAAGTTTAATGTGAAATAAACTTCATTCAAAGTTGAATTCCTTGCTAGATCTGCACAGATATAAAACAGCCGGCCATTTCTTGACCTAATTTTCATGTTCTCATGTACTTTGTCTTCCATTCAAGAAGCATAAAGACAAGCCAGAACAATCAGACCAAAATTTTGTCATATATATACAGAGAGAGAAAGAAGAGAGAGAGAATCAATGATAATTGCATTTCAGTGTCCAAGCAAAAGTTCAAAGAAATAATTGTAGGAGGCTTATTATTATTTAGGAATATCTCTTAAATGTATCAAAAACTTTTAGTTTTTAACATTTTTTTCCCTGGAATAGGCCAACCTAAAAATAAGTGAATAATGCATGATCAAAGGAGTGCCTTTAATTGCATTGCTTTGACTTTAATAACTTGAAGCACAGAATTTAATATCCTAAAGCACTGGCGGAGTCTATCAAAATGTCAATGAAATGCCTATTAAAACAGAGATAAACAAAGTACAGATACCACACCATGTGTAGCCTGATCCTGATAAGCAGCAATAAAATTTAACCGGGTGTGTTTATAGTGAATGTTATCTAAAAATCTCAGTGACTTTTAGAAATATTAATTTAGTCCCAGGTCATTATTTTAAGGGTGCTTAAAGAATCGGGGTATTTTCTTTTCTAAAACAGGACTAGAGTGTGAAAACTCTATTTATCAAACATGTGGACCAGGGAACAAAGTTAAGGTAAACAAATCCAGGAAATATTAAAGGAAAAAAAACCCAGAATTTTGCCTGAAGATTTGTAGTACAGATCCTGCGATGTACACCAATCTGCTCAAAAGGTTGATAGATACTTTTACTTAGAATAGCTATTGAATTATTTTTTAAAGGGATATGACTCGCTTGAGATATGTGAGGACTGTATGACTACTTTGAGAAGCTTTGGAAAAATAGTCCTGTGTCTTCTATACAAAAATATATATATATATACATCAGGGATTTGCATTTTCTTTGTTTGCCTTGACTTAGAGAATGCTCTTCCTTCTCCCTGTTGTATAACTCTCCTCTAGCTCCAAGAAATGCATTCTTCATGTATTTTAACACACTGCAAAATTAATCCCAACATAACCTTTTCTTTTCAAGGTTCCTGGGCTGGACTGCACATGCACAAGTCCATGATGATTTGGGTGAAATGTGGTGCAAGTAATGGAGTGTTGACTTGGTTTTTCAGAAAATTTGGGATTTTATCCTGGATTTTCTTATCTTACATGTCTTTTTAAAAATTATTTTATTATTATTATTATTTTATATTTTTGCCATAGAGTGCATGTGCTCTCCAGAGAGAGGAGGAGAGAGAGAGATAATGAAAGAGAAAGTGAGAAATCATCCCCCCCCCCCCAGGAGTGTGACCATGCCACAATCCTTTCTCCTCCATTCTCTTCCTGGAATTTGGGCACCCACACATGAGCACCCACCATGAATTTCAAACTGCCAAGTCTGGGATTTGAACCACAGTCAGCAATGTTGGAGTCCAGCGCCTTAACCACCATACCACGTGCTAACTCCACCTATCTTAAATATCTCAATTTCAATTATCTTTGTGCAATGAAGAGAGAAAAAAAATTGAGTAATTATCAACCAATATAAAATGTTTATGTAACAAATTTTAACCAGCCAAATGAGCTTTTGTATGAGAAAGAAATATTTCATAATGTGAAATTGGACCCCTATCTCTCACCATCAACAATCAACTCAAAATGGTTCAAAGATATAAACCTAAAACCACAAGCTATAAAACTACTGGTGGATAAGTCTTGGATACATTGAAACAGGCAAAAACTCTTGGAAACATTGGAGCAGGCAAAAATTTCTTAAATATGACCAATAAAATATAGGCAATAATCTCAATAATAGGCAACTGGGATTACATCAGGTTAAAAAGCTTCCACTCAGCAAAAGAAACAACAGTTAGAACGAATCAGCAGCCCTTGGAATGGGAGAATATACTTGCAAATTATGCCTCAGACAAAGGACTGATAACCAGAATATACAAGGAACTCCAGTGGCTTATCTGAAAAAAATGATCAGCCCAATTAAAAGATGAGCAAATAAATTGAACAGACAACTCTCTGAGGAAAACATAGCAACAGCCAAAAAGCACATGAAAAAATGCTCAATATCCTTTATCATTTGGTACAAATCAAAACCACAATGAGATCTCACCTAATCCCAATTAGAATGGCTAAGATTAAAAATACAAACAGTGGTAAGTGCTGGAGAGGCTGTGGTGAAGAGAACTCTCCTACACTGTTGGTTGGAATGTAAATTAGTACAGTTACTGTGGAAAACAATATGGAGGTTCCTCAATGACCTACATATAGAACCACAGTGATCCAGCAATTAAACCCCTGGGAATCTACCCAAAGGATAACAAAATACTCAGCCGAAAAATATTTGTGCATGCGTGTTTATTGCAGCACTATTCACAATTACTAAGACATGGAACCAACCCAAATGCCCACAAACAGATGAATAGATTGAAAAATGTGGCATAGCAACAAGCAGATGGTGTAATTGTTGTGACATTGGACTCCCACACAGTTGACCATGGTTTGCGTCCTGGACTTGGTGGCTTAAACCTCATACTGGGTGCATGTGTGTGCATCCCCAAAATCCCAATAGGAGAATGAAGGAGAAGGGATTGCAGCATGATTATTCCCCCTGGGGAGTGATTTCTTACTTTCTTTCTCTCTGTTTTTCTCTCTGGTAAGCACACATACCCTATAGCAAAAATCTCTTTAAAAAAAGAAAAGAAAAGAAGAGAAGAGAAGAGAAGAGAAGAGAAGAGAAGAGAAGAGAAGAGAAGAGAAAGAAAAGAAAAGAAAAGCAAAGCAAAGCAAAGCAAAGCAAAGCAAAGCAAAGCAAAGCAAAGCAAAGCAAAGCTGTGGCACATATACTCTATGGAATACTTAGCCATGAAAAACAACAAGACCCTGTCATTTTTAGGAAGTGGATGAATATGGAAGATTTACTGCTGAGTAAAGCAAGCCAGACTATGAAAATGAGACATTGTGTGTCTCCACTTAATATGTACTGAATGTCCATACTTAACTCTGGAAAGGGAAAATTTGAAGGACATAGGAGCATGAATGGTTATGGCTACTGGAGACAGTGTGGGAGGAAGGTGAGAGGTGGGAGAAGGTGAGAGGAAGCGAATCAAGGAGAAAAATAAGCAAGATGTTTAAGGAACACAGAAATGAAGAATTATTGTTGCTGATAATAAGAATGATAATACCTCTAACTGGACTAATGTTCAGTGTATTCATGCTGGGAAAAGTTATTTTACAAACTGTGGCGATGTCTAGTGATTGAATGCATAAAATAAATTTAAAAAGTAAAGTGTAGTATATAAATTTAAAAAAGAAAGAAAAAAATTTCTTACATAATGTGTACTTACCTTACCTAATAATTATGTAGGCTTCCATCTCCATCATTCTACTTTTAGTAACCAGTGTAAGTTTTGCTACCATAAGATTTGGTCTTATTAGTCTCCACAACAAAGGTTTACTTTTCATTTACCTTACATGCTCCTTGGGGTTGATAGTGGATATCTCTGGTCATTCTATAACCCGTGGAAGCAGGCTAGTTGGAGGCTTCATTCCAACACATATTTCACAAATACTGCAGTATCGAAAGCAAGTGTCAGAAAACGAACCACTGAGGCGAACATATCTGGCTTAGCCATGGTGGCACGGGACTACAAGGTGCTGCTCTGCAATGTTGGAGCCAGAAGGAAGCCTGTGGTTCAGATTCCGGGTTCACTTGAAACATGCCAGGTATAAACACACACATGTGCAGTCCTGACGGGCTCGAAGGTTGTAGGGAATCCAGGCATGACAGCACAATATTGAGGGTGCTTGTCTTTCCCCTCCCTCCCTTTCTTTTTCAATGAAATAAATATACTTTCTAAAATAAATAAGTGAAATACCTGACCCAGGAGTGATATATATTTTCTCTGCTCACACAACACTGGCCATAAATAATTACATGGCTATGTACAATCTCCATGGAGGGAAAAATACATTCTGAACCTCCAAATACATCTGAAATTAACAAGTTATTTATATAAGTCTTATCCAGTTGGGCATCCTCCTTTCCATTTGTCTTTGCATAGTGCATTTCATAGAACTTTTTTTTTTTCTTTTCATTTTGCTGGCAACTTTGATAGTATTTTTTAAACCTGGGCTCAAGAAACACTTGTGAGATTGAAACATCAAAATGCATTTCAGGGATCATTGAACAAAGGAGAATTTTGAATATGAAGTTGGTGTTTCATTTTGGAAACATTAGAATTTGCCAGTGGAATAAGGACCCTGGAGTACTATAATTCACAATCCATGGCCAAGAATTTCATGCCTACTGAACCAGAACTTAACAATAAAAAGAGATCTAATTGCTTACACTAGAGATGTTTTCTAATTCTTTGAGATCAATCATTCATGAGCTGAGATTTGTTTAAATGCACCCTTAGCATGAAAGAATCCATGGTACTTCCTAAATATAAGATGCTATATGTCAAAAACATACATCAAAATGGAATCCTCTCTCCTTTTTAAAAACTTACTACAAATAAAAGGAAAGTCTTACTTCTACTTTGTAATTGTATTTCAAGTTCACCAGATTAAATATGCAGAGCCTATTAAAATTATGCTTCTTCTTTCATTTAACTATTACTTTAAAGCAGATTATAATGAATAAATGCATTCATTTTTTTACTGTGTAGTTGAGTCACAGCCTACAAAGCAAATCTTTGCAGTTTGAAATGCAGGTACATTCAAATGGTATTTATTTTGCCACAATAGCAACCCACACTAAACATATTATCCTAAGAGAACTGTCTCATGACACTTCAGGGAATCTATAGTGCTTCAAAACAGACTGAAGCATTTCAGAAATATAAAGAAAATCTTTAAAGACTCATCTCTTGCTTTCGAGAAAAGCAATATTTACTTTAGTTAGGCGAACAACTCCTACTTTATAGACAGATTTTGTTATAACATTTTATTCGTAGGACTGTTAGTTGAGAATCTAACTCATTTTCTCAAAGGCATGGTTCAATCTTATGTTTAGCAATTACTTCTCACAAAATTCCACTTAACCCATATTGTATCTGAGCTAAATTACTGATATAGCTCCTCTGAATCCGGGTCTGATATAAAACTTACCAAAAGAGGCATGAGGGAGAGAAAAGAGAAGTGGAATCTCTTGTCTTAAAATAAGAAATGTCTATCTTCAGCTTCTCTCCACCATAATTTTTCCTCCCTTTTCACAGCCCCTGTGTATAAGCTCCTGCCTCAGTTGTCTGTACCTCCAGTATTTGCACCTGAAATGCTGAGATATCCCTATATCCCTGAGATTTTGAGCACTCATGCACATGGCCAGTGTGTTTTACAAGCTGCTGTGTCTGGGACTTGAATCACACTGTTGGCCATATAGGATCCAGCCACCTTGACCACCACCCAACAGGTTGGGCCAAGCTCAGAATTTTTAAACCTTTGTTCGTGTGCATAATTTGCTGTAGAGGCACCTTATTTGAACTTTTGTTGTTGTCAAGGGACCTGCCTACACTGAGAAGTAAAATACAAACTATAAATAATTTCTGAATGGATGAGCTGATAGTATGCAAAGCTTTTCTTCAGATTCATTCATTTACTTAATCATCACCCAACTCTCAAAGATTTTGAAGGAGTAGGAACGAGGAGTTGGGTGGGAAGACTGCAGACTGCAGTGCAATACTACAAAATATTGGCTAGGCCAAATATCGACTAGACCAATAAGGAGTCACCGAGTCCCCATCCTGCATCCCACAGGAATGAACCTGCACAAACAACAGCTGGGAACTGCCCAGGAAAGTGTGGCTTTAGGGTCATCGTCATGGGAGATCCAGAGAAGGTGGCAGTCAACCGTGCTCCCTGAAATAGGAAATCTGATGAGTGAATTTTCAGGCCACCACAAACTGTACTCCGTTAGTATTTCCCAACCATCTCACTATGTACCTAAACAACAAGCTTAGCTGTTTTATTCAATTGATATTTTTAAAGAGGTTTTTGCCTCAGGGTGCATATGCTTGCTGAAGAGAGAGAGAGAGAGAGAACAGAGACTGTGAAAGGGAAAGTGAGACATCACCCCCCATGAAGGAGGACCACACTGCAATCCCTTCTCCATTCTCCCAAGATCTTGGGCACACACAAACATGTGCCCGGCAGGATTCTCAAGTCGCCAAGTCTGGAACTCAAACCACGATCAGCCATGTGGGAGTCCAGTGACAAAACTGCTACGCCATCTGCTGGCCCCTATTCAATTGATTATTAACACAATTCTTATATGTTTTGTTGAAAGGAAGACATATGCATTTCATTTCTGGGTGATTTTTCTTAAATGAGGAAAATAGACCTAATAAATACAATAATTTACAAATAATACAAAAATTCCAAAATAAAGTAACAAGTTTCTGATAATAGAATTAAATCTAACCCAGTTGAAATTCGCAGAAGTGATATTCTGGAGGGTAGGACAGGAACTTGTATGGGATAGGTAATGAACTGTCAGAATTTGAAAATACATTTTTGTCTTGTCAAAATTTAGCAAAATCAGGCACATACACAAATTTTAAATAATGTTTAAGAAAGTTTATTTTGGGGACCAGCAGTTGGCGTAATGGCTATGTCGCTGGACTCCCGTGTAGTCAACCGCAGTTCAAGTCCCAGATCCAGTGGCTTAAACTCACGCCAGGCGCGTGTGCATGTGTGCCCAAGATCCTAAGAGGAGAATGGAGGAGAAGGGATTGTGGCATAGCCATCTCCCCTGGGGAGTGATTTCTCACTTTCTTTCTCTCTCTGTCTTCTTTCTAGTGAGCACACGCGCCCTATAGCAAACACTCTCAAAAAAAGAAAGAAAGAAAGAAAGAAAGAAAAAGAAAGAAAGAAAGAAAGAAAGAAAGAAAGAAAGAAAGAAAGAAAGAAAGAAAGAAAGAAAGATTATTTTGTGTAGATCTATTTCAATCGGTAATAACAAAAATCATGATTTGGGACCAGAGGACGGTGCAGTGGTAAACAAGATGCTCTGTGAGACCTGCATGGGATGGTTGCCAGTTCAAATCTGGAGACCTCCCTGAGACAGCAGTCCTGCTTGTGTCCATGATCCTGGATGACAGAAGCTAGGGGCAGATTGGGACAAGACTATTGGGAGTGCTGTAGGTCTCTCTTTCTGGCTAGCTCACTCATTGAATAAATAAATAAACTTAAATCATGATGGGGCCAGCGGATGGTGTGGTGTTTAAGTTGCTGGACTCCCACATGGCTGACCTTGGTTTGAGTCCCAGACCCAGCTGCTTGAGAAACACAGCTGAGCATGTGTGGATGTGTATCCCAAATCCTAAGAAGAGAATAGAGGTGAAGGGATGGCATGCACCTTGGGAGGGTGATTTCTCACTTTCTCTCTCTCTCTGTCTTTTTCTCCAGCAAGCACATCCACCTTATAGCAAAAAGAAAAGAAAAAAGACCATGACTTAATTGGAAAACACAAATTTTCAAATTGTGAAATAGTAAATATGTGATTACCAAGGTAAATTCATAAGATTCTCGTTCTTTAAATGTAAACATGAAAATCATTTTCAGGTCCTAGAAATGTAAAGAGGATTATCAGTTGTTTAGGTATTCCACATCTATATGAAAGCTTCCAAACCTCTTTTCCAACCTATTATTCCAAAATTAAACATGTTTCAGGAACCAGCAGATGGCATAATGATTACACTACTGGACTCCCATGTAGTCGACTGTGGTTTGAGTACCAGATCCAGTGACCAAAAACTCAAGCTGGGCACATGTGCTTGTGTGCCAAGATCCTAAGAGAAGAATGGAGAAGAAGGGACTGTGGCATGGCCATTCCCTCTGGGGTGTAATTTATCACTTTTGTCTATCTCTTCTGTCTAGTGAGCGCGTGCACCCTATGACACAAATCTCAGTAAAAAAATAAAATAAAATAATAAAACATGTTTTAGAAAGAGGAGACTTTTGAAATTCAGCACAATCTTTTGGAAATAGGTGTAGCAATGACTGAATAAATAAATAAGAAGAAAGTAACACAAAAATTAGTATAAAAATAAAGGCCCAAACCTAACCTTTCTTCATTGAATAGTTTGTCTGAAAACATAGTAAACCTACCTTCAAGTCACAACATTGACTATTTAATATTTTTATTTCATAAACAGTGACATCCCATTGAGGGCTTGGACTGTAACAACAATCATAGGTTTGTTTCTTGAAGTGGACACTGAAAGAAAGAAACTTTAGCACAGAAACTTTACAAAGGAATGTTCTTCTGATCAACATACATGAAAGAGGAGAGAAACAAGTATGATTGGGCTCCTAAGAAGCTGGGCTTTGCTGTGTTCAGTATGTTGTGGCTTCCCCAAATTCACACATTGACATCCGAATCTCCAAGATTCTAGGACCAGGAAGAGCCTTTGAGAAGTGATTAGGTTGTGAGGACTCTGTCCTCCTGAATAGAATTTACCCTTAGAAAAAGAATCCCCAGGGAACTAGCTCCTCCTCTTCGACAATCTGTGAATGCAGCGAGAAGGCACCTATCTGTTAGCCAGGAAATATGCCCTTATCAGATGCTGAACACGCTGGCCCCTTTACATTAGATAGGTCAACCTCCAGAACTATAAGAAATCATTTTCCGTTGTTTATAATCTATCTCATGTATAGTCTCTTGTTCCAAACAGACTAAAATGGGACTCGGTGCACTCTCAGCAAAGCGCCAACTAGATGTGCATGCAGACGTAAATGGATAAAGAGCAGGAGCAGCATTACTGTGAGACTAAGACAGTAGTTCACCAGGTTCCAGAAGTTACATTTTGGACATCTCAACTGTATTGTTTTCATACACTAGTTATTTAAAGTATTGTTTTGAAACTGAAGCACTTTTTAGAAGTGTATGTTAAAAACTACAGATCTGATCTGTTTTGCTTCAGGAAACTTTGAGTCTACGAGACCCTTCACCATGAGCAGAGTCTGCTCTATTATTTCCACTGTATTCATCATTCTCTTGATGTGGGATACTCACATAGGGCTCATATCCTTGTGCAAAGCTGCATATTTCAGCCAAGGCCAATCCCCGAGAAGGCCAATGGCTGAAGGCTCTCTGCCAGCAACACTCTACAAAGCTTTAGAAATAAGTGCTTCCATCCCAAAGGGGTGTCTGATGGTATCAGGTGGTATGTCACAGCCTTCAGTACACCTGCAAAGGCAGTTTTAGCTGAAGACTACAAAGACATACACACTGACATAAATATAATCAACTGATCTCGGACAAAGTAGGAAAGGAGTACAATGGATCAAAAATAGTTCTTTCAACAGATGGTGCTGGAACAACTGGGTGTTCACATGCAAAAAATGAATCTAGTCACAGAGACTTTGATTTTCATAAAGTGGATTCAGAATGAACCATAAATTTAAATGTAAAATACAATACTATAAATCTCCTAGAAAGTATGTTAGGAGAAAATCTAGATGACTTTACGTATGGTGATGAGTTTTTAGGTATAACACTAAAGGCATGATCCATTAAATAAATAATTTCTGTGAATGATATTGTCAGGAGAATGAGAAGATAAGTTACAAACTGGAAGAAGCTCTTTGCAAAAGAGAAATAGGATACACTATTGGAATCCACAATGTTCAAAGAGTTCTTAAAGCTCAAAAATAAGAAAAGAAACAACCTGACTAAAAAAATAGAAAAGATGAGTATTAACACCTCACAAAGAAATACAGATGGGAAATGAGCATATGAAAAGCTGATCAACATCAGATGTCAGTAAGGAGTTGCAACTTAAAGGATCAGTGATACACCACCACAGGCATTCCTCAGAGTACTGCAGACTAGGTTCCAGACCACCATGATGAACCATAACAACAAAGCCAGTCACATGATGTTTTTCTTTTTTTGTATTTCTCAATGCATATAAAAGCTATATGGGGGCCACCAGGTGGCATGGTGTTTACTGTCCTGGACTCCCACTTGACCAACCATTGTTTGAGTCCTGGACCTGCTGGCTTGACAATCATGACGGGTGCATGTGCATGATGCCCATAATCCCAGGAAGAGAATGGAGGAGGAGGGATTGCAGCATGGCCATTCAGGGGATTTTTCACTTTCCCTCTCACCGTCTCTCCCTATGGCAAAATCCTAAAGAAGTAAAAGAGTTATGTTAACACTACCTTGTAATCTTTTACATTTATGACAACATTTTGTTAAAATATGATGCACATGCATTAATTTAAAAATTATATATTTTTAATAACTGCATCTGACCATCAGAACCTTAGAGTTATAATTTTTTTTTTTTTTTTTCCTGGTGGAAGGTTTTCCGCTATGTTGATTGATGCTGACTGATCAAGGTGGTGGTTGCAGAAGTTTGGGATGGCATGGCAATTTCTTTTCTTTTCTTTTTTTTTTTTTATTTTGCCAAAAGATGGATGCTCTTGAGAGAGAGAGAGTGAGAGAGGAAGTCAGAAAGCATACCAATGGGGACTGGTCATGCTGCCCTCCCTTCTAAATTTCTCCCTCCTTTTGGGATTTTGGGCATGAACACACTTGTACCTGACATGGATTCCAAGTCACTGGGTCTGTGACTTGAACCACAAAGTCAGCCAGGATCCAGCCACTCAACCACATGCCTCTTGCTAGCACCCAGTGGTAATTTCTAAAAATAAGAAAATAATGAAGTTTGTGACATTGATTGACTCTTGTTCACAGAAGATTTCTCTGTAGTATGTGATGCAGTTCGAAAGCATTTTACCCATAGTAGAACCTCTTTTCAAATAGAACTCAGTCCTCTCAAAACCTGCTGCTGCTTTATGGCTAACTTTATACTATACCCTAGCTATGTGTTGTTATTTCAACAATGTTCACAGCATCTTCGCCATGAACAGATTCTATCTCAAGAAGCCCCTTTCTTGCTCTTCCAGAAGACGAAATATCCTTTGAAGTGTTATCATAAGATTGCAGTAATTCAGTCCCATTGTCAGGCTCCATTTCCAGCCCTAGGTCTGTTGCTATGTCCACATCTGTGGTTGCCACCTGCAGTGAAGCCTTGAAGTCCTCATAGTCATCTAAAAGGGTTGAAATTAATTTCCTCCAAATTCCTTTTAAGGTTGGCATTTTGATCTAGTCCCATGGATCACCAATGTTCTTAATACCAACTAGAATGGTAAATCCTTTCTAGAAGGTTTTTATTTGACTTTGACAAGATTACCAGAAGAATCACTGACAGGGATAGCCTTACAAAACAGAGATTTCTTTTCTTTTTTTTTTTTTTCTTTTTCCTGTATCATTAAGTGACTTAATTAGTTCCTGGTGACCCTGTTTAAATATATGACATATCAAGTGTTAGTAGAAAGAAGGTTATGCCTCCTCCGAATTTTTTTTTTTAAAGACAACACTAAGCTTTAAGAACCAAAAATACAATGAAATTTTTGAAAATTTAACTTCATATTTACAATAGTAAGTTGTAAGAATAATTACATAAGAAAGAAAGACATTTTTTCTCTCCCTCTGGTTTATGTATCTAGTCAGTTTCTTCAGTATAACAATAAAAGTTAGGCTGTAGGCTGGACCTGTAGTTTATTGCTTCAGGGAGCTAGATTTCTCATGGCTGACTGCGGTTCAATTCCCACCCCTGGTAGCTTGAAAAACACACCAGACTCATGTGAGTTCATGCCCGAATCCCAACAAGACAGAGAAATGGAGGAGAAGAGATTGTGGGATATTTTCTCCTTCATTCTCTCTCTCAGCTTTTCTTTCTCTGGTAAGCACATGTACACTCTGGGGAATATCAAGACTTTAAAGTTGAAATGACTCTTCAATTCATGGGCTATAGAATGATGCTAATAGGCATGAAAAGAACATTAATGTCCTCGTATATCACGTGACATCAGAGCTCTTGCATGACAAAGGTACACTGTCAATAAATAGTTATAATTTGAAAGAAAACTTTATTTTTGAGCACTAGGTCTCAACAGTGAGTTTCAAATAATCAGTTAATCACATGCAATAAATCAATGTGCTCCCATCTAGACTTCATTGTTCCATTTATAGAGCACAGACAGTGCAGAGTTGGTGTAATTCTTAAGGAGCTCAGCCTTTCCAGAATGGTAAATGACCATTAGCTTCAACTTAAAGTTACTGGCTACATTACTTCTTATCAGAGAGCCAGACTGTCTTTTGAAGGTTTAAAGCTAGCCATTGTTCTCTCTAGCTATGAAAGTCTTAGATTGCACCTTCTTCCAATATAAGAATGTTTTATCTACATTGAAATCTGTTGTTTAGTATAGTCAGCTTCAATTATCTTAGCTAGATCTCAAGTGTAACTTGTAAAAGTTTCTGCAGCATCTGGGACTCAAACTACCAGGTAACCATGTAGAATCCAGCAGCCTTACTCTCCATGCTACCTGTTGACCTTGGATGCACTTTATATCAGCCTGCAAACAATTACGGATCACAGATCTCCACAACAGATATAATAGTAATGAAAAAAAAAAAAAGGAAATTTTGCAAGAATTCCGAAATGAAGTGAGTATGTGCCATTGGAAAAATGGTACTGACGGGGTTGTTCAGCACAGGGTTGCCATAAATCTTCAATGTGTAAGTACAAACAAACAAATGAAAACCACCAATATCTGTGAAACACAATGAAACGGTTCAATGAAGTGAGGTATGCTAGTGCACACCTATTGGTACCCTGACACTGAAACTACCCACTGCTGTTGAGGATATGGAGCAATAGGAACTCTCATTCATTGTTGGTGAGAAGACAAAAATGGTTCAGCTAATCTGGGAGCCAAATCAATGATTTCTCACAAAACTAAGCATATGATGGTATCATCAATTGATCCAGTGATCAGACTCCTTGGTATTTACTCGATAGGCTTAGAGTTAACATTTGGGCAAAACCACACATGGATGTTTACAGCAGATTTATTCTTAATTGCCAAATCTTGTAAGCAATCACATTATTCTTTTATAACATAAATAAACTAGGATGCATCCCAGCAATGGAATAGCATTTAATTCCAAAAATAAATGAGCTATCAAACCAAGAGAAAACTTGGAATTTAAATGCATATTACTAATTTAAAAAAAAAGAAATATGAGAAGACTATTAAATGTGTGATTCCAACTATATGACATTCGGAAAAAAAGTGTGGAGACAATAAAAGCATCAGGGGATGCCAGGGTCTTTAGGTAGAGAAGGATGGAAAAGTGCAGCACAGAATTTTCCAGCAATGAAAGTATTCTGTGAATACATGATAATGGTGAGTACGTGTCCATTACACATTTGATAAACCCATTCTCTAGAAACACCAAGAGTGAAATATAACGTGAACTATGGACTGTGGGAGTATACAAGAAATCTCTGCTCTTTTTGCTCAATTATGCTGCTCAAATTAAAACTGCTCTAAAAATAAAGTTTACTGGGACCAGTAGTTAGCATAATGGCTATGTCACTGGACTGCCATGTAGTCGACCGTGGTTCGCGTTCCGGACCCAGTGGCTTAAAACTCACGCTGGGCGAGTGTGTGTGCATTCCCAAGACCCCGAGAGGAGAATGGAGGAGAAGGGATTGCAGTGCGGCCATCCCCCCTGGGGGGTGATTTCTCGCTTTCTGTCTCTCTGTCTCTGTCTGTCTGGCGAGCGCATGCGCCCTATAGCAAAAACTTCTTTCGGGGGGGGGAAAAAGTTTACTAAAGAAAGAGAAAAAAAGAAAAGAAATCTTTTAAAGGGGATGAGTATTCCTTAAGAGGGAGGTCAGGGCAGGTGAGAGGTGGTCGTTCAAGAAGTTGAGCTGGTTGTCCAGTCAGACCCATGCCAGAAGATACTATTTTAGAAAAAAAAAATTATAGATTGTGTTTTTCAGATTTATAGTCTAAAACTCAAATGATCGCTGTCCCAATATGAATAAAATGCTGCAAATTACTTGTAATAATGTATATATTTATAAATTAGTATTTCGTGAAGATTGAAATATTGCATCTGAAGACAGCATTGTGGTAAACTGTTCAAAAGTCAAGCATCCAAAGCAGTCACGATAATTGTGGAATACAAACAAGAAAAGTTAGATGATGTCTATGTTCTTCTTCTAAATACGAAGCACAGAGGCAGAAATATACTAATTTTTGTACAATACATGTGTGAACTGTTTGGGTGTGTTCTGCTAAGTTCTCTTTGATAAAGTCATATTTTCTCTTTGTCTAAAACTGAATTGTTACACTTCTAAATAACCCTATTCTGCAATTCACACATTAACATCTACAATTAGTTTAAAGTGATTTATAATGCTTTGTCCTTTGAAGACCACTTCACATATTCCAGTTCTAACTAATTGTATATTGAGACCTTATATTTTACTTCTCTGTAAATAGTTTATTCCTGCGAGAATTGTGCTACTACATGCACCCAATCACATGTTTATAAACATACCAGATGAGGGTCAGTTGGTGGCAGGGTGGTTAAGGCAGCCAGATGCCACATGACTGACAGCACAGTTCAAATCCTGGACCCAGTGATTTCAGAAACACACTGAGCACATGTTAGTGAATGTGCTCAAATTCCTGAAAGAAGGGAGAAGCAGAGGAGAAGGGATTACTGTGTGACCATTCCCCATGGAGCAAGGTATTTTCTCACTTTTCCTCTCTGTCTCTTTTCCTCTCTCTTTCCAGGAAGTTCATATACTCTCTGACAAACTGAAAAATAAAGAAAAAGAAGAAAGAAAAAGAAAAGAAAAGTGAAAAGAAAGAAAGGAGAAAGAAAGAAGAAGGAAGGAAGGAAGGAAGGAAGGAAGGAAAGAAAGAAAGAAAGAAAGAAAGAAAGAAAGAAAGAAAGAAAGAAAGGAGAGAAGAAAGAGAAAGAAATCCGCATACCAGATATTTAGGCTGAATATATATGTATATGTATACACAAAGATGCACATGTAAACATAACTTGTAGTTAATAATAACTCATGATTATTTATTTCTAATATTTGTTTTTTCTTTATCTGCCACAGAGCACACATGTGACAGTGAGAGAAAAGGAGAACAAGAGAATAGAGAGAGAGAGACGAGTATCTCCAGAAGATCTGGCCATGCCACGATCCCCTTTCAGTCCTCCAGCCCATCAGCTCTTGTGCACTTACCAGATGCCTATCCCGACCCGGGGGACAGTCGAACAGGTTCCCTGGGGGAGGGAGTGAGAGATGGGACAAACACACGCACACACAATACTAGGTGCTGATCAAGTCTTCTTCCTCTTCTGTTTATTGAGGAAAAATGGCGAGTTATATACAGGCTGGTGGGCATTGACTAATTGCCTGAAATGCAAATGAGATAGAACAGCATGAACCAATCATTGATGTGGGTGGATCTCTCCCATTGCCTAGAAACCCAACCACTTCCGGGGAGAAAGGTTGGTCACATGATTTCTGAGTAACGGTTTGCTCAGTTAGGAAGTGAATCCTAATGGTTTCCAAGATGGTGGATAGCTCAAGATGGCAGATAGCTCAAGATGGCTTCCATATGCAGTGCCCTCCACAGATGCCTGCCATGTTTCAGGATGACTGGGCTGAGGAGTCAAACTGTAGCTGCCATGTGGCATCTGGCTTCTTTGTCACAGAGCATTTCTGCTGCAACACAGAGCCAGCTCTCTTCCTATGGATGAGTGTGTTATGTGGTAAAATCATTAACATAAATGAAACAAGATACTTACATTTAGTCATTAGCTTGATGTACTAGATATGCTCACTAAGACAATTTTTTTTTTTAATTGAGTATGTATGTATACAGTGCCGAAAACGGTTCTTTGTTAGGCCCTAGGAAACAATATTGAACCATAACTGATGCAATTCCCCTAGAGAACCCTCCCTGGTTGGTTGTTATCATTTAGACTCTCACAAAAGGAAATAGAGACAGTACAACAGTTCCTGCTTTCGTATAAAAACAAACCAGAAATTACCCAGGCTTTATTAGTTATTTTTAATTGATTTTTTTAACTCTTATAAGTAATTTTCCCTGCAGCACCAAGATCCATCTTTTTCAACCTCATTTATTTTAAAGATAAAAAATTGTATGTGTTAGCATAATTGCTGCTTTAATTTGTATTGTAATTTTCATTTGGTTCTTATTGGGGGAGCAAATTAATTAGTATTTGTGTAATGACATCTACCCTGTTCTTTTTCTAATATATTTATTATAACAAAAAAGGATTGTAGTAATATTTCTAATTGGTTTTATAAACAATTTTCCTATCCCTTGGTCTGCATTTCCCATTACTTGGTCTGCATCTTAGCCACTCGGCTATAACACAATCTTTTATTTGGTACTTTGTAAAATATGAAACTATATGATAATATTTTAAAGTTCCAAATACACTATGTGGATTCTTTGCCTTAGATAATTGCCTAGCCTGGCATAAATTATGCAGACTTTACCTGAATCATAACCTTTATCGCATGGTTCAAATTATAAACCTGAAATACTAGCAAGAGAGCGAAGAATTAGTGCAAAATACTCATGGACTTACGTTAGTATTTACCACTCAAAACTAGGCATGCTGCCGCTCCAGATGATGATGTAGTGGAGCCATATGGGGAGGTCTGGGGTTGGATTCTGGCTCAGCCCACACATGCCTGGCACCTGTGCGTATGTCCATCATTCTGACTGGCTAGAATGTTCTGGGGAGAATTACCAAGTGGTGAGAACTGGTGTTCAACTGAAGTAAATACACGGCTGAATAATTTTTACGAAATTTGTTTATGTTAAAGTGATTTTTTCGAGAAGACTTTAGTCTTCAGTTTTCCTCAATTATTATTCTTTTTCTTCATGATGTTAAAAAAAAGTCAGGATATATGTTTTAAAAGTCATCTTTAGGGATAGTTAGGTGGTGTGGTGGTTAAGGATGCTGGACTCCCACATGGCCGAGCACAGTTCGAGTCCTGGACCTGGTGGCTTGTTTTCTGACTTTCTCTCTCTATTTCTCACTCTGTCCCTCTCTTGTCAAATTAAAATAGATAAATAAATAAAATTAAATAAAATATTTTTTAAATTCATCTTTAGATAAAGCCAATTAACAATGCATTTTATTATTTTGTTCGGACTTACCTTTACAACGATTTCAGAATTAAAAACATAACTATGTAATGAAGACGTAAGTATGATATGTGTTTCTAATATAGTATTCTCATTGTTTATCAATAATTATGGTAAAACTGAACAGCACCTACAGAGAACCCACAGTGTTCTGTGCATGACTGAAGACCATAACAAAAATACGGACTATCTAAGGTTTGAGCAAAGAAAGAATCAGATAGACAAACAAAAACATAAATGAATAAATCAGAAGGCAGCAATATAAAAATAAGTAAATTTATAGACGTAATAGATATAGTCAATATATGTGACAAAAACACTGAGAAAGAGATAAATCATAAATTAGGAAGTTCTGTGTTTGGGTAAAAAAAAGTACATGTAAGTAACCGAAATATGGAGAGATAGAACCTAAATTTTGTCAAATCCTAAGAGGTAAAGTTGTATAAGTAAAATTTGTAATCTAATACAAATAATTTAACCGAATAACTAAATCTTCTTGACCACCTCTTTGGTAGTAAGTATTGCACAATATACAAAGATCTCCAGTTAGACCTGATTCTGTTTACTATCTCGAAACATATGTAAGTACTTTTGCGGTATAACTTTCAATAAGATACAGCAGACAATCATTTCCTGATAAATGCTTTCCTCATTATGGAATTACTGAAATATTTATCAAGTTGGAAGTTAGAGTTATTTGCATATATGAACACTCTTAATTGCATTTGCATATATGTCATTATAATTATTCAACTTGCATATAAATTGAAATATTGGATTATATCTTTGAATACTTCAGAGGAATTGCAAAATTATGGCAGCATTTCACAGAAAAACACATTTTAACCTGCAAATACATGAATAAATATTTCTTTAACATCTGCTTTAGTAGGAAATAGATTCTATTCACAAACTCATGTATAGAAACATAAATAAAAATCATAAAATGAACACTTTTGATGTTGTAGACAGATAAGAAATTTAAAATTACCAGTATTTTTGGTGCTCTGACAGTAACTCTTTGCAAATGAATGTCTATTCCTCCAAAGATGCCAGACACGAAGCTGAATTCCTTAATCAATTTAACTATGAAATAATACACATATACAGAAAAGAAAAGTAAAGGTAAATCTCAGTAATTTATCACAAAGTGAAACCTGTCTAACCCCTAACCAGGGAAAGAAATAAAATGTTATTAATGCCCCTGAATTCTCTTTTGTATCTCTTCTCAGTCATTGACCCCGACCCAAAAATAGTGTGCTGATTTTATGGTGATGAATTTCTTTTCTAGCAATGAATTTTTTTCTTTTCTAGCATTTTACCATTTCAGCAGACATTTCTTAAGATTTTAGTTTTGGTGACTTTTGAAATTCATGTAATCCACAAAATATGTTCTCTTTTGCATCTGAATCTACTTGTTCTATATTAGGCTTCCTAAATATACATATGACTGCTACTCAATTTATTGCAATACAGATTGCTGTTGTATGATTAGATTACAATGTATTCATTCCAAATATGCAGTTGCAAATATTCAGTAACTAACAACTAAATTAGCTATGGCTATTTTTTAAAGAATTATTTTATTAAACTGTATTTATTATTATTATTATTATTATTATCTTTCAGTTTGATCAAAGAGAGAGAAAGAGAGAGAGGGAAAGTAAGAAAGTGAGCCACTGGGTTGGGGACTCGAACCATGGTCGGTTATGTGGGAGTCCAGTGCCTTTAACCACCATGCCACCTGCTGGCACCAGCTATTCTTAAACGAATACTTAGTACATATACTATTAAGTTTTTTGTTTATATCTAGATCAAAAAACATGCATATGAGTATTTGCAGATAGTAGAGGTCTACTAAAGTAGTTGTACAAATTTATATTGTCTCTATAGGAACAGCAGCAGCACAATCATGTAAGATTTCTTATCTACATCTTTACCAACACCTGGTGCTTTTAAATTATTGTAAAATTTGATAAATCTTGTGGTCCTGTAATAGTACACCTGTTTTTATTTCTTTTATCTGTGATATTTAATTTAAATTTTTTCAATTCTTTTTCATATAAAAATGTAAGCATCCTATACAAACAAGTAAGTACACAGCTCAATGAGTTTTTACAAACTAATGTACTTAGGAAACAAACATTAGATCAAGAAACTGGATATTCCTAACATCCCAGAAACATTCTGTGTGCCTCTAAGTCATTTCCACTGATAACCATTATATCAGTATCTAACTTCATAGGTTAATTTATTTGAAGACATGAATGTCCTACCTCTTCATGTATCTAAATTCCTATCCAGTTATTTTTCAGTAAATGCCCATGCTAACCTTGGGTTTAACCATGAGACTTATTTTAATCAGTAGGATGGTCACAAAAGTGATTTAAATAGAGACTAGAAAAGTATTTTGCTCTTGCTCTTTGCTATTG
Source organism: Tupaia tana (assembly GCA_026018925.1). Classification (NCBI taxonomy): domain Eukaryota; kingdom Metazoa; phylum Chordata; class Mammalia; order Scandentia; family Tupaiidae; genus Tupaia; species Tupaia tana. The sequence goes on along the minus strand of JAKSZU010000019.1, from coordinate 15,543,678 downwards.
GCATGAGATCTTTCATAGGTTGTTCGGCTAGAGAATGAGAGACATGAAGAATAGATGAGACACAGGATGTTGTGTAGAGACACCAGGTATCCAAGCTGTGGCCACCCCAGCTCAGCTGGATGACAATAAGCTTTCCATAAGGCATGTCAATAAAGCCAAGAGAGACCCAAATAACATTCCAGCCAAGGTCATCTAATCATCTACCCACTGGCTAATGAAGTAAATAAATCCTTAAGTTTTTAAGTTGCTCTGGTCAGTGAGTATATTTCTGTCTGTCTGTTTTGCTCCTTTTTCTTTTTCCTTTTTCTTTTTTTTTTTATTTTTCAGCACTTTATAATTCACTATGGATTTGATGTGATAGTCATCTTAATTTTATTCTCAAAACTGGGTGAAAACTTTAAAAATACCACCTTTGAATCTCTTTACTGATAATTTTGTAGATTCTCTTCTATTGAAGTTTGGTAAGACTTTCTTCTTTTGTATAAATGAATGCTAAATTTTCTCAAAAGCATTTTCTGCACATATTCAAAATGAGGATTAATATTTTTTGATTTTCTTATACAGGTTGAAAACATGTTTTGTATTTTCTGAAAGAATTTGTGAAAGATGATTGTTATTTGTGATTCTAATGTTTGAGAAAATCACCAAAAAAAAAATCATGTCTTTGTGATTTCTTTTTTCTTTTATTTAGAGATTTTTGCTATAGGGCATGTGTGGTCACCAGAGAGATGGAGAGAGAGAGAGAGAGAGAGAGAGAGAGAGAGAGAGAGAGAGAGAGAGAGAGAGAGAGAGAAAGTGAGAAATTACTTCCTAAGAGGCACGGCAACACCACAATCCCTTCTCTTCCATTCTTCTCTTAGAATTTTGGGCACACACTCACATGCGTCCATCATGAGTTTTAAGTCAACAGGTCCAGGACCTGAACCATGATCGACGATGTGGGAGTCCAGCCAAATAACCACTAGGCCATCTGTTGGTCCTCTTTGTGATTTCATATTGGGAATGTTTTAGTAACAGATTCAATTATATTTTCAGACATAGAACTATTCAAGAATTTTTTAAAAATCTACTTGTGTCCATGTGGCTAAATTATGGTTTTTAAAGAAATTATTTCATCTAAATAGTTGTGATTCCAAGTCTTAATGCTACTAATAATACCTGCCAATATCTATGAGTCAATATCTATAGTGACCTCCTTATTTATGTTCTTCATTAGTAATTTGTTCTTTTATTTCCTCCTTCTCTTTCTTGCTCTATCACTGTGTGTCTTCAATCTTATTAGTGTTTTATAGTTTTATTAAGCTTTCATTAGTATAACATTTAATTCAACGAGTATTCTTTACTGTACATTTGCTTTCTGCTTTGCTGATATCTGGTCTTGTGTTTGTTTCTTTTACTATTTTTGTGTCTAATTTATCTTACTTTTCTAGAGTCTTAAAACAGAGGCTTAAATCAATGTTTCTTTGGAAGTTATACACTAATTATGTACCTTAGGGAAAAAATATTCCTCCAAATTTTGCTGAGGTTCATTCCTTAGGTGTCATCATCTAACATTAATTAATTTAAAATGTTTTAAGATTTCCCATGTGACTTTTTTCTTTGACCCATAAGTGAAGTGGAAATGTATTCCTTAATTTCCCAGGAGTTGAGAGCTTCTTTTTGTCATTTTGTTATTGATTTCTAGCTAATTCACTCTAAGAAAATACTTTGATAATATAAATTTAATGAAACTGAGATGAAATTTCTTTTATGATCTGCCATATGTGGCAATTAAAAATGTTTTGAATTTATTTGAGAAAAATGCAGGTTGTTATTGTCCAACACAATGGTCTATAATCTCTAGTAGATTTTTGCTATTAAATTGAGTTCTTAATAAAGTCTATTTCATTATTTATTTATTATCATTTTTCAGTTATTGATTGAAATAAACTAATACATTTTCCTATTATGATTGTGAGTTTTCTAATTCATTCTTTAGTCAGTATTTTAAAATTTTATTTATTTTAATGTATGTTATTGGATGCATATATTTATATTTTAAATATATTGTATATATTTAAAACAGTGATATTATAAAAACAAACTGACTAGAAATCACAAACATTAGTTCAAGTGACCTTTATATGCTCTTATTAATTATTTTTGCCTTAAATACTATTCTGTTTTTGTTCATTTTACTACACCATTTTATTTTGGTTACAATTTGCATCATATTTTTTTCTAGCCTTTAAACTTTAAACAGACATTCACAATTGTGCTTATACTTAAGGTGTGCCCCATGTACGCAGCTTGTATCTGTGCTCACCTATTTTTGTTACTTTTGTACACATTTTGTATTTAGTTACTTGATTTTTTAAATCAAGGAATTTATTCAAATTACATTTAATGAAATAATGAGTACAATGTGAAATTGAGCATTTTTAAACCTATGTATTAAGGTATGGCCATCTATCTTGCTTTGGCCAGTGTTGTTTTCAGGAAGAGATACTAAACTACCTGCTGATGTATTATGTAACTCCTTTCTCCTGCCACCATTCATGGAGACACAGACCCAACATTTTCAGAAGACTTGATTCCAATGAGAAGACTATATAGAACAGAATCCCTACTCCCAAAACTCATGAGAGATAAATATTATGAGAATGAAATTAGTATTTTTTTCTTTTAATCTCTGAGATTTTGAGTAATTTGATCCTAGCCTAGTTATAATAATACAGGAAGTTTTCAATTATGAATTCAATTATAGGAATATTTACATTTAATATTTTACTTTGTGTCTATTTTTGTTGCTTAATTTTTAAAGAATCTTTCTATTTTATTTATTTGTTTAATTGACACAAAATTTAGAACACACTTTCATGACCTCTGCTACATTTACAGCATCTGTAGTGATGATCCTTTTATATTTATAAACAACCCACAGAATGGGAGAAAATATTTGCAAATCATGCTTTAGATAACCAGAATACATAGGGAACTAAGCAGCTTACCCACAAAAAATAATCAGTCCAATTAAAAGATTGGCAAATGAGCTGAATATTTATATGTCTTCCAAAGGGAGACATACAAATATCTGAAAAGCATATGAAAATATGACCAACATTTCTTTCTTATCATAAGGAAAATCCAAATCAAAACCACAATGAGATACTACTTAACCCTAGTCAGAATGGCTATGATCAAAACAAAACAAAACAAAGAACAAGTACTGGTGAGGCTGTGATGAAAAGGGAACCCTCCTACGAACTCTTCTACACAATAGGTGAGAATGTAAATTGTAACAGTCACTGTGGGAAACAGAGTGGAGGTTATTAAAAAGTCTACAAAAAAAAACTACCATATGACCCAGTAATACTATTTCTTGCTACTAAATACTTTGAGTGTTTAGACATGAATCAAGACAACATAAGTCAAATCTGGGCTTGAAAAGAATTTTAAAGACCAATCAAAAAACAAAGAAATTTAATTAAATTAAAAGAATAACGCTCTTTTAATTAAATTAAAAGAATAATGTTGTCAACAAGATGGAAGAATAGGAAATTTCAGGCTTTATTCTTTACCAAAAAACCATTAGACAGCTAGTCACAGACAAATACCCTTGTAAGGATGGAAGAGTCCATATATGAACACACAGTAGCAGTGTGGAACAAGAAGTAAAGAATAGTCACATAAAAAGTGTCACTGGAGAGACTTCTCATACCTGGGATGTCTGGAGACAGCAAGGAACAAAGAAGAGTGGAGACTATCAGCATCAGCCATGTAGCAGGTGCTACCACAGTCCTCAGTGGCCAGCTTTGCAGAGAATCCAGCAGATTTTGCAACTGAGGACCTCAGCAGCCCCTGTGGCAGGTGATGACCCCCAGAAGCTTTTACAGTGGAAGTGTCCTTAATATTTCTTGGCAAAAATTCCAGCAGCCTCCTCTGTAGGGGACAATAGAAGCTTTTGCCATGCAATAATCAGCAGCCATCATTGCTTGGATCCCTAGAAAGGGCTGCTGGGTTCTCTCCCCCAAGAAAATTTTGTTGTACCATCCCTGGCATCAAGCCTTCATCTTCCCCAGTCTTCCAAATGTTCTAGATCTCAGGTTTGTGAATACTCAGCAGATACTCATGCTCTAGGCAGAGCAACCGGAGTTGCACTGTGAACACACAGACCTCAAACACTATATATCACCCTCATGGGCTATGTCATGCTCTGAATCCCAGTCATAGTTGTTCTGTGGCCACCTGCACTCTGGAACCTGACTCCATTACTGCTCTATGAGAGCCCATGCCTTGGACATTGAAACTACTGCCACAGTGAGATAGTCACTGGCCTAGATCTTTCTCAATCAAAACCTATTCATACAGTCTCAAAGAGGTAACTGCTTCAGAAATGCAAAGACATCAACTCAAGGCAAAAATGAAACTCATGGAAACTGAGAATGGAAAGTTGGTTACTGGGGTTTTGGGGAATGGGAGAAATGGGGAGATGTTGATTAAAGGGTATAAACTTGTTTATGAGTAAGCTCTGGAGACCTATTGCACAGCATGGTGACTATGATTAAGAATAATGTATTGTGTGTTTGAAGTTTGCTGTGAGTAGATTTTTAGTATTCTTATCACACAAATTAAAAGGTAATCATGTAAGGCAATAAGTATGTTAATTAGCTTAATTGTAGTAATTATTTCATAATGTATACATATATCAAAATAGCATATTGCACATCTTGATTATAAAGAATTTTTATTTGTCAAGAATATATCAATAAAGCTTAAAAGAAGCAATAATATTCTATACTTTCTTTTTAGAGTGATTTTTTTTTGCTACAGGGTGTGTGCCCTAGTCGGAAAGACAAAGAGCAACAGACAGACAGAAACTGAGAAATCACCCCCCAGGGGGGTTGGCTACACCACAATTCCTAGTCTTTTATTCTCCCCTCTGGATCCTGGGCATGCACACACATAAGCCTGATGTGAGTTTCAAGCCTCCACGTCTGGGACTTGAACCAAAGTCCACCATATTGGAGTTCAGCAACATAACCTTTATGCCATCTGCTGGTCCCATAAAACATCATTTTAAATCAACAGCATCTGCATCCCCTGGGAGCCCATTAGATTGTTAGAAAGGTGTAATAATTGCTACACCCTAACTAATGATTCTAAATATGCATGTCCCCATGCTATTTGTATGTATGATAATGTCTGAGAGGCATAATATTAGAGACTAGATTAGACTCAAGTAAAAAAAAAAATATTAACATAAAAAGAGATGCAACCGCAAAACTAAATTGAAGGAAAACTGTGTCCCATGAAAATTTCATTCAGATATTAAAAAGCAAACTGAAACTACTACCCTAAAAGAAGTTCAGACAAAAGATCCTATTAAAAACAAACAAACAAACAAACAAAAAACCTGTTCTGAAAACTACAGGTAAAGAGTTGATAAGAAGCTTCACACGGAGTCCTCTTGATGAGCAGAGCTACAAAGCGACTGACTGTAGGTATCGGAGACTTCAATGAGGAATATCCAACAACATGCATCAGGAATGAACCATTTTTTTAAGTAGATCTAGCAATTATAGGTGGGAAAAAGGGATGGACAGTCTGAGAGAAGAGTGTGAAGTTTTATGGTATTTGCAATTAAGAAAAAGTCCTTGCAAGATGGGTACTCTAAAGTAGTTCTGGGCAGGAAAATAATGATTTGATTGAAACTTGCTTAGACACTGGACTGATGATTAAAAGATATGCTCTCATTAGAGGAAAAGAGGGAGTTTATTTATTTGAAAAACAGATGTTTTGAAGAGCCATCATTAGCAGTTGTTATCTCTCACTGCAGTGCACTTCGCGAAACAAAAGAATCATACATTAAGAAACAAAATGCTTGGGAACCAGCAGTTAGCGTAATGGCTATGTCGCTGGACTCCCACGTAGTCGACCACGGTTCGCATCCCGGACCCGGTAGCTTAAAAAACTCACACCGGGCGCATGTGCGTGCGTGCCCAAGATACCGAGAGGAGAATGGAGGAGAAGGATTGCGGTGTGACCATCCCCCCTGGGGGGTGATTTCTCGCTTTCTGTCTCTATGTCTCTCTCTGTCTGGCGAGCGCACACGCCCTATAGCGAAAATCTCTCCAAAAAAAAAAAAAAGAAAGAAACAAAATGATTGAAAAATAATAGCAGTATTCAGAAAGTGAGGTTTCCTGACCTACATTTTGAACAACAAAATATTCTACAATAAACATGGTAGCATAAAAGAGGGCATCACCACCATCCTCCTCCTCCTCATTCATCTGAGGATGTGCATTTGCCAGAATTCTCCCTGGTGTGGACTTTCCTGACATGATGGATCACATCTGTGGCCCACCACTCTGGATTCTCTCCCCCATCTCCTTATCCTCACCTCGATCAGTTTACTGGGGCTCCTGTAACAAATTACTACAAACGTGGTGCCTTACAACAGAACAACAGAAATCCGTTCTCTCACACTGTCCTGGAGTCTGGAATTCCAAAAGAAAGGTATGAGCAGGGGCATGCTGGGGAGCTGTCCTTGCTGGCTTCTTCCAGTTTCTGGTGGCTGCTGGCAATTCCTCGTCTTCCTGTAGCTACCTCCATTGGTTGCCTCCATCTTCACACTGCTTTCTCTCTGTGTCTCTCCTTTTTCTGTCTCATATCAAGATGCTAGTCACTAAATTTAGGACCCAACTGAGCAATCCAGAATCATCTCATCATAAGATTCTTTTCTTTATTTTTTAAGAGAGATTTTTGCTATACGGCACATTCACTCACCAGAGAAACAGAGAAAGACAGAGTCATAAAGTGAGAAATCATCCACCAGGGATAATGGTCACATCACAATCCCCCCTCCTCCCTTCTCTTGGGATTTCAGCATGCATGCACACACGCCCGGCATGAGTTTGAAGCTGCCGGGTCCAGGACTCAAACTGCAGTTGGCTATGTTGGAGTCCAGTGATGTAACCATTATGCTAATTTCTGGTTCCAATTTTTAGTACTTTTAGATAATAAACACATTATTGATGAACACAGAAAAAGTAACGATTAACAATAAAAAAAAGTTTAAGTAATTCTTCCAGGTTATTTATTTCTGCTTTATTCTTTTTTAAACATATTTAAATGCAACATTTACATTGTTCTAGATTTTTTTTCCTCTAGCTGATTGTAAACATTCAGCAATGTTCGTATTTCATGAAGCAATCTTCCTGGAAACTCATGTATTATATCTAAATATAAATGCATCAACAATGCAACAGTTCACTCAATTATTATTAAACATTTGACTCCAAGTACAGTGTGTACAATTTTATTGCTGTGAAGTACCTTCTCTTAGTTAAGTAAAACAGAAAACATCTTTCTTTTCTTTTCCAATTTGGAAATATACGTGGCTGATGTTCCTGAGTGCTGAATACATTCTTCTTCTAATGCTTTCCCGAGATCATAAAGTTGATTAAGATATAGCATATGATCGAAAGAAAGCAGGCATAAAGTCATGCATAACTGAATACTGCCCATCTTAAACGCTCTGATACCATCTTATAGCTACATCTTGATTAATATTTTAGACATATTCTATTGAAAATGTAACTGCATACTGTAATGGATCAAGTTTATGATCAGCTTAGCTCTATCAAAATGTTTCTATGCCTGATGGTATTAGATATCCATTCTGTATTTTAAACTGCTTAAGAAAGGACTATTAAGTAAATAATATCGTTTTCCAAAATTATTTTTGTGCACATTTAGATCATAATCTGAAATTGTTCTCTGAGACTTGGCTTATTATAGGGCTCATGGCTGCCATGGGAGTGTTTCTGATAGCTATTTATGTCACCATAAAAGTACAAAGAGAATTTGACTGAGACTGCATTCAAATGAATTCAATCATCTGATTTATTTTCATAGAAGATAGGAAAAATAGTTCAGGTTATAAAGTCTCACTACATTGGGTGCTACATGCCAAAAAGCACTCTTAATGTAGTGAGTGAACAAGTAAAGAAAATCTTATTTCCATTATACATGGTTTTAGAGTTGCTAAGAGAAGCTCCAAACACACAACGATATTTTGAGAAAAACGCAGAGGGTGCCATAAATTTGATCCTTACCGTTCCCCTAGCACACATCACCGGTCTGACATTCCCAGTTCTGCTGCCTCATCAATGCCGTGTGAGAAGCTGGGTCTCCCCAGCCATCAGTGGGTCTCTGCAAGCAAGTTAGGTACTTTGAGTTTCTAATATTATGCAGTTCAAGAAATGGAACTCTAGGGCATGAAGGAATCAAATGCATCTCCAAGCAGTCTCTAACTTATTCCCCAAAGAGTCTTTGGCATTCTGGAAAAGTTGAGCCTGATACTCGTCAAATACCATGGACCACCTTAGCTTTTCCTGTGTGTCATAAAGACTTCATTAATGGGTGTTAATACTATCTTTGCTACCTCTGAGTTTTAAGTAGTGAAATAGCCTTCTGAAAACAGACTTTATGTCACATTTCTCAGCCCCTCCTCTGCCTGTCCCTAGTTACATCATGTGTCTGTGCTTCAAAGTTGCCCATATCACCATATAAAGTAAAGGACACTGTGTTTTGCACACAATTACTCAAGAGGGGTCTCTGAGAGCTAAAATCAACCTAAGAAGCTTGGAATGGGCATCAATCAGTAAGAAATGAATATGTTATATACCCAAAGCATATCTAAAATTATTTCTACTCACATGAACACATTATTTTTAAAGTTTCTGACTACATCACCATAAAACCCAATAATTCCACTCTTAGATATCTACCCTGAATATAGAAAACCCTCAGTCAGAGAAACACTTGCACATCCTTGTTTATTGCAACATTATTTACAATTGCAAAGATATGGAATCAATCCAAATGTCCAAGAACAGATGAGTGGATTGAAAATTGTGGCACATATACACTACAGAATACTACTCAACTGTAAAAACCACCAAGACCTTGGCATTTGATACAAAGTGGATGAATAGGGAAGATTTAATGGAAGCAAAGCAAGCCAGACTATGAAAGACAGGCATTATATGTCCTTGCTCAATATACCAAATGTCAGCACTTTATAGTAGAAACTGAAAGATTGGAAGGTATAACAACAGGGAGGACCACTATAGATACTAGAGACAGTTATAGGAGAGGGTGGTGGTAGAAGGTGGGAGAGAGCTAATCAGGGGAAAAATAAATTTAATAAACACAAAAATGAAAAGGTATCTGATAATAGTAATATATATATGGTAATGTCTTTGTCTTGATTAATACACGCTGTATTCCTGTTGGGAAAAACAATGTTGTACACTGTATAGATGTACAGTGAGTAAATGTAAATAAAAATAAGCAAATAAGGACCAGCAGTTAGCATATGGCTCTGTCACTGGACTCCCATGTAGTTGACTGCAGTTTGAGTCCCGGATGACCTGGTGGTGTAAAACTCACACCGAGTATGTGTGTGTGTGTGCCCAGGATCCCGAGAAGAGAATGGAGGAGAAGGGATTGCAGCGTGGCCATCCCCCCTGGTGGGTGATTTCTCGCTTTCTGTCTCTCTGTCTCTCTCTGTCTGGTGAGCATACGCTCCCTATAGCAAAAACCTCTCCAAAACAAATAAAAATAAAAATAAGTAAATAAATTTTTAAAAAGGAAAAAGGAAGTTTCTGTCCATATTATAAAAAAGTACTCGTAGAGACCAGCAGTTGACGTAATGGTTATGTCACTGGACTCTCATGTAGTCGACTGTGGTTCGAGTCCCAGACCTGGTAGTTTAAACTCACACCGGGCACGTGTGCATGCATGCCCAAGAACCCAAGAAGAGAATAGAAGAGAAGGGATTGCGGCATGGCCATCCCCCCTGGGGAGCGAATTCTTGCTTTGTGTCTCTCTCTCTTTCTGGTGAGTGCACACGCCCTATAGCAAAAACCTCTCAAAAAAAAAAAAAAAAAAAAAAGCAGCTTACTCATAATTTTACTTACATGCTTTACTTCGAATATGATCCCATGTCACTCAATAATATCAACTTAACTTTTAATAAATACATGGAATATCATATAGCAAATATATATGTAGACACAAACCAAGTTCTAGCAGAAATACCCACCAAGTAATACACTCTTTCACTCCTGAAGATGCTGGGCGATATGTCACAGAGATGGTCTTGTCCTTCTCTTTCACTGAGATTGGTTTAAAAATGTCATCAGGCTTCCTGCTTTGGTCACCATATTTAGCAGGAAATGTAGTCATTACATTTGAAAGAGAAGGCACAAAGATCCCGAGTTATTATTTTATTCAGAGCAGAAAAACTGTTGGTAGGAGGAACACCTCAAAATCTTGGTGGCCTAACAACCTGATAGGTCTTGATGGTAGACTGCTTCATATAATTTGGGGATCCTTCTGCCTTGAGCTTTGGCCCTTTCCCAACTTTCTGGAGTCCTTCCCCTTTTTTTCTTGTGGTGATGCAGGTAAACATTGATATGAATATCCTTGAACTCTTTTTTTATTTCCTTCATTCATCCAGTTTATTCTTCTTAAGGGAAACACTCAATAAAACATTTGCATGTTTGATTCTCATAGATCTTCTCTCTTCATTTCATGGCAATTGTGACTCTTTCTTGTATTTAAATATGAAATTGTATTTTCTATAATACATCCTAAAATTGTTGATTGGTTTATTTGGGGGTTTATGTTCTTACCAATATTTTATAAACAAATTATTTTCTATAGTCTATCTCTTTACAAATCAAAGATGCTTTTAAGATGATCTTTTAATTTAATTTGTGAATAGGTTATACACGCAAATAGTTCAAAAACAGAAGTATGCACAAAAAGTGCACAATTAGGGCCAGTGAATAATGATAATGTGCCATTCAAAAGAAACAGCTTCGCCTCATGGAGAAGGTTTGAGTCCTCAGCTTAACTGGCTGGAAAGGCACTGGGCATGTGTGTGTGTATGTGTGCAAAATCCCATGGTCTGGAGGTGGAGGACTGCAAGAGGAGTTTATAGGATGACTAGAAGCTGTGGAGAGTGTTCGCCTTCCTCTCTCTCATACATGCACACAGGTGGACAAGGAAAAATATTTGAAATGTACAGTCTAAAGATTTTCTCATATCTGTCTCTTGTCTATCCATTGTCAATCCCCATGCTTTTTCTGAAAACAAGAGTCACTGATACGTTCTCATCTGTGGTTGCTCATTCTCCAAGCACATGCAAACAAATGTAAATACAGATTCACATTTTCTTACATTTTGCACAAAAATAGCATATTTTATATACCATATAGCATTTAACCGTGTATTGCATATATCACAGGCACATATCTACATACAGATCTATATATCATACTAACCATATGTCTCACCAATCCTAAAGAGTCTCCTTGCTCTTTTGACAACTATACAGTATTATATTGAAGACTATATTATTATTTGCTTAAGTAATTCACAACTGATGGATATTGGAGATACATTAATCTACACTTTCAGTATTTTAGACTCCTGTTAGCAATTAGTGAACAAAAGATATTACTAAGCTTTTCTATTTGGTCAATCATTGAGGTAGAACATACCACCTAAGTATATTTCACTCTTTATGAATGTAGTGGCTCATTTCTTCCTATGTTGCAACAATTTGCTTTGCTTTGCTGAGACTTAGGCATACACACCCTTTGTCCACTTCTTCTATTATGTTATTGATAGTTATCACTTATAACCAATGTCTGTGTACTTCCCAAAATCATTTGTTGAAGCCCTAACCTCTAATATGATGAGGCTTTGGGGGGGATAAGTAGGGCTAGGTGAGGTCATGAAGGTTTAGCCCTCAGGGTGGGATAAGTGTCCTTATAAAAGGAGACACAGAGAGTCTTCTCTCTTTCTTTCCATGTACAGAATATAGAGAAAAGGTCATGTGAACTCATAGAAGGAAGACTTTCATCTGCAAGCCCGGAAGAGCTCTCACCAGAAATTGAACCTTGCCAGACCTTGATCTTGAACTTTTCAGCCTCCAGAAGTATAAGAAAATCAATTTCTGTAATTTAAGCCACCTTCTCAGTGGTATTTTGTTACAACGCCCTGAGCTGACCAATACATTACCCTCTAGAAATTCTTTGTACCTGAAAAGATTAGTCCTTTGTCTCTGATGTATTATAAATATTCTTCACCAGTATACCATTTCTCTTTGTTTTATTTATGGTAGTTTTAAAATCTTTTTTTTTTAACGTAGAGAATGTTGATAACTATGTACTTGTTATTTTTTGAGTGAGAGAGAGATGTGACCACCAACAGCGTCTTGCCATGCTGTGATCCTCCCCCTAGACTTCCAGGCATCAGGATCATGAATGCGCTTACAGGTATACCCAGTAGTTTCAGATCAACCTAAGATTCGAATCCCAGACCCTCCTGAATGTGTCTTGTACCACACAGCAACAACCTATTACCTGCACTACCGCGTCTGGACCAAAAATTTTAGCATTTTGAGTAATATTTAAAAAGGTCCTCCCACGGAAGTTTACTCTCTTAATGGGAGGAGGGTTTATTAGTAAGCAAGTGTCTCCTAATCATTTAGGACTTTCTCAGATTAGTTAAGTTACTTGTGAGCAGTGTGACATTCATTGCTTTGATATTTTTATCTTTGTGTCAATAAAAAAATGACTGAACATATTGTCATTAACTCCTTTGAAATTTTTTTATGTATTTTTATTTTTACAGCCTTATTGAATTATAATTGGCAAATGAAAATGAAAATGATATATATTTGAAGTGTAATATGGTTTTGCTATTCGTGTCCGTGTATCAAAACCTGGAAACAACCTAAATGCCCTTCAATGGAGGAAGAGGTGAATAAATGATGGTGTATCAACGAAAGGGTAGTAGTCCACAAGAGAAAGGAGGTTACGTGATAAGCATGGATAAGTCTCAGATACCTTATGCTCCTAAGTAAAGAAGCCAGACACAGGACCAGCAGTTAGCACAATGGCTATGTCGCTGGACTCCCACGTAGTCTACTGCGGTTCGCGTCCTGGACCGGATGGCTTAAAACTCACGCCAGGCGCATGTGCGTGCATGCCCAAGATCCCGAGAGGAGAATGGAGAAGGGATTGCGGCGTGGTCATCCACCCTGAGGGGTGATTTCTCGCTTTCTATCTCTCTGTCTGTCTGGTGAGCGCACGCACCATATAGCAAAAACCTCTCAAAAAAAAAAAAAAAAAAAAGAAGAAGCCAGACACAAAGGGTAACATTCTTTACGATTTTAATTTTTATGATATGCTGCATAAGGGAAATCTGTGGGGACAAGAAACACAGAAACTGTGGCCAGAGGAAAGTCTGGCAAGAGGGGCTGACTATAAAGGCCATCGTGGAAATATTGGAAGTGATATAGAACTGTTTTATGATTTGATCGTGATAGTTATGCCTCTGTAGACACCTGCCAAAATTTATACAATGGATGGACTTTACAGATGTAAATTATACCTTAAAAAAAATACACAACCTAAAATAAACCACCTATCAAGCAAAATAATTTGTCGATATTTTACGAATGTGAATTTTATGGCTATAAATCATAATATAATAACTAGCTACTAAATTATGCAAAATAAGAGCATAAATCATATTGGAAAAGATTAGGAAAATCTATAAAATTCACAGAATTCTCTATACTAATATAAAGTGTATTTTGCTTTTCTGTCTTCAATTCTCCTAAAAATTAAAAAAGAAATTCAGTAAAACTCAATACATGCAATTATAAAACATATTATTCTTACCCTCACTGTAGTTCATATAAACTTGTAAAAAAAAATACATTCCACTGGTAATTCTAATCGTCAAATGCAATTATCATGCCAAATTTATTTTTATCCCTGTTACTTTCAACCAAGTATTTCTAGAATACCTAGAATGTTGCATTAATATTTAAACTTCCAGAGTAGGGATATTTTGAGACTGACATTAACTTTTCCATATTTTAAAAAACATTTTCTTGGATGGTGATGCAATTTACAGTTCAACTTAAGATCTGTACAAAGTCAATTTGCAGGGAAAAAATGATAGACAATATTAATTTATTGCTAAATTCACAACACTGGAAGAATTACTAGCTTACTGGAATGTGACAGATTAGACTTTGGAGCACAAATAGTTCATAACTCTGTGGTACACCTAACAGCCATGTGTGTTGCAAGAAATAGATCGACGAGGGTGTCAATTGCTTCCTTAACTGTCATTGACACTAAACACCACGCAGCCTGGAGGCAGCCACCAGCAGACAGTAGAAACATCTACTGTTGGAATGAACTTCAAAGTATTCTGTGCTTTGCCCCCTTACTTCCTCAAAATTCAATGTTGTAAAAAAGAGTGATTAGACTTTCTGCCTGCACCCTGTATCCTGAAGTCTTCCTGTCTTTAGTTAAACTTTGGTGCTATCCTCCAAACCCAAAGGGGTTTCTTTTAAGAAAAATGATTAGGAGAATCCTCTGCTTACAGTATTTTATTAATTCAGAACTTTCTACTAAATGGAATACAAACTTTTTTGGTAATATTTTATTTAAGCACTTTCAGGATCTGGATAGAGCCTCTGTCTCTTCTAGAAATGTTCTCTCACATCTTAAGTTGTACCGAACTCCTCACCCGTTCTTCACTGTGCTTTGAACTTTTGTCTCATCTTACTTTCCATTGTGATGTGTTTTCCACATGAAATGCCATCCTTTGACTGTTCACCCAAATTGTTTTATTTTATACTAACTCAATGGAGAGGTTTTTGCTATAGAGTGCTTGTGCTCACCAGAAGGAAAGAGAGAGACAGAGAGATAGAAAGCGAGAAATCACCCCCCAGGGAGGATGGCCATGGTGCAATTCCTTCTTCTCCACTGTCCTCTCATAAACTTGGGCATGAACGCACACGCATCTGGCGTGGGTTTACGCCACTGGGTCCAGGACTCGAACCGCGGTTGACTACTTGGGAGGCCAGTGACATAGCCATTACGCCAACTGCTGGTCCTTCAAGATGCATCTTGATATTTCCTTCAATCCTACTCGCGTAAAATTAGCCAACCCTTTCATTTACTCTCTGTGTATCTTGAACATTTTACTATTAGTGCACTCCTTTCACACCGTTCAATTATTTATTTACATATCACTATTGGCTAACGTTGAATTCTTTTTTTTTTTTTTTTTTTTTTGAGAGGTTTTTGCTATAGGGCGCGTGCGCTCGCCAGACAGACAGAGAAAGACAGAGAAATAGAAAGTGAGAAATCACCCCCCAGGGGGGATGGCCACGCCGCAATCCCTTCTCCTCCATTCTCCTTTCGGGATCTTGGGCACGCATGCACACGCGCCTGGCATGAGTTTAAACCACCGGGTCCGGGATGCGAACCATGGTTGACTATGTGGGAGTCCAGTGACATAGCCATTACGCTAACTGCTGGTTACCAGGCTAACGTTGAATTCTTTTTAAAATATAAAATTGTATTCTTAACATATAATCAAATATTTGGCATACAATAGGGCTTGCGAGAAGAACTTGTTTTAGTTCAAAAGTAGAGTAGAATAGAGAAACACATAAACACAGATAACTTTAGGTCTGATTGGAAGTGTTCACAGTATTACAGAAGTATAGATAAAATTTTATAGAATTTCAGAGGCAGAAGAAATTCTTTTTTCTGGGTTGGGGGGAAATCTTCAAACTGATGTTCAATCTATAATAGTAAACTCAGCACCAGGGATATGCCCTGATACTTTAAAGGAAGACCATAGAAGAAACACAAAGATGGGACTAGCAGGTGGTACAGTGGTTACTCACTATGTAAACTTACCTAATTTTGGGGTGACTGAACAGTGCAGCAGAAGCACCATAGTACTTTGGGAGGCTGACTCACATTGGGAAGGTTCTGGGTTCACATCCAGCTATCTCCCTCAGTAAGCTGTGAACATATTTGCTCATAATTTGAGGCTGGTTGAAGCTGGGAAGAATCGCACTCTCAAGACCTTGTTGGATCAACCCAAATGTCCCAAAACAGAAGGGTAGATTGGAAAAATGTGGGCCATGTACTCTATGGAATACTACTCAGTCATTAAAAAAAAAAAAAAAAAAAAAAAAACTAGATCCTTACATTCAATAGAAAATGGACAGATATGGAAGATTTAATGCTAAGTGAAGTGAGTAAGACTATGAAAGACGGGCATTATATGTCTCTGCTCAACATATGTATCTTTACTTTATAGCAGTAACCAAAAAATTGCAGGGAACAACTGTAGATACTAGAGACAGTGTGCATGTGGGGGAATAGGAGGCAGATAATAGGGGTTGGGAGGGAGGGGATCAGGGAAAAAAATTAACAACACTTTTTAAAAAATCCATTTAACTTATTTATTTATTATTATTATTTTTAATATTTCCAGAGAGAGACAGAGAGAGAGAGAGAGAAAGGGAAAGTGAGAAAGCAAGTCTCCAGGTCTGGGACTTGAACCACAGTTGGCCATGTGGGAGTCCATGCCCTTAACCACCACGCCACCTGCTGGCCCATGAACAACACATTTGATAGACACAAAAATGAAAAGTTACCTGCTGATGACAATGTATGTGGTAATGTATGTGAATTGACTAATATGCCCCATACTGATGCTGAAGAAAAATCATATTGTACCCTGTAAAGATGTGCAGTGATTAAATGGAAATAAATAAAATAAATACAGATATAATTATTTTTTAATGATCCTGATGGCGTCCCTCTCTCTTTTTGACATGGAAGAAATCAATAAATAAATTTTTAAAAATAAAAAACCAACAAAAAAGTACCTTATTTTGTTTTAAAGACTCATATGCCTTCTGATCAAGGGGAATTACAGATATATTTAATTGTATTATTTATATCTTCCTGTCTATAACCTTTACATGATATTGCTTAGGTAATGATTTGCGTATGAGGGAGACTGCACTTCTGCCATCTCCTCAGCTCCTGATGACATGAGACGTGACAGGAGGGAGAAGGAGTTTACTCTGTTCTGCATAGTCACTGTTCCTGTGAGCATCTCACTCGCACCAGGCAGGCGCGTTGGCAAAGAAACTTCAATCACAGTTTCCACTTTGTTTCTGCTTACTGAAAACCAGGCTCCACACACCTCAAAGACACCAGCACGTGAGCTGCTCCCCCGCTCCCAGTTTTCCTGGCTTCCAGGCTTAGAAAGCAAATCATTTTTCTTTTTCTCCCATAGCTCAAGCATGGGTACTTGCTCTCTGCAGTTACTCTACGTATTATTTATTTTTCTATTTTTGCCTTGGAAAAGCTCTAATAGGTCTTTAATGAGCTTTTCTCTGTTACAATAAGTAGTGCGGTTTTAATTTTTCCTGAATAGCTCCTAATGAAAAAAGACACTTTGTATCTTTACTTAATCAATAAACGTAATAACACAATTCATGGTTTTCAATAGATAAAAGAAGACAGTGAGTTTGGCCATTTATCAATGAGTTGAAATATTTTACCAAGACATATAAATTAATGGGTATTTAGAGATTTGAAATAAGCTGCTCTGGGTCATGACTTAGGACTTTATGCCTAGTTTTAAAATTATTTTTTAAAAAAATTTCCAATCTCATGCTATTCTTATTTTTAGTGTTACCACCAAACAATAAGTAAGTAAGACTGACACTAATTTCATAATTACCCTTAATGTTAAGCAGAGGTGAATGGCCATTGAAACAAGATATTTTAAAGATAATTCTTTTCTAGAATAGGAAGTAGGTCTGGATCTCCTATAACATCCAATTAAACTACTAAATTTAATGAACATTGTAAATTGAAACTATTTTTTTTCTCTTTCAGAGACGAAATAGTTAGTTTTTCAATTTATATTTATTATGCAGTTTATAATTAAAAGATTTAGCCCACTGGTTTTAGATAATCTTGGGAAATGGTTGATGACAATTTTAATATTATGACTATAATCATAAAAAATATATAAAAGTAAACAAAAACCTGTAGGTAACATTTTAAAATTAGTATCACAGGGACCAGCAGATGGCATAATGGTTATGTCCCTGGATTCCCATATGGTCAACCATGACTGGAGTCCTGACCCCAGTGGCTTGAAACTCACACCGAACACGTGTGTGCAGATTCCCAAAAATCCCAAGAGGAGAATGGAGGAGAAGGGATTGCAGCGTGGCCATCCCCCTAGAGGGTGATTTCTGACTCTGTCTCTTTGTCTCTCTCTGTCTCTCTGGTGAGTGCATGCACACTATAGGAAAAACATTAATGTTACAGCAGTATGGTTCTGTCATTTTTCTCCAGTGTCCTAAACATGATCCTGGACAGACGTTCTCTATTAAATTATCTAAATCCTTAAGCTTTCTCTCCTTTTTGGGACTTTGTTCTACAGAAGAGAAACATCTAGCTGCTTTCCTTTTTTCAGTTCGAATCTGTTCTTACCTTCATAGGAGCCAAATTCACTTATGATAAAAATTTCCAAACATGTAGTTGATATGTAAGAAATACTGCAACTGTTATAAAAAAGTTTTGAACATTTTTTTTTTAAATTTTCTTCTTTTTTTTTTTTTTTTTTTGGAGAGGTTTTTGCTATGGGGCATGTGCACTTGCCAGAAAGACAGAGAAAGATAGAAAGCGAGAAATCACCCCCCAGGGGGGATGGCCACGTTGCAATCCCTTCTCCTCCATTCTCCTCTCGGGATCTTGGGCATGCACGCACACACGCCTGGCATGAGTTTAAGCCATGGGTCCAGGACTCAAACCACAGTCGACTACATGGGAGTCCAGCGACATAGCCATTACCCTAAATGCTGGTCCCTACTTTCTTCTTTCTTAATATTAGTATACTACAATAGGACCCTTGCTATCTTCACCTAATCTTGCTCGTATGATATAGGTCTTGTTCTAGGGCCTCTTATCCCTGAATAGACACAGAAAAAAACCAAGGGATGAAAGACAGCTGTGAGAGTGATTGCCTTTTTCTCTTTTTAAAAGTAGCACATTTAATTAAAAATTACAGGGAAAGTTGAAGAGTTTTACTTTTACAGTCAACTACAGTGTGCTCTTTGAAAGAATAGCATATGAATCAGTATTACTGATGTTGCCTTTAAATAAAAAACAAATCATCTCAGGACTAGAATGTGAGTGTGACAGAGATGGCAAACTGTCCAATGAAAGTCATGCGCCCCTATCTTAATTAGAGAGTTAGCAAGAGACAGAGCAGTCTGCATGTTTTGGCCTCTCTGGCATCCGATGTGGCTACATGACGAGAGCTTGCCCAGAGAATTTGAGTCAAAGTGGTATCTGCTACTTTCTCACCAAGGTAATTAATAAGAGAAAGTGTGTGTGTATAAATATATGTTTGTGTGTGTGTGTCTTTTTTTTCCTTTTTGCTTTATCATTATGGAAGTTCAACAGCAACCTTGAGGGCATTGTGTTGAACTTAGCAGAGCCACAGGATGGAAGGAACCTGACAGAGACACCGAATGGTTGAAAAGGGGAGTCTGACAATCAGCAATACCTGTTTGGGGTTCTACCTAACTTAAAGTTAATGTTTTTTCCCCTATACATTATGTTTTTTCCTCTTTCTGATTGTCGGTCAAATACAGATTTTTTTTTTCGGAGAGGTTTTCACTACAGGGCGCGTGCGCTCGCCAGACAGACAGAGAGAGACATAGAGACAGAAAGCGAGAAATCACCCCCCAGGGGGGATGGCCACGCTGCAATCCCTTCTCCTCCATTCTCCTCTCAGGATCTTGGGCACGCACGCACACATGCCTGGCGTGTTTAAGCCACAGGGTCCGGGACTTGAACCGCAGTCGACTACGTGGGAGTCCAGCGACATAGCCATTACACTAACTGCTGGTTCCCTAGATTTTTAATTTTAAAGCTTAACAACGAGAAGTCATACACTGAAGTCAATACACATAGTTAGCATTTTAGTCTAAGCTCATCCGTGTACATCGCTGAAATTAATGACAAGGAATGGCCTAACAAATGCTAGGGGAACTTTTCTATAGTGAGTGAGTGACTGAGGCCAGTGTGAGGGGAACAGGAAGGTACATGTAGGTGTATGCTGCTCAGACAGCCACCACACTTCAGCTCTTGACCAAGCCTTCTGGAAAGTTCCCTAACATTAACTTTTGCTATATTTGAGATGCCAGATAATATTTACACTTGCATTTCTTGAAGTATTTAGCATCATACCAGCAGAATTAACCTCATACCCTTTAGGACTGCTTTTGGTGAACTTTTGCCTAACTTAATTTTTTAAATATACCTTTAGTTTATACATCTTCAGGAAATTTGAAATAAAAATTTAGAAAGGACATAAAGAACATCTATTAGATAAATCTGCGACTGGTTTAAGTCCATAATCCCATAGTCCCGTTTCTATAATCTTAAAGCCTGTTGAAAACCATATTTTTGTTTTGTTTTGACTTATTTAATAAGTAGATTAATTAATTTTTGCAGCTTCTTTGGTGGAGAAAATTAACTTGACCCGAACTCTATTAGTATCTGACCCAAACTGATTCAAAACTCTATCTATTATGAATGTTATGAATTTGCTACAGTCAGTTAATGTCTCTGGTTATGGGGTGCATCCCTAGACCATACTGAGAGTGTCATGCAATTTAAGTTATCCGTATTTTTTTTTTTAATTAGATTTTGCCGTAGAGCAAGAGTGTACACCAGAGAGAGACAGAGACACAGTGAGTTGGAAAGTGAGAAATCACCCCCACCCCCAGAGGGGCAGATGGCTATGCTGCAGTCCCTTCTTCTCCTGCATTTTGAGCATGCACCCACACATACCCTACATGATTCTCAAGCCACCAGGCCCAGGACTTGAAGAGCAGTCGGTCATGTGGGAGTCCAGCACCTTGACTACCGCATCCTTTGGATACTTCTGAAACATTCAGAATTCCAAATAAATTTTAGTCCCTGGTATTTTTGATAAGAGTGTGTAGGACATTTTCTTGTCACTTCATAGCAACATCAGAAGAACGTGTGCCCCAACACAGAAGTAAATGCAATGGAATGAATAGATAGATAAATGAAAGAAAGAAAAAATGAGAGCAAGAAAGGGAGAGAAGGAGACAGGGCTGGACAAGAAAGAGATACCTAAGCTCTAATCTCTAGAACCTGTGAATGCTACTTCATTTGGAAAAGGTTCTTTGCATATGTGATTAAAGATCATGACAGGAAGAGATCATTCTGAATTATTTGAGCAGTGACAAGTATCATTACATCACCTAGACAGACAGAAAGATAAAGAAGAAAAGAGTACGCAAAGACAGAAATAAAAACCAGAGCGATAGGAATACAGGTCACGAAGTAGCAAAGAATGCCAACAGCCTTTAGAGTTTGGCAAGGAATTGGTTTTTGCCTAAAGCCTACAGAGCGAGGGTGACTCAGATTTGTAGTCCCCAGAAATATGAGAGTAAAAGCGCCTCTTGTTTCAACTCACTGGAATGCAGTTTTGTTAAAGTGCTTACAGGAAATGATAAGAGAAGAGAGATAGATGATGATCAATCAAAAGATAGGAGTAGATTGGATTAAATATTATTTCATAGGTTCAAATAGACAAAAGTCCATAACTTTCTCTTGTGTTCCCAATATTTGCTTTATAGCACTTAGCATAAGTAAAATCTTCTACCTTCTGAAATCATTTCTGCAGAGGTTTTGTTTCCTGTTTGAAGATTCATGACAAGATCATTTAGAAGGCAGTTTTTCAAGTTTTCCTTGAAAATTAAGTGATTGTTTGAAAGCTTTTTTCTTTGGCAAAGGTAGAGCAATGTTTTCAATAGAACATCTCCACAGCATTTTTGTGCAGTAATTAGGAAGTGAGTTTTTTTTTTTTTTTTTTTTTTTTTTTAAATTAGGGAGTAATTTTAGTGCAAGCTGGAACTTTGTGTAAGTGTTCCAGTGTCATCATTTTTAAAGCAAGAGATCTGAAGCTTCCTTTGAATACTTTCCAGCTGTAGGCATTCTTTATAATTTCATATGAAATACTATATCCTGTTTATTTTAAATTTGAACTTGAATGCAAGTTTACATGGTTGTATATAATTTGGCTTTGTAAAGTAATTATTATGTTCCAAGTAAAAATAGGCATAATAGATGAAATTGGGCCTCTATTTTCTGTCTTGTTCCTAGATGTCTGTAAAAAACTGATCACTGTCGTTTTTATGTCAAATATTGAAAATAATTTGAAGGTAAAAAGTTGGTACATAAGAGAACCAACACAATTAGTTGGAAGAAAATTAATACATACATATGAAATATACTTGGTATATAATGATGAATAATATAATCCACTATTGAAAATTTTATTAATGTTCTTTTTGTGTTTGTTTCTTTCTTTCAGGAACAAGACAGAGAGATGACAGCACTTTTAACAAGATTTCCACATGATGCTCCACTGCTAGCCTCAGCCAGCCCTGGAGCTTATTGGTCAGCTCAAGCAGCAGTTCCATTGGTCCATTATCAAAACTGGTATTGTTCTGATTGGCTACTTTGCTGCAATAGGAATCCACGCTCCATCACTGCGGTAGAGGTCCACCTCAGCTTTCTCAGTGCATGCACCCTCCAAGCAAACCCAGAAAATAGCATTTGTCTACAGGTCTTTGGCATCCAGCTTGGTCCTGGAAGGTTGTGTGAGGAATGACTGACTATTAAAGTAAATTTGATCATCTTTACCCAGGAGAGTACTTTTATTTATAGCAGCTATATATTATTTGACAAAGATTCCTAAAGAGCATTCAATTGGGATTAGTATTACCATATTATAAAAGTCAAGCTGATCCCTCTTGAATTGTGTATCTGAAACAATAAAGCAAAATCAAAGGTGACAAGCAAAATATCTGATGGAAATATTGATTATATTTTGCGCTGTTAGTAATTGTACATAATCAAAAATTACAAACAAAAACAAAAGGGGCAATAGCTAAAGTTATTTTATCTTTCAAGATAGGGCGCATACCCTAGAGCAAAATTCCAAAAACAAACAAACAAACAAACAAAACACAAAAAATAAGAGAGAGAGAGATTACCAAAAAAATAAATAAATAAAAAATAACAGACCCCTGGCCTGGTGACTTAAAACTCATGCTGGACACATTTGCGTGTGTGTACAAGATGCCAAGAAGACAATTGAGGAGAAATGATTGTGGCTTGGCTATCCCCCCTGGGGAGGTTTTCTTGCTTTCTATCTTTCTGGTGAGCACAGGAAATTCCTTTTCCTCCCTACTCTCTCAGGATTTTGAGTACACACGCCCATGGGCCCAGCATGAGTTTGAAGCTGCCAGGTCCAATACTTGAACCATGGTCAACTACATGGGAGTCTAGTGACGTAAGTAACCATCACTCTAACTGCCGGTCCCAGCAAAGATCTCTCTCTAAAAAAAAAGACAGAAATAAAAACTTCCAAGCCTTTACCAGAACTAGTATACCAGAAATTCTGGCCCAGCAATCTGAGGTTTAGTGAGCCTCCAGGGTATGCCAATGCATGCTAAGGCTTGAAGAAGTGTCACCAGACAGTGGTAAACCTCCCAGGAGACTACTACGTGTGAGCAAAGAAATGGGACCATGGTCAATCTGGAAGTGCTCAAGACCCTGCAGTGCTCACAGGTATATTTAGTAAATATAATAATTCACTTTTGGGGGTTCTTATGAATAGATCTTGAATATTGCACATATTTATCAGAAATGAGGTGAGAAATGGCCTCAGGGAACACAAATATAATGATGGAATGCTAAAATAAAGTCTGAATATGTAGTCAGTCACATTTCTATGATACATGACCACAATGCCTGGACATGTGCAAAACACAGGCTTTTGACCACTAAGCTTGGCTATCTATGCAACAACATGCTTGCACAAAGTTCCTTTGTACATAATCATGGATATTCTTTATATTTAGAAATGACAGACTTATGAGATTTCCTTTCATGTGCACATAGCAATTCAGCATCATATCTGTTTGTGCCTGGAGAAACTCCATTTTTATAATACTATTCTTACTTTTTCTGAGCTTGATTCTAAATATTTCCAGGATATTCTTAAAATGTTATTTATTTATCTAAATTGACAATAGCATTGAAAAAACTAGCCAGTAAAATATTTCTCTTGGCTATGAAAACACAAAAACACATACACACAGTATACTTAAAGAATAGGAATCTATTTTAGTCAAAAAACAATTATAGGGATATGAACTGAGATAAATAATTTATAGTCTAATGTTCTAAGGTAGAATTAACAACATAGACAGACGTCTTATATACAGTACATACATTTTACTTCTTTTGCCACTTGTCTGTGAAGAATATTTTCATAGGAAAGTATTAAATATTGGAAGTCAATAGACAAAATCATTAGCATCAGATATAGCTTATTTAAAATCCATTCTATTTCCAAAACCTTGTGAATTTTAAGAAATATTTAGTACAAGAGGATAATATTAAAAAATAGTTCATCTCCACTCACCCACTTTATATAAATATTCATTTGATAAATGCTCATCTTCTATTGATTTTTCATATATTCTGTCATCTTCTAGTAGGCAAATTAGCATAAGGTTATGAGTTCATTATTTTTGGTTGTTTGTTTTTTAGAGAGATTTTTGCTATAAGGCACATGAGCTCACTGGAGAGACAGAGAAAAAGCAAGAAATCACCTCCTGGGGGGGGGGGGGGATGACCATGCTGCGATCTTTTCTCGTCCATTCTCTTCCTGGAACTTTGGGCATGAACGCACATGCACCCAGTGTAGTTTCAACCTACCAAGACTCGAACCATGGTGGGCCATGTGGGAGTCCAACGCCTTAACCACTACGATACCTGCTGGCTCCATCTCAGTTCATCCCTTGTGCACTGCACCACTGTTTTGAAATTGATCGCATGTTTACATATCCACACTCATATAAACAAAGCGGATCCTGTAAGTCCTCACAACACACAAAATTTGGCTTTATTGTTTTGATCTCTGCGCTAGTAGCCTGAAACATAATTTTCCTCTTTTAAAAAATTACTAAAATTGATTTCCATCTGAACACGCTGCCAACATTCCATAAAATTGTGAGGTTATAATTGATTTTTAATAAAACTATTTCATAGATTCTGAGATGATTATTTCAAAGCATTTAACTTTATGTGGGCAATTAAATTTGCAGTGAAAAACAGTAAGAAACTGAAGTGATCATAACAGGAGAACTGGGCTTTCTTCTCTAATGGCTGCCATTGGTGACATTGTAGCTGTCACACTGGAAAGCATATTACTAAGCATCTTCCCCGATTTGCTACATTTGGCTTAAAATAATATTCAGTATAACGTAAGAGATTTTAGGACTTGTTTAATATACTCTTAAAATCATTAAAAAAAACAACCTTTCTCTTTAAACAAGTGTTTGCTTAGTTTTAGTTTGAGTCATTACATCATTCTCTCATAAGGAATAATATATATTTCTTTTGGTTGACGTTTTTAATGGTAAAATATTTATCAGTCAGAACTGGACTACATATAGATTAATAAAGCAAAACAAAATAATCATAATGTAAGTGGAGTTGCTTTTCACAGGAAAGTATCATTTTAGAACCAGGACAAACTATAATATTTATGTCCAGAATGTCTTCATTTTCACTCTACCCCTACCCACGGGAATGTCGTCAACAGCCAACTATGCTCTTTCATGATCATTCTTTGACTTGGTTTAAACCCAAGCATCTTCAAAGTGGATAATAATGCATTGTTAATTTGTAATTCTGATAGCAGTCAGCAGAATACTGTAATGGTCATCATAGGACAGAACCAGAAAAAGAAGATAGGTGGAGTCTTTTTTTGCCTCCCCCCCCCCCCCTTTTAGAGATTTTTGCTATAGGACACGTGCGCTTGCCAGAAGTCAGAAAGTGAGAAATCATCCCCCCTCCAGGAGGAGGGGTGGTCATGCTGCAATCCCTTCTCCTCTATTCCCCTCTCGGGATCTTGGACACGCACGCACATGTGCCCAGTGTGATTTTCCAGCCACCAAGTCTGGAATTTGAACCATGGTTGACCATGTAGAAGTGCCAGTGTCATAACTGCATGCTACCTCCTGGCCCCTAGTCATTTTATTTTTAAGTATGGATATGAATATTTGAATATATTCTAACATTATCATATCATAGAAATATTACCAGAAGTCATTGATATACTCCAACTGGGTACATAGCTATAATCTGTTTGAGCATCTTATTTGGCTTAGGCAAACTGTACGTGTGAAGACACTCTATTTTTATAAGAAATCCTTAAGGGGATGTCCATTTTCTTTCTATTAGAATGCCAGACATTTCCTTTGAGGAACCATTCCTCTGGTACTTTTAGCCGTGTGGTTTGTTCATGTAAGATTGACCTTAGCCTTAACTCCCACATGTTTGTTGTTGTTGTTGTTATAGAGGTTTTTGCCTTAGAGCATGTGCTCCCCAGAGAGAGACAGTGAGAGGGAAAGTGAGAAATCACCCCCCAGGAGGGATGGACACTCTGCAATCCTTTCTCCTCCTGTCCCCTCTCTGGGATTTTGGGCTCACAAGCACAAGAGCCCAATGTGAGTTCTTTTTTTTTTTTTTTTTTTTTTTTTGGAGAGGTTTTTGCTATAGGGCACGTGCACTCGCCAGACAGACAGAGAGAGACAGAGAGACAGAAAGTGAGAAATCACCCCCCAGGGGGGATGGCCACATCGCAATCCCTTCTCCTCCATTCTCCTCTTGGGATCTTGGGCACACACGCACACGCGCCCGGCGTGAGTTTTAAGCCACCGGGTCCGGGACGCGATCCATGGTCGACTACGTGGGAGTCCAGAGACATAGCCATTATGGTAACTGCTAGTCCTCCCCAGTGTGAGTTCTTAACCACCAGATCAGGTACTTCAACTACAGTCAACTATATGGGATCCCAGGGACATAACCATTACATCTGCTAGTCCCAAAGATGGGTCTTAAATAGTCTAATCCAATCAACTCACTTCCCATGGTAGGCAAAAATTTTCCCCCCAAAGAAAAGATTAAAACTACCTAGAGATAAGGAGATGTGAGACTATTAATACCGTGACTTATGGAAGAGTAAATCTTGTTCTTTTTTTCAGGACTTACTATTAAAATTGTGTGAAATGATGTTATTCCATTCTTGCTACTATAAGATAAACAAGTTTGAAGATACAAGTTGAAGAAGCTAACAAGCGTAGCTACACACAGCCTAGTTTTTAAATTATTTGAATCTATTGGATCAAGGTATGTGAAGACAAGATTCCATATGAAGTATCAATTCCATAAGCTGCTAAACTGCCTTCTTTACTTTCTCCCTCCCTTTTCCTTCCTTCCTTCTCTTCCAATTAGGTGTGGTTTAAATGGAGCATCATGTCACTTGCAAGTGAAAGATTCCTAAGAATGATAAAATCTTTAATATACATATATTTACCTGCTTGTTCAAATTTATAAAGTTTATGTAGCTTGGCTCATGGTTACATAACTTGGCTAAAGTTTATGGAACTTGGCAGGCAACTGTGGAACGTATTTCAAATTCTACTCCAAATGACTCCAACGTCTAGGTTCATTCCTTTATTCCCCAGAGATATTTTGCTGTTATCAGAGCCTCACTATGGCTTACCAGGGGGGCAGAAACCTATGTCTTCTGACAAGGAATCCAAACATTTCCACAATACCAAACATGATAAAAAGACTTCACATTCTAATGTTAATAAATATGAACCACTTACATAATTAGCTTAAAGGATGCTTTCCTTTCATCTCTTTTGTCTAAATAATTTCCATATTTACGCTTTCATCCATCTACATGCCTTGAAGTTATCCCAAAGTCCTTTGACAAAATATAATTTAAAAAAATAAAACTATGCCCATTAAAAAAGTACATTTGATATTAAGATGCTTGAGAAAATTCAGTCCCTATTGCCTTTTAAATAAAACATGCTATTAAAAAATCAATTCTATTTTCCTTTTATACTTGTACAGACTTGACATAAGACATAGTCTAGTGGGCTCGTTTGCAGAATACCCCAGATCACAAACATCTAGGATAATCACCAGACAAAATTGATTTGTTAGAGCCCAAGATACTGCAAAGGCGATTTTCAAAGTCTGAAATAATTTAGCTAGTTGGACTTTATAAAATACAGCTTAGTTTCATAACCATACTCTGAAGATTAAATTTCTCACAGTATTAAGGGAAGCCCTCGCCTTTAAAAAGTAATACATTATTCCAATTTATTTGTAATATGAAGCATAGAATAGACATAAGGTTTCAGAACAACTTAGCCTATTTCCTAACACAATGATAAATATTTTGTGCCAGCACTAATAGTTCACAATCCACCTGGATATCTTTAATTTTATTTTGTTTATCAGTTTTCAGTAAGTCAATTGTGCATCATATACTGCAAAGACAATTGAAAACATTTTCTTTAAGATAAAGAAATTTTTAAAACTGAGAATAAAGGCAACAATAACACCAAAAAGTTCCAGAGGAGAAATGTACCTGTAAAATTCAACTAATATTAAAAAGACATAAATGTACACAAATATAACAAATGCAGTGAGGTTTGAGCCCAGAAAAGAAAATAATAAATAAAATTTATATTTATGATGAGAATTTAGAAAAAGTTCTTAAAAAAAAATCCTAAACTACTCCTTCTTTTCAGCTATTTTGTGATTGACAACAAGATAGTTCTTTCTCCCTGAATCCCAGAAGGTTCTTAAAATATCTTGATACATGATATATTTATAGCTTAAAGAATTCTCTGTCCCTTATACTCTAAAACATTAAAAATAGAATTATTAAAAGAAGGATGTATAGAGGTGCTAAATATATATTTTGCAGTTTATTTTTTATGAGAACACTTGACATAAGCTTCTAAAATCTACATCATTAGCTACATGTAGAAACTGTTTAAAAATCATAAATGTTAAGTTTAATCTTTAAAGTAATATCTTTAACCATGTTTAATTTGGTGACTAAACAAGTAAATGTATTTTTAACATAAAAATAAAAAACAGAATATGATTAACACATGAGTATTTTCTTCATTTACTTTTAATTTAGTATTAAGGGGAACACTTGGTTTTAAAAAGCAATATATTCTACCACTTAACAATATGAAGTAATTTTTTTTTTCTTTTGGAGAAGTTTTTTGCTATAGGGTGCGTGCGTTCGCCAGCCAGACAGAGAGAGACAGAGAGACGGAAAGCGAGAAACCATCCCCCCCGGGGGGGTGGCCATGCCGCAATCCCTTCTCCTCCATTCTCCTCTCGGGATCTTGGGCATGCACGCACATGTGCCCGGCGTGAGTTTTAAGCCACTGGGTCCAGGACGCAAACCACAGTAGACTACGTGGGAGTCCAGCAACATAGCCATTACACTAACTACTGGTCCCCGAAGTAATTTTCTATGGTGTCATATGACATATAATATTCATTGTTAAATAAGTTAAATTTTTAAATAATTGGAATAAAATCTATGGTTCAAGCAAATATGGAAAGTTACAGGTAGGCTATGGTAATTTCATGTGTTTATTAAAAACATGGGAATTAATCTTTTTTAAAAATTATTTTTAATCTATCTTTATTTATTTTATTTATTTTTATTCATTTATTTTAATTTGACCAGAGAGGAACAGAGTGAGAGAGAGAGAGGGAAAGCAAGAAAGCAAGCTGCTATTGGCAACGTGGGGTTGTGCTCCCTTATCCACTGTGGATTGTGCTCTCCATTCTCCTCTAAGGATCTTGGGTGTGCACACGCACAGTCAGCATGAGTTTTAAGTCACTGGGTCTGGGACTTGGACTGCGGTCAACTACATGGGAGTCCAGCAATGTAATCATGACACCATCTGCTGGTCTGAAATAAAATACATCTTAAAAAAAAAAAAAAAAAAAAAAAAAAAAAGAAGAAGAAGAAGAAAGAAAATGTGATTCATTTTATCACTCTAAATAAAAGTCCCAAGCTTTTGGCAGAAAAAGTTGAGAGAAGATACAGCTCAAATGTAGCAGGTCTAAATCTAAACTCCTGACCTTGCCCCATGTATCTTACTACCCACACACTTCCCAGTTTTATAGCAATGTCATGTCTTGTAGTTGCTTCCAGTCCAAATGGTTCTCTTTCACACCCCAGACATAATTCATCAGGAAGCCCTGCCTCTCTCCAATCAAAGTACACCCAGATTCTGATGCCTTTTCATCATCTCCATAGACATCTCACTGATCCAAGCCTAGGTTATTGCAATAGCTACCTAACTAGTTTTCTAACTTTTTTTTTTTTTTTTTTTTTTTGGAGAGGTTTTTACTATAGGGCGCGTGTGCTCACTAGAAAGAGAGACAGAAAGCGAGAAATCACCCCCCCAGGGAGGATGGCCATGCTACAAACCCTTCTTCTCCATTCTCCTCTTGGGATCTTGGGCATGCACACACACATGCCTGGCATGAGTTTAAGCCACCGGGTTCAGGACTCAAACCATGGTCTACTACATGGGAGTCCAGCGACATAGCCATTACGTATTTTAAAGAGAGATTTTTGCTGTAGGGCGTGTGCACTCACCAGAGACAGAGAGACAGAAAGTGAGAAACCATCCCCAGCCAGGATGGCCTCACCACAATTCTTTCTCCTCCATCTCCTCGCAGGATCTTGGGCACACACGCACATGTGCTCGGCATGAGTTTAAGCCACTGGGTCCAGGACGCGAACTGCAGTCGACTACATGGGAGTCCAGCAACATAGCCATTACGCCAACTGCTAGTCCCTAGCTTTCTTACTTCTGCCTAAACCCCTATATCAATACAACTCTCGATAAAATGAGTAACCTTTTAAAGTTAAATACCGAAAGATGCCATTGCTCTGATCAGATTTTTTTTAGTGGTTTCCTATTTTATTAAGAATTTTATTAAAATTATTTTTATGGCCTTCAAGATCCTACAGTTTTATTTTTACTTATTTACTCTTTATTCACTTGTATATTACAGAATTATCCTTTTTGAGGGTTCTAGTGGCTTTCTCTGATTCAAAGCTCTTTCCAAAAATGCTCACATGACTTACTTTAAATATAAATAAAGAAAAAATAAAAGTAGATTATATTTTCTTTCAATATTATCTGGGAAAATGTTTAATAGACTCACCTAAGTATTTAGAGTACTACACTTTGTCTGACTAAATCTTATTATTGATTATTGAGTGTGGACTAATGAAGTGGATGTATTTAGAAATTGCATACTACTTGCATATTTTGGCATGTAAAAATGCACATAATTCCCCTTTAGTAGAAAAAAAGAATAGCCCAGTATTAACTAGTTTTGTTTATAACCTAGCAAACTTATTTTAACATTCTGTATTAAATCACCTGAAAAATTCCAAGCTCCTCAAATGCTCTTTGATGGACCCATTTTAGTGAATCTCTTGTTAATGATTTGAAGAGTCTTTGGAACAGGTAAGTGTACATTCTATATTTAAATGAGAGTCATACTTTAACATTAAAAAATATACTTTCATAAAATCTTATCTTCCTCAAATATTTGTGTAAATATCTTCTCAATGAGTTCTACACTTATCTCATTTTTATGATTGCTGCATACTTCCTTCAAAGCAATCCTTA
Source organism: Tupaia tana (assembly GCA_026018925.1). NCBI lineage: Eukaryota > Metazoa > Chordata > Mammalia > Scandentia > Tupaiidae > Tupaia > Tupaia tana. Next base: position 15,512,087 of record JAKSZU010000019.1, on the reverse strand, counting down.
GCTTATGATAGGCTACATAATTCATTTTTATCCTACTTTTAGTATGTCTCCACTTAGTGTTAGGATATAAGCTTCATAAGGGAATATATATATATTTTTTTCACTGATGTATAGTCATTTCTGTTATAACATTGTACATGTGGTCCTAAAAATCACCACACTATGCAAAATTTCACAATGAAATCAGTAGAGTTTGTGTGGAAAATAGGGTTGGAGTAAAACACCAAATAATTTTGTCAGTGATACGTTAGAAGAAATTTGCATGTAGTAAATGGCTAGGAAATAGATAAGTACTATAATAACTATGACACTTTACCTTGAAAAAAATCTTACATTTGCTTATAGAGGTTGGCTTCCAAATGGCCACTGTGCATTACCATGAAGTGGTAGAGGGCGGGTCTTCTGAATCAGTGGCAACTTGTGAATGAGTCTGACTCAGAACGCACATGGTGATCTGATATAGCTGGTAGGTGTTAAAGGCATGTGCAAGCATTTCTGCATGCATGCTTGTGCATGATGCATTTTTCGACAAAGTTCAGTCCAACAGGATATGTTCTATTTACCAAGTTTTCTCCTCAACAAAATAATTCATGAGCAAATATAAAGTTGACACTCTGCTCAAATTATTCCTGGATAAAACAATAACATGTACACAAACTCATATTTTCAAAACAAGCATAAAAGAAGAACAGTCTGTGGACCCACATCCTAAAACAATGACTACTAGGTACTGCATGCTCAATGAGTATCTATTAAATAAAAGACACAATGAATGATTCTGTAAAATATATTACTTTGTGTCACAGTCTAGATTCTCCACAAAAAAATGAGCAGAAAAAAATTACAGAAAATTTGATTTCCTCTCAGGTTCTATGGGTACTATGAGCATATAAAACAACATGAAAATGAATTCCAAGTATTTTACTTCAATGAATCCTGAAATTATATCTATCAGAGATGTTCTGTCCTACTGATTAGTAGTTGGGCTGGTGATATAGCACATCTGAAAGTCTAGAGTAGGACATGCTAATGTGAGAGAAGATATTTGAAGTTGTATTAAAATTTTATATTTTTAAGACCATAACTGAAATCAACTATGGCTATTTATTAAAAAAAAAACAACAAAAATAAAAACACAATCATTTTTATTTGTGTTGGTAATTTAGGTAAAACCTTTTTAGTTTTTTCCCAATGTGGAATATTATTGTGGATAAAATTGAAATTTTAAAATTTATTGAAAACTTTTTTTTGCCATAGGGCTCTTGCATTTGCTGTGATTGTGAAAGCTGAGAAGTCCCAAGATTTGCAATCCACAAACCCAAGGCCCAGAAGAGCTAACATTGTGGTCCAATTCAAGTCGGACGTACTGAGAATCGGGGGAGCCAGTGATACAGATTCTAGTCTGAGGGCAGAAGACTGATGTTCCAGCTCAAGAGGTTCTACTGGATAAGTTTCCTTTACTCAGCCTTTCGATTCTACTCAGGTCTTCAGTTGATTGGACGGGGTTCATCCACATTAGGAAAGACGATATACTTTATTTAGTCTACTGATCCAAATGTTAATCTCATCCAGAAACACCCTCATGGTTATATCTAGAATAATGTTTGACCAAAAGTCTACGTACCCCTTGGTTCATGAGACTTAAAAACCATCACATTAAGGAATCTTTATATATATATATATATGTGTGTGTGTGTGTGTGTGTGAGTGTGTGTTAAATTTTGCCATAGGGTGCATGCACCCACCAGAGAGAAACGAGAGAGTGATAGGGAAAGTGAAAAATCATCCCCCGGGGGGATGGCCACATCACAATTCCTTCTTCTCCATTCACCCCTTAGAGTTTTGGGCATGCATGCACACATGCCCAGCATGGTTTTCAAGCCTCTGGGTCTGGGACTCAAACTGCACAGCTGGTGATGTGGGATCCAGCCACGTTAACCATCACATCCCCAGCTGGGCCTAAAGTATTTCTATTCCTAAGCATACGAAAGCATTAAGCTTTTATCCAGAATCATGTGGTAGAAGCTCCCTATCAATAATTCAGTCTTTTTTTTATTATTGTAGAGGTTTTTGGTATAGGGTGCATGCGCTCGGCAGAAAGACAGAGAGAGGCAGAGAGAAAGAAAGCGAGAAATCACCCCCCAGGGGGGATGGCCACAATCCCTTCTCCTCCATTCTTCTCTTGTGATCTTGGGCACGCAAGCACAAGCGCCAAGCATGAGTTTAAGCCACTGGGTCCTGGACTTGGACCACGGTCAACGACATGGGAGTCCAGCGACATAGCCCTTAGGCCAACTGCTGGCCCCTAATTCAGTCATTTTTATAAGAAGTCTCATGCTCTTCAACTTCAGGAAGCCTAAATCTAATGACACTGCTTTCCCTAATATCATAAGACACACAGCTTAGATATTCGGGTATTCTATTTTCTTCTTTCTTCATTCTGTTTGAGTAGTAGAAAGAAATGCTTGAAGAGTAGTTGAAAACAACCAGAGAAATGAAACTCTCCACAGATTATATATAGCCTTTGTTTTACTCTAAATGGCTAAAATGTAATCTGTTATATTCTGAGGATAACTTCTGGAGACTATGAGAATGTCTCCCACTGTCTTCTTTCCAACATAAAACACATTGGTGTAGTTACTATTTCTGAAACACACACCCAATCGCCATTTCTACAAATTATGCTAAGTGAACACACAAACTAAATAAGAACAGAATATTTATCAATAAATGCAACCTATCTTCTTCTTTCATCAGGTTAAAACTTTAGCACCTTCCTAATTATGAGTCTTAAGAGTTGTCAATGAACGCAATATATCTATTATCAACTGGATGTATCTAATTTTTATAATCAGTTGTTAGACATACTTGAATTTCTATAAAAAGTAAAATATACAATATCTTCTAGTAATGGAATTTATATTCTATAATTACTTCCAATTTGTGCAGTAGGTCTGTATTTTTTATTTGTTATAGGGTGCATGCGTTCACAGGAGAGAGGAGGGAGAGAGAGTATGAGAGTGAGAAAACATCTCCTAGGGTGGTGCCCCAATTCCTTCTTCTTCATTCTTCCTTCAAGATTTTGGGTGTGGGGGACCAGCAGTTAGTGTAATGGCTATGTTGCTGGACTCCCATGTAGTCGACTGTGGTTAGTGACCCGGACCAGGTGGCTTAAAACTCACGCCGGGCGCGTGTGCGTGCATACCCAAGATCCTAAGAGGAGAATGGAGGAGAAGGGATTGCGGCATGGCCATCTCCCCTGGGAGGTGATTTCTCGCTTTCTGTCTCTCTCTCTCTCTCTGTCTGTCTGGCGAGCGCACGCTCCCTATAGCAAAAATCTCTCAAAAAAAAAAAAAAAAGAAAGAAAGAAAAAGATTTTGGATGTCACTGATATGGGATTTGAAATGCATCATCAGGGGGACCAGCAGGAAGCATGTTGATTAAGGTGCTGGACACTCCCACATAGCCAACTGTGGTTTCAAGTCCCAGACCTGGTAGCTTGCTTTCTCACTTTCCCTCTCTATGTGTGTGTTTCTCTCTGGTCAAATTAAAATAAGTGAATAAATAAATAAAATTAAATAAATAATTCTTTTTAAAAAAAAAAGAGAAAGAAATGCGTGGTTTACATGTGGGTTCAAGCCATGTCAACTACCATGCCACTGGCTCACCCACTGCCTGCATTTTTTTTAAAGTATCTTATTTTTCTGTTTCAAATTTTCTCAATTTAATGAGTCTAATTCTTCCTGTGTTAAATATACAATGGTTGTACCACTGACGATGGTAGAGAGACTTCTGGGAAAATGGACAGAAATAAAATCATGTATGTGCAAAAGAAAATGTTCAGCTTAATGATCAAACATCATTTGTCTAGTAGAGATTAAAACTATTTCACTATAATTAGCTTGAAGAAGCTGAAGCCAATAAAGGACCATGAACTTGTTTGTTTTATAGAGGTTTTTGCCTTAGGGTGTGTGCACTCACCAGAGAGATTGAAAGACAGAGACAGTGAGAGGGAAAGCGAGAAATCACCCCCAGAGGGGATGGCCATGCCACAATCCCCTCTTCTCCATTCTCCTCCAGAATCTTGGGCATGCGTGCACATGCACCTGGCATGAGTTTCCAGCCACTGGGTCCATGACTGGATCTGCGGTCTGCCACGTTGGAGTCCAACAATGTAACCTCTGCACCATCTGCTGGCCCAAGGACCATGAATTTTTGATGATCCTGGCATATCAGGTCCTAGCTGGACTTAAGGAGCTGAAGATCTATTCTGGCTACTGAATAATGAAACAGATTTCATCCAAACTATGCAGAGACCTGTAGATTCATCCCTTCCTGTTAGGAGCTCTGTTTTTTCATTCTCAATCAACATTATCGTCATGAACTCTATCATCATTTTAGCAATTAAAATTCCCTTGATTTTCCCTTTAGCAAATTACACAGTGAATCTCTTCACTGATCAGCATTACCTTGCCTGATGAATTAATAGATTCATTGCAAAGTTGTTCTTAGTTCTGGCAATCATTATTTTGAGGTATGCAAACCATAAATTCCATGACAAATTTGCCACTTTAAAAGTAATTAAATTTTTACAGTGCAAATTATTGTTCTTGTGATTTTTCAAGCATTGTATTTCTAGCAAACAAAACTATTATGGGATATATGATATTTTCTGTCCTACTGCTAGTATCTGATATTTTGGTGATTTCTATTATTTTTCTAAAGTGCTATGTAATTCTATACCTTGCAAAATTATCTAATACATGGTACCTAAAGATAGGCTTATGCTTAATAATTGAAACATTATAAAACTAAAATCATATTATTGTCAGTTTTAATAATTTGGCAGGTATTTTGAACTATGAATTTAAAGACACTAAAGCCAGGGTTATTTTTGTTTTGTTTTTTTGTTTGTTTGTTTTGTTTTGTTTGTTTTTTAAAATGAGGGGGCAAAAATCAGAGTCCAAATTAGGGAATGTTTTGCTAAAGAGAGAAAAAGTTTTATTTTTCTCTCTAAAGTGGTAATAATATTAATGTTTACATTTTTAAAAATATGTCAACAAATTTGAAAATTGCTAATAAGGTTTGCACTTTTCCTTGTATTACTCATGTGGAAAATATCAAAGAAAGACATTAGACTTACCTTCAAACATGAAATCATATTTTAAATACTGTGCCATTAAATAATCTCTAATGTTTGTTAGATCTAAGTTTTATTCTTAAGGCAATATATATTAATTTAAATAAATTTAGAAAAGATATACATGTCTATGTATATCTACATATGTAAATATGGGTCAAGAGGTGATATGGTAGTTAAAGTGCTGGTCTCCCACATGTCAAACACAGTTCAAGTCCCACACCGGGCAGTTTGAAACTCAAGTTGGGTGCATTTGCATGTGCGCCTAAAACCCTTAGAAGAGAATGGAGGAGAAGAGATTGTGGTGTGGCCATTCCTCCTGGGGTGATTAACTGCTTTCTGTCTCTCTGTCTCTCCAGTAAGTTCACTTGCTCTCTCTCTCAAGAAAAATAAAAAGAAAAGAGAACAAGATGACAAAAATCTTCCATGTCTTTCCTCCTTCAGGTTAATAGAACCAAGTAACAGATACCAGCTGTCTATTTCTGTGGGAAGAGCCAAAGCTTGGAGAGAGACTTTCTAAATATAATAGGCACACAGAGAAGGTCTAAACCTGGAGAGGAAACGAAACATCAAGAAACCTTCATCAGAAAAAGGCAGCAGTAGAGGAATAACAAGTAGCCGATGAATTTGAAGACTTTAGGCACTGAAAGTAACCATGGCAATGATAAAACCCAAATTCAGCCGAACTTCTGACAAACTTCCATAAACTAGCTGCCGAGAATTGGAAGAGGTGTGTCCATTTCAGAGAAATACTTGTTTATCTTATTCTACAAAATTCTAGAGTCAATTCCTGGCATTCAAATAAACAAGCAATACATAGAAAAAGGGAAAAAAACATTCTCAGAGGAATCAACCTAAGTCTCCAAAAACTGATCACTGGGTTGAAAACTATGACACGTGTACTATGGAATAATACTCAGCTATAAGAAACAATGAGACCCTATCATTTGATTCAACGTGGGTGAATATAGAAGATTTAATGCTGAGTAAAATGAACCCGACTTTGAAAGATACGTAATGTATATCCCCACTCAATATGTACGGAGCATCTGCACTCTATGACAGAAATGGAGACATGATAGTAGAGAGTGTAAGTGCAGATGCCAGCGACCTCAGGAAGGGGAGTGGATGGTAGAGGATGGGGTGAAGTGCAAAGGGAAGAAACATTTAACAGACTAAAAAAATGTAAAGTTCTCTATTGAAAAACATTGTATACATCATGATGGGGACTCTATATAAAATATGAAATTAATCTTAAAAATAATAGGGCCAGCAAATGGTGTAGCAGTTAAGGCACTAGGTTCCCACATGACCAACCCTAAATAGAGTCCATTACCTGGTTACTTAAAAATCACAGTGGGCATATGTGTTTTGTGCCCAAAATCCCAGGAGGAAAATGGACAAAAAGGGATTGCAATGTGGCCATCCCTCTGGGGGGGGCTGGTGTTGAGAGGAAGGTGATTTCTCATTTTTCCTCTCTCTATTTCTGTCTCTCCCCAGTCAGCACATGCATCCTATGGCATAAACATTCAAAAAATTAAATTAAATTGGGACCAGCAGTTGGCGTAATGGCTATGTCACTGGACTCCCATGCAGTCGACCACGGTTTGTGTCCCAGACCCGGTGGCTTAAAACTCACGCCGGGTGCGTGTATGTGCATGCCCAAGATCCCGAGAGGAGAATGGAGGAGAAGGGATTGCTGCATGACCATCCCCCCTGGGGGGTGATTTCTCGCTTTCTGTCTCTCTGTCTCTCTCTGTCTGTCTGGCGAGCTCACATGCCCTATAGCAAAAACCTCTCAAAAAAATTAAATTAAATTAAATTAAAGAAGAAAGCAGAAAAATAATGATCTCATCAATTCATAACATCTTGATAGACAATATGAATTATGAAGTTATATACATGCAGATGTCAACTAACAGACACCAATTTTTTGTCGCTTATCTGCAATATAGCCTTCAAATTAATATGCAAGCATTAACTTACTTTCTTGTCAAAATAACCTGATAAAGAAGACACTAGTATTATCACCATTTTATAGCCACATAAACTGAGGCTTTGGGAGGCTATGTAATACACCCAGATTACTGAGTCGGTCAATGGCACTGAAAGGGTTTGAGCAAAAATAAACATATATATACAAACAGTGAACTCTCAATTTGTGGTAGTGATATTCTATACAGTCTCCACAACACTGAATTAGCAAATACAGAATCATTGCCCCTAGGAGAAATACAGAATTAGGTTCCTATGAGCTCTGGTGACAGCATTTTCTTCAACTGATACATTTATACCTTTATTTTATGCATATTTCTGTTTAAAAATCCCTTATATAAAATGCGGAATATTGAGGCTAACAGCTAGTTTAGTGACTAAGGTTCTGGACTACCACATGACCGATCATGGTTCAAGTCCTGGGCCTGGCACCTTGAAACTCACACCAGATGTTTTTGCATTTCTATCAAAATTCTGAGAGGAGAATGGAGGAGAATCCCCATTCTCAATGGCCACCCCCCTGGGGGAGGAAGGTCATTTCTCACTTTCTCTCTCTCTGTCTCACTCTGTGTCTCTGGATAGTGCACAAGTCCAAAAATCTCTCAAAAAAATTGGAATTATATAAAATGGAATATTGTTTAGCTCTAAAATAGAAGAAACTTCTGCAATGGGCAACAAATAGATAAACTGGGGGACGTTGTGCGGAGCATAGAAAGTCAAATACTGCATATTTTCCCTAACATATGGAGTCTAGAACAGTCAGGGCCCAGTGGTGACACAGCATGAGTGCAAGGGAACCCGCATGAGACAGGTCCTACGTTCAAGTCCCACAAACTCCCTGAGCATACTTGGTGCACATATATGTTCTGAGACTACAGATAAATGGAGGCTTGAGGACTCTGTTCAGGGTGACTTTCTCTTTTGTCTCTCTTTCTCACAGAAAACATAAACTTAGAAAATTAATAAAATACTAAACTCATAGAGAAATAAATTATAGAACGATGTATCCAGGGGCCAGGAGAGCGGAGGAATGAGGAGAGGTTAATCGAAAGTTATGTTCACAGATGAGTAAGTTCTGGACATCTATCTATTGTACAGCGTGGTGACCAATTACAGTTGATGGTATCTGTTGAAGACTTGAAATTGGCTAAGTGCGTAGATATTAAATGTTTTGCAATACACATAAAAATAGTAACTACGAAAGGTGATGAGTATGTTAATTAGCTTGACTGTGATAATCATTTCACAATGTATACATATATTTTCTTTGAACTTACCTTGTACACCCTAAATACTTACAGCCTGTCAGTTTCTCAATTAAGCTTGAAAAACAGTTCGCTATGGTTTGTTGACTTATTAACACGGAACTCACCCCTGCAGCACTTGTAATCCGTGCCTGCGTGAAACTTACCTGATAACAAAATTTCTCCTTAAGGCAAATCACAGCTTTCTTGTGCTTTTAAACACGAAGCAGCATTTTAGCACTATGCTCACTTCAACATCAGAATCGCCAACCAAAATCACAAAATGAGAAAAATGTGACACTAAATTTCCAGGGAAAAGGACACTTGCTTACACAATGAAAGCAGGGGCAGGCTCAGAGTTTCACAAAGATCAACTTCTAGAAACACTCATCTCAAAGAACTCAGATGTGTTCACTGCCCTGTGTATCAGAGTACTAGTTAATGCCTGAAGAATCACCTTGAATATTGATTTTAGGGTTATATATGAATTTGAACAAGTAGGTAAATTTGCATGTAAGGAGTCCATTAATAATGATGATTAACTTTGTGCCCGTGTATAAAATCTCTGTATGAGTTTGTATTTTTCTTTAACTCTTATTATATCATGAGCATTTTCATATCCAAAAGTACTTAAAAGCATGATTTGGAATTTCTATATTAGTTGATAATGATACTTATGTATTTTATATGCCCTATCAATCAATCAGATTTTTTAAAAAAGGTTTTTGCAAGTGTGCTTGCTGGAGAGAAACACAGACAGAGACAGTGAAAATGCAAGTGAGAAATCACCCCCCTGGAGGGATGGACAAAACATAATCCTTTCTCCTCTGTTCTCCTCCATTCTCCTTCTGGGACCTTGGGCATGCATGCACACATGCCCAGTATGAGTTTCAAGTCACCGTGTCTGGGACTAGAACCTTGGTTGGCCATCTGAGAATCCAGTGACTGCCATGCCATCTGCTGGTCCCTTAATCAGATATTCTTAAGTCTCAAGAAATTTGTCAGCTTTTTAAGATAAATTTTTTAATATAAAACTTTTACTTTGTTTTCTCTATTCTATTTTCCCTAGAAGAATCTAAGCTTAGTATAATTACAGCTATTTTTCTCTTTTGTTTACTATTATATTGGCTTTCCTAGAACCACATCTAGAACACAACAGATACTAAATTAGTATTTTAGTGAAAATTTATTTAATTAATGAACACCTAAGCCTGTTTGAGATGAGATAAGTTTTTTGGATCCACTGACTCACACTCACAGGAAAAAAATAAAGTTCTTTTACACTTGGAAGAGATGGATAAATGTTAGTAAAACTTGGGGCCAGCAGGTGGCATAGTGGTTAGGGTGCTGGATTCCCATGTGACAGACTGTGTTTGAGTCCTGGACCTGGCGGCTTGCTTTCTCACTCCCAGTGCCCATTGCCTCCTTCCCTCATCTTCCTGGTCAAATTAAAAAAAATAATGACAATAAAAAATAAAATAAAATAAATAATTATTTTTTAAAAAATCTCAGTTAAAAAAAGATAATCCCATGATTAAAAAAAATCTCTCTCTTTTTTTTTTAGAAGTTTTTGCTATAGGGCGCGTGCACTCGCCAGAAAGACAGACAGAGACAGAGAGATAGAAAGAAAAAAATCACCCCCCAGGGGGGATGGCCATGCCACAATCCCTTCTCCTCCATTCTTCTCTCAGGATCTTGGGCACGCACGCACACGCACCTAGCGTGAGTTTAAGCCACCAGGTCCAGGACTCGAACCGCTGTCCACTACATGGGAGTTCAGTGACATAGCCATTATGCTAACTGCTGGTCCCAAGAAATCTCTCTTTTTTTAAAAAATAATTTGTCTTGGAGCGTATCCATCTATATCAGAGCAAAATCCATTACAAAAGTACATTTTGAAGAATAGGAGAATGGTTTTCTGAGTGTACCCATATGCAAGTGTGTATAAGTTTGCACTGATGTTAAACTTTATTTTTTCAGACAGATTTTTCTACAGGGTACATGTACTCATCACAGAGTCAGAGACAGAGAAACAGAAAGTGAGAAATCAACCCCTAGGGGTGTTAGCCATGCCACAAGCCCATCTCCTCCATCCCTCCATTCCTCCATTCTTCTTTTGGGAGTTTGGGCCTGCACGCACATGTGCCCAGTGTGAGTTTCAAGTATCTCAGACTGACTTGAATCATGGTTGTCCACATGGAAGTTCAGCAATGTAACCACTATGCCATTTGCTGGTCCCCAATGGTAAATTTTAAACCCATAATTAACAGAGTTTTACTCTTAAGACAATTATAGCCTCTCCTTAGTTAACAATTAGAAGAGAATACAAATGAATTTGGTAGCCTCATATGAAAACTTACGCTTACCTTCTTTTTTTCTCTTTAAACGTAATGCAAATAATAAAACAGGTTGAGGAATGGGCTAAATCCAAATTGCTAATTCCCTGAAAGAGGGCAACTTTGACTAGTGAGTAAATGGCAGACGAAACACGTGATCTTTCCTGAGTTCAGAAACTGAAGTGAGTCTCACAAACTATTCCAAGTCAGGGTTGCTAGTTTGTAGTTTTAATTATTTTATTGATTTGATTCCTGTAGGGCAAATAAAACAAAAGAAATGAAATTAGCCCCAGAACCTTACCTGGTTCCAAAAGAGAGCCTCTTTTATCTTTAAGTGAAGTGACATGCCCTTGTTCTCTGTTCTTCAGATTCCTGTCTTCTTTTTTTAGAATGTATTTCATTTTTTCAAGAGTGAGAGAAACAGAGTAAGAGACAGAGAGAGAGATAAACAGCACCCCTAACATTGTCTTCTTGCCACCAACACCCTTAACCTTTTGCCAGTCCCAGATCACCAGTGAGAAAATAACTAGCATACTCAGGGAGGTCTCTGGTTGTGAACCAGTAACCTTCCCACAGAGGACTACCTCATGGAATGCCAAATTTTACAACTATACCATTCGGCCCACAGACTCCTCTCTTCATTGATGACTTTTACTTGATGTTTCAGTAGAGTATTTTTTGGCATTATCTCTGTAAATAGTTATTTATTTATTTATTTTTAGAGAGAATTTTACTATAGGGTACACACACTTGCTGGAGAGACAGAGAGAGACAGAGAGACAGAAAGTGAGAAGTCGTCCCCTCCCCCGGGGATTGGCCACACACACTGCAATCCCTTCTCTTTCATTCTCCTCTCTGGATTTTGGACATGCATGCACATGACCCAGTGTGAGTTTCAAGTTCTCCTGTGTCTAGACTTGAACCACAGTCAACCATGTGAGATTCCAGCCATGTAACCATCTGCTGGCTCCACAAACAGTTATTTTTAATGTTTTTAGTCTATATCTACCTCTTCTATCATGTTAGGCAACTGGCAGGAGGAAACCATCAAATTTTTGCTGAATAATTAGATTTTTCTATTATTCATTGTGTTTATACATCTATTTTCTTTCAGAATTATTTTATTTAACTCTATTTATTTATTTATCCATTTAAACTTGACCAGACAGGGACAGAGTGAGAGAGAGGAAGTAGAAAGCAAGCTGCCAGGTCCAGGACTTGAACTGTGGTTGACCATGTGGGAGTCCAGCACCCTTAACCACCATACCACCTGCCGGCCCCTTTATACATCTATAAACACAAAGAACACAATTTTATATTTAGGCATATATTCTGAATAACACACATATCTCTTTACTCTATGATCTTCAACTACAATTGTTCAAAATCATCAATATTATTTCCCCATTAAGTCAGAACCAGAAATAAAGTCATGAAAATGTGTGGAAAGGTATAGTGTGGGTATCTAATAACAATGATATTTCCAAAACCGTATATGAAGCATACCTGAGTATCATGCCAATAGGTAAAATGAGTAAATAAAACGTATAAGTATCTGTTTGTCATTTTACAGAAACAAATATATAGACATTTTATTTGTTATGTTTTGTAAATTTTTCCCAGGACAATGTCTTTCTTTGAAAGATATCGGGACCAGCAGTTAGCGTAATGGCTATGTCGCTGGACTCCCACGTAGTCGACCGCGGTTCGAGTCCCGGACCCGGCGGCTTAAACTCACGCCGGGCGCGTGTGCGTGCGTGCGTGCCCAAGATCCCGAGAGGAGAATGGAGGAGAAGGGATTGCGGCGTGGCCATCCCCCCTGGGGGGGTGATTTCCTGCTTTCTATCTCTCTGTCTCTCTCTGTCTGTCTGGCGAGCGCACGCGCCCTATAGCAAAAACCTCTCCAAAAAAAGAAAAAAAAAAAAAAAAAAAAAAAAAAAGATATGAAAGTAATTTTAATGATTAAAATAAAACCTTCTGGAAAACAAAGTCAACACAATTCAGATTGTTTGAAAGGAACTTGATTTCACAATTTACTAAGGCACTCTAACACTATGATCTATTTAATATACCTACAATTCTGTTCTAACAATATGGGCTACAAAATAAAAGGTTTGTTTTTTAGACACTTGGAAAGGGAAACAAGTTCCTGTCTGTAAATTAATGTCTACGTGTGTTTGTTTATTTGTTTGTTTTTCTGAATCGATTGAAAATTATACTGCACCAACCCTTTGGCCTAGGAGTTAAGGGAGCCAGATCTGACATGCAAACTGCCATTTGAATTCCAGCCCAGAAGCTTAAAAAACATGCCTGGCATATGTGTGTGCATGCCCACCATCCTGATGGGATAGAGAAATGGACAAAAGACTGTGGTGTGACCACGTCCTATTTGGGGTTCTTTTCTTTCCTCCTTCCATTTCTTTAATACTCGTGGCAAGTGTGCATGCCTTCTGGCAATTAAAAAAAGAAAGAATAAGAAAAAGAAAATATTACCTAACATATTTGAAGTTATATAGATTTTAATGTCATTATGACATCATGATCTACTGACATAACTGGGTAAAAGTACAGATGTATAGAATGAATTGATAACTAATGTGAAAATTCCTTGCCTCCTCTGTGTAAATACTATATTTTAGTACTGTACCAGCAGTACCATAGTGTTAAATACAACTACTTAGACTTTAGATAAAAACAGCTCTGACCAGGTGAACCAGAAAGAAAGGCTGAATGTGTTTTTCGAGTAAGATAAATGTCCCTTGTGACTAAGCCAGCTTGCATTCAACAACCCATTAGCAAGGGAAGTTCTCATCCAGGTAGAATCTGCTCTTGCCATTCCCTCTCAAAGGATTTGTTTCATGAATGCCAGTGTTCTAAGAAAGTAGGTCAACATGGTCAAGGATATTTGAGTGAAACAGAAAAATACAGTGGTTCCTATTGATTGAATGAATGGTCTGTGTTTTACTTTGGGAAAACACAAATCCTTACTGCTTCTTTAAACAATTCCCTGAGTTTCAAGTCATACATTTCTATCTCTAGGAACATAAGAGAAAATCTTAACTATTAGAATCAAATAATCTATGTTGAACTAACTTCAACTGACTTGCAATTTGATTAAATATTTTGAATCTTTTCCTTTATCTCCCATTAAGATTCCTATAAAAAAAGAAAAAAAAAATTGTCCAGCCAATTGGCTGCATTCTATCTGCACAGAAAATATGCAAACAAGCAAACGAAAACATTATGTCTGTAGACATCTACTAGATTGAGCACAGGAGTGTGCTTGGTGACCTTGACACAATGTAGTTTCTATAGATGAGGGTGGAGGGAAATAGAAAGTGAGTAGGAGGTGAAGAGCTGGATATAACAATTGAAAAAAAAGATTCTCAGTACGTTTACTTAAGAATAAAAAGGATGGGGAAAAAAAGGTAATGGCTGAAAGGTTTTTTTTTGTTTGTTTTGCTTTACACTTTGGGTGCATTCGAGTACATCTGTGTGCTTGGGGGTATGGCATATGAAATAACGGAATAGGATGTATGGGAATTCATCCAAACCAATTGCAGAAGAAAAGCAGTCACTATTAATTCCATTTCACTTAAATAGTATAATAAGGTATTGTGGGGAGTATTAATTTTAGATGACATTTTGCTAAAAGCAAAACCAAGGAAAATGAATGTATATTCTTTTTAGTTTGAAGCAATATCATGCAACTATACCAGTACTAAATTAATGAAAGGAAACCATGCAGGTGAATTTTATTTTAAATTTTAATTTGCTTTATTCTATAGTTTCAAAGACAAAAAATACAGAATGCCTGAAATTTTGAACTGATTTATATATTTAATAATTATGATTAAAATATAATTAAATATAAATATAATTAAAAATAAATGCATTTTATGAGTACCTTTAAAATGTATATTTTATTTATTTATTTCTAAATAGAAATTAGATAAAGGAAAGCCATTTTTAAATCGAATGTTCTGGCATTATACTATTGACACTTTGGTTGAATGAAAATTAAGGTAAAAATAAAAATCTTAGGTAGATTGCTGGAGACACAGGGAGATCAAGAAGCTCTTGGATATAGGCATGGTTCAAAATCCTTCCTAAACTATCTTCTGTCAATAACAATATACATCTAGTAAGCTAAACTATGATGTCCCTTTGGATTGCAATATTAGTAGGGGTAGTGAACATCTAATTAACTAATAACATCTCGGACAGAAAGATGATCTTGAACAGTAATGATTTAAGAGGCTTCAACCAAAATTATGAATAACTAAGAAATTTCACATCTTAGATTTGCTCTAAGGTGTTCTAGGAGACAATTATCCATGATTATTTTCACAAGTCATTGCACACGGCCCATACTTTCTGAGCAGAGAGCAAAAGTTAAGAGAATGACAACTATGCCTTAGTGATAGTGATCTCTCTGGAGAGATTTAGAGACTTGTCTCATCAAAGAAAACCATGGGCTTCCATTTCATGATGAAAAAACTAGAGAGATTCACCTCCTCGACCTCTTCCCATCCTCCAATCTCAGGTTGTTTCAGAACAAATGTCTCCCTGTCTCTCTCATTCACATTCTTACTTTCTCTCTCTTTCTCCCCCTTCTTCTACTTCTCCTCAAAGAAGAGACAAATGTATCAACCACTCAATGTAAGATCAGAGACTCGTCATTTTGTTGATGCAATGACTATGTCATAATGGCTATGTCCCGTGTTGCCACTCCATGTGGCTCGTGCACACTAACATGGGAATTTAGTCCTTTAGAATTGAGGCTCTGGGGTTGATGCAAAAATGCTCTGTGAGTAATCAACTATCTGCTCTAATCCAAGAAACTCCGTGTTTCTTGTCAGAATATGATTGCAATACACAATTAGTGGTTTCTTGGGAAAGGACATGAACAAGGAAGGCTCAGAATTGTGGCCCTTATATTTTATTCAGTAAGGATCTTGCTTCTAATGAAAAAAGAACATCATTATGTAAATATTTAATCAACATCTTTAAACTTTTGCCTAAGATTTCCCAGTTTTTGCAAAATCACATCAAAGATATTTCTTCTATTATTGAGCTGCCTTGCTCCTACCACCTAATACTCATTTGAGCTAAGTGCTATGTCTATTTATTAAGTCATTTCTAGGTCTGGAAATTATGTAAATGTGTGTGTCTTATGTGATTTGGGCCTGAATTGAGGAAACAGCAAATGTTAGCTTTCCTTGGTTTTTTCTTGGTTTCTTAGATGCTGTATTTTATTCCCTATGCAGAATATTCTTTCTTGAAAATTTTCTTTCTACCTCTTTGTTTCTAGGTGTGGAAATACTTAATGACTGCTTTATCATTTTTATATTCTTCTCTTCTGTTTTTAGGCTAATTTGTTCCTACTGTCCCCAGTTCTGTCACAAAACAGTATTTGACAAAACTTTCTTTAAAATAGTTTCAACCTATCAAATGAATTCAGTACTTTGGGTAGTGGACATCAAGAAAAAAATATACACATCACAGGATATGTTCCAGCTTATGACACTTTAAAATCTTATATATATATAAATATATATAAAAATAATATATATAATAAATAATAAATATATATAAATAATATATATATATATTATATAAAATATTAGACTCACTATTTTTTTTTGAGAGGTTTTTACTATAGGGCATGTGCACTTGTCAGAAAGACAGAGAGAAAGAGAGACAGAAAGCAAGAAATCACTCACCCCACCCCCGGGGTTGGCCACACCGCAATCCCTTCTCCTCCATTCTTCTCTCAGGATCTTGGGCATGCATGTACACGCGTCCGGTGTGAGTTTAAGCCACCGGGTCTGGGATTCGAACTGCGGTTGACTATATGGGAGTCCAGCAATATAACCATTACGCCAAATGCTGGTCCCAAGACTCACTAAATTTTAACAATGTATATTTTTATATTTACAACAAAGAAATTGAAATTTTTTAAATCATTCCAAATCTCTAAAATTATCTTCACATTTATAAATGCAAATTACCACTTGTTTTTTTTATTTGATACATTTACTACAACTCTTGAGAACTTGTAAGTGGAGATCTAATACATCACTGATCCCTTAACTAATGGAAATGTAAATAAAATAAATAAAATAAGATAAACACTGCTCTCAATATTCACCAATGCTGTTACTATCTGTATCACCACTGTCTTTCAGCAAATCTAAAGGGCCCTGACGATTTCCAAATGTGACATCTGTCTTAATATTGTCCATAGCCCTTTCATGAGCCATATTACAAATCCCTACCCCAAATGAAGAGATGTATTTTATATTATGTCGTATGCGCTTGACTCATCACGTTCTTCACACTGGGATAAAGAAGCTGCCACATTTCTCAGGGTACAAATAGTGTGTTTGAAAGTCTAACTTCTGGGCTCAACACTACAAATAGGATAGAGGTAAGCTATTTGATTATATGCATAAAACACATCACAGAAGACAAAGAAAGGAAGTAAAAGTAATATAGACATTAGATTGTACACGCAACAGGGTAAATTTTAGAACTGATTCTTCTATGGTTATTAGTATTGATCTCACTCATAACAGTTTTTTTTTTCCATCACCTGATATCATAATATTGTACCTCACTGTGCTTTGGTATCTGTATGGCATCATATATGAACGGTATTATATTTAAGGACACAAGGTAAGAGGGCAGCAACCCTTATTCAGAGACTGAGAATTAGCAGGCTATTTTGTCCAATTTTGAGGCTCAGGCTGGTCTTCTGTTTGACATGCTATCATTAATGCGCTTATATGTTTAGTGCAAGGCATAGAAAAAAGAAAAGAAATGTTATATACTATATATTTTTCAAAATTTCTATTATTTTTTGACAGTGCCATTTTTTTTTTTTTTTTTTTTTTTTTGGAGAGATTTTTGCCCTTGCCGGATAGACAGAGATAGAGAGAAAGCGAGAAATCACTGCCCAGGGGGGATAGCCACATCACAATCCCTTCTTCCTCCATTCTCCTCTCAGGATCTTGGGCATGTACGCACAAACACCAGTGTGAGTTGTAAGCCACCAAGTCCGGGACTTGAACCATTGTCGAGTACGTGGGAGTCCAGCTACATAATCATTATGCCATCTGCTAGTCCCAGAAAGTGCCACTTTTTTATCATTATGTTTAATTGATACATCAAAACTGCACATATTCATGCGGCACAGTGTGTTTTTCTTTTTATGTGTAAAATGTATAAGTATAACCATTATATATCAATTAGAAATTAAAAGAAATTAAAAAGAAATTAAAAGAAATAATTATCAAAAAGTAGTTGAGAGAATTTTGAATGTTCCCAACACAAAGGGATGATGAATGTTTGACAGAAGTTTCATTATTTAAAAAAAAAAAAATTTGCATTTGTCACTAAAAAATACTATTTCAAGGACATCAATACATCTTATCCCTTTTTAATCCTTTCATTAATTTTTTTCCTGCACGTTTTGAAGTGAAATATGATTATTTGTATTCTATGAATAAAGGTCAGTGAGAAAATTGTGGGAGTATTAATGGTGAGTCTGGAAACATCACTGTGTCTCATCTAGGAACTTTTATTTTATTTAATTAATTAATTTATTTATTTTTGGAGAAATTTTTTTATAGGGCGCGTGCACTCACCAGAAAGACAGAGAGAGACAGAGAGACAGAAAGCAAGAAATCACCCCCCAGGGGGGATGGCCATGCCGCAATCCCTTCTCCTCCATTCTCCTCTCGGGATCTTGGGCACGCACGCACATGCGCCTGGCGTGAGTTTTAAGCCACCGGGTCCGGAACTTGAACCGCAGTCAACTACATGGGAGTCCAGTGACATAGCCATTACGCTAACTGCTGGTCCCTCATCTAGGAACTTTTAAATGGTTCACCCAGGCTAAGTGCTCGAAGTCTGTGGAAACCTAGTCTCATACTCACGTTCACTGCCTGCTTGAGAAGCAAGTGGCCAGGCCGATTCTAGAACCTCACTTTTCCCACTTGCGTGATGGATAGCTCCATGCTGATACTTCCTAGTCCTGCCAGTGCTCTATTAGGTATCATGGTTAAAGGTTAAGAGTAAGTGCACCCTTCAGGGTGATCATGTCAGTATATATCAAAAGATCTTAGCTGGAGTTGAGAAGGATTAACTACCTTTTAGACGAAAACTTCAAATCAGAATTTAGATTTCTTCTTTTATTAATGTCATATAGGAGCAATATGATACTGATACTGATGTGAGCAATCTGTTGTATTTTTTGTTTTGTTTTGTTTTGTTTTGTTTTTCCCTATGGGGCATGCACTCTTGTGAGGGAGAAAAAGAGAGAGAGAGAGAGAGAGAGGAAAAAAACCTTTCCCAGGAAAGATAGCCATGCCGCCCTCCTCCACTATCCTCCGTGGATTTTGGACACTCACTCACATGCATCTAGCACGCTTTTCAAGCTACAGAGTCTAGGACTCAAATGCTGCAGTGGGTCAGGTGGGATCCAGTTTTCCCAACCACCATGACACTGGCTGCCTCTCCTGTTTTTATTTAATTATTATTATTATTATTATTATTATTATTATTATTATTATTATTTTGGTTTTACCATAGTATATGTGCCCTCACCAGAGAGCAGAGAGAGAGAAAGTGAGAAATTACTCCCTAAGGGGGTACAGCCACACTGCAATCCCTTTTTCTTTATTCCACCAGGATTTGGGACACACTTGCACATGCACCTGGTATGGTTTTCAAGTCGCCATGTCTGCGACTCAAACTGTGGTCAGTCATGTGGGAGTTCAGCACCTTAACCACTGCTAGCCCTGGTCCCCTTTTTTTATCTTTTTTTTTTTTCAATTTTTGTTAGAGGGTGCATGTACTCACCAGAGAGAGGTAGAGAGAGAGAGAATGAGAAAGCACCCCTTGAGGGATAATCAGTTTGCAATCCCTTCTCCTACATTTCTCCTTTTGGGACACTGGGCACATGTACATGTGTCTGACATGATTTTCTAGTCCCAGAGTCTGTCAAACTGCCGGACAGTCATGTGGAATCCATCTGCCTTCACCACCACGCCACCTGCTCACCTGGCAATCCAAAGATTCTTAAATAAACTTGATTAAATTGAGTATCTTCATTTTCTCCCCATTAGGACTGCTTCTCCTCCGTACTGATCCTTCACTTTGGGAGGTGCATGCGACCCAGTCTCTTGTCTTTCTTTTTAGGGTAAATGGTGTTCTTCAGTTGTTTTAGCAATTAATTGTTTTCCTCTGGGGATATACCCAATCAGGCTGCACTGCCCATTGGGAAGAGGCTGCAGGATTTAGTTTATAAATTTAAGGAGAGAAAATAATATGAGTTGTGAAGAGAAGAGTCCTAGGCACCACCGAGCCCCTACAGATGGTTCCCAATTTATGGTAGTTTGACTTACTGTTTTTTTTTTTTTTTTTTTTTTTTTTTTTTTTTTTTTTTTTTTTTAATTTTCCAAGTGTGTGAAAGCAATATACATTCACGAGAAACTCAACTTTCAATTTTGACATATCAATACTTACCTATAAAACAGGCTTTGTGTTAGTTGATATAGCCCAGCCGTGGGCAAATGTGTGGAAGGTAGGCTAAACGCTGATGTTCGGTAGACAGGTGTACTGTATTAAGTGCGTTTTGACTTACGCTAGATTCAATTACAGTGAGTATACTGGGGTATAACTGTATCTAAGTCAAGGGGAAAGGGCTTCAATTTCCCGATTCTTCTCTGGTCAGGATCTCAACCTTAAAAACCTAAGGTACAGCAGCTTTGTGAATTTACAACTTATTTGGTAATTAACAGGTCTTCTTAAGAGGGAGGGGGAAATGAATACCGAAAGACATCAACTCCTGTCCCATCAATGTTGAACTATTCGTGTGTGACTCTACCACCAACAGCAGGCCAGCACTATTGCCATGACAGATCAGCCTGAAGGTACACGGAATGATGGTCTCAATGCTCTGCAGAGTGGCACAGTGCTGCTTTCCAAACAGTCATTCCAGTGTATTCAGTTCAGCTGCTCAGAAGTTCAAGGCAACCTTTGATCACTTCAGGGTTTTCTAATATTTGTGTTTCCTTATTATTGTTGACTTGGGTGAAAATGAGCTAGCTAGTAGTAGAAATTCTAAGGGCAATATCAGGACCAGCAGTTGGAGTAATGGCTATGTCGCTGGACTCCCATGTAGTCGAACATGGTTCGAGTACCGGACCCAGTGGCTTAAACTCACACTGGGTGCGTGTGCGTGTGTGCCCAAGATCCTGAGAGGAGAGTGGAGGAGAAGCTATTGCGGCGTGGCCATCCCCCCTGGGGGGGAGGGGGTGATCTCTCACTTTCTGTCTCTCTGTCTTTCTGGTGTGTGCACGCGCCCTATAGCAAAAAAAAAAAAAAAAAAAAAAAAGAAAAACTCTCAAAAAAAAAATTCTAAGGGCAAAATCTTAATCCTGGATATTTTTTAAGTGTTAATATTATTTTCAAATATGTGTTCCAAGTCAAGGTAATAGGGAAAGATTTATGATAGCCTCAGAAACTAAATTCACTTAATTATCTTAGGAAAACTTTGTTATGATCAAAGAGTACTCACCGGAGTTTCAAAATTTAACCCTGGGAAGTAATGAAACAGCACCTCAGACCTCCCATTTTCAAACTGAGGAAAGAGATTCAGAAAGGTACATCAGTGATTTCTTAATAGAATTAGAACTACAACCTGACTCTGTATCCTAAACCAACTTTTCTTTTTTTTAACTCCTCTATAATTTCATAGGATCAACTCTGATAAAGAATTATGACATTGAAAAAGTAGTTTATGACTAGAACAAATGTAGTCTTGTACAATGTAGGCATTTCTCTTTTTGTCTGAGAATATAGGATAAACTTTCTCTAAAAGCATTGTGTAATTTGATCATATGAATATATAATCAAAGACTAATAGTAAATAAATACCAACTCAATAAGGAAATGATTTTCAGACCAAAATAATACTCTTGGCCATTTAATATTTGTATATTTTTTCTTTTATTCTGTAAAAAGTGCTTATCATTACAAGAAAAGACAGATAATCAATATGTGAGTAAAGTATCTTGAATTTGATGAAAATATACGTTTTTTAGGCAAAATACAACCACTCTCAGAAATGACAGGCCAAAAAGCTGGTGCTTCTAAGGAGAAAAATTCTAACTTTGCAATTTCCTCTTATTTTTCTGAAAAGACAAAAAATAAATCTATCTACTTAAACAGCTATAGAATTTCAGGCTCCTAGAAGACTTAGGTTCAGGCGTAAGTATACAAACCATCTGTTTGTGGTCTTATATATATCCATCCACCCTTCGCCTTAAGAAAGACCCCATTAATTAATCTGGCCCATTTCTGCCTAGAATAAAGATCCCATTTTTAGCTTTCATTGCAGCCAAGTGTTCATCTCAAATGGGTCACTAAAAATGAGCTGTAAGACAGGAGATTATTTTCTCATTCATCAAATACGTGAGCCACCAGCCCTAGAATCTCAGTTTGAAGGTTTTCTTCTGGTTTACACAGGACACCAATTACCCAAACATGCTTTGCAGGAAAGAAGCAGATAGTACACTCAAAGAGGCGATTTTTAAAATGCAATGAATGTAACAAAGGGACTATTTGCAGACGTGAGGTCAAGGTTAAAGGAATCGAAGAGGAGATGATGAAGCACTGAAATCCAGCAAGAGCGGAAGATCTTTGCTTCCCCTTTGCCTGATGTGACAAAAGGAAGCAGATGATACTAGAATCTGACAAGACGCAAGAGCTAGGATCACAGCAGAAGTCACTCCACAGCATGTGAGGTTAGAGACAGAGGGACATAGCCACTACTGAGTCCTGGCAAGAGGATAAAAGGGGCGAATACACACTGGGGCCACTCTCTACTTTCAAATGCCACTTTCCTGCCAGTTCGTCCAATTAGCGCAACCCATCCCAGAATCAGGAAGGGAAAGGAGCTGAAGCGAAAGTCTACAGACGTCCGCCTTTCTGGGCAAAGTGCAAGGTGGATAGAAGAAGAGAAAAGACCTAAAAAGCAAACAGAAAATAAGCAAGTCACTATTGTCAGTGGTCTCTTTTCAAACAGTTAAATACAATTATCCCCAATATCTCCTAACTGACGAGTAGGACAAACACCATGTGAAAGTTATGGTCATAAGGCCAGCGGGCGGCCTGGTGGCTAAGGCACTGGACACCCACATGAATTAGAAAAGTTCAAGTCCCAGACCGGGCAGCTTCCTTTCTCATTCTCTCTCTCTTTCTCTGGTGAGTGCACATGCTCTATAGCAAATGCAAATAATAACGATGCTAAATAAAATAAATATTTTTTAAAAAAGGAAGTTATGGTCAAATGTGCAGAGAGCAAAGCAGCAATGTTAACTACCAATGTGAGTTGGAGACTCTTTTAGAGAAAGCTAATATAAAACCTTAATGCTGAAAAGAGAAGAATAACTTGAACAAAAACCAGCTATGGCAATATTAATGAATAATTTAGTTTGTTTAAACAAATAATTATTAGAGTTAAGGAGTATTTAGAAAGTGGAGGCATTAAAGGCTATCGCAATAAGGTATGCTGAGATTAGATTTTAAAGGGTTTTAGATTAATTCTGTTGATAGAAAGGGGAATGAATAAGAGGCTAGATACTGGATTTCAGATACTATGATACAACCCAGTCTTGCGGGACAGTTGGTAGCAAATTGAACTGCAGTGCTGGAAGCCACGTGGGTTCGGATCCCTGGGTCAATTTGAAAACACACTGGATACAAGTGTAGATGCTCCAAATCCTGATAAACTGGAGGGTTGGGGACAGAGGATCACAGTATAATGAGGTGCTGTTGAGGATGTTTCTATCTGTTTCTCTTTCTCTGTCTGTCTCTCTGTTGTATGTAACACACTGTTTCTCATAAATAAAATAAACTTAAAAAAAAGAGATACTGGGAACCCGCAGTTAGTGTAATGGCTATGTCGCTGGACTCCCACGTAGTCGACCGTGGTTTGCGTCCCAGACCCAGTGGCTTAAAACTCACACTGGGTGCGTGTGCGTGCGTGCCCAAGATCCCGAGAGGAGAAAGGAGGAGAAGGGATTGCGGCGTGACCATCCCCCCTGGGGGGTGATTTCTCGCTTTCTGTCTCTATGTCTCTCTCTGTCTGTCTGGCGAGCGCATGCGCCCTATAGCAAAAAAAAAAAAAAAAACTCAAAAAAAAAAGATACTGAGGGCCAGGAGGTGGTGGGGTGGTTAAGGTGCTAGACACCTATGTGGCTGACCCTGGTTCAATCCTGGACCCGGAGGCTTGATAATCACATGTGTACATGCATGTCCAAAATCCCAAGAGGAGAGTGGAGGAGAAGGGATTACAGTGTGACCATTCTCCCTGGAGAATGATTTCTCTCTTCCCTCTCTCTATCTCTCTCTGGGAAGTGCATGTGCACTATGGTAAAATCTTCAAACAAACAAACGACAAAAAAAAAAAAAAAAAAAAAAAAAAACAGAGAGACTCTGTGGTAATGTGAGATATAGGTAGCATGACCTCCTGTAAATGGAACATTCTGATCATTCTGATGTGCTAAAAAAAATTTATGTAAAATTGGGACCAGCAGTTAGCATAATGGCTATGTCGCTGGACTCCCACGTAGTCGACCACAGTTCGAGTCCTGGACCTGGCGGCTTAAACTCACGCTGGGCGCGTGTGCATGCGTGTCCAAGATCCTGAGAGGAGAATGGATGAAAAGGGATTGCTGCATGACCATCCCCTCTGGGCGGTGATTTCTCGCTTTCTGTCTCTCTGTCTCTCTCTGTCTTTCTGGTGAGCGCATGCACCCTATAGCAAAAACCTCTCCAAAAAAAAAAAAAAAGAATGAAGAAAAAAGTTATGTAAAATTAAACTTATTTTATTTATCCTTATATTCATGAAGACATAGTTGAGTTTCAGTCATTGGCACTTAATAAAGTCTGATTGAAGTGATGATGGATCCAAGGTTTGTTAGGCTTGCATTTCACTTGGAAAAGTATGTTTAAAAAAATAGTGTGAATTAAGAAAACAAAATTAAATATATGGTTTTAGAAGAGGTCCCACAATTAAGTGGCTCTGAAGCCCACGCTTCATTTATTTCATAGTCAATCTGTCCTCATTCTGGTTTGAATAAACAAAAACTGTCATATGCATAGACAATGATGATAAAAGTAACTGCTATAATAGATAAAAAAATACTGCATAAGCAAAAGAAGCATCTGTTACTTTTTCTCACTATTGCAGTAGGGGGAGAGCTGGAAAATGGTTGTTGAAAATTTCAGGCAAAATTTTCTGTAGGCTATTTATTCCGTAGATCAGTGATTTCAAAACAATATCTGCATATTACATGCTATAGTCCATAAATGAAAATGATGCCAGGAGGATGCATAGAATAATTGTCTATACTAGTCCTGGTTCTCTCTGGTTGCAGTATGATGGGATAGTAAACAGGAAATACAGGCCAGAATTCTATTCTTAGAAAAGTAATATAATCTCCCACCTCCTTTTTTGGGGGGGAAAGTTCTTTGTTAACTACACAATGGAAGATGGATCAGTGGGTATATTACTATAGCAAAGGATTATGGGATGGGGTAGAAAATGAAGGCGGAACATTTTTAAAAGAGTCACCACAACAATTTTGGACTAAATCATTATATAAATGGAAGGAAGAAATGAATGAAGACCATAAGGCAGCCTGCCTTTTTCATTCACTGGGTATTTGCTGGTCCCTTTCGCTAAAGTACAGTATATGGAAGAAGATGACATGGTAGAGAAATGTAAGTATGAAGTGAGATGTATATATTATATCTGATCTTCCTGTAAGACATTGGGGTGAAGATGACAAGAAGGGAGTTGAATGCACGAACCTCATTGGCAAGGTCTAGGTTCAAGATAAGAGATTGGACAATGGACCTGTCAATACATAGAGTATGAGGAAGATCACGGACAGAGATGGATTATCTTCAGCTTTGAGTAAACAATCAACACCTGAATAACAGTGGCTTAAACGTTATAATGTTTACTTCTTTTTCACAATCAAGTTCAGAGCCAACACCAACCCATAACATTTCTAGTAAATCAGTGTTTCCATATCTCTGGCTCAGTAACGCAATTATTCCGAATATCTATTGGCATGATAAATTAAGTATTTATCATCATCAGGTTGTCTAGGCGATAAATTTGGATAAGTCACAGTGGAGTGGCTTGTCTCCGCTTCACAGTGTTGAGATTGTCAACTACAAGATTCAAAGGTCAAGGCTGGATTCATCTAAAATCTTATTTAGCCATAAATCTTGTGGTTATGTCTTCTCATGCCGTTTTTCCCAATGTGCTTCCTCACAGTGTAGTATCTCTGTCCTGGGAGTGAAAGAGACCTGGGACAGTTTTATTTCCATTTATGACCTAGTCTCTGAAGCTTTGCAATGTCACTTTTGTCACACAATATTCACGGAGGCCATTACATACTCAAGCAACAGGTTATAGAACAGAGTTTGGGATCGGAAATATTGCTGTGTTCTTTTGAGAATGCATACTCTTCTACCACCTAGACTCTGTCAAGGTGTTCATTTATCTGCAGCATCATCTTTATCGTCATTGTGCAACATCCCTTTCTATTAATAGGCTTCAGGATAGAGAAGGGACATAGCGAGGGTTCTCCTAAGTAAGTTTTCGGAAGCTGATATAGTGGACTAGCAGTTAGCGTAATGGCTATGTCGCCGGACTCCCATGTAGTCGACTGCGGTTCGAGTCCCTGACCCGGTGGCTTAAACTCACACCGGGCACACGTGCATGCGTGCCCAAGATCCTGAGAAGAGAATGGAGGAGAAGGGATTGCAGCATGACCATCCCCCTTGGGGGGTGACTTCTAGCTCTCTATCTCTCTGTCTTTCTGGCGAGCGCACATGCCCTATAGCAAAAACCTCTCCCAAAAAAAAGAAGCTGATATAAAAAATATGCATTTTTATCCCATTGGTCCAAAGGCAGTTGCATTTTCCCACCAAATCACAAAAAGAGTCAGGAAGAGACTACATTATTCTGGGAAGCCTCTCTCCCTAGCTAAAAATGAACATATATGGGCAAACAATGAATTAGCGATTTCTAGAGTTATTCCTAGAGAATAAAATTAATAACTATATAGAATTTTCTTTGCCCACAGTTTCTAAACGCTATGAATACTTACTATTCTAGCTGCTATTTTGCTAATAAATCAATGTTTTATAGACATATATCTTCTATTGTAATGTGTACACTCATAAAAATTATGATATTCATCATTTTAAAACAAATTATTCTTCAAGGCTGTCGATTTTACTGTCTGCTATCTAGACTTTCTCTGCTTTGAAATCCTGTTTATTTGGTTTGTTTGACATTGAGTCAAACTGGTATTAAAGTGAGGCTTGTTGACAGCTTCATAGGTCAATTTTGAAAGATCAATTTGAAATAAATGGATTAAAAGAAGAAGTTTACTGTCAAATACCTTTTGCTCCTGTTTGGCAATGCCATCACTGATTCTTATCAGAGCTGGAATCACTATATTCTTTTCCCATATAAAAACATTTAAGAAGCAGTTTCTTGAACACTGGAAAAAGGTGTAATTTAATGGAGTAATAAAACAGACTCGCACCTCTCTAGCATTTAAAATGACAGACACAACGATAGTGAGAGACAGTGCTGACTCTGTTTTCACCTATGAAGTATTATTCAACCTCTGTCCTTAGGATTCCTAGTTTTTCACCTGTAGGAAGCAACTATACAAAATGGAAAAATAAAGTTATACAATTTTAATACTGCATGATTTTATGGGACCTTGAATATACCAGTGAATGTGATGACTATGTAATAAAAGATGTACTCTGCAATACTTTTTAAATCTATTGGTTCACAGGTTTCTTTCTCATGCTATATCTTGAAAGAAATAAATTTCTCTTGGTCCTTATGCCTCAGAAAGGGTAAATCTTTTCTCCCATCCTCTGTTCCCTCTGTTTTTGTTATAAGTGTATGTTAAACACATAAGCATGTAAGTGGTATAAATGTCCATTAAACATACAGTGTATAAGTGTAATTCCAGTCACATGCAGTTAACATTCATACTCATAACACTTATGAGCACTGAAACATTTATGAAATAAATATCAGGTGTGAGGCAGGTGTTGGGAATATGCAAATCTAACAGACGTGGATATTTTCAGTTTATCTCAATGAACTCACGAAGTGGTAGATTAAACACATGGACACAGATAATCAGACAAAATGAAGAGTATCATAAAAGAAAAATATGCAGGTAGTTATGGGCACATATAGAAAGGGCAGCTTGCTCCAAACACAAGAGAGGTGGTAATAAGACATCAAAGGCTGTCTGAAGAGATCAGGCCTGATAGAGTTTGGGAAGAGCAGCATGTACTTAGTAAGTGGTGGGGTGGGGGCTGGGGTGGGGATGCATGCTCTTTAGATAGAATTAGGAACAAGAATCAGTTGTAAAATATCTAGTGTCACACACAATGAGAAAGGGAAAAAAAAAAAAAAAAAAAAAAAAAAAAAAAAAAAAAAAAAACAGGATGAAGCCGTATCATGGAAGCGATTGTATGTGATTTATATCATTTAAAGGATCCAGGGCTCCATTCAGTCTGTTGTGTGTCAATGAAGAAATTCAGCAGTGATGAGATTTGGCAGTGAAATTAAATTTTTACTTATGAAAAATTATTCCATTGATAATGAAGAAAATAAATGTAATTTTGTATCTTTTCTGGCTGATTAACCAGTAAAATAATTTCGAAAAAGATATTAACTCATATAATCATTGGATGTCCAGAATAAAACAGGTTTGAGATGAAATCAACCAGAAAAGTACTCTGAACTACCCACAAACCAGGTTGGTGAGGGAGCCTCCTTTGATGATGCTAAAAGATCAGACTATGTAAAGAACAGCCTCAGAGTGAAAGCTGTGTCAGCTTCTGCTACAATCTGTTACAGCAAAACAAACATCTGCTCGCTTCAGAACTGGAATCTCGTCCATGTGTGTCAGAGTGGTGGGATCTAGATTATATGTCTGCACAATTACTACAAGGAAACCAGGAAATACACCAGGTTTTAGATTCTGTCTTTCGAAGGAAGAACTTATTACCTAAGATCTTATCAAAAATGTAAAAAGAGAAAATTGTTCAAAAGGTATAGGCAGATAAATATGAAAACCATTTGGCCAGCTGGTGGCACCATGATAACTCAACTAGGCCCATATAGGAAAGATCCGAGGTTTCACTTCTGAGCTGCCCTGAGCATGCCTAGTAAGTTCGCACACGCCGAGACCTAGGCCAGCTGACACTGGGCTGGATCATAGCATGGAGACTTCGCTGGGGGCAAGTGTCCTGGTTTCTCTATCTTCGTCTCTCTCCCTTTCTATGTCTCTCTCATTAATGAACTAATTTGCTTATATATTTACTTATTTGTTAGGTTTCTGCTATAGGGTGCATGAGCTCACCAGAGAGACAGAAAGAGGGAAAGTGAGAAATCATGTCCTGGGAGGATGGCCACACTGCAATCCCTTCTCCTCTATTGCCCTCTTGGGATTTAGGGCACACATGCACATGAACCTGGCATGATTTTCAAGTCTCCAGGTTTAAGATTTGAACTGTGTGGCCATCTGAGAAGCCAGCACCTTAACCTCCATGCTACGTCCTGGTCTAATAAGAAACTATATATATATATATATATATATATATATATATATAAAATAAATATTTGAATTAAATAAATGTTTGAATAATATATACATATTAATATTTATATAATAATATTTTAATTATTTCTTTACCTATTTATTTGCTATGATTTTTCAAACTGCCAGGTCTGGGACTCAAACTATGGTTGACTGTGTGGAAATCCACCACTTTAACCACTGCATCACCTGCTGGACCCAATACTTTTTTTTTTTTTTTTTTTTTTTTTTTTGAGAGGTTTTTCGCTATAGGGCGCGTGTGCTCGCCAGACAGACAGAGAGAGACATAGAGACAGAAAGCGAGAAATCACCCCCCAGGGGGGATGGTCACGCCGCAATCCCTTCTCCTCCTCCATTCTCCTCTCGGGATCTTGGGCACGCACGCACACGCGCCCGGCGTGAGTTGTAAGCCACCGGGTCCGAGACGCGAACCGCGGTCGACTACGTGGGAGTCCAACGACATAGCCATTACGCTAACTGCTGGTTCCCAATACTTTTTTTTTTTAAATGGAAAACTCTGCATTCCAAGTGCAAGATACGAGAGAGAAGAAAAACAATAGTCCAGGTCAGAAAAGTAGATGGCCAGAATGAGCAGTGGACATTAGCATGCTCCGGTGGCGAGGAAGAGAAGTCATAAAGTACTTAGGATGAAAAATCAACAGTAAGTTATGATGCAGACATGTTTGAATATGAATCTAGCTTCTCACTTTTTGTCATATTTTAAAATTATATTTACTCACTGTACATATTTACAGTTCACAAAATGTCTTTTTTCATTGTACAGATTTTTTTCCAGCATAAATGCAGTGCATGTTAAAAAAGTCAAATATATTACCATATACATTACCATCAACAAATAGCTTTTTTTTTGAGAGGTTTTTTTTTTGTTGTTTTTTTTTGTTTTGTTTTGTTTTGTTTTGTTTTTTTTGCTATAGGGCGTGTGCGCTCACCAGACAGACAGAGAGAGACATAGAGACAGAAAGCGAGAAATCACCCTCCAGGGGGATGGCCACGCCGCAATCCCTTCTCCTCCATTCTCCTCTCAGGATCTTGGGCATGCACGCACACGCGCCCGGTGTGAGTTTAAGCCACCGGGTCCGAGACTCGAACCGCGGTCGACTACATGGGAATACAGCGACATAGCCATTATGCTAACTACTGGTCCCAACAAATAGCTTTTCATTCGTGTGTCTGTTAAATGTTTCCTTCCCATTCCTCTCCTTCCACACCTCCTCCTATACTGTGTGGTGTCTACACTAGTCATAAGAAACAATGAAACTGATATTTGATACAAAATGGATGAATGTGGAAGATTTACTGCTAATTTTTTAATACATGTGTCATTAGCCCAAACACCAGCAGATATGATACCTCTGATAGAAATGGGAGTTTAGAGGTTCATGTGTGGTGTTTTAGCTTTCTTTTATTGCTGGAACAAACTGCTACAAGTTTAGTAGCTTAACAAAAACCCAGAAATTTATTTCGAATAGTTCTAGAGATGGGATGTTCAAAATGAGTCTCACTAGACTAACAGTAAGATAGAGGAGGTCCTGCATTTATTTTGGAGGTTTCAAGGCAGAATTGTTTCTTGACTTTTCCAGCTTTGAGAAGCTGCTGTATTTGTTGACACCTGCCCCTTCGTGCATCTTCAAAGCAGCAGAGTGGCATCTTCAAATCTCTGGACTCTGACTTTTCTTTCTCTGCCTTTCACTCATAAAGACCACTGGGATTACCTCCTGCCCTCTGAGATAATTCAGGATAATCTCTTTATTTTGAGGTCTCCTGATTAGCATTAATCCCATCTGCAATCTTATTTCTCCCTTGCCATATTTGCATACATATTCTGATTCCAGGTACTAGGATTTAGACGTCTTTTGGGTTTTGGGGGCATTACCCTGCCTATCAAAGCTGATAGGCAACAGGTTTTAATCTTTGGGTAGTACCCCACTTTCTATTTTCTATTCTAGCCCTTTCATTCCTTCTGTGTGATTGCATTAAAATCTCTGTTTACAATGAATCTCTCTCTACTTGAATTCCCTACACTTGAATTCTGTACTCTCAACTGGGTACTGACCAAAATAAGGGATTGAGGTATGAGTTTATATGGCCAACATAAGACATTCCTGGTAGAAGAAACAGTTGAGACAATGACCCTGAGGCTTGAGAAGACGTAGTGTGTTCACCACCATCCATGAAAAGAGCTGGAGAGGGAGGGGCAGGGCAGATGAGCGTAGGAAAGAACTTGGGATTTATTCTGAATGAAACAGAAAGCCACTGGACGGTTTTGATCACATAAGGGACTACAGTTGAAAGCTTGTCAGCTCAAATTCTTTTTAAGAAAACCACTCACGTTATGTGGAGACTAAACTGCATTTGTGTAAGTGGTTTAACCTTCGTAATTCCTCCATCCACGTTTTAATAAGACAGTGACAGCATGGTATCACATGTACCTACACTCATTCTGACCTCAGCAGCTTTTTCAATCCTCGTTAGCATCAAAATTCTTTTTAATATTTTATATGATTTGATTTTCTAAGTGCTCTTCTAGCTATTGCACTTCATTCACATTGAAGGCACAATACGTCTTTTCCTTTACTTATGTATACAGCTAAGTTAGGTGCTAAAAAGCACCCTCAAGTTATGATTTCTGTTTTGCTGTTCTCTCATTCTCTAGAGTCTAAAACGGAAATAAAAACAGAAAAACAACACATGAAATAAATAAAAATAGAAAAACAACGCACAAAAGAAACATAAGTAAACTCCTCAAGAGAGGCGATGATTAGCGTCTGTAACCTTTTTAAGTGTGAAGTTTCTCAAGTATCTATGTACATAGTTGGGGTGAAGAACTCTGCTTAAACAGAGAAAAGTGTCATATGTTTAAAAATTATTTTTACCAAAATAAATATATTTTTACCAGTATATTGTAGCTAAAGCAAAGTTTTTTCCAACAAAATTTTAGAATGGTAGGTTTCTTTTCCTTCCCCAAACCGTTGTGTATGTGATTATTAAAATTATATTAAATTGCTATGAAAAAATCTTTGCGTAATAAGATTTATCTTAAAATAAGGAAGGATATGGAAGCTCCCCTGAAAATAAATATATTACGTTATTCTGTTTTATCTTTTTATCATCTTTATTACTCTATTTTATTTAAAATGTTATATAGAAATCCAATGAAATGATTATATTTTAGAATTTTGGTCTTGGGGCCAGCAGGTGGTGTGGTGGTTAAGGGCAGTAGACTCCCACATGGCTGACTGTAGTTTGAGTCCCGGACCTGGAGGCTTTCTTTTTCTCTCTCTCTCTCTCTGACACTCTCTGGTCAAATAAGTAAATACAATTAAATAAAAATAATTCTTTAAAAAAAAAAGGAATTTTGGTCTTGCTTTCATGCATTTTGATACTGTATTTGAAAGTGAAAAACTAAAAAGGAATGATGAGTCATTTTCAATTATTATGACACTGACACAAGTATTAATGGCTATCACAGTATTTCAATGGTCATAAGTGCATTGCAAATGTTATGGATTGCTGATATTAATTTGCTAATAGTACTTAACATATATTTGCTACTCAATATTGAGAATGAGTTCCACAGAGTTACTTATGGATTTCCTCAGAGGACATTCAGTTGAAAATGGTCAGCATGGTAAATCCTGTCTTTTACATAAGAAAAAGCTCTAAGAACTTATTTTCCCATAGAAAAAATAGTCTAGACTCTAGCTATAGTTAAGTCTATTGCTAGAGGCTGATATACTATTTCCTGTCAGTTTATGTCTTTAATTTATGAATTCAGTGTAAATTTAGCTATTGTATTTGAGTTGTATTAACACACTTCTCAAATACAGATTTTTGTATACACTTTATTAAGAACTAAATCTATATAAATCTTCTGCATAATGTAATGGATATATTATGAAAAGTGCTATGTATATATTTACAGATATATAAAGTATATTTAAATCTTACAGATATATAAAGTATATTTAAATCTTTTCCTCAAAGGTCATGATGTGGTTAATTTTTTTGATTTGTAAAGTGAGGATGATGCTAGCACTTAAATTTTAAGGTATGTTGTATTTAGTTGATTGAAGAACCACGAAGGAAGAAATTATTGAAATGGAAGGTTATGTGAAGACTAATATAATTTTGATTCCCATCAGTTTTTAAAATATGTATATATTCCTTTACATATGTGATATATCTTAAAATCAATATGTCAGTTTGAACTCAGCATAGAAAATCAAAATTTCCACACTAATGATTTATCTCATACACATTAATCTGATTAAAGGTTATAAAAGAGACATTTCCTTTCACTCTTTAAAATTTAGTGTTATATAACTGAGAGTTATTTCACGGCTAAAGATGTTCTGTTTCTTTTTTCTCTTTTCTCAACTACTGGTGTTGTTATACCTAGAATTCTACACCTGGCAACATAAACCATTAGATCTTAAATAACAAAGTAAGACAGAAAGTTCTTTTCATTACTTATAGAATTCATCGATATATTTTATAGAGTAAAAATTAACCACTCTTTTCTAACACAAAGAGTAATGTCATTTAGTCCAAGATCATTTTAAGACGTTCTAGGAAAAGATTTTTTTCCTTTTAAGTTTTATTTATGTATTTATTTATTTATTTGTGTTTTTTATGTATTGTACTTCTTTTTCCTCCTGGCTTCCCTCCTGGCCCCCTCCTCCATTTCTCACCTTCCTCCCACACTGTCTCTAGTATCTGCAGTTGCTCTTCATGCTTTTATACCATCCAATATTTCAACTTCTGCCACAGAATGCAGACCTCAGTATATATCAAGTGGGCACATACAATGCCTCCTTTTCATTGTCTGGCTTGCTTCACTTAGCAGTAAATTTTCCCTATTCATCCACTTTCTATCAATTTTTTTTACGGCTTAGTATTATTTCATGGTGTATACTTTTTCAATGTATTCAGATGTTCACGGACCTTTGGGTTGGTTCCAGATCTTGGCTCTTATGAATAACGCTGCAATAAATATTGATCTGCAAGTGTTTTTCAGACTGAGTACCTTCCTACCCTTTGGGTAGATACCCAGGAGTGGAATTACTAGGGCATATGGTAGTTCTATTTAACAGTCTTTGAGGAATATCCATACTGTTTTCCACAGTGGCTGTGCTAATTTACATTCCCACCAACAGTGTAGGAGTGTTCCCTTTTCTCCACAGCCTTGCCAGCACTTACAATTCTTTATTTTTTAAATTACAGCCATTATGACAGGGGTTAGGCAGTATCTCATTGTGGTTTTGATTTGCATCTCTCTTATAATGAGGGATGTTGAGTAATTTTTCATATGCTTTTTGGCTGATCATATGTCTTCCTTAGAGATCTGTCTGTTCAGCTCATTTTCTTATCTTTTAATTGGGTTATACTTTCTTTTTTTTTCCAGGTGGGTTGCTTGAGTCCCTGTGTATTCTGGTTATCAGTCCCTTATCTGAGACATAACTTGCAAATATATTCTCCCATTCCAAGGGGCATTGATTTCACTCTTTCTTTTGCTATGGAAGCTTTTTAATCTGATGTTTTAAAGTGTATGTATGTTAACGTGGGATTGCAGTCCTCAGTCTTTGGCATCTCCTGACAAAGAATTGAAGGTAGATGCTAGTAGATAATCAGATCCTATAGAAACTCTATTTAGCTAAGCAAAACAAAGTACAATCTCAAGAAGGGAGAGTGGACTGGCTGGTCAGACTTTAGGGGTCATCTAGATTGGTTTCTTTTATGATGGCTCTGGTTCTCTCTTCTGGTCCCTCTCAGAGGTGAGCTCTCTCTTTTCATCACATGGTTGTCTTCTATGACCAGTCACAAACTTCTCTAACTTACTTCCTGAGCATGCATTTTTCCAAAATGCAACACGAAAATCTAGCGGTGGAGGAATGGGGTCAAAACTGCAATGTTAGTACACGCTAAGTGAGCACAAGTAATTTAAAGACCTGCTGCCAGCTTAGTGTGCAGGTTTGACTTTAAGGCAAGCAGGGCTTTAGCCTTAAGGCAGGGGCAAGCTAGGTAGGAGTTTGGCCTTAAAGAAAAATTGTTGACTATAGGCCAGATCTGTCTGGATGGGACTTTCCATATGAGGGTGGGGGGCAGACCTGTCTCACCCTGCTCAAGTCTAAGTGTTGCCTAACATTTAACAGCATTTGGGGTCAACCTGTAACATGGTGGTGAAGGTGGTTGCATCTCACACGGCTGACCACGTAGTTCAAGTCCTGAATCTGGCAGCCTGAGAAATACATTGGGGCACATGCATGTGTGTCCAAAACCCTGGAGAGAGGAAGAAATGAAGCAGAAGGGATTGTAGCGTGACCATTTCCAATGGGGGATGTTTTCTCAATTTCTCTCTTTCTCTCTCTGACTCTCTGGTGAGGATATGCGCCCTCTTGAT
The DNA here is from genome assembly GCA_026018925.1 of Tupaia tana. NCBI lineage: Eukaryota > Metazoa > Chordata > Mammalia > Scandentia > Tupaiidae > Tupaia > Tupaia tana. The sequence continues at coordinate 15,476,217 of JAKSZU010000019.1, read as the reverse complement.
AAACAAATAAGGTGTATTTGAAGTAATATAATGAAAATGAGAGCATTTAAATAAAAGTAAGAAATATTTAGGGAGTTTTAGAAAAGAAATCATTAAATCAATATATGAACATTCCTATCAATTATAGCACCTAAATTAGCTTCTGCGATAATGCTCATTTAATGGCTGTTGTAAATTGGCAGTCTAGTATACTGGTAAATTGAATCAGCACCATGCAGGCACAGTAGTTAGTCTAAGCCAAAGAAGGCTCTTTCGTAGACCTTAGGGAACTGTCCAAATAGGAAGAGGTGTCCTGGAGCCAAAGGGATGTACCCATCCTGAGGCTAGAACTCCCTCAATTAAGATAGTCCAGGCACTGAGGGTGCACACTTGGCTGCCTGAACAGTTCTAAGCCTCCATCCAATAACAACATGCATCTCTTCGGCAGGTCCTTTCCATTGTAATGAGGGTGGATTATTGATCAGGAGCAGGTTTTCTGCAAAGTCTAAGAGATGGTCAATGTGCAGCTCTTTGTTTATGGGGATATGTGTATAAACAGCTAAAATGCAGCATGGGATGTCAAAACACTATCCACAGAGCTCTAAAGATGCTGATCTGCAAGGGGTAAGGCTGTAGATTTAAAGTGAATCTGATTGATTAGCCACACCTCATGTTGGAAACAAACAAAAGAGAATGTGGATGGGGTTTTGGCAGGAGCAACTGGTGGAGGAGAGAATACTTTTAGAAAAATGGAATTCCGAGACTAGATATTTCTTTAGTTTTTAAAAACAGACTTGGCATAGAGCATAACAAAAACAGAACTTTATACTTGTCTCTTATGTTTGTCTCACAGTTAATTAAATGAGAGAGTCCTTTCATTATCCCAAACATAGTGGTCAAGGTGCTGAATTTCCACATGGCTGACAGTAGTTCAAGTCCTGGACCTGAGGAATAGAAAAGTCACCCCAGGCGTGTATACTTACATGCTCAAAATCTCAGGAAGAGACTGGAGGAGAAGGGATTGCAGCATGACCCTGAGGGAGGATTTCTCACTTTCCCTTTTTTTTCTCTCTCTTTATCTCTCTTCCTTAAGTGCACACACTGTATGGCAAAAATCTAACGACAACAACAAAATTCCATGGAGGCAGAGTGCTAACGCAGAATGCACGGTCTCCATACAGCCATGGAGCCCTATGGCACATGGTTGAATGTCAGAGTTAGTGTCTCGAGGGTGTTTTTATCTGAATTTGATTAACAATGTAGGCTTGTAGAATGAATATAGTCAATGTCGCAAATAAATTTATACTGGTGAAAATGGCATCCTACCAATCTGCATGGTAAACATTTCAAAGAAGTTCTCTTCGATAAATTTAAATGTGTTCCAGTTGTGCGGAATGGTTCAGATATTTTGACATGCTTCCCACACATGAACAAGCAGGATATGAAAGTCTAGAGAGGCAGGACCCATGAGGATGGCACTGGAGGCCATCCACCCTCTGTCCAGCCACTGTTTTAGGTAGATTTGAAATGCCACCTCTAGCAGTCCTAAGATCCTGTCTAGCTCTGGCAGACTGAGAGCTGACCTTAAGTGAACCTCTAAGATGTACTCAGGACGTCTAAAAAGACAGAGCTTAAGGTCTATTTAAGCAGACAGAGTGAACTGTTTAAACTCTTCGTGGTGGCTTTCTAACAAACATATGATTATAAAGGTCTGCATATATGGCAGAGAATTTGCTTTAGAATTTGCTTCTACGGGGACCAGCAGTTGGGGTAATGGCTACATCACTGGACTCCCATGTAGTTGACTGCAGTTCAAGTCCCGGACCCGGTGGCTTAAACTCACGCTGGGCACATGTGTGTGCATGCCCAAGATCCTGAAAGAAGACTGGAGAAGGGATTGTGGTGTGGCCACCCCCACTGGGGGTTGATTTCTCACTTTCTGTCTCTCTGTCTCTTTCTGTTTTTGTGGCGAGTGAACACGCCCTATAGCAAAAAAACCTCTCAAAAAAAAAAAAAAAGGAATTTGCTTTTATGATAATCTGTTGAGCATTTTGGGAGAGAGGTAGATTTCCACCCACCTCAAGCCTTTTTGGAGGCAACTGTGCATTAATAAGTTAGTTTTGAAATATAAGTAAATCCTGCAATGTTCAATAAATCCATCAAATGTACAATGAAAACCAGTTTGAAAGCACCTCCATCAAATACAAAGTTGACTGGCTTAGAGAATATGATTTTGATAGTATCAGAGGCATGATTCTAAAAGGAATTTCCATAAAGATTTATCTATATGAGAGAGAAGCTCATCCTAAAGACTTACTCCAAGGGAATTTAGAATTTCCAAACCTACCATCTCCTCTCTCTTCTCTTTCAAATAACTCAAATTTATTTCAATCTCTGGGTTTTCCCAGAGATCACAAACCAGAAACAGACTTTATATGAGCTGTCTAAAAGCTTTGTCCCATGAGGATATCAAATATTTAGCATCCAATTCAGATGCATTAGAGGCTTACGTTCTGATCAAGAGGGTGCTTCTGCTTGTTGCTTCTACGCAAGGCAAGTCATGTGTTTCCTTCTAGAAGCCTGATAGAGTGAGGAGATTTTCCTCATTCTCTCGTCTAAGCATGGGAAAAGTGATGCTAACCCTCTGCTTTATATGGTCTAGCAGGTTATGTTCCCTGCCTTGAAAGGTTTTCAAGTCCCACCCACCCACTTTTTAGAGGCTGTCTCAACATCTAGAGGGCTTATAAGTTATTCCTCTTCCTCGCTCACATGCACTAGGTGTCTCATTCCCTACTGCTTTTTGTTTTGTTTTGTTTTCATCACATTGTACAAAATCTCTTTATGTCTTTTTTCACAATCCTTTGCATAAGATACTCGAGAGTCCATATCAAAACATGGGGATGATAAAAATAGTCTCATATATTCCTAAATCTCACTCTTTAGCAGTAGATATCTGCTGTAAGAGTTTTTGATAGATTTTTAAGATATATTTCATAGGGACCAGCAGATGGCATAATGGTTATAGTGCTGGACTCCCATGTAGTCCACCGTGGTTCAAGCCCCAGGCTGGGTGACTAAAACTCATACCAGGAGTGTGTGCGTACATGCCCAAACTCCTGAGAGGAGAATGGAGGAGAACGAATTGAGGCATGGCCATCCGCCTGGAGGGTGATTTCTCACTTTCTGTCTCTCTCGGTCTTCTGGCAAGTGCATGCTCCCCATAGCAAAAGTCTCTCTTAAAAAAAGAAAAGATGTGTTTTATAAAATCCACTATTCAACATTATTAGTAAGTTTAGAGTTTTTTAATTTAACTGACATATTTGAATTTAACTGACAATGAATTCATATTATTTGTTCATTTATGATAAAATATGTTATGTCACGAGTAGATCCTCTTCTATTTAAATTTCATGGCTCTATGATTTAAAACACATTACCCCAAAAACCATTTGATCCATGTTCCTTTCAAGTTTTGTTGAAAAGAACAAAAGTATAACATTACCACAAACTGAGGTTAAAATATAAGACTAGTATAATTAAGAGAGTATATGGAGACCAGCTCTCTAGCCTGGTGATTAAGAGAGATGGCTCACACGTGGCTGAAGTTTGAATCTAGACCTGTCAGTTTGAAAAATGCATCAGGCAGGAATGCATACATGCCCCACATTCCAATGGGATGAAGAAATGGAAGTGAAAGAAATGCAATATGACCACATCCCATAGAAGGGTAATTTGTCTCTCCCACTCTCTTTGTCTCCTTCTGATAAGTGCACATGCCTTAGGGCAATTAAAAAAGAAGGAAAAAAAATGGAGACTGTGGGATTGGTGTAAGAACAGAAAAAATGGCCTATGAACTTAGTAGTCAACAAATAGACCCACCCTTTTGCAGTCAATTGTCTTTTTTTTTCCTTTTTTTGGAGAGGTTTTTGCTATAGGGCACGTGCGCTCGCCAGGAAGACAGAGAGAAAAAGAGAGATAGAAAGCGAGAAATCGCCCCCCTAGGGGGGATGGCCACGCCACAATCCCTTCTCCTCCATTCTCCTCTCGAGATCCTGGGCACACATGCACATGCGCCCGGTGTGAAGTTTGTTTTTTGACATATTAAATTATATGTACCAGTTAAACTTTCAAGGGAAAATTTGAATAAACTGTTAAATTTATTAATCTAAAATTCAGGAAAATGATCTGGCTGGAGATAAAGATTTGGGGATCATTAAAGTGTAGATGATATTAAAATCATGACTAGAGCTGAGTGATGACTATAGATTGAGATGTCTAAACCAGAAGCCCTGGAGTATACAGTTTTAGAGGTCTGGATTATAAGAAAGAACCAACAAAAGTGTCTAATATCTTCTTATAAAAAAAGAACAAACATATGAAGTATATTGTCCTAGCATCGTAACATAAAAATGTTTCAAGGGCTAGTAATGAATACCTGATCAAATATTGAAGGATTAAGTAAAAGAGGATTCAGGATTGACAATTTGATTTAGCCACATGGAGATAATTATGAATTTGACAGGAGTGTTTTTGGGTGAAACAGAGAGAAGTCAAAACTGACATAAAAGACAGAAAAGACAGAAACTAAATTCAGAATGTTTAGAAATCTCTTGTACATAGTTATATTTTAAAAGAAAACATGAAAATTGGGACCAGCAGTTAGCGTAATGGCTATGTCGCTGGACTCCCACGTAGTCGACCGCGGTTCGAGTCCCGGACCCGGCGGCTTAAACTCACGCCAGGCGCGTGTGCGTGCGTGCCCAAGATCCCGAGAGGAGAATGGAGGAGAAGGGATTGCGGTGTGGCCATTCCCCCCCAGGGGGGGGGGGTGACTTCTTGTTTTCTGTCTCTCTGTCTCTCTCTGTCTTTCTGGCGAGTGCATGCGCCCTATAGCAGAAACTTCTCAAAAAAAAAAAAAAATCTTGATATAGGGCGCATGTGCTCACTAGAGTGACAGAGAGAGGGAAAGTACCCCAGGGAGGATGGCCACATCACCATTTCTTTCCCCCTTTTCTCCTCTTGAGATTTTGGACATGCACACAGGTGTAACTGGTGTGTTTTTCAAGCCACTGAGTCTAAGAAGCGAATCACACAGTTGGCCATGTGGATCTAGCCATCTTCATTACCACACCACTGGACTGGCCCTAGATTACCTCTCATTTGAAACTAGTCTTTCAAGTTTTTGTTATTCACTCATTCAATGAGTAATCTTTTGTAGCTTTCTTTATACTAAGCAAATACAGAACAGCACTTGCTCAAGGACAGAGTCCTGAAAGCATTGAAACAAAAGATGTCCTCTAGCTCAGGGGTGTGCAAATCTTTTCTGTAAAAGGGCACAGGCAGATGGTAAATATTTTAGACTGTGCCTCTTTCTCATATTCTTCTTTATATTTTTTTCTTTTGCAACTGTTCAAAAGGTATGAATTTTTCTTCTCTCTTAGGCTATATGAAGACAGGTCGCAGGCTGTGTTTCTCCTGGAGCCCTAGGTTGCTAATCCTTGCTCTAGATCAGCAGATTCATTAATGTGTGGACCATAGCAAATTTGAGACTGTTTCATCAAGTGTCTGTTCTCTGAATTGTAAATTTATGGAATACACACATATCAACTCAAGGCTATCAATATATAAGGTGTTTAAAAGTCTATGTTAGAGTACAAATAAACCAAACTTGTGGAGTATATAAGTCTTATAAGCTTAACAAGAAGGCCTAAAAAGTTCAATTATGATCTTTCATAAGTAAGTGATTGTTGATTGTCTTGTTACTTCAGCTTCCATATTTACATTACTTATTTTTAAGTTTTTATTTACATTTAATCACTGTACATCTTTACACCATAAAATATGATTTTTCTCAACATGAATACAGTGCATATTAGCCAAGTCAAAGATATTACCGTATACATTACCATCAGCACATAACTTTTCATTTTTGTGTCTATTACATTTTTAAATACCACTTGATTTGATAATTTTACAAAAATAGATTACATGTTTTTTACACAGTATATTTTGAACTCAACCTTTTCAATTCTTCAGAAGTGTATGCAGAACTTGAGTATGATTAGATGTATCATTATATCTGATATTCTCAACAGCACTTGAAGTAGTAATATGTCTGACCTGAAATGTCACCATTTAAATAGCATTCTCTTGCTTTCATTTAAAAAATCTTTGGGTTCAATTTCCTCTTAACTTAAAAAAAATTACTGAGTACTTTTTAAAAAAATTGTATATAGTCCATATTTTTTTCAACTTTTAGGTGATTTCTTTAGTTAAAAATAAACTAAAGTGTGTAAACATCTTCATTGGTTACCTAATATTTTACCCAATCTATATTTCCTTCTGGATTTCAGGCTTTTTAAGTTGTATTTCTCAAAATTTGTTTTTGTATAATAGTAGCTCTACAGAGTGTTTTATAGGAAGAGACAAGAAACAATTTTTGAATAAAGGATTTTTGAATAATAATCATGTAAGGTTATTCAGACAGCTACTTGAATGATCTTCATGACTACAATAAAAATCATCTCTAAAATTTCTTCTATCACAATGAAAATGGATGTTTGTAGATATTTTTTGCAATGCACCTGAATGAGTTTGCATACAAAGAAAGTTGCTTTTACTGACTTTCAGTATTAGTATGGATTTTTGCCAGAACGATTAAGGAGAGAAATAGTGACAGTAATAGAAATACAGTTGATAAAGTCTATGCACTTGAGGCAGACAGTCACTATTTTAATAAATGACAAAAATGCTACTGCCTAAAGAGAAATCCAAAAGTCTCTGAAGTAAATTGATTCTGATATTAGAAAGCAGTTAAAGTGGATTGGAAAATGCAGCAGTGAAAAAAATAAGGATAAAAAGTGTCAGTGAGTTGATACAGTAAGAAAAGACAAGAATTATTTATTATTTATTTTTGAGAGAGAGATTTTTGCTTGGGAGACATAGAGAGACAGAGAGATATAAATCAAGGAATCACTCCCTGGGGGGTATGGCCACACCTCAATCTCTTCTCCTCCATTTAACTCTGGGAGTTATGGGCCTCATGTGAGTTTTAAGCCACCAGGTCCAGGTCTCGGACCAAATGGGAGTCCAGCAGTGTAATCATTACACCATCTGCTTATCCTGAAGACAAGGATTTAGACAGTATCAAATAGCCCTGGCCTCATTAAGAGGCACAGTGTTTATAATTTCACCAACATTTGGGGCGGGCAGTTGATGAGGAGGTAAAAGTGCTGGATTCCACTGCATGATTCAAGTCCTGAATCCAGTGGCTTGTAAGTCACACTGGGTGCATATGCATGCATGTCCAAAATCTCAAGAGGAGAATGGGAGAGAAGGAGAATAGAGGAGAAAGTATTGCAGTGTGGCTATCCACTCTGGCGGTGATTTCTCTCTCTCTCGCTCTCTCTCTTCCTCTCTCTGGTGAGCACATGTACTTCATAGTAAACCAAAATAGTAATAATAATAATAATGATAATAAATTACCAACATTTAAGAAAATAGGATTTATGGGACCAGCGGCTATGTCACTGGACTTCCATGTAGTCCACCGCGGTTCGCGTCGTAGACCCGGTGGCTTAAAACTCACTCCAGGCGCATGTGTGTGTGTGCCCAAGATCCAGAGAGGAGAATGGGAGAAGGGATTGCGGCATGGCCATCTCCCCTGGGTGGTGATTTCTCACTTTCTGTCTCTCTGTCTGTCTCTCTATGTCTGTCTGGTGAGTGCACACGCCCTATCGCAAAAACCTCTCCAAAAGAAAAAGAAAATAGGATTTGTAAGTTAACACCGAACATCATTATTGTATGATTTCCACATAGTTATATGAACTGTCAGGAAGTTCAATATAAAGTCAATTCCTATTTGCCATGGTTATGTTTTAAAAGTTGCAAGAAACAGTAATTAGTAAAGAACTAATCATTGCTTATAAGGAAACTATAGATTAGATATCTGCCAGCCAATTTCTCAACTAACCAATACATAATTTTTGTGTGTTTCTGGCAAAAGACAATTTATGTAATGCACACCATTTATTTCCTAGCACTTACCGTCATCACTGTAACTCCTACCTGAAGGAAGCTTGTCTAACCCACTGACATCTTCACCCTGAGGCCCACCATCAACTTGTGCTTAGGAACACTGGACAGTACTTTTCCCTATGCTCGTTGGCAAAGACCACATAAAGAACATTCATTTGCAGTATGGTAGCTGAAGTAAGAAGGTAGAGTGTCACTTTGGTGGACTTCAGCTAAGTATGTAGGTCCAGGGTGACTCAAAATTTCTACTGTTCTACAAATCCAAATGTCTGCAAGTGACCTTGAAGGTGTTAGGGATATTAAGATTAGGGTTACAAATAAATTTTAGCTAGCAGGTGAATTTACAACTATTGAATCAGCAAATAATGAAGATCAAGTGTTCTGTAGTAGAGGTTTAATGTTTATAAATTTTGTCATCTTAAGAATGTTATGGTGGCTTTCCATATGCCTTTCTTGGAGAGTTGTCTGTTCAGCTCGTTTGCTCATCTTTTAATTAGGTTGATTATATTTTTGCACGTAAGCTGCTTTAGTTCCTTGTATATAATAGTTATCAGTCTCTTATCCGAGGCATTGTTTGCAAATATATTCTCCCATTCTGAGGGCTGTCTCCTCACTCTAATTATTGTTTGTTTTGCTGTGCTTAATGTAGTTTCACTTGTCTATTTTTGAGATTATAGCCTATGTTTTGGGGATCTTCTTTAAGAAAAGAAGTCTTTGCCTACTCCAAAGTCTCCAAGAGTTTTCCATGTGCTCCCCTAGTAATTTTATAGTTTGAGGTGTTATGTCTAGACTCTTAATTCATTTTTAGTTCATTTTTGTTGATGGTGAGAGATGGGATCCAATTTTACTCTTCTGCAGGTGGATATACAGTTTTCCCAGCACCATTTGCTGAAGAGATTTCCTTTTCTGCACTGGATTTCTCATGGCTTTTGTCAAAGTCAGTTGACTGTACATTTTGGAGTTTATTTTTGGGTTCTCAATTCTGTTGCATTGGTCTACCTGCCTGTTTTTGTGCCAATACCATGCTGTTTTGACTGATATGCACTGTATTCATGTTGGGAAAACTGTATTGTTCATTGTAAAGATTAATTAAATCTAAATAAATTCTTAAAAAGTTAAAAAAAAAGGATGCTATGGTGTTAGTAGAAAGAAGTATCTGAATAGGATGAATGGAAGACCAGTACACACATTCTCACGTGAAATTCAAGTGATACACTGGCATTTTTGCCAAGTGGGAACTTACATAGTCCCAACCATTTATTCTGCTACAAAATGGACTTCTTTAGGGGAGTGACTGATCTTCTCTGGTCACAGTGTTGTGAGGCTTAGCATAGTATCTATCAAAGTGAACCCAAGACAATTGTTGAAAATTTTTAAAAATATACAAATATCATCTCTTCAGTACAATTTGGGTTTTTGTTGCCCAAGTTTTATTTTGAATTTTCTTCCAGAACTTCAGTATTCTACTTTTCAATATCCCTGGCCTTTGAAAAATCTCTGTTTTCCTCAACAATATTTTGTTCCTTTTCTTCACCCATAATGTGTTTGACATGTTGTGTTCACCATTGTCCAGATTTTCCATAACTGTCATTTCCTGCTCTGTCAGGTTTAGCCAACTTTGATAGTTCACATTGCTTCAAATCCTTAACATCATGCTGCCAAAGTAATTAAATAATTTCTCAAATACCCTGCTTACATGATCACAAACTTTATTTTCATCAAGAAAATGATAAAACTGCCCTCTATCGTATGCATCACCCAAAATGTATGGAAAACTCACTGCAAAAATTAGATTTCTGTTTTTTGGTCTCTTTCTCACTTTTTATCCCCTCTCCATCATCTTCTGATTTCTTGCTTCCCACCTGAAATGGTTTTACACACATCGCTGTTAACACTATAATGAGCAGGGACAATATCTTATATCTCACATACATTTCCTCCAATATCTTTGTTTTGTTCTTTCCACATGTAGCCTTAGGTATTTCAGGTTCTGAGTGCCATGGTAACCTAAATGGTGGAATTTGTGCCACATTCTAAAGTGTTACAACCTCCCCTGAGACTGCTAAGGTAACCAAATGATGCAATAAAGTTATAATTTCTTCTATTTTAAGTCTGACTTGCATGCAGATAATCTTTTTCATTGAACGTAACAGAATCTTTCTCAAAAATTACTTAATCAAATGCATAATTCGTTGTTAAAATAAAGGAGTAATGTCTCATCTAGGATGCAGAATGAGCATGTCAATTTACTTTCTCTATCTTCTGAACACTCAATGTAAACAGTCATAAAGGAAGTTAGGAGAAATAACACCATAAAAAAGAATAGAGCAGGGAGGGAGCTATGAGTGAAATTCATTTATTAAAAAAAAAACTGATAAAGGTGAATATTATGCTCCTTGCTTTAAAAAAAAAACAATAAAAAGTTATTAATTTATGGCCACCCCTAGAGTGTGGAGAATTCCAGGAAATTGGTTTTGTGATGGGATCCTCTCTATATAAATAACAAGTCACCCAGGTCATCATAACAGCACCAATTGGGTAGTCCACTCTCTCTTTATTTTGTGGGGAAAAAATAACCATGACAGCCTGTGGGAGTGATCTTGTCAGGCCATTCTCCAGGAAATGAAGCCTGGCCACAGTGACTAGGAGAACCCATTGACGTGACTTCCAGAGCTCCTTAAGGCATCTCATTGACTACACAAACAGAATGAAGGATCACATATAATTGAAGGAGGGTCATTGGGGTCCACACGAATTTTCATATGGATTGAATACCCAATACTCATGGTGCTATTAGTCCCAGTCAGCCTCAGGCAGTAGACAGGGAATAAAATACTGTCAACAAGGCGATCCAGAATAGGAGACACTGGTGCCCAAATCCCATGGCAATCTAAAGGCAACAGTGCCTCATGAAAGAACCAGATTCAAACTCTAGGTTCACTAATTTATATAAGGAAAAACAGCATGGAGAAAGTTGCCATTAGATCACACGCACACTTTGGCAATTCGGAAAATAATTATCTATTTCTTCAAGTTTTTTTAGTTTCATCAGAAACTTGTAAAATAATGATTTTGTTAAAACATAATAAATTCGGGACCAGAAGTTGGCCTAATGGCTATGTCACTGGACTCCCATGTAGTCAACTGAGGTTCAAGTCCAGGACCCAGTGGCTTAAACTCATGCCGGGCGCATGTACATGTGCGCCCAAGATACTGAGAGGAGAATGGAGGAAAAGGGTTTGCAGCATGGCCATCCCCACTGAGGGAGTGATTTCTCGCTTTCTGTCTCTCTGTCTCTCTGTCTTTCTGGAAGTGCACGTGCCCTATAGCAAAAACCTCTGGAAAAAAATTAAAAACAAAAACAAAACAAAACAAAACATAACACTTTCTTCTGCCACAATAAAGAAATCTAGCATTTTTGTCTCAGATCACTGAAGTTCATTATTCGTGAAGACAGGAATCCTTGAAGGTCATGAACAGCTCAGGCACCTAAGATAGTGCAAGAAACCTAGTTATTATGTGTTTTGTTGATAAATAAATATTAGGTGTTAAACTATTTCTGTACCAATATAATTATTATTTTCAAACACCTCCAATTATATATAGTGTACAAAATTTATACATAACTACATGTTTTATTTTATATAATAGACATTTATTTATTTTTAATTAATTTTTAAAATTATTTACATTTAATCACCATCCATCTTTACAGTATATAATAGACATTTAAATTTCTGTTTACTTACATGCATATACTAATTTTCATCTTTCTTTTTTACTGTGGATATTTTTCCATTTACATAAATTTTCTAAAAGAAAAGACAGTTATTATGCTTATTATACTCCTCATGCACATGCACACCCCTAAATATTTTTACAAAGTCCTTTTCTTGGCGGAAAAATAAAACTTTTAAAGAGGAACATTGAACAAACAGTAATGTTCATTTTTTCTTTGTTCTTGGGTCAAAGTTCACTTTTCAAGAAAATATCCGGTTGACATTAGTCAGTTCTTTGTAGAGAAAAAAAAATGGAACCACATTTTGACCCAGCTGCGACATGTCAAATGATGAACTGAACTAGGCCTTTCAAGTTGTTCTCTTTGTGCCTGCACCAATTTGCTCTACTGCACTCCATCTGGTGTCTCATTTACTAGGATTAGTCATTTTGGTTCAGGGGCATAAGCAATTACTCGACAGAGCCGAAGCATTATTTAGAAAAGTACTCAGTTTACATCAGAGGTACCCATTACTGAGTTAATGAGCATTTTCTGTGGCAGGAGGATGTAATGACAGGATTCTTCTAAATTTTTTAAATAATTTAAGTGCTTATAGTTGACTTTTACATTGAATTTAGAATAGAAGAGAATTAGGTCTTAATAGGAGTATCACTCTCACCTGGAGCACTACGGGCTGGCCCCATATCCAACTACTTAGGGATGCCAGGTCCCATGCTGATAATATGGTGCAAGTCCTAGCCCCAGCAACTTGAGAAAAATGGGGCATATGCCCCAAGTTCTTACAGGATGGAGAAATGGAATAAAAGGGATTGTGTGGGATGACACACCATTGGGGGTGCTTTCTCTTTCTCTCTCGTTCTCTCTCTCTCTTTCTGTCTCTGGTGAGTGCATGCAACCCCTGATAATTAAAAAAATATACCAGATACACAAAGGCAAATGATTTTTCCTTTTAAGTCAAGTTGACCATACTTATTTAGTGGTTGATTTTAATATTCTATATAGGTTTGTATGTTTATTCGACAAGAATTGTCAAACCATATTAAATAAATAAGCTATGGAATTTTGCAGAATAATGGAGATATGTATTAACAATGTCAAAAAACTTTATTATTATGTATCTTTTATAATGCCTATTATAGAAAGCTATACAGGGAGGCTTTTCTGGTATTTCTCATCAAAGAAGGACTTACGTGTAAGTTTTCCAACTATAAAAGTGCTTTATAGTCTTAAGATAATTGGAAATTAACAATCCATAAACTATTATAATCTATGCTATCTGGGAATTTGCCATTTATAACTGCAACTCACAAAATAAAATCAGAAAGTGATTGCAAATATCCTAAGAAGAACTAATAAGGGATGGGAACCATTAAGGGTTGTGTAGAAAGATAGTAATTCTTCCCTCCGGACCAGCAGATGGCATAATGGTTACATCACTGGACTCTCATGTAGTCGACCGCAGTCCTAGCCCAAGACCTGGTGGCTTAAAACTCACACTGGGCACATGTCTGTGCATGCTCAAAATCCTGAGAGGAGAATAAAGGAGAAAGGATTGCTATGTGGCTATTCCCCCTGAGGGGTGATTCTCGCTTTCTGTCTCTCTGTCTCTCTCTTGTCTTTCTGGTGAGCACATGCACTCTACAGCAAAACCCTCTCAAAACAAAACAAAACAAAACAAAACAAAACAAAAAAATACTCATGTTTAAATAGCTGGAGTGATGGTTAGGGGCACCAGACTCTCTTCTCTGTTTTTCTCTGTCTCTTTGGCAAGTGCACATATCCTATAACAAAAATCTCTCTAAAAAAAAAAATTCTTCCCTCAGTCACAGTCTGTGTTGCTCCCAGCTTAAACTGTGACATTCATCTTTGGCATCTTACATGCCTTGCTATTCTTTTTTACCCTTTCAGAAAAGTGAATTATGTAAGTCATCTAAATCTCAACATAAATTACCATATTTCAATAAATTTCTTTCTGTAAGCTATGTATCTCTATCTATCTAGCATCATCTATCTATCTATAATTTAATCTTATCTAGTTTTATAGGTTGCAGTAACTTGCTTAAGGCTATAAGGCAAGTTTTCAACAGAGCAGCCATGAGTGAGGTAATCTTATTTCTTAACACTATTCCTCCAAAATCACCTCACTCATCTAACTCCTGATGCAATATATTCAGAAAGTTTCCACCAAAAAATAAGAAAACTACATAACAATAATAGCAAAAATAGTAATGACATGAATGCATGTTTCATAATAATCCCGGAAAGAATAAAAAAGTATACATACTAATATAATGTATTCCAGTAACGTTCTGATAATGATTATTAGTATGAATTAAAAAGTACATTGGCCTGTTTCTATGTCTTAGGGGGACATTAGCCTGAAAGCAATCATATTACTGTTAATTAGCTCTAGAAAGCAATATGTCCTTCACAGCATTAGCTAAATCCACTTAGTTATAAAAGTGAGTGATTATAGCTGTTAGACTCATGGGCCTTTAAATCCACAAAGAGGTCATTGTTGTAGAATGTTCTTTCAAATGTAATCCATGGTGCCCAAGTACCAAAATATCAGGTGCGTATGTGAAGTCTTCCACCGAACAATAGGACAGCTCAGGATCCAGATCAGTTCTGACCCAAAACATTCTCTGTAGTCAGTATGATGCTGTCAATGACATGAGCAATGAATGGAGTGAATGAACTCTATGGCATATGACTATAATACATGTCCTAAGGAAATGGTGAGGAGATAGAGAGCATATGCTCACTGGGTCTGCAAAAATGAATGGTAATAAAACAGTGCAGTCAAAGTGAAAGAGTGGAAGAGTCCTGTGAAAAAATTTAACCATCCTTTCTTCTCTATGAACTTTCCCTTTACAGTCCAAAAAGAAATGCACACAGCTCTCGGGTTGCCAGCATTCTCATTATGAAATGTCATCAATCACTCTGCCAGGTGTAGCTTACACCTCTCTTAACAGTGAAAATGTGACAGTGACTAATAAAAGCTGAGATGACAGAAGAGGGCCATCACTTGCTAATCTAGAATAAAACGGGTCAATGAAGGTCAGTAGTGAAAATGAGATGGGAGGATAAGAACTCATTAAATCTTAAATAAACATAAAGGAAACTCTGATCCTTGTATAATAAGTGGATGTTTTCAAATAAAAGAAATTACATGATGAGTGACTATGAATGCTAAAGATTCGGAAATTGAAAAAGTACTTTTCAATCAGTTACGAACTTCTATTGTTCACACAGTGAGTGTGGCCAAAGCTAAGCAATGTCATGGAACACAGAGAACATTATTAAAAAAAAAAAAAAAACCAACAATAAACAGGTTGAAGAAACTATTAATGAACACATTAGCAAATTTATTGTCCTTTAGGATATTCTGTCTTTCAAATTAGGCTAATTCTATAAAAATATCTTCATGGTTTCAAGTAATCTTATAATTACGTGCCAACTTAATGAGTTAAAAGTTTAATATTTTCAGGAGCAGTAGAAGGTATGGAGTGTGAAGCAGTGGGATCCCACATGGCAGACTCTGCCATTGGAGTCTGGACCCAGTGGCTTGAGAATCAAGTTGGGCGTGTGTGTGTGCATGTCCAAAATCCTGAGAGGAGAATGGAGGAGAAGCATGCTCATTCTGCCAGAAGTCGACTTCTCACTTTCAGTCTCTCCCTGGTTTTCTCCAGTGAGTGCTTGCACACTATGGCAAAAATCTAAAAAAAAAAAAAAAAAAAAAAAAAAAAAAAAAGAAGAAATTTTCAAAAGGATATGTCCCAGACTCTGGATAAATATTCAGTATGATAACTTTCCACAAAGAAAATGTACATATTTCTAAGGAGAAAACCAAGATAAAACTACTCTGCTTCATATTTACTCAAATGTGAGGATAGGGTGATGAGTTGGGAAAAATTTCAAAGAAATAACATCTGAACTGCCTTTGCAATGTGCAAAGTATTTAAAATGAACATTCAAAAAAAAGAAAAAAGAGAGAGAGAACAAGAAAGTGCAACATTAGCAAAATTATTCACTAGACAAGAAAATATAACATTTTTAAAAAGTCCTGCTTGTGGTCAGAATACTGTCATCTGGTTTTGGTGATTTCTAGTCCATCAATCCACCTTTCCAGCTGTATGTAAGGCAGCCTTGCACAGGCTTTAAGTCACTGCCACTAAATATTTGGTTTTTAAGAGAGATTTTTGTTATAGGCCACATGTGCTCACCAGAGAGACAGAGAGAGGAAAAGAGACAAAAAGTAAGAAATCACCTCCAGGGGTGGATGGCCATATCACAATCCCTTCCTCAATCACCTCTTGGAATCCAGCCCACACATGTTCCCAGCGTGTTTTAACCCACTAGGTAAAGGGCTTGAACCGCGGTTGACTCCCTGGGAGTCCAGAGATGCAACTATTACGCCATCTGCCGGTTCTTGCCATACAGATATTAGGAAGCTCTTTCTGGTTTGACTAGTTGGACCTAGAGTTAGGGTAACTACCTCACTACTGTTGCATGCTTGCTCAAGCTCACTGAGACTGTCGCATGTCCACAGGATGGTGACTTTTTTACCATTTCTTGCTCACATACCAAGCTGTCATAGTCTTTTGTTCTTATTTTGCAATGTGATTCCATTTCACTCTGAGATGTGTTTGACTTCCATTATCTCAGTTTTTTTCAAGAGGCTGTTAACTGATAGCCCACTTTAAAACTGATCATTTTCTGATAACTGGTCATTTTCCAAGCCTCTTTTGTCTGATAGGCAAAGACCATAGACTGACATGTTTCATTTGCAGCAGTGAGTTTCATAATTAGTCTAATATTTTAAATGTATAAATAAAAAAATAATGTTTTAATGTCATGAACAGATAATTCTTCAGTTTGTGTGCTTAAAAGAGTTTCACCAATGGCTTTGCTATTAGATTGTAGCATGCTCCAAAAATCTGCTAATGGGAGCTCAGTGCTTTGCTCATGCCACGCCTTCTTTCTGGCACAGCACACATCTGTCAAGATAATGGAACACCAATTCCTCTGCAAAGGGTCTCTCGAACAATCATGAATGCCACGTAGTCTTAAGACATGTATCACTCATTAAAAGAGTTATTATTTTAAGTTTATTTATTTTATGATAGAGAGAGAGAGAGATCTCCAAGAGGGCCTTGTCGACCTGCAATCCTCCCCCAACCTTTCCACCAGCCAGGATCACCGATGTGTCCACAGGCCCTCCCAATGTGTTCAGTTCCACCCAGAGTCTGAACTCCGGGCGTTCCCATATGGCTCCAATATCGTGCAGTGGCACCTGATCACCTGGCCACTGCAGCTGGGCCTGGAGTTAATTTGTGCATGTTTACCTCCTCACCAAATCAGGAGTGTCTTCAGAGCGAGGACTCAAACTGTGATTGGCTGCGTGACCAAGCAGGTTGCCTTAGCCTCCGTGCCACCTGCTGCTCCTCTTCCCATTTTAATGCAATATCTGATACACGGTAGATATTTAATGTTTTATCTAATAAATATTGAATAAATTCAAGACGTTACTTTGGGCCTACATATGCTAAAGATAAAGGTTCGCTTTGTTAAGAATGTGAGGGCATGGGCCTGCTGTTGCCATGCGGGCTGGATTCCACATGAGTGACCAAGAAGTTCAAGTCCTGAAAAATGGCTTGAAAAACATGCTGGGGACACCCATCCTATACATGCATGTTCCAAATCCCCTGTGGAGAGTAGAGGAGAAGGGACTGAGGCATGGCCATCCTCCCTGGGGGTGATTTCTCACTTTTTCTCGCTCTCTCTTTTAGTCTTTCTGTGTGTGTATGTCTCTCCAGTGAGCACACACTACCTACAGCAAAAAGTAATAATAATAATGAAGAACGTGGGAGCCGAATAGGTAGATATTTACATATACGTGCATATAGAGAAAACAACAAAGAAACGGGAAAAATAAGAAAACACAATATTTTACTGAATTACATACAAAAATAAGTTTCCCCATCATCTACTTTTTTGGGGAGAGGTTATTTATTTATTTATTTATTTTTTTGCTATAGGGTGCGTGCGCTTGCCAGACAGACAGAGAGAGACAGAGAGACAGAAAGTGAGAAATTACCCCCCAGGGGGGATGGCCACACTGCAATCCCTTCTTCTCCATTATCTTCTCGGGATCTTGGGCACGCACGCACACACGCCTGGCGTGAGTTTAAGCCACTGGGTCCGGGACTTGAACCGTGGTCGGCTACATGGGAGTCCAGCGACATAGCCATTGCACTAACTGCTGGTCCCCCCACCTACTTTGATTTAGTTTAAAGAATAAAAAATAATTAGTTGAAGTATATTTTTCTATTTCTTTTTATATTGTACTAGCTACATCATTCTGTAAAGTGTCTCTCCAGAGAACAAAGAGAATAGCAATACTTTAAAGATACTTAGAGATCATATAGTACATAGCGCTAAATACAGAGCAGTTATTATAATAAATGCAGTATGTCTGTACTCTTACTGCACCCTCGTGCATATTTACACTGTAATTGAATATGTATTTGTTGTACACAAATCTATTTGCTCGGACTATAAGTGAAAGTCTCTGAAAGAATAATTTTCTAATGGAATATTTTGCCTCTCTGTACTCTCTCATAGCCAATGATAATATGAAGCTCCATCAGAGGATTCAATAGTATGGTCAAAAAATGTCATTTGTATTTGTTGCCTTTGGTCAACATCTGAGATTTCTAAATGGGAAACATTCCTAACGTAGCAGACTCCAGTAAATATGCTCAAAATACTTACTAAATTTTAGTTCCTAAAACCAAAATGATTTATATGTGCTTTTCTGTCATTTTAATCTATGATGTGGGCATTGGATTCCCACCTGGCTGACCTCGGTTTGAATACTGAACCTAGAAGCTTGCTTTCTCACTTTCTCTCTCTCTCGCTCTTGCTCTGTCCCTCTCTGGTCAAATTAAAATAAATAAATGAAAAAATAATAAAAAATCAAATAAAATCATTTTAAAAATTTAAATATATATATATAAATGTATATATTATGTGAATGTCTTTTTTTGGGGGGGAGTATGGTTTGCTGTAGAGCAAGTGTGCTTGACAGAGAGAGACAGAGGGAAGGTGAGAAATCATCCCCAGGGTTAAAGGACACACCACAATCTCTTCTTCATTTTCCTCCTGGGATTTTGGACATGAACACACACATACATACCTGATTTGATTTTATTATTATTATTTTTTTTTGGAGAGGTTTTTGCTATAGGGCGCGTGTGCTCACCAGACAGACAGAGAGAGACAGAGAGATAGAAAGTGAGAAATCACCCCCCAGGGGGAATGGCCATGCCACAATCCCTTCTCCTCCGTTCTCCTCTCAGGATCTTGGGCACGCACGCACACACAAGCGCCCGGCGTGAGTTTTAAGCCACCGGGTCCAGGATGTGAACCGCAGTCGACTACATGGGAGTCCAGCGACATAGCCATTACGCTAACTACTGGTCCCCACCTGTTTTGATTTTCAAGCAATCAGGTCTGAGACTAGAACTGCACCAGCCCTGTGAGAGTCCAGTGCCTTCACCACCATGCTACCCACTGGCCCCTCTCTGAATAATTTTTTACATAACTTTCTTGGTTAAACATGAAAAAAGTCCTTAAATTCTCTATTCTACCCTTCAACTAAAAGAGGGGGGATTTAAAAAAAATTGATATTTTTATGCAGTATGTGTTAGCTAAGAAAAAGACATATCTTTCTTCCTTCTAAATATAATAGTAATTCAAATGAAATAAATCATCTTTTTACAATGGTCTGGTTATATGGAAAATATAAAATATTCTGCTATGACTTTTACATTTATAGTATTATATCTCATGAATTCAAACTCAGTATTGAAAAATAGTGACTTTGAGTGACTGACAACATAGGCTCTCCTCTTGTAGGGACAAGGTTTTAGAGCAGAGACAAACAGTTTAACCTGTGTCTTGTTGAATTAGAAGGATCTGTGGCTTCTCCAAATGGAAATATTTGCCAGTTCGAAGATCAGTTAAATCAGTAACACACTGAAGGTGATTATGAACATGAGAGTGCATGACCAGGTATGGGAAGAGATGAGTGGGTCACGATGGAATCAGGTTTTTTTGTTTGTTTGTTTTTTACAGTTCAAGTCCCAGACCTGGTGGTTTGCTTTCTCACTTGTTGCCCTCTTTCTCTCTCTTTCTCTGTGTCTCTTTCTGGTCAAATTTAAAAAATAATAAATAAATAAATAAATAAACTCTCTGGGCCAGCAGGTGGCATGGTTAAGAGAACTAGATCCCATGTGGCTGATTACACAGCTCCAGTCTCTGACCTGAGGCTTGAAAAACATGCTAGCTGGGGACCAGCAGTTAGCGTAATGGCTATGTCACTGGACTCCCAGGTAGTCGACCACAGTTTGTGTCCCGGACCCTGTAACTTAAACTCAAACCAGGTGCGTGTACGTGCATGCCCAAGACCCAGAGAGGAGAATGGAAGAGAAGGGATTGCGGCGTGGCCATTCCCCCTGGGGGGTGATTTCTCACTTTCTGTCTCTCTGTCTCTTTGTGTCTTTCTGGCGAGCGCACACGCCCTATAGCAAAAACCTCCCTCCCCCCAAATAAAATAAAATAAAATAAAAAACATGCTAGGTGAATGTGTGTGCATACCCAAAATCCCAAGAGGAAAATGGAGAAGAAAGGATTGTGGTAAAGCCATCCCTCCCTGCCTCAGGTAGTGATTTCTCACTTTCTTCTCTCTCTCTCTTTCTATCGCTCTTTGGTGAGTATAGGCACTCTATAACAAACAACAAATAATGACAACAAAAACAGCTCTGAGAAATCGTGTATATTCATGCAGATGAAAAATGGTTTCACATGAAACTCGGGTTCAGATTTTACTGAAATATTTCAAATATATTTGGAGGTAGAAAGCACTATCACAATTAATAATGGGTTTGTGTGGATGGGTTGGCTCCGTAGTGCAGACATGTAGAACAATGGTATAGACTAGAGAAATAAACCCTAAAACATATAGCCAACCGATTTTTGACAAGGGGCACAAGATAATAGTCAGGAAAAGATAATCTCTTCAGCAAATGGTATTGAAAAAAACTGGGTAATCACCTGCAGAAGAATGAAACTGGACCCCTATCTCTCACCAAGAACTGAAATCAACATGAAATGTATCAAAGATCTAAACTTAAAACAATAAAACCACAGGTGGAAAACACAGGAGAAACTTTCGGACATTGGATGAGGCAGACTTCTGAAACAAAACCCCCAAAAGCACAGGCAATAATAACATCAGGTTATAAAGCTCCTGTACAGCAATAATTTGAGCAAATCGACAACCCTCAGACAGGGAGAATATATTTAAACATGTGCCTCAAATAAGGAACTGATAACCAGAATATACAGGGATCTCAAGCAGCTCATCTGGAAAAAAAAAATCAATTCAATTAAAAGATGGGCAAATGAGCTGAAGAGCCCACTGTCTAAGGAAGACACACTAACATCCAAAAAGCTTATGAAAGAAATGCTCAAAATCACTTATAACAAACATGCAAATGAAGACCATAATGAAATACCACCTAACTCCAGTTAGAATGGCTAAGATTAAAAAAGTAAAGAATAATAAGTGCTGGTGAGGCTTGGGAGAAAAGGGAACTTTCCTACATTAGTGATGGAAATGTAAATTAGTATAGCCACTGTGTAGAACAATATGGAGGTTTCTCAAAAAACTACAAATAGAACTCCCATCTGATCTAGCAATTCCACTCCTGGGTGGGTATCTACGCAAAGAATAGGAACCCAACAGGTTGGAAAAACACTTGCATATCCACGTTTATTGTGACTGTACTTACAATTGCTAAGACATGGAACCTACCCAAGTGTCCATGAACATATGAATGAATTGAAAAAATGTTCCACGTGTACACAATAGGATACAGCTCAGCTATAAGAAAAAATAATAATAAAAAAATTTAAAAAAAGAAACCCTGTCATTTGATAGAAAGTGGACAACTGAGGAAGATTTACTGCTAAGTGAAGAAAGCCAGACTGTAAAAGAGAGGCATTACATATTACCACTCAATATATAACAAATGTCTGCACTCTATGGCAGAAATGGAAAGAATGAAAGGTGTAAAGTCATGGAAAGCAACTATGGATACTGGAGACAGTGTGGAAGGAGGGTGGGAAATTGGAAGGGTGGAATGGAGGAAATCAAGAGGAAAAAGAAAGAAGCAAAACATTTTTTTTTTGAGAGGTTTTTGCTACAGGGCACATGTGCTTGCTGGAGAGACAGAGAGAGACAGAGAGACAGAAAGTGAGAAATCACCCCCCAGAGGGGATGGCCATGCTGTAATCCCTCCTCCATTCTCCTCTTGGGATTTCAGGCATGCACCCACACCCACTCCGTGTGAGTTTTAAGCCACTGGGTCAAGGACTTGAACAGCAGTTGACTACATGGGACTCCAGTGAGGTAACCATTACACCATCTGCTGGTTCCAAGAAGCAAAACATTTGAGGAACACAAAAATGGAAGATTGTCTGTTGATGGTAATGTATATGGTCTCTCTTTGACTGGACCGATGTTCAGTGTATTCATGATGGGGAAATTCATTCGGTATGCTTAATGATGCACAGCGATTGAATGTAAAAAATTTGATAATGATGATGGGAGGATGGTGCACATGCTAGACTCTCCTTCTGCTTCAAATCACCATAAACTGTCTAAATTTACACCATAAATTGTCTAAACATTGCATTAGTCCATAATAATGCTGGAGAAGAAAAAGTTACAAAAAAGAAACTATAGTAAACGTTCCTGAAAAAGAGAATGGAGAATAAAGAAAAATTTGAATATAGAAATAGAAATTACAAACTTAAAGTTACTCTAATTCCTGACTAAAGTTTCATGAATAAATTTTTAAAATATTATGCTAAGAGAAAAGTCAGTCACAAAAGACTATATATATCCTTATGATTGCATTCATGTGCATTAAACTCACTCAGGGTGCGTGTGTGTGCATGCCCAAGATCCAGGAGGAGAATGGAGGAGAAGGGATTGCAGTGAGGCCATCCCCACTGGGGGGTGATTTCTCGCTTTCTGTCGCTCTGTCTCTCTCTGTCTTTCTGGCGAGCGCACGTGCCCTATAGCAAAAACCTCTAAAAAAGAAAAAAAAAAAAAAAAAAAAAAAAAAAAAAAAGAATAGACAAGAGGAAGAAAGCAACACAAATGTGGGAAGCCTGTTAGGGCTATTTTAACTGGAAATATAAGGTTCAGTACCCTGAAGTGATTCAGATGTTGAGTGTAGACCCAAAATGGGCAAATGGATTCCATCTCCCTGTGCTGAAAACACAGTTTAGTGGGGACATTTAAGGTGTAGGGTACAGACACCTTAAATGTAATCCCTCTTGCCCAGAGCTAATGTCATTGCTACCCAAATACTCACCTAGGAATTGGGAAAGGCCTGCATTCTCAGACTGGGAAAGTAAGTGTCAAAGGGGATAATTAAAATAAATCTATACAAAAATGCATCTCAGAAAAAAGTTACCTAGCATCAAAAAAGATAAACTTCCAAAGAAAAAAATTACATTTTATTACCTACAAGGAAATAGGAATCCAAATGTCACCAGTCACATAAAATGAGAAACACCAACCAAAAGACCCTATTTTTATAATTCCTCAGAGATTTCCTCAGTGGGAATATCTGACATGCCGTTATTTCTGGAGATGCAGAAATAAGCACACACACTACTGATGTCAATGGAAAGGCACTTCCGTAAGATGATGAAGAGTATCTGCTGAAAGTAACAGCAAAGATTGTATTCAGAGGTGATGAGATGTAAAACTTGTCTTTAGTCCTAAATAAGATATGGTGACTACTATTTCTAACTCATACCACACTATACTGAAGGCCTGCGTTAGCACTATACAATGTGATAATTCATAAGACAAAACATATAAGGTAGCAGAGAAATAGTAATTCAGTATATTATCGGTCATATGTCCTCTATTATGCCTTTATATGGAAAAGATCACAAAATCTACAAACATAATACTAGAACCAACAATAGAGTTGATCAATAAAAACAGTGGAATTATAGATATTATATTAAGCACTGTATACCAATATATTAAAACACCGTGTTGAAATAGATGATGTCTTGTGTGAGCAGGTAGTGTGGAGGTTAAGGAGCCAGAGTCCCACATGGTTGACTATGGTTCATGTCCCAGACCAGGCAGGTTGAAAATCTTTTTTTTTTTTTTTTTTTTTTTTTTTTGAGACGGTTTTTGCTATAGGGCATGTGCGCTCCAGGGAGACAGAGAGAGACAGAAAGACAGAAAGTGAGAAATCACCCCCCCGGGGAGATGGCCAAGCCACAATCCCTTCTCCTCCATTCTCCTCTCGGGATCTTGGGCATGCACGCACACGCGCCCGGCATGAGTTTAAGCCACCAGGTCCAAGATGCGAACAGCGGTCGACTACATGGGAGTTCAGTGACATAGCCATTACGCTAGTTGAAAATCTTGACAGGCTTATGTGCATGCATGCCCAAATCCCAACAGGAGAATTGAGGAGAGGGGGTTGTGGCAAGGTCATCCCCCTGGGGTAGGAAAATTTATCACATTTCCTCTCTTCATCTCTCTCCAGTGAGTGAATTTGCTCTATGGCAAAAATCTAAAAAGAAAGAACAAATGTGTAATGTCTCGTCTAAAATCACTGCAGGAAGAAATTATGAAATTAGATAAACCTCTATGTGTGTGTATATATATATATATATATATATATATAGAGAGAGAGAGAGAGAGAGAGAGAGAGAGAGGGAGAGACAGAGAGAAACAGAGAGAGAGAGACAAAGAGAGAGAGAGAGGTTTTTGCTATAGGATGCATGTGCTTGCTGAAGAGACAGAGAAAAGACAGAAAGTGAGAAATGACCTCCTAGGGGGATGGCCACACAGCAATCCCTTCTCCCCTATTCCCCTCTCAGGATTTTGGGCACACGCACACACATGCACCCATGCCTGGTATGAGTTTCAAGCCGCTGGGTCCAGGACTTGAACCACAGTCAACCTTGTGGGAACCCAACAATGAAATCACTATGCCATCTACTGATCCTGAACCACTACATTTTAAATCAATTGAAATAATAGTGAAATATTTTCTCTCAAAAAATAAATCCCCAGACCTAGGAGGTCTTAAAGATAAGTTCTATCAAATTTCAATTCTGCTAGATTATTATACACTGTAATAAGATTCATGTAAAAAATGATTCAACTCTCACAAATGGAATAATCCTTTATGCAAAGTAGATATTCATGAATTAAATATTGAAAGAGAAAGAGAAGTAAGGAATTTCTAAAGTATTTTCTCTTAGAATCGTAGTGTTAGTCTTCTGTCATCCTTCTAACATTTATCCCAGACAATTTCACTCTAGTCTTAAACTGTGGCCACTCATACCTACATGCTACGGTATAGCACGTATCAGTGAGTCCAGTGTTTGCATCTGAAATTCTCTCCTATATTAGAATACTTATGTGAGTTCCTTTAGAATTCTTCCCAAATTTATCAAGCACTCCGTGTTCATAATCAAACTCCTAGCCATTCTCTAATAATCTACCTCTCACTTGATCATTTTCGTCTCAAGAAACAGTAACATCAGTGGCTCAAAATTCAAACTGGAACTACTTGATATCTCCAACTCCACCTCATCCCACACGGCCACCACCTGGTCCTCTCAGTTCTGTTACAAAACGCTCCGTAAACTTGATGCACCTCCAGCTTCTGTTCTGAAGAACTAAGAGAGCTCCCATTCTCTGGCACTTAGGATTTTTCTTTGTTTTTTAAATATATTAATAGTAGGGACTGGCAGATGGCATGGTGGATAACGGCGCTGGATTCCCACATGGCTGACTGCAGTTTGAGCCCCAGACCTGGCAGCTTGCTTTCTCACTTTCCCTTTCTCTTTCTTTTTGTCTCTCTCTGGTCAAATTAAAAAAATAATAATAACAAATGGAATAAAATAAAATAAGCAATTCTTTAAAATATATATTGGGACCAGCAGATAGCATAATAGCTACGTCACTGGACTTCCACGTAGTCTACCGCAGTTTGAGTCTCACACTCAGTGGCTTAAGCTCACACAGGGCACATGTGTGTGCGTGCCCAAGATCCCAAGAGAATGGAGGACAAGGGATTGCAGTGTGGCCACCCATCCCTGGGGGGTGATTTCTTGCCTTCCGACTCTCTGCCTCTGTCTGCCTTTCTGGCGAGCACATGCCCTATAGCAAAAACCTCTCCGAAAAAAGAAAAAAAAATATGTATATATACATACACACACACACACACACATATATACACACACACACCCATACACGCACACACACAGATAGATAGATAGATAGATAGATAGATAGATTAATAGTAAAAATTTAATTCTCACTCCCCTGTTTAACATTATTCAATAAGTTTCTTTGGATTTAAAATAATATTTAAAATCTTCAGTTTGTCCTTTAAAACTTTGACCATGTCCCTTCCCTCCTTAACTATTACACTCCAGTCACACTGGTGTTCTCCCTGTACATATCTTGAAAGTGTCAAACTATTTCACAGGTAGGCTCTTTGCATCTTACAATTTCTTACCACTCTTCACATGAGTTACCTATATGAATTACTATTATTAACAATTCCTTTGTAAGTTCCTTTGTACCCTTTTGAAACATGAGATCACCAAATTATTCTCTATTAATTACTCTATTTTTCTTTTATAGCACTTGTTGGAGACTAAAGTTCGGTCATTATTCACGTTTTTATTTGGTGAAGTCATTACCATAGTTTTTTTTGGGGGGGTTGTTTTTGTGTTTTTTGTTTGTTTGTTTGTTTGTTGTTAGTTTTTATTCTTTTTGTTTTGCTATAGGGCACATGCACTTGCCAGAGAAACAGAGAGAAGGAGAAAATGAGAATTGACCCTTTAGCAGGGATGACCACACTGCAATTACTCCTCCTCCAGTCTCTTCAGGATTTGGGGCACAAATGCCTGGTATAATTTTCAAGTCACCAGGTCTGGGACTGAAAACACTAAGGCATCCATGTGAGATCCAGCCCTTGAACCTCATCACCTGCTGGCTCCTCATAAATGTGCAATCTATACCATTGGCTCTCAAGTACACAGCACTGCGCCTGGTACCTGGCAAGCAGGCAACAAATGTTTCATATATAAATGAGAAAATGAAAGGAAGCAATTAATATTTGTGTGAAAAAATAATAGTATATCCCAAATTTTTAAAAAAAATTCATATATTGAATGGTAACTAAAATAAATATAACTTTTTTCAACAATATCATCATGTATGATATAATGTAATTCACCTAAAACAATGTGTTTAAATATGCAAAATTATATTTAGTTTTTACTCTACTTTAAACATTAAAGAAATTAAAGTCTGTTAATTTTTCCTTTTGTTACATTTCAAAGAGCTAAATCATTCAGTCTGAGAAAGAATATTAACATAGATATGATGTGTAAGTCCCAGTAGATAGGATAAAATATTTAAACATTCAAATTAAATTAGATATATAAAAGCCATCAAAACTTGTCATTTGACAACGCCTAAGTACATTTTTTGAAATACGAAAATGAAGCTTTAACATAATGAAGATTAGTTAGGAGACCCCATGTAAGAAATAAATATGAACTATTCAAAATGTTTCATCTCAGTATTTTTAGAGGTTACTTTAAATTAGTGTTCTATAAAAATGAGTCATTCTATTTCTTAGAATATTCTAAATGAAAAACTGAAATCTAAAAACATCAACTTCTAAAAAGTATACTTAAGAAGTGGGCATCATTTATATTTTTATGACTAAAATATTTTTAAATTTAATTTTATTTTTTCTCTTTTAATTAGTTTAAAAAGACTCAGGGCTTCTCTAGTCCTGTTCTAATTACAACAGAAATTCAATGTGATTTTTCTTGTGTTAAATATACATTTAATTATCAAAGTGGCAAAGTCTGTTACCAGTCAGTCTGCAGACAGTTTTAAAGATTGGAGTCTTTGGCTCCAGAAGAGTTCAGGGTTAAAAAGTTTAAATTGAGACCAGCTGTTAGCATAATGGCTATGTTGCTGGATTCCATGTAGTCGACTGGGGTTCGAGGCCTGGACCCAGTGGCTTAAAATCACACAGGGTGCGTGTGCATGCGTGCCCAAGATTCTGAGAAGAGAATGGAGGAGAAGGGATCGTGGCGTGGCCACCCCCCGGGGGGTGATTTCTCGCTTTCTCTCTGTCTCTCTCTTGTCTTTCTAGTGAGCACACATGCCCTATAGCAAAAATCTCTCCCCCAAAATTAAATAAATAAAGTTTAAATTTAAGCCAGCAGGTGGCATGGTGGTTGGGGTTGTGGACTCCCACATGACCACATGATCCACTGCAGAGTCTTGAACCTGGCACATTGCTTTCTCACTTTCTCTCCCTTTATCTCTCTCCCTCTCTCTGTCTCTCTCTGGTAAGTGCACTTGCCCGTCAGCAAATTAAAAAATAATAACAATAATAAATAAAATTAAGTCTTAATTCTAAAAAAAAATTACCAGTGTAAAAAAAATTAAATAATGTTGTCTATTCTCTTGCTAGAGTCATGCGATACGTTTTTAGTTGTCCCTTTTTCATCTATATATGGAGTTTGACATTTTCAAATGTAACAATAATAAGTCTTCTAAAAATTTAGAAATGCTATTTTGAAAGCCCAATAAATGAGTACGAAAATTATTTAAAGCAGCAGTTCTCAAAGTTTTTGAATTCATGATATCTTTACACCCTTAAAGTTATCAAGAAACTCCCTCAAATTTTACTTTTCATATAGGTTATATCTACTGTGATTGAAATTAAAATAAAGAAAAAATTAAATATTTATTTATAAATTTGTTTTTAAAATGACAGTGGTAAGCATATTACATGTTAACATAAATAACATTTGTTATGCTAAATAACAATAATTCTCCAAAATTTAATGATTAGCATTGTTTTACATATGTATTAACAGAAGAGCGCAATACAAATACTGTTTCTAAATTGGATCTTTTGCTATATATTCCTTGACTTGGAGCATATAAAAATTAGACTTTCTGGATAACCATATATTTTAACTGTATCCTCAAATTTGATGAGTAATAGGGTCTTTTGTTTGTTTTTGTTTTTAAGGTTAATCAAAACATGGAATCTGACACCAGATAAATAAACTTTTCCTACCACATTGCATTAAAATTTCTTGTTCTTCCTTGCATTTCCAATGCATCTCAGTCCTTCCCTGGTAGTACAGTGGTTAGGATTCGTGATTCTCAAATGCCTCTTACTCATCAGTAATGTTGCGCATTAATCATCTGGAAAATAATAGTTCACTGAGTTACGCGTGTCTTCCAAACACTGACACATTTGATTATACTGTTCATGTTTATTTATGTCAGTGAGTATGTGCATTTGCTGGAGAGAAGAAAGAGAGAAAGTGAGAAAGCACTGTCCCCCTTAAAGAATGGTCATGCTGCTATCCTTTCTCCTCCGTCTCTCCCTTCTTTAGGGATTTTGGGCATGCATGTACATGTGCCAAGCATGTTTGTCAAGCTGCTGTGTCTGGGACTAGAACTGCACAGTTGGACACGTGGGAGTCACCTCATAACCACCAGGCCATGGGCTGAATGACACAATATTTTTAAAAATTGCATTTGCTAATTTCACCACCAATCTTATCAAAAAGTCTTATCTGAAGGTATCTGCTAAAAAAAAAGTTCAACTGTTTAACTTTCACAGAAAAGCTAAATTGGATCATTGAAATATAATCGTTATTTTTCTTAAAGCTATAGACTCAGTTCACATTTGAGAAGGGATCTGCCGATTACCGATGCAAGAATAAAAATGATTTTTTGCTCATTCTTTGGCTTGTACCATGAGCAAACCAGTTAGTTCAGCCTATAACTCAAAACAGATAATCAACCATTTCTCTCCATAATGGTTTCATTAGCCAGTTCATTCTGCCATAATAAAAAATTGTAGACTTTAACTTAAACAGCAGAAATGTGTTTTCTCACAGTTCTGGAGGCCAAAGTCTAAGATCAGGATGTGGCATGGTTTCGTTCTGGGGAAGGCTCTTTCCCAGCCTTGTAAATGGCCGGCTTCCTGTGGTGTGCTCACACGACCTCTACTCACGCAAGAGCAAGTAGAGAGAGAGAGATGGAGAAAACTCCTTTTTTAAGACCACTAGTCCTTTTGGATTATGGCTCTGCCCCTGTGATTACATTTAAATTGAATTACCTCCTAATGGTTGCCTTTAAATACAGTCAAATTGGGAGATCGGTCTTCAACCTAAGAATTGGGATGAGATGCTATTCAGCCCATACAGTAGTGGTCATAGTTTGGTGCGCAACCGAAGTGCTTAATGAATGTTCCCTATTCTATTACAAAGAACACTGAAAAAGATTGCTCTCAATCATAAATTAGTAGTGAAATTAATAACTTTTACTGATTAGTGAGGACCGTTTTATGTGAAGTTGCCTTTGTTGCTGTTGTTTTGAGAATGGTGAAGAATACAATAATTACTGTACACTGATTGGAGTTCTTTGGTTTAATGTTAGGTTTTATTAATTTTTCCAACTATTGTATTTGCACTACTAGTGTAATCATCTCAGAAGTTAAAGAGGTGAAAAAGATTATAATAGTATTATAATAATAGTTTCACTGGAAGGGCCTGGGAATGCAGGGGCCCATATAAATCATCCCTGAAAGCCCATTGATTAAGAAATTCAAAATATCGCTGACATGAAAAATAATGGAGACATGTTAAAACAAGAAAGAAGACTTTGAAGAAGATCCAGCTAGCCAATTCTGGGACAATTTTAACATCATTCAAAATAAATAATAACAGTAGTAGATTATTATGTATTAAATAAAGAATTCATGTACCATATTGACTAAATGGATAAATAAATTAAAGACGAAGGAAAGCTCTGATTTATTGGAGAGAGTCCAATGATAAATACAGTAGGAATGGTTGAATTAGGGCATCATCTGTGAGCCATGACAAAAATAA
This sequence comes from Tupaia tana, assembly GCA_026018925.1. Taxonomy (NCBI): domain Eukaryota; kingdom Metazoa; phylum Chordata; class Mammalia; order Scandentia; family Tupaiidae; genus Tupaia; species Tupaia tana. The sequence continues at coordinate 15,445,388 of JAKSZU010000019.1, read as the reverse complement.
TTTCAGTAACCAGAATCCAAAATGACCTTCAATTATTTTATGTCCTGGTATTCATATCCTGGCTTACTCCCTTCCCATGATGAAAAAGGTTGTTTGTATAACCAACAGGATATAGCAGAAATGACAATTTGTGATTTCAACAGCAAGGCTATAACACGTATTGAAGCTTTTACCTTTTGTCTCTTAGATCACCCACTCTAGGACAAGTTGTTTTCCATGTTAAGTGGAAACACAAGCAGCCCCGTGGACAGGCTCTCATGCCAAGGAACTGAAACCATAGATCAGCTAGTCAGTAACTGAGGCCTCCTGTGTGTCAGCCACCTTGAGAGCAAATCCTTCAACTCCATGAAGTCTTCAGAAAGCTGTAGCCTGAGATGACAGTTCTATTGCCAACGCTGAAAAAGAACCACCTTGTAAAGCAGCTACTGAATATGTGACCTACAGAAACTGTGACACAATAAAAAGTTATTATTTTTTTTTTTATTTTATTTTATATTTTTTTTGGAGAGGTTTTTTTCGCTATAGGGCGCGTGCGCTCTCCAGACAGACAGAGAGAGACATAGAGACAGAAAGCGAGAAATCACCCCCCAGGGGGGATGGTCACGCCGCAATCCCTTCTCCTCCATTCTCCTCTCGGGATCCTGGGCACGCACGCACACGCGCCCGGCGTGAGTTGTAAGCCACCGGGTCTGAGACGCGAACCGCGGTCGACTACGTGGGAGTCCAGCGACATAGCCATTACGCTAACTGCTGGTTCCCAAAGGTTATTTTTTTTAAGATATTACATTTTGAGAATCATTTTTTTCCTACAGAAATATATAATAATAATTAACTTTTGCAAGATTATTCATTAATTTAAAACTAGAAATAAGAATTTGAAGAGCTACGATATACTTGCACAGTTACAAAGTATCTCCCTACAAATTGTTTATTAATTATAAGGAGAAACGATTAACTTTCCAGAAGTCAAAGAGGGGAGAAAGAAAAAGATAAAGAGAAAAAGGAGAAGAAGGAGGGACAAGGGTGAGTATAGAAAGGAGAAAGAGGGAGTCTTGGAAATACTTTCATATCATTGATATGAAATGATATCAAAATTAAAAGTCGAAGAAAAGAAATTGATGTGTGTATATTACATCTTGAATATATTTAGATATTTGATATGCTTGTGTACACATATATGCTCATTTACAGTTCATAAAATAAACAAATCTTTTATGAAAGCATAACTTAAACAATGAGAGAAACCAATTTAAGTACAATAAAATTCTATTTAAACAAAACATTTGTTGGATTAAGTTTTCTGTAAGTAAAAAACATGTAATTGTCTAATTAGTTGATTATAATCACCAAAGATTACTATGAATAAAAAACCCAGACCTATAAAAGGAAACTTCAAAAATTTTACGAAAAAATGAAATTAAAATATGGTTTATTTTGGTGCAAAAAAGTAATTGAAAGCCACTCGTAGTTGTTTCATAATATATATTTTCCATAAACTTTTTGAAGATTTTTTTTTATCTCAACCATGGATAAACATATCAGCTCTGGAGACCAAAAACTTGGGTTCAAATTGTACATTTTTTTCCAGTTTACAAGCTAAATGACTACGGACATATTATATGATAGCTCTGTAAGTAAAGTAAGAATAGTCATCATAGATTCCTCTTGTCTTGCTCTACAGATTAAATGGGTTCATGTACATCAAATATTTAGAAGTACACCTATGAGTTTAGTTTCTTTGTTTTTGATTGTTTTAAAAAGTAAAAAAAAAAAAAATGTAATAAAATTTAGGCCAGTAATAGTAGATATCCTGAACCTCAAATGCTCACTATGAGTTGTAGACACTAGACAATAATACTTAATATACCTCCTCAAGAGAGAGAGAGAGAGACAGGAGGTAAGAAATCATCCCCCAGGGAAGATGGTCATACTACAGTCCCTTCTCTTTCATTTTGCTTTTGGGATTTTGGGCACACACACACATGCACACACACACACACACCTGGCATGAGTTTGAAGCCACTGGGTACAGGACTTGAACCACAGTTGGCCATGTGGAAGTCCAATGACATAACCATTACACCATCTTCTGGTCCCCCAGTGTCTATTCTTAGCATCTATAGAACAGAGTTCAAGCCAGGCCCAAGCAACCTCAGTGGCAAATCACCCTAGGCTACCATATAATAATCGACATTTAACAAAGCATGTAGTAAGCCGGAATTGACCTTACTATTCAAGTCTAGAACCCTCTCCAGTGATAAATATAAAAATATTTCTGTCTCAAATTCTACACAGGAGAGTCAATACTTAAAATCCAGTTGGATGCTTCAAAATAATTCAAGTATTTTGAAAACTATTTTAATTCATTTACATTCTGCAATTGGAATTAAAGTGTGATGGTGTGGTGTCAAAGTCCTTTTTCTCTTTTTTCTTTTTTTAAGGTTTTGCCATAGGGGGCATGTGCTCACTGGAAAGAGACACAGAGAGAAAATGAGAACCTGGTGGGGGGAGGTAGTGGTGACTAGACCACAATCCCTCTCTTTTTTTTGAGAGAGAGAGAGATTTTTGCTATTGGGAATATGCTCTCACCAGAGAGAGAAAACAAGGAATTAGAAAGTAAAAAATATCCCCCCCCCCCCAGGAGGGATGGCCACTCCACAATCTCTTATCCTCCATTCTTCTCTCAGGATTTTGGGCGTGCATGCACAGGTGAGTATTTTAAGTTGCCAGGTCTGAAACTCGAACTGCAGTAGACTATGTGGGAGTCTAGCAACCTAACTCTTATGCCATCTGCTGATCCCTATACCACAATCTCTTCTCCTTCATTCTCCTCTCAGGATTTGGGGCACAGATGCACAAGCACCGAGCGTGAACTTCAAGTCACAGGGTCCAGGGTTCAAACCACAGTCAGCCATGTGAGAATCCAGTGCTTTAATCACCATACCGCCTGCTGCTCCTCACAGGTGGTATGGTGATTAAAGCACTGGATTACACAGGTTCAATCCTGTGGCTAGTGGTTAAGGGAGCCAGATTCCACATGGCTGACTACAGTGTGAGTCCCACTGTTATGTCTGAAAAACACACCGGACACATTTATGTGAGTGCCCAAAATTCTGCCAGGATGGAGACACAGAGAAGGGATTGTGAAGTGACCATCTCTCTCTCTCTCTCCCTGACAAACACATGTATGCTCTGGGAAGAAGAAAAAAAGAAAGAAAAACAAAGACAACTGATCCAATCTCAACTTTCGATTGTGCTAGTGTTGAAACACTGATGTAGAGTATATCTTTGTAAACCAGTGTTCCGTAATTCAGTCTAAAACACAACAGTGTGAAAACACCGCATTAACAAGAGCACATATATTTTTGCCTTTGTTTTTAGAGATAATTTTTCTTTAGTAAGTAATTCTTGGCTGTTCTGTACTTGTTTACGTGAAGGTACTTCAAAAAATGCTTAGAGGAAATGGAATTAAAACGAGCTTATTTAGTTGCGAAAAGTTTTGAAATCTATTCGTAATTTCTTTCATAAGCATCTTCATAAACTTTTTGAAGACCCTTGTATAGTATTTTGTTTTGTTTTTGAATTCCTCCTTTCATTTTTTATTTTATTTTATTTTTTACAGGCCAGGAGGGTGTCTGATACATTATTTCAATTCCTTTTGCTAACCAGTATTCCTGGGTCTGTTCATGACGGACAAAGTCACTATCCTCTCTGAACACCAAGTTTCTTCTCAAGTTTGGGAACGATGACAGGTTCTGATTCTCAGAACCTCTAAGTAACATTTTTGAAGTACATCAGGGCCATGAAGTAGGCTTAGTGGAGGGTCTCCAGACTCTCTTCTCTTGCTGAGACAGAGGGAGTTGCTCTCTATGTATCTGGCTCCATAGTTTCCACTATGTGTAGAAATGTGGGTAATGGGGTAATACGTTCCTCTACTAAAAGATAACAGTATTTGCAAACTACTGTACCACACTAAGTTCTCTTCACATTTTAAAATAAATTACAATTTTACAGAGAATTTTTATGAGTAAATGTTTTTGAATGCTTTAATTTTATTATCATACTTGGGCAACCCCTTTACATTCAAAATTATCCTATGTCAATTGGCAACATACTAACTTATTTTCTTTCACTGTGTATTTCTTTTATGTCTTCTTATTTTTCCTTTTTTTTTTTTAATTTTGGCATATGGTGCATGCACTTGCCGAAGAGAGACAGAGTGAGAGAGGGAGAAAAAGAGAGAGGGAAAGAGACAAAGCACCTCCAGAGTGAGGCCTGATCATGCTGCAATCCCTTCTCCTCCATTTCTCCCTCCTGTCTGGATTTTGGGCACACAGGCAAATGCACTTGGCATGCATGCCTTGGAAAGGATAATATTCTTTCTTCATTTAAGAAGCTGACAGAAGTTAAGAATAAACGTGTTTATAAATTAGTGTAATAAAAGTAGACATTCATAAGGATCGATGTGCCTTTAAGAAAGGCATCTAAATGATTTCAGGGGTGGCAGGGAATGCTGGCAGTTTAGTTGTCCTGATTGGAATGTGGGCTAAGATAGATGTTCTAAGGATTTTTCCAAGAAAAACTGAAAAGCCAGACTTTATATAAATCATTCCAATTCAAAACTATTGTCAATTGACATAATAATGCTTTTAAATACAGCGTAGGCCAAGCCAAACACATCTGTAGGACATTGGTCCAAGACTGCTAGTTTGGAACTTCTGAATTAAAAATCGTTAGGCATGTTTTAAAAAGTTCAATTTTGGTTGCTATCATACTGGGGCCAGTATCCTGATATGCTTATTTAAGTGGTTTTATTATAATGTGACTATGAAGAGGAGCAAGAGTAAGAAAGGACTGAAAAGAGGCTTTTCAGACGGGAAGCAAAATCAAAGGTAAATTTGGTCTGTTTTCTTTTTAATCCCGTAAGAATTTTGACTTACAATGCATATTACTTTTTTGCCTTTGAGGCTAAAAAGTCATTGCTCTGAACAGCTCAAGAATTATGACCTGACCTTCTATCTACTTGTTCCGAGGAATTGAGATGCTTCTCGAACAGAGACTCCTTTTCCCTGGGGACTATTCGGTGAACACCGAAATGTGTACTGAAATTGAGGGCAAAATCTCTCAGCTGTGAAAAACAACTTCTTTATCCATTTGTCCCTTTGTTCAGCTTTCTAATTTTGAACTGTAGATTGTAAAGCACACACAGAGGTAATTCTATTCACCAGCGACGAATTGTGTTAAATAGGGTAGGTTTTTAATTTTTTTCTATAAAAGGAAAAACAGATTACAGCTTTAAAATTTTAGCTACGTATGAGGCAGTCACAAAGGAACAATAGATTAATCTATATAGCCAGCCACTTTATCTGAAGAAAAGAAAATCTACTCATAATAATTACCCCTGGTGAGTTGTTTAAGATATGGAAATACAGCAGAAAAGATGTTGATTGATTGCTATGAATTTTTGGCAGCTGTAGTCTTTGAAGCATGAAATACATTAGTATTGTCTCCTAATGCCTTCAATAATTGTAGTGAATTGATGTTTGTCTTATGAAAAGGGTGCTGAATTTATTCCTAAAATAGCTGGTGGCTGAACAATTTAAAATACATATGTAAAATGACCTCTATTTTCAACTGACACCTAACCAAGGACTATGACAGAAATAATTTGTATTATAGCATAATTAATACAGGTATAATTTAATGTTCATTATTGAAATACTTCTGTCCTTTACAAGTTATTAAACATTATTATTTGCTTCCAGTTAAATTTATTACATCATTCTATTTTCAGTATTAAAGTCTTCTATTGTAAAGAGTGAGAGTCATGTAGTTAAAAGAAAATGAAGTCGTTTTTAGGCAGTGCATTTGGTTGTTCGGTGAGGCTTTTAAAGTTTTTTTTTTGTTTATTCATTTCAATCATTAAACAGCATTCAAAGCAAGATGACAAAATGACAGAATTTATTACATAGCAGGAGAATTTTCTTTTAACTAGTTTTCCTTAAGTATAACCAGATGGGATAAAAGTAAATGGCTTACTTAATGACGATTAGGAAAGTTTAAGTCATTTCAGCGTTTTGGATACGTAGTATATGGCTTTTTTTTTTCTTTCTCTTATGTTATGACTAGAAAATAGTTTAATTATTTCAGAACTGCACATGCTGCAAATTTAGTATATTTCCTTTCTCAAGCAAAATCCATTGAGATAACAATATTTGCAGGTTTAATCTTTGCATAAAAATGCAAGATATTTTTTCCAAAACACATTCACTTCTATCATTTCTTTCTTTTATTTTTGTCTCTAAACCACACACTAAAACTTTTCAGACAGATATTACCATCATCAAGAGAAGGTGAAATAACCAGGCCCAGAACCAAAATTTAGCCTTACTTGCTTTGTATCCATGCTGCCTACATATTTATGCATTGTAAGTTATATTAATTATTTATAAATGTCTGTTAGATCTTTTAGAAAATTGAAAATGTTGAAATCTTTGTGCAGGTAGGTTTAAGGTTATGTGTATGAGAGAGACTGAGACTAAGAGAGGGGGAACTTAGGCTAGAGAAGTGAGAAACCAAGACAGTGTGCATATTTCCCACCTCTAAAGGTTATGGCTTAGGGAACTGAATGACACACCTAACCCCAGCCTTAGAGACTGTGGACAGGAGTTCACAAAAGACCTGAATCCATCTATGGTTCTGCCTCATGCTTAGTTCCTGCTAATAAATTACAAACAAATGATAAAATGTTTTCATTTATTTAATTTAGAATTATTTACTTAATTTTATTTATTTATTTTTCTTTAACTTTTTAAATTTCAATTTCTTTATACATTCAATCACATGTTACTTAGCTTGCAAAGTGAATATTCCAACATGTGTACATTTCTCACCAGTCCAGTTAACAATACTATAAAGTTATCTTCAATGGATAATAACCCATTTCTTTGTCCCATAAATGACTTGCTTCTCTATTTTTCTCCTTAATGTCCTTCCTCAGATTCTGCTCCTTCCTGCACCCTCTTCCCACACTGTATTTGGTATTCACAACCATTTACTATGTTTCTATATCCTTTAGTCATTCAGTTTCGGCCATAGAGTGCAGACACTTGGTATACATTAAGTGGAGACATACAATGTGTCTCCTTCATACATAGCCTGGCTTCCTTCACTCAGCAGTAAATCTTCCATATTCATCATAAAATATTTTTAGAAGACTATATAAGGAACTTTCAAGAAATATATTAATGAGCGGCCCAGTGTGTGGTGGATAGCTCACTGATGCTCTCAATTCAATAAGAAATGGTTTTTATATTGTATTCTAAAAAAGGAGGGATCTGTTCCCCGTGGAATGTTTGGGCAAGAAAAGCAGTGTTTCACAGAGGTCCGTTAGGATCTAGTCTAGAACTAGACAGCTGTATAGCTGGAAGACAAGCAAATATCACTTTCTAGACGAAATGTCTGCAGTAAGGGGAAAAGCCACAGTATAGACTCCGAGAAGCGTAAAGTGAGGGATTCCTGCTCGTCGGTGAAAAAAAAAAATGCTAATGCCACATGGAAGTATTTGACCTATTTGAGTAGTTTAATTGTATAACCTCTCCTTTTTTCTAAATCCTCAAAATCTTCAGTAAAGTCTGTATCACATACTTTTGTGTTTGTGTGCATTGTCTGCATCTGTGTGCGCATGTGTGTGTGTGTGTGTGTGTGTGCGTGCAAGACGGAGACCAAGAGTGATAAGAGAGATAGAATGACAGAGATAAAGAGACGATGAATCAGAGAGACAAAAAGAGACAGAGAAGAAGAAAAGTTTTTAGAATAAATTGTGCTGATTTCTGTTTTCTGATTGACATGAAGGTGATATTCATTATCCATACCACAAATTTATGTTGAGGAGCTTGAGAGTAAAGGAACCACTACTAAGTGAACTATCTATCTACTTATCTATTTTATAATCCTAGAATGAAACAATGTTCTAAGCACTGTACCGGGATGTATGTATGTATCATACTAGTAAGTATGTATAACAATGAAATAATGCAGATAAGTAGAAATGAAACTCTAAAATCTTTTTTTTTTTTTTTTTGTCAGAAGATGCATATATTTCAGGAGGGGACAGAGACAGAGACAGGGAAAGCGAGAAAGCACTCCCCTGGATGGCTGTCACATCTCAATCTCTTTTCCTCCACTTACTCCACTTTTGGGATTCTGGGCACATGGCATGTTTATCAGCCTGCTGGATCTGGGACTTGAACCATACAGTTGGTCATGTGGGACCCAGGTGCCTTAGTCCCCACACCACTGGCTTTCCAAGAAATATAACTTTCATACTGGGTCATTTTAAATTTCAGTTAAATATAAAACATGAAGTATAAAAAAGGAAAAAAAAGTAAGTCTTCTCATTCTTTTGTGAGAAGTTATAATTCTAGTCAGAACTCAACTAGGAGGACCATCGCTTCAGGAAAAAATAAAATCTATGTATAGCGCATGCCAGTCTCTATTAAAATCTGAAAGACAACAGGATCTCACTGGTGAGAGAGGAGTTCCATATGATTTTTGCTTCATTTTTTTGGAACTTAGTAAGAGACCTCTGACATTTGTCTTGGTTTCTATTTAGTGCCCAAATTAAGACTGAAGGCTTATAATTCTTCTCAATTACAAACAAAATAAAACAGAGAAAATTGCAATATCTCCCTCAACAGGGCTGTTTTGTTAGCTGATACAGTATATGTAAAGAACTTAGATTGCACTTGACAAAAGACAAGCATTCAGTAATTATGAAATGTTTTCTTATTAATAAAATTACTATTAAAGTATCATAATTATAAATATCTCGTAGGGAAAAAAAAAAGCACATGGTTTTGATAAACTTTGATTTATCTGAAGGAACAAGACAGATGGTCATTATATTTGTTGCTGCAACCCTGCCAGGATTTTCTACCTGAAAATAGCTTTGCCTGACAACAGTCTGTCTGGTTATTCCTCTCTTGACCTAATCAGTAGTTACCTAAAAAAAGTCCCTTTTATTTAACCAAGCATATGCTTTTCTGCATGATTTTTCTTTCTTTTAAAAACATGTCTATGTATTTTCATTGAACATTAGTGCTAGTGAAAACAACATTCATGTTCACAAATATTTTCTACTTTTAAAATATTCTGACATTTTTTATTTAGTAAAGATGGCAGTTCAAGTAAAAATTAAACCAGGACTAGCACTGTAGCCTTGTGGTTAAAGGAGTCAGATCCCACATGGCTGACCAAGGTTTGAACCCCAGCCCCGGAGGCTTGAAAAGCATGCTGAGCACATGTGTGAGTAGGCCTCAACTCCTGCCTGAGCGAAGGAATGGAGGTGAAGAATGACAGCCTAATCGTACAGTGCTGGAGTGGGTGGTGGTTTATTTCCCTTCTTCTCTCCTTCCCTTTTTTCTCTTTGACAAGCCTTCTGGCTTTAAAAAAATCAATCACTCAGTAGTTTTATAAAGTTTCAGCCAATGAGAATAATCCTCAGTAAGTAATATGATTTAAAAAAATAAAATTTAACTCTAGTTCTACTAGTTTTTTTTTACTATTTATTTTATTATTTATTTATTCATTCATTCATTTTTTTAATTCGACCAGAGAGAGACAGAGGGTGAGAGTGAGAGAGAGAGGAAGTGAGAAAGCAAGGTCCAGGACTCGAACTTTGGTCGGCCATGTGGGAATGTCCAGCACCTTGACCACCACGCCACCCACTGGTACCAAGTTCTACTAGTTTTTTAAATATCTATTAAATTGTCAATATTTTTTATTCTGCTGTACTATCTGATGTGCACAATATAACATGATGTTCAATGTTGAAGAGATATTTTTGTTGTGGATTTTAGTGATTTTTTGCTATAAGGTGTGTGTGCTTGCTGGAGAGACAGAGAGAGACAGAGACACAGAAATCAAGAAATCACCCCCTACGGAGCATGGCCACAACGCAATCCCTTCTCCTCCATTCTCCTCTCAGATCTGTGGGCACACACACACACACACACAGACACACACATGCCTGGTGTAAGTTTCAAGCTGCAGGGTCTGGGACTCAAACTGCGGTTGGCCATGTGGGAGTACAGTGCCTTAACCACTATGCCACCTGCTGGACTCAAATATGTTTATATTTTTAAATTGATTATTATACAAGCTTTATAAAACCAATGCAAGCTTTATAAAACCAATTTGCACTCCACAAAAATGTATTAATACATCAAATATACATAAACCAGAAAACATAATGTTTAAAAGTTTAAATTTCCAAAAGGTATATTATTATTTAAAAAGATTGTTTTGTCTCAATCCCTTTTACTAATCCTAAACCAGAATTAGCCTGTTTATGAAGAGCATAAAAAAATTAAATTATAATTGCCAAAGATGAAAATTCAGGGATTCAAAGTTCTCAGACATGACTCTTTTTGTGTATTTAATGGTTATTATTTCTATCCAAATGCTTCTGCGGCCAAAGAAATAATTAAAATATGTTCAAATTACCACTATCATTAACGTGACTCCTGGGAAAAACACGATCTCTATCATTCTAGCATTCTAGCTAGAGCATGTACCACGCTATGATGTATCTGATTTCTAACTTCATTGTGCTGTGAGTTCTATTGTCTAATTTATGTTATGACTGGAATGAGGATAGTGTGCTGACATAAATCACATAACACTGTTCATAATAAAGGAAAAACCTCACAGAACCTGTTTCTACAAGATCATTTTTAGATAAAGATGGACAATATAGGAGGATTTGAAAACTTGCACCTTGACATCACATTTTTTTTTTGGGGGGGGGGGGAGAGGTTTTTGCTATAGGGCGCGTGCGTTCACCAGACAGACAGAGAGAGACAGAGAGATAGAAAGCGAGAAATCACACCCCAGGGGGGATGGCCATGCCGCAATCCCTTCTCCTCCATTCTCCTCTTGGGATCTTGGGCACGCACGCACACGCGCCCGGTGTGAGTTTAAGCCACTGGGTCTGGGACGCAAACCGCAGTCGACTACGTGGGAGTCCAGCGACATAGCCATTATGCTAACTGCTGGTCCTTTGACATTACATATTAAAAACTGGTTTCAGGACCAGTAAATGGCATAGTGGTTATGTTGCTGGACTCCCACGTGTTTGACAGCAGTTTGAGTCCTGGACCCAGCAGCTTAAAACTCATGCTGGGTATGTTTGTGTACATGCCCAAAATCCCAAGAGGAAAATGGAGGAGAAGGATTGCAGTGTGAAAATACCCCCTTGGGGGTGATTCCTCATTTTCTGTCTCCCTGTCTCTCTCTGTCTCTCTGGTGAGTGCATTCGCCCTATAGCAAAAATCTCTCCCCTCCCCCAAAAAACTTGGTTGCATTTTCCCATGCTTTTTTTTTCATATTGCATCATACTATAAATATTGCATTTTCAGTCATCAAATGACAGAAAAATAAAACCATACTATTGGTGTACCTTCCCACCCTCACCATTTTACTTATACCTTGCAAACTCATTTCATATTCTGAGGTTTTCAGGAAAACCATATTAAAAATGTTTTTATTTTTAAAATGAACTTTCACATTGAACCTAATTGCAGATTTGTAATTTTGACGCTCTATCCATGCATTAGAAAATGATTCCACATTCTGAAAGACAGAAAACAAATTAAAATCTCACATATGGATTTAGGACATAGGATTCATATTTTGAATATTGTAGTTTGTTTGCCTTTGTTAAAAACATGCTACTAACATTTAATAATCATGAACATAAAGAGAAAGTGTCTACATTTCCATCAAATTCATTAAAAGTTGCACTCTTTAGATTTAAGAAGTTCTCTTATTTCAAAATACAAATTTGTTCATATTTTTTACATGGCTACTTCAAGTACTTTTTTGTCAGTTTTTTTCCTTTTAATTTGCCAGATCATCTAATTAATACATTTAATGCCATATTTTATATGTAGCGCTGCATTAGAATATGGAATTATAGGGACCAGCAGTTGGTATAATGGCTATCTTGCTGGACTCCCATGTAGCCAACCATGGTTCAAGTCCCGGACCCAGTGGCTTAAACTCACATTGAGCACGGGTATATGTATGCCCAAGATCCTGAGAGGAGAATGGAGAAGGGATTGCAGCGTGGCCATCCCTTCTAGGGGGTGATTTCTTGCTTTCTATCTCTCTGTCTCTCTCTGTCATCCTGGCAAGCGCACACACCCTACAGCAAAAAAAAAAAAAAATTATAAGAACTAAATAGATTCTATAGAGAGCACTGTTTTATCCATCTGCTTAAATTATCTCATAGAGATACAACTTGCTTTTATTACGAATATTATAGAGAATATTTTATAAAATACTTGAACTATGAAAAGAGGATAGGGGCTAATTTTCCTCTTTTAGCCTTAATTAATCAAACATTGATTACATAGCTAATTTATGCAAGCACTCAGAGCATATCAGACATAGATTTTTGTTTTGTTTTGTTTTTTGAAAGACTTTTGCTATAGGGCACATGTGCTTGCTGGGGAGACAGAGAAGGAGAGGAAAAAAGTGAGAAATTCCCCCTTCCCAGTGGGGATGGCCTCGTCACAATCCCTTCCCCTCCATTCTCCTCTCAGGATTTGGGGCATGAATCCACATGCACCCAGTGTGAGTTTCAAGCTGCTAGATCCAGGACACGAACCGTGGTTGACCATGTGGGAGTCCAGGGCCTTAACCACTCTGTCACCTGCTGGCCCCCAAAGAGTAGTTTTCAATTTACTAAAAAATGAAGCAAATGCCACTCCCCACTCTCACCCATACCAGCCACAAAATAAGAATATAATGAAATTTTTAAAAAATTAAACATATAAGCAAAATTTTAAAAGTTGATCTGTTATCTAAAGAGGTAAGTGTTGATATAAGGGAACTTCCAAAAGTGTATATAAAAAATGGAACTAAAAGACAACAATAAAAAATATATAAATTTTAATTCTGAACATAAGCTTCAACAAGTTCAAGGCACTTTTCTAAGTAATAACAGACATTTCGTCCATTCCTTAACAAGTGAAGGTCCTAGGAATTTAATGATGTATATACAGTCTTCTTTTACACTATTAACTGAAGAAAAATGGATACCATTTAAAGATTTTTTTTTTTTTGGAGAGGTTTCGCTATAGGGTGCGTGAGCTCACCAGACAGACAGAGACATAGAGACAGAAAGCAAGAAATCACCCCCCAGGGGGGATGGCCATGCCTCAATCCCTTCTCCTCCATTCTCCTCTCAGGATCTTGGGCACGCACGCACGCGTGCCCGGCGTGAGTTTTAAGCCACCGGTTCCGGGACTCGAACCACGGTCGACTACGTGGGAGTCCAGTGACATAGCCACTACGCTAACTGCTGGTTCCCAAAGATTTTTTTTTTTTTTTTTAAGATGAGTAAACAGAAAGAAGTCAGAAGAAGCCAAATCGGGACTGTAGGTAGATGCCTAATTATTTCCCTTAAAATCCTGGTAATTGCCCTTTTTTGAAGAGAAGAAAAAGTGGGAGCATTGCTGTGACAGTAAAGGACTTTCTGGTGAAGTATTCCCAGGAGGAATTCTGCTAAAGCTTTCTATAATTTTCTCAGAGCAGTCACATGAAGCAGATATTATTGTCTATCATCCCTATAGAAAGTCAACAAACAAAATGCCTTTAGTATCCCAGAAAAAAAACTGTGACCATAACCTTTGTTCTTGCAGCATGCTTTTTCTTTGACTGGACTTCTTCCATCTCTTCATAGCCATTGTTTTGATTGTGCATTATCTTCAGGATCGATCACACTGGTAAAGCTAAGTGTAATCTCCTGCTTCAGTTCTTTAAAGAAATGCTTCGAGATCTTGATCCCATTGGTTTAAATGTCCATGAAAAGTTCTTCTCTGATCTGAGAGCAACAGTTTTAGCATTCATTGAGCAGAAAGTTTGCTCAATTGTAATTTTTCAGTAGGAATTGTATAAGTTAAGCCAATTGAAATGTCTATGGTGTTGCCTATTGCTTATGCTGTTAACCATTGGTCTTCTTCAGTTGGGGCACAACTAAGACGAATATTTCCCTTACCAATTGACGTGGGTGTTCTAGTGCTGCGGGTGATATCTTCAACATCATCTGATTCCTTATTAAAAAGAGTTATTCATTTGTAAACTGATGATTTCCTTGGGAGCATTTCCTCACAAGTTCTTCACAAAGTATCAGTGAGAACAACACGCCTCCACCCAAGCGTCACCAAAGTTTTGTGCCTGCTTTTGCTTCACTTAGCAACATTCATGTGCTTTGATAAAGGCTCTCTTCAAACTGATGCCTTACTTATCCTTCTTTACGCAACAGACTAGATCCCGTGCAGACATGTTATAACAAGTGAGTAGAAGTTTATTTTGGAACACAAAAATGTTAAACTCATGTATAGTTTTTTCCTAGAGTTATTTTTTTGCTATAGGATGCATATGCTCACCAGAGAGAGACAGAAAGCGAGAAATCACCTCCCCGCCATCCTGAAGGGATGGCCATTCCACAATCCCTTCTTCTCCATTCTCCTCTTGTAATTTTGGGTATGCGCGCACACGTGCCTGGCATGAGTTTTAAGCTGCCGGGTTCAGGACTCAAACAACAGTCAACTATGTGGGAGTCCAGTCATGTAATCATAATGTCAACTGATGGTCTCAATGCATAGTTTTTTTATTATATACTTTTTCCATGAACTTCCTAAAGATCCTTGTGTATTATTAAATTTTAATTTTTTTATTTAATTGATTAAGTATATTTACATTACTGAAAATAAGAACAAAGAAGATAATCTCTGAATTTTAGGTATTCTCACAATAGAATGTATTTATTAGTGACATGGTAAATATAAATGTGGTTGAAGAAAAAAAGCTGTTATCTGTTAGCTGCTGTATTACTTTCTCCCTTCTTGTCCTGTTTTTCCCCAGATCTCATATATAAACTCAAAATCATTTTTAAGCATAAACTTAGAAATTATTTTGCATAACGTAGCTCAAGGGAAGTGTCATTTGCAAGATTAAGTTATCTTAAAAAGAGATAAGTGTGGACAATTTCTGACACACTAAGCCATGATATCCTGATGCAGTAGCCACAACAGAAATGCAGAACAGTGCCAGCCCAGGAGCAGGGAGACTCCACACTGTGCGGAGGGAACTGGAATCCACACGGCTGACCACAGATTGAATTTCAGCCCTGGTGGTTTGAAAAACATACCTGCGGGAACCAGCAGTTAGCGTAATGGCTATGTCGCTGGACTCCCACATAGTGGACTGCGGTTCGCGTCCCGGACCCGGTGGCTTAAAACTCACGCCGGGCGCGTGTGTGTGAGTGCCCAAGATCCCAAGAGGAGAATGGAGGAAAAGGGATTGTGGCATGATCATCCCCCCTGGGGGGGTGATTTCTCGCTTTCTGTCTCTCTGTCTCTCTCTGTCTGTCTGGCGAGCACACGAACCCTATAGCAAAAACCTCTCCAAAAAAAAAAAAAAAAAAAAAATCATACCTGGCATGTTTGCACATGTCCAGGATCCTGGGATAGTGGAAAAATGGAAGAAAAAGGTTGTGGCATGGCCAGGCCCTAGGAAAGACAGTTTCTCTCTCTCGTTTTCTCTCTCTTGTGCAGGCCTATTGTCAATGAATTAAAATAAAAATTAAAGATTGACAGAAAAACGAAAGAAAAGTGGAAGACAGAGGTGTTACAGATTACAGTTTGTAACTAGTATAATAAATCTGTACCTCAATGATATTTTAAAACTAGAAATAGGAGACCAACATAAAGGATGGTTATAGGTTTTAGAAAATCTAGTCTAAAAAGTGGGGAAGGAGACTTCTATTGTAAAAAGTCCACATAGAGAGTTCCTTAATGAAACCCCAAAAGGCTCCTTGAAACCCAAATAAATAACTGAAATACTTTAGGTGAGACCTAGCTCTAAGGGAATCAGAAACATATGGAGATTGGAGAAAGACGCCTTGAGGCCAAACTCATTAAAGGTGTTGCGAATACAAAACACTGGGAAAATAGTGAATAAGTTAGCTGAATCTAAAACAACTCTCATTTTCACTAGCTCTAATGACTGGGCAGAACGAATCCACATTTACTCCTTTATAACACCACCTTTTACAAAGCATTTATAGAAGAATTTAAGATACCCATTAAGTTTTAGTATCCATTTTATGTCATGATTATTTTAGATTTGGATAGACTATAGTGAGTAAGTCTTATGAAGCCTAGTTTCTAGGGAAAGAAAATAAGAAAATGTAATCATTTTAACATAGTATATTACATAATTTAATATTACAATTGCATTTTATTCATGTCTTTTAAGTTCATAGATTTCTGTGACCTGATATACCACTACAATACTTTTTATTCTTTTTTTTTTTTTTAATTATTTCATTAGTGGGACCAGCAGTTAGCGTCATGGCTATGTCACTGAACTCCCATGCAGTCGACCGCGATTCGAGTCCCAGACCTGGTGACTTAAGCTCACGCCAGGTGAGTGTGCATGTGTGCCCAAGATCCCAAGAAGAGAATAGAGGAGAAGGGATTGTGGCGTGGCCATCTCGTTCTCGGGGGTGATTTCTCGCTTTCTGTCTCTCTGTCTCTGTCTTTGTGGCTAGCGCACGTGCCCTATAGCAAAAACCTCTTCCCCCCAAAAAAAAGTAAAATTATTTTGTTAGTGAGAGATAGAGAGACAGGAAGACAGCACACTTGACAGGGTCCTGATACCTCAAATGCCCCCCCCAGTCTCAGTGAGCCCAAATCATGGGCATCCAATGGCCTGATTTACTCAGGGAGGTCTCATGGCACAAAGCAGTGACCTTCACCTGTGGGTGTGACCTACAGTGTGGAATGCTGGTGCCTTTCCAGTCTCCAGTTCTCGCCACTAAATTCTCTGCAGGAGAAAAAAGAATCAGATGTGAGGAATCACGTTGGTATGTTCTATCTAACTATGACTTATAATATACGATTAAATTTTTAACATCCTTTAAAGAACAATTATTTGCATTTCTTTCTTTTCAGATGTCTGTTACTTCCTGCTCTTCATTTTAATTCTTGCACCTTAAAAAGGGAGCTCTTTGGAATGTTAAAATGTTGTTACATTTTGTGCTCTTAGAAAATTTGCTGGTAATGGAGCTGGCTGAGCTAATGAGGGCTGGGAGGTGAAAAAAATGCCTACCAAAGAGAAAACAAGCGGCATAGATTTTCAGTTCCTTTTAGCCTCCTTTTAGCAGGTAGCATACTGTATGATTGATAAGACACATTCATGTTCAAGAGCAAGCATGAAATTGTACTTCAAAGGCAAACAAAAGTACTTTTAGGATTAGTGCTTTTATATTTCTTGTTAAAATTCCTTAGAAATCGATTGGAAATATGTTAACATCTTGGTCATCATTTACAATGTAATTTTTCAGGTTGGAAATGAAAATAGGCATCAAACAAAATTAAATTCAACACCCCTTTATTGAGATCCTATCTTACTTCAATATGATAGGTGCTATAGAGTAAGCAAAAGAAAATGTATGCAGTGTACCCTTCCTGCCAGAAATTTGGATCAGTAGAATACCCAGGAGGTAAAGCCAGAAGTGTAGGACTCTACTCCCCTTTGAGTCCATGGCAGTACTTGGTTTCTGTTTAGTCTGGGGTACATGTCATAGCTGGCGACATTCAATGCTGTATTTATATTGATACGCTAGTTCTTCACTATGTGCAGAAATCCAGCAGGCACAGAATAAATTCTTTTAAGCATTAAAATGTCTGGGCACACACATAACTAACACAAAGTAGAATAATTAGATAGTACTTTACAGAAACAAAACAACCACGAAGGCAGAAAATGAGAGGGTAAGTCAGTAACAGAGATAAATCTCCAAAGGTGGGAGTAGAAATGAACAAGATGCAACCACAGATGAGTAGGGGTGAGAGGACGAGTTAGGAGATGCTTGAGAGGAGTCAGTCTGGCTGAATCCATGATGGCTTTGCTAACCAATGGAAGGAACTTGGACAATTTCTGGAAAGCAATGTGGTGTCACAAATATATGAGTAAGCAATTTGAGGAGAATGCGATTTTCACTACAATGAGCTGTTTGGATTTTTTTTTAAAAGAGGGGTTAGAGAAAGCATGATAATTAAATATGAAGACTTGAGTATGGAAAATCTTAATAGAAATGGAAATGGAAGAACCAATGTAAGAGATATTTCAAAGTTCATAATCACACATCTTTGGGATGAATTAATAGAAAATTGAGTAATTCAATAGAGATTATGTTTTCAAGATGAAAGATCAGACCCTTCAGAAGGCAGAACTTTATGATGAAATGGTGGGGAAATAAATCCAGAATTCCATTAAAGAGGGAATTAAGAGGTCATGAGTCAAATGTTTCCTTGAAGTCATTGGCATTGGGTGATTGACAAATGCATCTTCCTGTGTCTAGGCTCAGAGATGAAAGTCATAACTTGCCAGACAGTAAATAGGACCCAGAGGACTCTCTGGAAAATGCAAGGAGCTCAGGAACATGTCCACGTTAGAGACCAATCAGAAAGGGAAATAGCTTTATACTTGTCTAAATGGTTCAGCAAATAGTTTAGGCTGAGACAGGAGTCATACTGTGGTTTCATTTACTAATTATTTTCACTCTTTTCTTTCTTCCTTTTTTATTTTTTTTTAACTTGGTAAAGAGTGTCTATGCTTGACAAAGAAAAACAAGGGAGGATGGAGGATGGTCAAGTTGCAATATTCTCCTCTATTTCTTTCTTAAGGATTTTGGCCCACATGCACATGCACCTATTGTGACTTTTAATTCATCAGGTCTGGGACTTGAGCCATATGGTTGGCTATGTAGGAATCCATCTTAATCATCATGCCACCAATTATTCATTCTTTAAGTATCCATCACGTGGTTACCATTTCTAGGTATTATGTAGACATCAGAAAGAACTGTTAGACATGATCCTGGCTCTTGAAAGTCTAACACTCTTGTCAGTGAAATTTAGGGTAATTAAAAGCATTAATAGATAGTTCCTCAACTTTAGAGATAGTAAAAGAAATTTTATCTAAGTGGTGACTGTCCTTTTCTGGGAAGGCGCTATAGGAGTCAATATGACAGACAAAAGCTACCTCCTGAGCTAACACATGAGAAGGCAATCTGTTTGAGGAGCTACAAGCTGATCAGTATATATAGCACTACATACTGCTACGGGTTGTAAAACTGTTTTAAAGTATGGTTATTTAAGATACAATCTTCATTTATTGGCCATAATGTCTATTTTTAAATTATTTGTAATAATTTTAAGAGGTAAGTGAATGCTTTCTTTTTCCTTATATATGTATTATCGGCTTACAAATAAACCCCACTGGGGTCTGCAAGTGGCGTGGTGGTTAAGGTGCTAGACATGGCCTTGGCCAACTACAGTTTGAATTCCGGACCTAGTGGCTTTCTCTCTCTCTCTCTCTCCATCTGGTTAAGTTAAAAATAAATAATTTAGATACATTTAATTTAATAAATTAATTAATTTAATAAATTAATCAAATTAATAATTCCTTTTTTAAGAGAGATTTTTGCCATAGCACGTGTGCGTTTGCTGGAGAGAGAGAGACAGAAAGCAAGAAATCACCCACTGGGAGGATGGCTATACCACAATCCCTTCTCCTCCATTCTCTTCTCTGTATTTTGGGCACATGTGCACCCACCGTGAGTTTCAAGCCACCAGGACTAGGACTTGATCCTCAGTCGACTATGTGGGAATCCAGAGATGTAACCATTACACCATCTGCTGGTCCTTAAGTTAATAATTCTTAAAAAAAAATAAATTATAAATCCCACTAACCTTTGAGCCAGATAGCTCTGCTAACTGACTTAATAACTGTTCAATAAGTGAATTCTTTGCCAACACAAAATTTCATTTCTGTTGAACAGCAATTATTTGTATAGATTCAGTCAAAACAAGTGAGGGTATATCCGCGTGTGTGAGTACGTATTCAAAGAAGGGCGTGAAGAATGCCTTTATAGAAAGGCAGTGGTTATCTCATTATTGACAGTCTCCATGGAACTTGGATCATTATTAGTATGAACAGATAAAAGATAGAAGAGTGGGACCAGCAGATGGTGTAATAGCTACATTGCTGGACTCCCACTTAGTTGACCACGGTTCGAGTCCTGGACCTGGTGGCTTAAACTCACAAAACAGGCACGTATGCATGCATGTCCAAGATCCCAAGAGGAGAATGGAGGAGAAGGGATTGCAGCATGGCCATCTCCCATGGCGGTGGTGGTGGTGGTGGTGGTGGGGGGGGGGTGATTTCTTGCTTTCTGTCTCTGTCTTTCTGGAGAGCGCACATACCCTATAGCAAAAGAAACTCTCTCTCTCCCACATACACACACAAAAGAAGAGTATGAAAAATAGGCATTCCGGCATTCCAGACTAGAGAGTATAAAATGCTATTTGAAAATACTGGGCATCACTTCCAAGTTTGTATATAAAAAGGGAATTTGGGGGTCAGCAGTGGTGTGGTAGTTAACATGCTGGACTCATACATGGCCTACATGGTCTGCGTCCTGGAACAAGTAAATTGAAAATCATTCCAGGTGTGTGTACATGTGTGCCCAATATCCCAGGAGAAGAGTGGAGAAGGGATTGCAGTGTGGCCATTTCCCCGAGGGGGTTGATTGATTTGCTTTCTCGCTCACTGTCTCTCTCTGTCTCTCTAATGAGTGCACAAGACCTGTGGGGGGGGGGGGAGGGAAGAATCTGTTTTTATTGTAACCTGGAAAGAAAAAACAACATTCTGTCATATATTTAAAATGACATAAAGACCATGGCTTTCAGAAAAAGAAATGTTCACTTTTTAGAGAGAATTCACTTTTGATAGCTAATTATTAGTACAGGTAAGCATTCAGTCATTCTTCAACTATTTACTAAATGTTTGCTTCCAGGTATAATGCTAAAATAATGGAAGCTATTCCCAATGATGAGACCTAAGGAAAATAAGTACCAAATAGAGAGCAGGAAAATTGTGCATCTGATTGATGTACTGATTGACAGCTGACCTAATGGCATGTGAATGCCAACATAAAAATCATGAAACAAAAAAATTAAAGTCCTTGGGACCAGCAGTTGGCATAACGGCTATGTTGCTGGACTCCCACGTAGTCAACCACTGTTTGAGTCCCGGACCCGGTGGCTTAAACTCACATTGGGCACATGTGAGTGCATGCCCAAGATCCTGAGAGGAGAATGGAGGAGAAGGGATGGCAGTGTGACCATCCTCCCTGGGGAGTGATTTCTCACTTTTTGTCTCTCTGTCTCTCTCTGTCTTTCTGTTGAGAGCACATGCCCTATAGTAAAAGCCTCTCCAAAAAAGAAAAAAATAAAGTCCTATTCTAGGCACTAAAGATTTGTAAAGCAGCTAAAGCATAATATGAAAAGATCCTAACTACAGATGTCATTTTTTTAAGACATAATAGAAATCTCCAGCTCTCTCCGAAGTTACCATCACCCTCCGAATTAAGCAGTATAGTGGTCAGTAGACAAATCTGAGAAAAACCAGGAGATATTTTTCTAGTATTATTGGAGTAAAAGCAAGCCTTTGATGAATTTAAGTGACACAATCTTGGTATTTAAATATTTATAATTAAATAATATGATTGGGTGGTAGGAAAAGTCATTCATTTTTGCATGGAAGAACATAGAAAAAAATACATCATGACGTTTCTGATAACCTCAGATTTCCTGATTTATGACCCTAGACTTTTTTGACACTGTCCCGCCGAAGAAAACAAAAAGGGGCTTTAAAATCTAGAAAAGAATAGGTGTGTTCTTTCTATCCCCCTAGACAGAACTCAGCCTTATCATTAGTCTCTTGGTAGAAATAAACTGAAGATTGGTAACAAGATCCGTTGAGAATTCTATACACCGTAAAGCTAGTGAGTGGATAAAGGATTTATTTTGGTCTCATTTAAGTCTCATTTTAGTAACACAGTAAATAGCAGAATAACATTTGAATGTAAGAATTCGAATACGAAAACCCATTTTCTTTATCACTATACTATAGTATGTATCAGTTTATGAATGTAATCTTTTTTAAAAAATCGTTGTTATTCTTTATCTATATTGATCAAAGTTGTGTGTTTTGTTTGTTTGTTTGTTTGTTTTTGGAGAGGTTTTCACTATAGGGCACGTGCGCTCGCCAGACAGACAGAGAGAGACATAGAGACAGAAAGCGAGAAACCACCCCCCAGGGGGATGGTCACGCTGCAATCCCTTCTCCTCCATTCTCCTCTCGGGATCTTGGGCACCACGCACACACGCCTGGCGTGAGTTTTAAGCCACCGGGTCCGGGACGCGGACCATGGTCAACTACGTGGGAGTCCAGCGACATAGCTATTACGCTAACTGCTGGTTCCCTGCGTTTCACAAATTATAAAAACATACAGACCGAGCCAGTTGAGCAGATTCTTCAGTGATACACATTTGGGAGATATAAAGTTGGGTACATATTATTCCAGAGAAAATGTTCCATAAATGCTTTTTAATACCTTCATATTCAACACTATATAAGTTGAATTTAAGGAAACCCAAAAAAAGGAAAATTCATTTATGATACCATAAAGGTTCGTACCCCTTTAATGTCTGTATTTGCATGACCTGTGGATTTGCTGGGGAATCCGGCCTTTTCACTAGTGAGCAACTGAAATACCTTCCATGCAAGAAGATAGAGTCTCACCAAAATGTTCATAAATCTGGCAGATCCATCCAGTCTGTTAATGTGGCTCAGAAGATACTTCATCCCAGCAAAGAGAGAATGGAGGACACTTACCAGTTTCGCTCATACATGTCTTTTTCATAAAAGGTTTTAAACAAACATATTTACTTATATTTGAGGAATGACAATGTAGTTATTATCAATAAGCTACTAAATAGCTATACTCTAAATGGGTACTCCACTTACCATCAAAAAAGGTGACATATCTCTGCCATATTACATTTCGATATTGGTCTTCCATTAAATCATTAGATGTAGGATTTCAGCAAAAGATGATTCTTAAGTGCACATTTTAGAGTCCATTTGTGGAGAAACAGACCAGCCCGACCGAAGCATGGGTTACAATATTCTCATAGTTTTGCACAAGAGTGCTCATCTGGGATCGGAAAGAAGAGAAATGCCTGCGTTAGAAACAGCTCATTAATCGCCCTGCCACTCAAAGCTCTCATGATGTTAGGCTGGGATTATTTTTTTAAAGCTTTTTAAAAATAATTTGGAAGAGTCTGCTCTATATGGTTTGAAAATTTGTATTTTGAATCTGAAGGATGAGGAAATACAAAAAGAATTAGTAAAGTCTGGGAATTTTCTTCTGTATGTGATTTATGGAAATATTTTCTTTTTCTTATCAAGAACAGGATGACCAAGAACATACTAAGAAACTAAAAAAGTTTACTCTGAAAATTCTTTAAAACTGTATTTTAATTCTTTTGGGACTTTAAAATCTACGACAATTAATGATAAAATGATTTGTTTTCTGCTGTAATAGTTTTATATCTCTGAAGTAGGATTATCAATTTTATCTACCACTCCATGTGTCCAAAGAGTGAAAATTGCTATGCTTTAGACTCCGGTGTTTTCATTTATGTAAAAAAAATTAAAACAAAAACATAGCAGAAAGTCCATTGGAACAAATAATGGAATAAGGAAAATCACTGTACATTTCTTGAAAAGCATGGATCTATATGGGACCAGAAAATGGCATGATGGGTACATTGCTGAACTCCCACGTAGTCAACCACAGTTAAAGCCCTGGACCCAACTGCTTAAAACTCATACTGGGTGCATGTGTGTGCATGCCCAAAATCCTGAGAGGACAACAGGTGATTTCTTGCTTTTTGTATCTCTGTCTATCCAGTGAGAGCACGTGCCTTATACCAAATATCTCTCTTAAAAAAAAATAAAAACCATGGAGATATATATATATATGTGTGTGTGTGTACATATATATATATATATATATATATATATATATATATATATTTCCATATATATCTGTATGGATAGATACAGATACAGATATGTATATTGTTACTCTCTTTCTCAATATACATATCTATACCTATAGTTTATAATTGCGGAGAAACAAGTGTAGAAATCAGATTTGGACGTGTCAGACTACAAGGAGCTATATTAGCTGAGAAGAAATTTCTTGGCAGATACAAAAGTACATACCTCTTCCTTGTTAGCAAAGAAAAGAATAACTTTTTCAAATGTGAAAATATTTAAAGCATAAAATGATCAGACAATTTAGTATCAAAACTGGTGTTCCAATATGCAGGATTTTATGTCAAATACTCTCACAGAGATAGAATGGACAGGACTGGCTGAAATCACTAATTATTTTCTGAAAAGGAAGAAGAAAACATGCCTCTCAGAACACTTCCATGAGTTTGATACTGGCTTAAAAGTTTTCACATTGTTTTTCCTTCTGACACTATTCATTTGTTCAAAAAACGTTGAAGGGTTGACGTTTCGCAGGAACATTTAGATGTAGCAGATAGAACAGTGAACCAAATGAAGGAGTAGTCCAATAGACCCTATCATTATTCTTGATGCATTCAACAGCAAAACAGGTGGTGGAAGAAATACCCTGGCTTTGCTGTTCCCTAAGCTCATCTCTTCCAATTAATCTGGACCGCCACACTTCCTGGAATCACTTACCTGATTAGTTCCTAAATCTCATTACCACTAATAGCCCCAAAACTCAATTTAAAACAATGTATCACTCTTTTTTTTTTTTTTAAGAATTATTTTTTTAATGGGGACAAGCAGATGACATAATGGTTACATAGTTACATGGTTATATTGCTGGACTCCCACATAGTCGACAATGGTTCAAGTCCTGAATCTGGTAGCTTAAAACAAGTCAGGTGTGTATGTGTGTGTGCATGCCCAAAATCTCGAGAGAAAAATGAAGGAGAAGGGATTGCAGCTTTGTAATCTCCTCTGGAGTTGGGGGTGGATTCTTGCATTCTGTCTTTCTGTCTCTCTCCTTCTTTCTGGCGAGCACATGTGCCCTACAGCAAAAATCACTCGTAAAAAAATTTCATATTTAATTTTACTTATTCATTGTTATTTGATTTGCTACAGGGCATGTGTGTTCACTAGAGAGAGACAGACAGAGAGAAAGCAAGCTTCCAGGCCTGGTATTCAAACCATAGTTGGCCAAATGGAAGTCCAATGCCACCGTGTCACCTGCTGGTCCCTAAAACATATCACTCTCTGATTATCACCACCTAACTTTCCAGATGACTTTCTCTAGTACCAACCAACAACTTTATGATGCCATAAAGTGACTAACATCATTTCTCTCAGGTCTCCATTTTTCTCTTTTCCTTCCTTAGATTGTATGTTCATTCTTTAAATCTGTATCAACCAAGATCAAAGGGGATAGGAAACATGCCAAGGATGTTCCTTTGATTTTTTTTTAAAGTTTGGTTTATTTATTTATTCCATGTGAGAGAAAGAGAGTGAGCATCCCCACCAGGGTACCGATGCCACAATTCACCCCCAGCCTTAAGCCTGCTGGCTATCATGAGCACATGTGTCCCATATACTCAGGGAGGTCTCCACACTCTAACTGGGAACCTTCCCATGTTGCATTGCCTTGCAGAACACTGTATTTTTCCACTGTGCTACCATGTTCCCCATGCGAAAGTTTAACTAAAAAGAGTTTGGACAAAATTAGAGGAACCAACGATCCCAAAGGGCAAAACAAAAAAAAGCAAGGGAACCAAGGGTGGTCAACAATGACAAATTACCACACTCTCAAAGAAAAAGGGCAAG
The DNA here is from genome assembly GCA_026018925.1 of Tupaia tana. Taxonomy (NCBI): domain Eukaryota; kingdom Metazoa; phylum Chordata; class Mammalia; order Scandentia; family Tupaiidae; genus Tupaia; species Tupaia tana. The sequence continues at coordinate 15,419,555 of JAKSZU010000019.1, read as the reverse complement.
TGCAAATGAGTTAGACTCCTGAAAGAGCTAGAGTCTGAGGATGGAGCCTTCAAAAGAAGTTGGTCATGAAGAGACCTGCTATTTCTTTTACTCAGTGAGGCCTGAGGAGGCAAGGTGGGTTGTTTTTTACCTTCACTTTCTTACTTCTTGCTAATGGCGCTCATAATCTAAATTCTAATAGGAACCAGAGAATGACAGAACTACAGGGACACAACATGTAGAGCTCAATTCACAGAGAGTAGTACATGACAGAGACGATCGAAAAGTGGATTTGAGAAGAGAAAATAGCAAATAACCATATACCTTCTCAGTTTTGATCCTCTCTCTTCCTTCATTTAACTAGCATGTCATAATATCAATTATTTATAAAGCTGGCTCCACATCCCAGTGATTGAGGGATCCAGATCCCACATGATTGACCATAGTGTGAATCCCAGTCAGATGACTTGAAAAACATGCTGGACATGTGTATGTGTGTGCCCCAAATTCTGACAGAAGAAGGAATTACACATGCCCATGCCCCATGGGTGGGTGCTTTCTCCCCGAACCCACAACACACATCTTTTTGGTGAGCCTATGCAGTCTCTGACAAATATATATAGATAAATTATATATTTATATATATTTAAATATATAAAAATATATATAAATATATTTATATATATTTATTTATATATTATAAGTAAATATATTTATATATATTTCCATTTATATATTATATATATAAATTGTTATTTATATATTCATATATTTATTTATATTTATATATTTATATATATTTATTTATATATTATAAGTAAATATATTTATATATATTTCCATTTATATATTATATATATAAATTGTTATTTATATATATAATATATAAATGGAAATATATATAAGTATATATATATTTCCATTTATTATCTTTTTTCATTTCAATGGGATCATAAGCCTAAATCATTGAAATACCTATTATGTATCCCATCTTAAAAACAAATAATAAAATACTTGACCTCCTACTCTCCTTTATCTGAGTTTCATTTTTTAATAAAATATGAATTAGAAGTCATGTCTACATTCATCTAATTCACTTCATTATCCACTATTCTCTCATTCACATTCCCATCATCGGTTCTTCTCTACCACATCACTGCATCCATATTTGTACAGTCCTTGATAAACTATCACATCAGTATCAGAGATTTATACTGAGTTTCTTTCATAGTTTGTGATAGTTTGTACTTACCTTCCAAGATGCTGCATTTTCCTGCATTGTCCCCAATCTCACTGGCTACTCCTTTACAGCCTTCTTCAGCTGTAAATGGTCTTCTTGTATACTAATTTTTTATATAGATTATCCACTGCCATGGCTTTATGCATATATAACCACAAGCATTCCCATATTGTTATAGCCAGATTTGACTATGCCACTAAACTTCAATACATTCCCAAGTCCTTACTCACATGTCAAAAATAACATGCTCAGAACTCAGCTCTTGAATTATTTCCCATGCTTGTTCCTCTCCAAATTTGGCTACCCGAGTAAATGGCATTAAAATCGGATATGTTTTCAAAAGAGAGGAAAGAGCAAGTATGAAAGTAGAGATATGGTAGACATAAATATGATACAGATTGAATGTACAGAAGATAAAAAGTGTAAGGTCTTTGATGAGAAGTCTATTGAAACTATTAATATCAGATGAGAACTGTGAAATTTCAAGTAGCCTATGCATTTGTCATTTTAGTCTCTGCAGTAAATGTAAGAGTAGTGGTGTTTGAGGGAGGTAGAAAATAATGAAGAATTTAGTGGTGAAAACTTCACTGACTTTAATGAAAATTGAATACTCATAGATGCAAGACAACCAGTGAATCCAAAGTACAAAGAAAAAACTTAGAAATCTACATCAAGACACATTGTAATTAAAATTGCTTAAAGCCATGATTCAGAGAAAATCTTAAAAACAGCCAGAGAAAAAAGAGAAAGACAAAGTTGTGTACGATAGCAGATTTTTTGGCAGGAACAACGCAGCTCGGAACACCATGAAGAAACATATTTAGAAGCTGGACAGGGAGTGGTGCAGCAGAAAAACATGAGCCTTTTGCAAAGCTGACCCACTTGGCAAGATTCTAGATTCCCATCCAGCAAGCTCTCTGAGTATACTTAAACAGGTGTGCCCATTATCAGGTATGGGCTGGAATGGGGAATGGATTACAGTGTTAATACTGTTAGGGGTCCTTGCTTCTCTCTCGCTTTCTCTGTTTCTGTCACTCATAAGAAAAAAAAAACACTTAAAAAGGAAGCATATAAATTATTAAGGAAAATACATATGTACATTTATAAAAATATGTGTATATCTATTAGCATAAAATTTCATATAAGGTAAACATATTAAACATACTTACAAAATAAAAATTATTTTAGACGTATAAAAGTCTAAAAAATTTATCAGCAGCAAACCAGCACTCAAAGAAATATAAAAAGGGTAATTGAAACAGAGGAAAATGATACTCGGTAGAAACTTATCTACTTAAAGGAATAAACAGCACCAGAATGAACTACCTGGCTTAAATACATAAGATTTCTTTTCTAATTATTTAAATCTCTTTAAAAGATAATCGACTGTTTAACATGAGGATTATAGCGAGTAATATTGTAGTTCATTCTTGAAATTTGCGGTGGATAGATCTTAAATGCTCTCACCACTCACACATACATACACTACATACATACACACACTACATACATACACACATGCATATACTACACACAGACACACACTACAGGTAACTACGTGAAGCGATGGATATATTGATTAACTTATTTGTGGTAATAATTTCACTGTCTATACATATATTAAAAATCACATTATATACCTTGAATATACACAGTTTTGTTAATTATATTTAAATATAGTTAGAAAAATAAAATTAATTGTTTCAAGCAAAAATTATAACATTGTGCATTTACTGTATGTGGAAATGAAATGTGTGGAAAAAATAGCACTACACCAGGAAGGGAGAACTGAAAGCACTATAAGGACAGCCCATGGACTGGTGGTGAAGGATGACTGGATCCCACAAGGCCAACCTCATGGTTTGAATCCCAGATCTGGCAGCTTGAGAAACACTCCAAAAGTGTGTGTGTATCACCAAAATCTCAAAAGGAGGGAGCTGGATGAGAAGTGATTGCAACGTGACCATGCCCCTGCTGTTGTCTGAATCCAAAAATACAGGACTTGTAAATACTGAAGGCTGACTGTCCTCAAACAATCAATAGGCAAGTCCTTTTAACTCTGCTTTCAAGATACACCATATTTTCAATAATATCTTTCCATGTCAACCACTTAGTCTTGCCAACAGCATGTTTGGGCATGGGAGAAGATGATCGAATTCTCTTAAGTATCAGCATTTTCACAGCCAGCACCCATATTTCTAAATTCTGAGCTCAGTTATTCTATTTATTTATTTATTTGCCAAAAGAAATATGCACTTGCCAGAGACAAAGAGAAAGAGAAGAAAAAGAAAGAGAAAAAGAGAGAGAGAAAAAGGAGAAAGTGAGAGAGAGAAAATACTTCCCAATGGGTAGGGCCATGTCACAATCCCTTCTCCATTTGCCTAACCTGTGGGGGTTTAGAACTGTTTACACATGTGCTGGACTTGTTTTCTAAGCCAATAAATAGGCCAGGAATCCAGCCACAGTCAGTCACTGGGGATCCAGATCCCTAAACCACTAGTGTATGGGCTCCTATCTCAGAGTTGTTATTGAGTTTGTTGTTGAAAAGTGGGGATAATTGCCTTATATGCTAATTAACTATCACATTATTATCATGTAATCAGAAATGTTCTTAAAAAGAATTTGGATTTATTTCTTCATTTCAAGCTAATTTATTTTATTATTAACATTCTTTTCCCCCAATAGAAAAATAAAGTGAAAATTAAATAACACAGTTACCAGTCCATATCTGGACTATTATAAAAAAATCCCTTCACTTGACTTGGGCTACAAGTAACAGAGAAAGAAAATACATCTACAATATAGGCCTGTGATTCATTCTCAAACAATTAGAATACACTCCCAGTGCATTTCTCAATAACATGTGTTTTGTGTCTCAGAATTGTCCTAAAATATATGATAAGTTATAATATTTGTCTAACAGAGAATTCATGCTGAAACTCAGCTTTTTTCTGCTTCAACTAGAGGCAACACAGGTTTATTTGCTATCCACAGTGGGAGAAATTTTAACATTTTCCTTTTATCTGAGATAAATTATTTCATTAATAATTATGGAATAAAAGCATAGTCCATGTTAAAAGCATTATATACATCAAAACAAATCTAGGCAGTGCTTCTGTCTCCTTGTCCTTGGCTTTGTTTTGTTTTGTTTTGTTTTTACTCTCTAGTATTTTTTTGTGGTGTTCTTTGTATAGTGTGTTTAATTTTTTCATATGATATGTTATTCCAATTTAAATACTTTCTCATGAAACTTAGAATACTTAAGGATCTGTTACTCCTTCCTCAAGGAAATTGTAATTATTTCAAGTTCCTGCAGGATGGAAAAGAGCAGAACTATTTATTCCACAGCTTCTGTTCCTATAGAAAGCTGATATCTTGGGGAGAGTCTTATGTCATGTATATTAGTGTGTGTCGATTACGTAAAAAATATTACTTTAACTCAAATAGCTATAAAATGTAAAGTTGATACAACTATTACATCTTTTGTGAGCTTCCATTTAAAAATATCTATTTACACATTTTGTAGTCTTCTATTTTTTTGATTCTTTAATTGAAGGAGAGCTATTAAAAAGAATAAACTTGAATTTTAGATATTCAAATTCAGTAAAGACCCTTGTGTATGAACAATATTTACCCCTACCAAACATAAATAGTAGATTTTACCATTCATACTCATTGTCACATTGAAAACTGTCAACACAAATAGAAAATCTAATTTAATTCATCATTTAAATTTTCCGTTAGAATAACACATTTTATCTGATTCTTGACTTGGCTTTTAAAATACAATTAGCATGTAAAACCATGTTGATTCATGTTAATTGTTCTTTCAGTCATAATATGGAAATGATAAATTATAAATTTTCTGAAAAAGAATGACAATTACAGCTGTTTAAGCAAACATTGGCATATGCTTTAGTTATTCCTTTAATGTTTAGATCATGGTCACACTGAGACTCTTTTATTGTTGGAATAATATTGGATGCCAGGTATTTGACAAATGGAAAGTACTTCTATTAGGTTTCAGGGCAGGAAAATCAGCACTCCTGCTTCTCATATAAACTGTCCTTCCCTAATAATCATACTTACCACATTTTCTTCTCTAGTTATCAATAGGAACTAGAACAACAAATGTTTTAAAATCCTTATAGATGGGTTCTGCTAGTCCCTTTGCCTTTAATACCGTATAATGCCCATTTTCAAATAATAAACCTTGATAAATTCATTTTGATTATAGTTAATGTGACCATTTTATAATTTTGATTACTGAGTTACTAGGTACGAAGGAAGGTTTGTTCTCAAAAGTTAATGGATGGAGCATCTATCTCTCTGGACATGAAAGACAGAGACCATTGATGAATTAAGTATTGTAGTAGAATGTAGTGAGTAAAAGGAGTTTTATACAATTTGGGGCAAGAGAAATTAGATTGAGCCAAGTCTAGGTCAATTTTGGCAGCATTCTCATCCCAAGATTGGGAGAATGTGAGGGTCCCCGATGTGAGCAGTAAGAAGCCTGTGTAGCATTTCAGTACACGAGAGGTCAATCTGGTTTTTCCTTTTAATCATTTCTAAGCAGCAATCATTTTAACCAATATCTTGTCATCCAAGAAAAATATTTTTTTCACATCTGTTCAAATGATTTTTTGGTTACTTTAGAATTTTAGCAACATATGTGTGTTCAAGTAAAACATTATTTTATTACTTATTCTTTCATATACATTGCATTCTACATAGACATTAATTTGGAAAACTCTCAGTTATACTAGTGAGCCCCATATCGACAGTCCTCGGCAATTCACTCTTCCCCTTCACTTTAAAGGCTCACCCCATTCTAGTCCTTGAAACAGTATATTTGAAATAACCAGGAAAACATGGAATTTGTGTTCCATTACTTCTATCATTGTAAGACTGTTAATTACCTTAAGTGACTACAATTGTCACTTTTTCTTCACTCTGTATTACAAGTGACAGAACAATGATTATGTATCAACATAATTTTACTACAAGTGTATTCAAACAGCCAAGCTCCAAGTCATATAAAATGTGTTGTTCTACTGCAATAGAAATCTTACATGGAAAATTAAAGTTTGTATTTATGTTTACAATTTTAAATGCTAAAATGAGCATGAATTACAAAGCGTAAAATTTTGCTTGGTAAAGGTAAATATTGTTGTACCTGAACTACAAGTTTTAAATTGTCTATTTGATTACGTATCTCATTATCAATTTGGTAATCATTAATAAACTAGTGCCCATTATAGTAACATTCATTTTCACGAATTGAGCACGTATATATGAGACACTGTGCACTAGCGGAATGTGAAAGTACTCTAGGCACAGAAAATACTATCAAAAGGGACCAGCAGTTAGCGTAATGGCTATGTCGCTGAACTCCCATGTAGTCGACCGTGGTTCAAGTCCTGGACCCAGTGGCTTAAATTCACACCAGGTATGTGTGCGTATGTCCCCAAGATCCCTAGAGGAGAATTGGGGAGAAGGAGAAGGGATTGTGGTGTGGCCATCCCCCCTGGGAGGTGATTTTTCACTTTCTGTCTCTCTGTCTCTCTCTGTCTTTCTGGCGAGCACACGTACCCTATAGAAAAACCCTCTCCAAAAAAAAAAAAAAAAAGAAAGAAAATACTATCAAGAAGTAGATGGCTATTGATTTCATTCTTTATTGAAGACTCCTGAATTCTGCTTTTTATTCTTATCTAAGAAATACTGAAGAGGCACTTCAATGGTCCTTAAAATTATTGGTATTGAAAATAAGCCTGCAAGCTTACTATAGTTCAGATCAGTTTAATCTAGAGTTTAACCTTGAGTGAACCACTTTTTAGGTAAAGCAAGGAAAGCATGGTATTGAATTAAAAACTACAACTGATGGGGACCAGCAATTGGCGTAATGGCTATGTTGCTGGAAATCCCATGTAGTCGACTGTGGTTTGAGTCCTGAACTGCATGGCTTAAACTCACGCCAGGCATGGTGCATGTGTGCCCAAGACCCCGAGAGGAGAATGGAGGAGATGGGATTGTGGCATGGCCATCCTCCCTGAGGGATCATTTTTTGCTTTCTGTCTCTCTGTCTCTCTCTGTATTTCTGGGGAGTGCACGCACCCTATAGCCAAAACCTCTAAAAAATAAAACAAAACAAAACTCCAACTGATGTTCCATGGGCTTACAGAAATAATAAACTTCATCTGGTTTTCTTTGATATCCCGAGAGCTTTCTTGAATTTTCTGTCAAAGTTTCTCCTTCCATCTTGAACACAGAGGCCGTGTCTGGTAATTTCATGGACAACTCATTCTGTCTAATGGAACCATGTTATTTGAAATGCTAGTCCTGCTGTGAAGGACATAACTGTTTTTATTTCAAATGACAAGAAAGTAATATTTTGCATCATAATACATGCTCCCAGGCGTTATCTAAACAACAAATTTATCTGGTTGCTAAAATGTTAGCAACAATCTCATTTAGAAATTTAACAAAAATAAGCCTTGGCTCGGAAAACTTTGGCTCACCTTTGAAGAATATATACCACGTTTGTATCCGCTACTCCTTCCACAGAGCTGATAAAGAGAATTTTCAATATCATAAAAACTGATCAGTCTAGGAAGATATTCAAGTGGTGGGAATCTTTAAATCCTTAATTATTGCTATCATTCCATAGCTCTTTAGACTATCCTTTCAGTTCACTTACATTAGATCCAAAACTAATTTTTATTCTTTCATGTTATTTGTCTCATTCATATTTAGGATACTCATTGGTTGTTGTTATTTTGTTTTGTTTTGTTTTTTTCTGTTTTTTAAAGAGGATTTTGCTAGAGGGCGTGTGTGCATACCAGAAAGAGAGAGAGACAGAGAGACAGAGAGACAGAAAGTGAGAAATCACCCCCCAGGGGAGATGGCCACATCGCAATCCCTTCTCCCCCATTCTCCTTTTGGGATCTTGGGCACGCACTCACAAGCACCTGTCATGAGTTTAAGCCATCGGGTCTGGGACTTGAACCATGGTCGACTACATGGGAGTCCAACGACATAGCCATTACGCTAACTGCTGGTCCTACTGGTTGTTGTTTTAAGCATAATACAAATCTCCCAGCTTTTAAGGAATCATTTTTCATTATTAAAGAAGATAATAGTAATATTTGTTTAGAAAGAGTTGAAATAAAAGTACGAGCAAACCTGTGACTGGTAGAGTTGGTTCTCATACCATGTTTGCAGCAAATGTCTTTTCTCAAACAGCTTACAAAGGCTTAACCATAATTGCCTTACTTTGCTCAGCTTTACAGCATCCCATAAACCTGCCACACCACTGTACAAAGCCGAGTAAGTCCCAAGTTGAATACAATGTGTAAACTCTTGAGGGGACAGAAAAAAATAATATACAATGACTAAGAGATTTATGGGCGTGTTAATGTGAGACAGTGGATCTCTGCAGGAAGAACAAAGCAGCATTATGAAGCAGGCATGATGGCTCCAACCTCACCAACTGTTTCCACAGCCGTAAAGAAGGCACGAACAAAAGCAGCAGTTTGGTCAAGTCTGGGTTGCGCAGCTGCAAACGCCACGCAGGGCTCCTCTTCTTTATGAGAGAATAATACGTTTGTCAGTCAGTTTGCCTCTAGATATGAAAAGGCATAAAGCATGCCATAATGATATATTTTGCTTTATCATAAATAAAAAAAGCTGGAATGAGACGAGGAACATAGCTGTGTTAGGAGAAAGATCCATCTTGTTAAAACGTGTTATTATTTCACCTGGAAACCACAACAGGGAAATGTTTGTTTCAGCTATATGGTTCTTATATTCAGTCTGCGAAGAAGTTGGTGGTTAGCCTTGATACAAAACTAAAGTTGTTTCTTTATATATAATAGGAACAAATTGTCATAAACTCTTGTTAAAACATATTTAATACAGTAATTTTGGTAGTTCATATCAGACTGTTTATGAGCACACTTGTGACATGAATTATTTACAGCTACGGATATATAAAACTATGGAGAGAAGAGGTTCAACAACAAGCCCATCTAAAGAGTTCAAATGACAGACTCAAGCAGGCAGTAGAAAATAGCATTAATGTACTGTAATAGTTCTTTAAATGCAACGATGAAAGTTAAGTAAAAGTAAAGCATGCCTTACAAGTTTTGGTTTGATGATTAATTAATTTTTTTAGAGGTTTTTGCTATAGGGTGCATGTGCTTTCTCACCAGAAAGAGAGAAAGAGAGAGATAGAAAGTGAGAAACCACCCCCCAGGGGGGATGGCCACGCCACAATCACTTCTCCATCATTCTCCTCTTGGGATCTTGGGCACACATGCACACGTACCCGGCGTGAGTTTAAGCCACCGGGTTCAGGACTTGAACCGCAGTCGACTACATGGGAGTTCAGTGACATAGCCATTACGCTAACTGCTGGTCCCTTAATTAATTATTAAATACATAGTTGTGTGATAATTTACCTTTCCACTTTCTCCTTTCTCATGATCATAACCTTATTGCTCACCCATGTCTCATATGTTTATTTTATCCATAAGACTTCATCCTGTTAATCAGTTTTCACACTAACAATTGCCTCATCTTTTTTGAGAGAGAGAGAGAGGGAGAAAGAGAGAGATTTGTTATAGGGCACGTTCACTTGCCAGAGAGACAGAAAGCGAGAAATCACCCCCCGGGGTGATTACCATGCTGCAATCCCTTCTCCTCCATTCTCCTTTTGGGATTTTGGAAAGACATGCACATGCACCCAGTGAGTTTTAAACCACGCGGTTGGGAACTCAAACCATGGTTGACTACATGGGAGTCCAGCTACATAACTGTTAAACCATCTGCTGGTCCCAGCTTATCTTTATTATTATTATTATTATTAATAATAATATTATTATAAATCCTACAAACTGTGAAGGAGAGAAAATAATGTACTCAATTAAAAAATATGGGAACAGCAGATAGTATAATGGCTACATCACTGGACTGCCATGTAGTCCACCGCAGTTTGAGTCCCGGAACTGGTGGCTTAAATTCATGCTGGGCACATGTGTGTGTGTGCCCAAGATTCTGAGAGGAGAATGGAGGAGAAGGGATTGCAGCATAGCCATCCCCCCGGGGGGGTGATTTCTTGCTTTCTGTCTCTCTGTCTTTCTCTGTCTTTCTGGCGAGTGCACGTGCCCTATAGCAAAAACCTCTCCAAACAAACAAACAAACAAAAGATAAAATTTTTAATTCTCTTTCCAGGTCCCTGAAACCCTAACTAAAATTAGCATTTCCATTTAAACTCCTCCAGTTGTTACAACCTATGAGCAATCAGAAGTGGTCTTTTACATGGCACTGTGTTGGGAACCCCCTCAGCACAGATCCCATTCACTGCCCGCTGCAAAGATAAAAACAGGAAATCAAAGGAACACAATTTACAGAAGTATTCTTTGAATTTCTAAAATTGGGGCAAGTTATATACAAAGTGAGCCAGAGCCTCTTTATTGATAAAACGTAAGAAAGTGCTAAAACACACACACACATGCACAAACACACACCCCCCAAAATGATGGAGCATATTAAAAGGGCACAGGGATCAAATGAAAGAGTTTCCAATATTCAAACTTAGGATAATTTTAGTAGAAACATATTCATTAGTATTGGATTATAACTAAGATCCCGTATTTATAAAATTACATGACTGAGTTAATAAATGGTGCAAAGATAAAGCGTATCTCTTGTGCTATAGAATTGTAGGTAATTCACTTAAATAATTCAGCCCTCATGGTCGAGATGTAACTCTTCATTCCATGTGTCCATGGAGGACATGATATCTATTCTAAAAACTGGCAAGATCATCAAAACTTAAACAATAGGACGACATTGCCTATATTCTATTATTGTAAGAGAATACAACTGACGGGGGAAAGAAATCAGCTCGTGGTTCTGCCGGTCGGGGAGTACAGAAGCATGGGGTCGATGTGTGGTTTGAATCTGCTTGCTGTATCCTAACATGACAGAAGACATCTCAGGGTGAGAGAACAAGAGTAAGAGAACCAGAGAGACCTCGCTTCCACAAACGAGCCACACCTGTGATAGTGACATTGGTACATTGATGAGGGCAGATTCTTTTTTTTGGGAGAGGTTTTTTGCTATAGGACACATGTGCTCGCCAGAAAGACAGAGACAGACAGAGAGATAGAAAGCAAGAAATCACCCGCCATGGGAGGATGGCCATACCTCAATCCCTTCTCCTCCATTCTCCTCTCGGGATCTTGGGCAAGCACGCACACGCGCCTGGCGTGAATTTAAGCCACCGGGTCTGGGACTTGAACCGCGGTCGAATACATGGGAGTCCAGTGCCATAGCCATTATGCTAACTGCTGGTCCCATGAGGGCAGATTCTTACTCATCTGTTGCTGTATTCATAAAGGCAGAGGGATTCAGCTTCCAGCACAAGAACTTTGCGGGAACACACTCAAACCATAGCCCAGGAGAAAGTGCCATAACCCAGAGAAGCCTAAGGAGACATAAGAATTAAATGTACTGTATTACCCTGGTGTTTCTGTGAAACAAAATAAAAAGACATTTGATAAATACTAAATAAACTTGAATGAAGGAGGCACGTTACCTAATATAGCTATATTTGATTATATTGCAGATTGAATTGCAGACCACTGTAGGAGGGGCATCCCACAATTCAACAAATCAAACAAATGTATTGGTTTTTAAAGTGTTATAGCCTATTGTGTTGCTTAGTGATTGAACACCTAGGTTTGAGTAGTTTAAAAAGAATGGAGCTTTATGTAAGTCATGGTTTTAGAGGTTCTAAGTCAAGAGGACACATCTGGCGATGGTCTTCTCAATGGTAGATAGCGTGGAGTAGGATATTATGTAACACGGCAGAGCAAGAGTGAATGCCTGTCCCCTTACGAAGTCATGTGCATTCATTTATGCATCTTGACTGATGTCTAAGCACTTCCCCAAAGGTCCACCTTTTGACACAATAATCAAATTAAGTGTTTACTCTCTCAACACTATTAAAATGGCTCACCATATTTCAGTGCATGAATTTTGGAGGAACACGTTCAAATCATAGCATTCAGTGCATATAAATACTATGTTTAACCATACCAAAGTATAGGGCCAACAGGTGGCATGGTGGTTAAGGGTGCTTGGACTCCCACATGGCCAACCACAGTTCAAGTCCTGGACCTGGTGGCTTGCTTTCTCACTTTCCCTCTCTCTCTCTCTCTCTCTCTCTCTCTGTCTGATCAAACTGGAAAATAATAATAATAAAGTTAAATAAAATTTAAAAAGTATACAACATTATGTAAAAAATTAACATATCTTCATTTTAAGATACTTTATTGTTGTAGCCAGCAGGTGGCATAGTGGTTGTGGCACTAGACTCCCACATGGTGGACTGTGGTTTGAGTCCTGGATCTAGCAGCTGGAAACTCATGCCAGGTGCATCTGCGTGTATACCCAAAATCCCAGGAGGAGAATGGAGCATGATCATCTCCCTTAGGGAGTGATTTCTCACTTTCTCTTCCTTGTCTATGTCTGTATCTCTGGTGAGTGCATGCACCTTATAGCAAAAATCTCTCTTAAAAAATATTTTACTGCTAAAAAATGCTAATGATCATCTAATCCTTCAGTAAGTTGTAATAATTTTGTTGGTCAAAAATCTTGCCTCCATGTTGATGGTGTTGACTGACCAGGATAATGATTGCTGAAGGTTGACATATCTTTAGTAATTTATTAAAATAAGACAACAATAAAGTTTCTGCATCTATTGACATTTTTAATGTAATGATGTCTGATAGTATTTGCCATAGTACAATTTCTTGCAAAATTGAAGTCAATTCTATCAAAATCTGCTGCTACTGTGTTAACTAAGTTTATATAATGTTCTAAATCTTTTATTGTCATTTCAACAATGTTTGCAGCATTTCACTAAAAGTAGATTCTACCTCAAGGTATTACTTTTTTTTTTTTTTTAACTCATTTGTGAGAGGCAACTATACAACTGTTAAAGTTTCATTGTGAGATTGCAACAATTCAGTTTCACGTTTAGGTTCCACTTCTAATTCTAGTTCTATTTCCATCACATCTTCAAACTTTCTACACAGAAGTCTTGGAGCTCTCAAGGTCCCCCAAAGTATTGGATTCAATTTCCCTTAAACTCCTGTTAAGGTAAATATTTTGATCCCACAAATCACAAATATACTTACTAAAATTTGAACGGTGAAGGTGAATTCTTTCCAGAAGATTTTTGATTGTCTTTGAGGAAAATAAAATATATGTTCAGAATACCAAGAATAAAAATTACTGTAATTTTGTCAACCGTTTTCAAGATTAATCTTTGAAAATTATTATGTAATGGTTTGATGCAAAAATAAGAATACAGTTGGGGCAAAACTTATATTTGAAAAGGTTAGATCTTCATCACACAATTATTAAAAAGCTGAGTTAATAGTCTGTCCTAAATATATATAATACACATTTTTTTTTTTGAGAGAGGTTTTCGCTATAGGGCGCGTGCACTCGCCAGAAAGACAGAGAGAGACAGAGAGATAGAAAGCGAGAAATCACCCCCCAGGGGGGATGGCCACGCCACAATTCCTTCTCCTCCATTCTCCTCCCGGGATCTTGGGCACGCACGCACACGCGCCTGGTGTGAGTTTAAGCCGCCGGGTCCGGGACTCGAACCACGGCTGACTACGTGGGAGTCCAGCGACATAGCCATTACACTAACTGCTGATCCCTATATAATACACATTTATACTGTTCAGCTCTCTTTAGTTGACTAAAATCCTTGGAGGTGGAAATGTAGAAGGAGACATCCAACACTTTATATAAAATAGAATTAAATTACAAGTTTATTTCAGAGCAAAAACTTGAAATCCATGCATAGCACTTATGTATATTCATGGTATGGCTTGCTTAATGGTTTGTCTCTTAAAGGTTTATGTTTTGAAATTTGATTCCCAGTCTAAAAACAGAAGAGGTGGTAAGACCTTTTAGAGCTGAGGCTTACTGATTAGATCATGTGAGTACTACTTTTGTGAGTGGATAATGATGTCTCACAAGACCCTGTGCATTTTAGCTGTCATGAGAAGTCAGCTCTCAGAAGGCTGAACCATTATGAAAGGAAACTGGCTACCCCCAGTGTCTCTCTCTGCATACTCCCACATCCATTCTGGTTCTGTCATCTCTGTTGTGATGTGGGTCAGCCTGATACACTCTTAGGCCTTTGCATTTCCTAGCCACCAGAACCATGAGTCAAATAAACTTTGACTTCTTTATAACTCATCCATTTGAAGGTATTTCTGTTAGCTTTACAATAGTAGACTAAGATGATGAATTTTTTGTGAACTTTATGAAGATACCTTAGATGGTATATTTGGAATGTAGCTCATAAACCAGTCTTAAAGGAAGAAAAGCTTGTATAGTAAAGAAGTGGGAAGAAAACTAGGAAAAAACATCTAAAAAGGAAGAAGTATAGAGGGAACAGAGGAGAGAAGAGAATTAAGGTGATGTGTTTCCTTAGATCTGTGAGAGGAGAAAGTATTGATAAAGAAGGTATGGTCAGAATCATAATGTTCACAATTGTAAAGAAGAATAAAAATATGCTGTAGCAGGACCAGCAGTTGGCATAATGGTTATGTTGCTGGACTCCCTCATGGCTGACCGCAGTTCAAGTCCTGAACCCAGTGGGTTGAAATTCACACTGATGTGTGTGCATGTGTGTATGCCCAAAGTTCTGAGAGGAGAAAGAAGAAGAAGGGATTGTGATGTGACCATGCCCCGTGGAGGGTGACTTTTCACTTTCTGTCTTTCTCTGTATCTCCAGTGAGCACACACACCTCAAGGTAAAAATCTCTCTGAAATTAAAAAAAGAAAAAGAAATATACTTTTGCATTCATCAAGAGGAAACCACCAGTGTCCTTCCTCATTAAGATGGGTATTTAGTTCTTTGGTAAGATTTCTGAAGCTAATGAGGAAAAAATATAACACAAGAAAAACAAGAGGGAAAGCAATAAAGAAAGAGGTGTGTATGAAAAAAACAAAAAGATGGTCTTTGGTTTCAGAGCTCACAGCACAGTGGTCTGTAATTGTTAAGAAACGTTTATTCAACATTACACTTAGATGTGGAAGGAAAGACATCTTATTTCACTGCAACTGAAATTATTTTTGTTAGCTTCTAACTTTGTGTCAAGGCAAGCTAGATGAATTCTAATCTTCTAACCTCAGCTTAATCCAATAATGTGGATTAGCTCTTCAGGAAGTTGGTACCCACTTAGATGATTCAGTGAAATGCTCATCATTTCAGAGGTATTCCCAATCCCATTTTTCTGCTTTAAAATGCTCACTGGGTATTTGGGGAAACAGTAGGCAGAGATGGAATAGAACCACATTAAACTAAAGAGGGAAGACCTACTGGTACACTCAGCATCTTTTGGAACTTTGCAAGACTCTGTTAAGGTGTGTTAGAATTCATTCCAAACACTTTTGGCTTCTACCGAAGGTTTATACTAATGTAATACCTGGTCTATGTTGTAACTTAAACCACACTCTGAGTGAATCGTGTATCTCTTTCTGCTCATTCCACTGATAGTCCTGTCCGCTCTTATTTCCCTTGTAGCACCTGGTACTTTGAACCTCAGCTTCCAAGGCATTAAACCAGGCCCTCACTGTTAACACACCTGCTCTCTAGGTGTGTTACCAAGGAATTTCCAGGTTATTTGCCACTAACAGAGAGTAAGGTAGGCCCAGGAGGACTGCTCCATTTTCAACTCAAAGGCTACTATGCAATGAATGGGAACCACATGTGAACGGGACACTTGTTAAAGTCCCAAAGATACCCTGGATAAAAGACCTCATGACACTGACAGTCCCTTCATTCTTCCTCATAGGTCTTTATTCTCTGGAACTCAGGCCAGGAAGAGTCAGAATATGCAATTTGGGACCAGCAGTTAGCATAATGGCTATGTCACTGGACTCCCACGTAGTCGACCACGGTTCGCGTCCCGAACCCGGTGGCTTAAAATTCACGCCGGGCATGTGTGCGTGCGTGCCCAAGATCCTGAGGGGAGAACAGAGGAGAAGGGATTGCGGTGTGGCCATCCCCCCTGGGGGTTGATTTCTCACTTTCTGTCTCTCTGTCTCTTTCTGTCTGTCTGGCGAGCGCACGTGCCCTATAGCAAAACCTCTCAAAAAAAAAAAAAAAAAAAAAAAGAATATGCAATTTGATGCATGATTATTCCTACCACTCATTTTAATGGAAGTTGGAATTTTTTTTCCTTTGTTCTCATATTTCTGAGACATTATTTCTTTTCAAAATAAAATAGGTACAATAAACTTTGTTGGCTCGACTCTAGATACATTAAAAGAAGACAATGAAGGCCTTTTGAATCTTGTCTTTTTCAACTTTACTTGCTTTTATCAATTATTGTCCACTTAAAGTAATCAAGGATATCAATTTTAGTACTGAGAACTGAGCAACAGCTAAATGTTTTTGGTGGTTTCCACCTCCTTCCTTCCCTGGAACAGCAACTCTCTCTGCTCTGAAATGAAGGTAGAAAATTGTAATAGATATCAATAATTTTATATTAAAGAACGTCATTTACCAAACATCATGCCCTTTTTATATGTACCACTCATGTGTAAACTTGAGTTGATAATGGTGCCTACCTTGGGATATATTTAAAACAATGTAGTATCAGGGGCCAGCAGGTGGTGTGGTGGTTAGGGGCATTGAACTCTCACATGGCCTCCTGTAGTTTGAGGAAAACAGTAAATAAGGAAAGAGCTATGAAAAATAAGCTTATTGGGACCAGCGTAATGGCTATGTCGCTGAGCTCCCATGTAGCCGACTGCGGTTCAAGTCCCAGACCCGGTGGCTTAAACTCAACGCCAGGCGCATGTGCGTGTGTGCCCAAGATTCCCAAGAGGAAAATGGAGGAGAAGGTATTGCAGCGTGGCCATCCCCCCTGGGGGGTGATTTCTCACTTTCTGTCTCTCTGTCTTTCTGGCAAGCGCACGCACCCTATAGCAAAACCTCTCCAAAAAAGGAAAAATAAATAAGCTTATTATATAACCTCAAGGAATCAGTTGATATTTGGCATTATGTGTATGAAGAGTAGACCAATTTTTATAGCCCTCGGATCTCCTCCATATACATTATGTATGAGATTTAAGAAAAAAAGAAAGACATAATTTGGTGATAGTGATCCAGATTTAGGAAATAGACCACAATCACTAGGAAATTCAAGTAGAGTGAGAGGCAATAGGATATTATTAAAAGAGGCATTCAATTGTCAGATTCTGGAGTACAAGAGTGAAAAATTGAATTTAAAAAGATTCTATGCCATATTTGAATCCAATTCCTTTGGGGATTTTGAGACATTAAAAACAACTGATCTTTGCCACTAATTTATGTCTTATGGATGGTGGTGGGAACTGGGAATAAGAATTATTGAAGTTGCATGTTGTTTTCAGGTCGCTCTTTTCTGAAGTCATGAGAACTGAATTAGAACTTCATAGCTGTGTAGCCAATCTGTACTTCTAGCACTTTACAGATAAGATCGGGGATTGGCAGCTTCCTGAACTCCCTGTGATCCCTTCTAGTGCCTGTTGTCATTGGTCATCAACTGAGAAAGTGTGTGTATATATCATCATATTTATAAAATAAGTAGTCTTCAAAAATCAGTCCTCTCTTTTGCTCTTTATAGTCCAACGGTATGTTCATAGTCATGCGACAATTCATTTTCTCTGTCATTTCCTGCAACACAGAAATGTAAAGAGATCAGCTATTTACAGTTTCTGTTTTGTTGTTGTTGCTGTTTTAGCTTTTGCCATAGGGCTCATGAGTGAGACAGAAAAAGACAAAGAGGGAAAGTGAGAAATTACCCTCCATGGGACAAGGCCATGCCATTATCTCTTCTCCTCTATTCTCATAGTGGGACTTTGGGCACTAGTGCATGTATATCCAGAGTGATTTTCAAGCCGCTAAGCTCAGGACTTGAACCATCATCAGCAATGTGGGAGTTCAGCGCCTTAACTACAGTGCCACCTGCTGGCCCCACTCTTTATGTTTCTATCTAGACACTCAGTCAAATCTGCCTCCCATATCCTTTCTCTATATTGTTAGAACTATGGCCAGTTAAGCAAAGACAATCTAGAAAGTCTTTTAAAAAACAGTCTTATTGAAATACACAAATGTAACCTATATGATTTGACAAGTTTAGACGTATGCAAATGCCCATAAGTGTCACCACAGTCGATGTAAAAGACATACCCAATACTTTCAATGGTTTCCTCTGTGTTCCTTGTTACTTTTGTCTATTGTGATAAGAACACTTGACATCTCTTAACAAAATTTGAAGTGCATATCTTAAGTTATGTTAGATAAATAAAATCTGTGTATCATAGCGCCTACAGTTGTTTTTTTCAAGAACCATATGCTGGGGCTGGCAGGTGGCATGGTTAAGGATGCTAGACTTCCACATGGCCAACTGCAGTTCAAGTCCCAGACCTGGAGACTTGCTTTTTCACTTTCTCTCTCTCTCTATCCCTCTTTGGTTAAATAAAATAAAATAAACAAATAAAGATACGTAAAATAATTATTATTGAAACAAAAAGAACCATCTTCTGCAAAAAGAATATACCTAGCAACATATTGTATTTACAAAAAGCAAGAGTATTTCATGACTTTAATAAGCACTTTGCTTACCTAAAAGTTTAATAGGCATTTTGCTTACTAAAACACAGTGATGAGGTTTTCATCACCATTTTCTAGCATTTGAGTTGAAGAGCAGCCAAAGCAATATTTCCAGTTCAATTTTTGAGTTTCTTACAAGGCACTACATGAAGTTCTTTTACTAAACTAAAATATATGTCATTGGAAAGGCGCTCCTGCAGTAAATTGCCTGTTTACAAAGGAAATAGTCACTATTTTAATTACTACTGTTAAAAAAAAATTCAGTAATCCTTGTTACATAAATACCTTTCCCTTGAATGCTCTTGTTTCAGAAAGATAAAAATCCTGATAATCCTACAATGGAAAATAGCAATATATGCTCTTTCAGAAATTAACGCTCAGTTTGAACTTAGAGTATCTTTCCAACTATTTATTTTTTTTTTAGAGAGAGAGATTTTTGCTATAGGGCACATACATTCCCCATAGAAACAGATTGAGACAGAGACAGAAAGTGAGATATCAAACCCCACGGGGCATGGCCAATCTACAATCCCTTTTCCTCCATTCTTCTCTTGGGATTTTGGGAACACACATACATGCACCCAGTTGAGTTTTAAGCCACCAGGTCTGGGCCTCGAACCAAGGTCAGCTACATGGGAGTCCAGTGACTTAACCATTACATCATCTGCTGGTAACCAGCCCATGCATGCATTTAAACATGGTGAACCAAGAGTGTCTCTCTGAGAAGATCCTTTCTTTATTTTCAAATGCTCATAAAAATGACTCAGTACTATACTCAGTACACATGTGTAAATCTCTCAAGTCTTTCCCTGTTCTTTGTCATTTAATAAAATGTAAAATGCTTACCTCCAGAGTTCACATCACAATCTTCCTCTGTCCTTCACACAAACACACACTTCAGAACTCCAGCCTGAGTGAAGTATATCCATGAGCTGATTGCATATGTAATCCTTGGAGAGAGGAGAGAGGAACCAATGTGCTGCAGCTGAGATCTATAGTGGGTGAAGGAATGTCCTGACTGATGGGAACACTGGTAGAACACGTGATCTTCTTTATTCGTAGCAAGGAAACAAAGAGAACCGAGATATACAGACTTCAAGTGCAAGAAGATGGCAAGTTCTCTGCTTTCCTAAAGGGTGGGACATATACAACGTAGATGGAAAAACACGTGAAAATTAGAAACATTTTCATCTTGAAATGTTAAAGAAATTTGGTAAGGAAAAATATTTCTGTCCAACGAAAACGGTCTATTTACATATTTAGTTTAGCAGAGATGATAAATCATATGCAGTTTAATTGAAACAAGACTGTGATATTATAGAAGCTCAAATTTTTAAATTCATCCTTTCCATTTAAAGGTAAAGAACTTTTTTTAAGAAGGATTCTTCATATTCTACCCTTATCTACCTGTCACTCTTTTCTCACAAATCAGATTCCACCATATCTGAATATCGTGAAGATTGCTAGACAAGTCACATTCTCCAATAATATTCAACTTTTGAATATGCTGCTAACTCTTCTTGGAATGTTCTGGGTTTTTTTTTTTTTTTTTTTTTTTTTTTTTTTTTTTTCTCCTCTGCTTCCCCAACCTAATAGGTCTTCTCACTCCTTAAAGCTCAGTCTTCAAGCACCAATTTTAATACGATGTCTTCCCTAAGATTTACTCATTTGTCTCATTCAGGGACCCCCTCTGCATTTCATGCATAATCTGTTATAAATATTCTTGTTTCATTATGTCTAGCTGACTGCATTCCTGCATCCCTGATTATCGCACCTGGGGGCTAGAGACTTTTCTTTCTGTCTCTGTGTCTCCTAGTAAATACACGTATTAAATACCTTTGCCAAATTAATGAATGAAGTGTTCTGAGTAGTAAAAATTTTACTGAATACTAATGGGAGATCTAAAAGGAATTTTTTTTCAAATTGCTTATAGGAGTCATATTTTAATAGAACTTTAAAATGCCAAAAAATGTGTGGGAAATGTACTGTTTTGCATTATATGTCCACAATTATACTTCCACATCGGGCTCCAGTTTTGTGAGGTGGACAGCCTGCCTTATTCTCCACATGTCTCCTCCTACTGCTGCACTTGTCTCTTATTTATTTGTTTTTTGTTGTTTTTTTTTTTCCTTTGCCATAGGGCACAAATACTCACCACGGAGAGACAGACAGATTGAGAGACAGAGAGGGAAAGTGAGAAAGCACCCTCCATGGAGGATGGCCATACCACAATCCATTCTTCTCCATTTTATTCTCAGGATTCTGGGCATGCACACACACACACACACACACATACGCCCACTGTGTTTTTTAAGCCACTGGGTCCAGGACACAAATTGTGGAGTTGGCCATGTGGGATCTATGCACTTTAACCAACACACCACCTGCTGAACCTGCACTTGTCTTTTTTTTTTTTTTTTTTTTTGGAGAGGTTTTCGCTATAGGGCGCATGCGCTTGCCAGACAGACAGAAACAGAAAGACAGAAAGCGAGAAATCACCCCCCAGGGGGTATGGCTATGCTGCAATCTCTTCTCCTCTGTTCTCCTCTCGGGATCTTGGGCACGCATGCACCCGTGCACGGCGTGAGTTTTAAGCCACTGGGTCCGGGACTCGAACTGCAGATGACTACATGGGAGTCCAGTGACATAGCCATTACACTAACTGCTGGTCTCCCTGCATTTGTCTTTTAAACAGTGACAGGCTAATATACCTGATTGACTAAAAGTTGCAACATGTTTTACCCACTTACCATAAATATGTGTCCCCATATCCCTGCTGGGATTGAATAGCTAACTATGTTACTAACAAAATTCCATATGAATGTGTTGGATTCAACGGGATTTACGAAACACATTTATTTATTTATTTATTTATTTATTTTACCACAGCCCAACTAATAAATGTTTAGTATAATGTTAATATTTATAAGCCAGGTACTAAATAAATATGCTAGCTTCAGCATTACATATAGATTATTTTTTAAATGTTATAGTATATGCACACATAGAATACAGGTAGTGAGTTTGGCCTCGAATATTTTCATTTTTTAAGACTTCTGAAAGAATAAAGGAAAATATTCCCAACATGGGAAATCAAAACATACATATAAATGACAGAGACTAAATATTTCAGTCTTTTTTTTCTTATTCTATCATTCTACAGTCATAATTTTGACCCTCATTACTCAAACTGTAATCTGAAGCACAAAAGAATTATCATCACGTGAATCTCATTAGAAATACAGATTTTCAGGGCCAGCCTGTGGCCTGGTGGTTAAAAAGCTGGATCCCACATGGCCAAACGTGCAATTCAAGTCCCAGACTCTAAAAACATGCTGCATACTGTGCATGTGTTCCCAAACTCACTACAGGAGGGAGAAATAGAGGAGAAGGGATTGCAGCGTGACCATTTCCCATAAAGGGTTCTCTCTCTCTCTCTCTGTCTCTCTCTCTGGCAAGCATATATGCCCTCAAGAAGAAGGGAGAAATACAGACTTACAAGATCTATTGTAGATCTTCTAATTAAGAATCTGCATTTTGGGACCAGCAGATGGCATAATGATTACGTTGGAGAATTCCCACGTAGTTGACCACAGTTCGAGTCCCAAACTCGGTGGCTTAAAACTCATGCTGGGTGCATGTGTGAACATGCCCAAGATGCCCCCGAAAGGAGAATGGAGGAGAAGTGATTGCAGTGTGACCATCCTCCTGTAGGGTGATTTTTCTCTTTCTTTCTCTCTGTCTCTCCAGTAAGTGCACACGTCCTATAGCAAAAATCTCTCTCTAAAAAGAAAAAAAAAAAAAAAAAGAATCTGCCTTTTAACAAGATCCTTATGTGTTTCCTATCCACATTAAAATTCTAGTATGGTCTAATGGCTTGTTGTTACATCTTACCTGCTGGTCTACGCATCCACCTTAAAAAGTATCAGTCATCTGAATAATTTTCTTCCTTTTTGAAATAAAGCAAAAAGCAGTAGACTAGAAATAATGTCTATTGGTCAGGAGCCACCTTTGTCTTTCTGTAAGTTTATGTATGTGTGTGTGTGTGTGTGTGTGTGTGTGTGAAAGTGCGCAAAGTGAAGGGAAAAAAATGCATATGTACATATATAGAAATAAGTTAAGCATAGCAATGAGATATTTACGTGATCTCACTCAGGTAGAATCTGAAAAAGTTCATCTCAAAGAACAGTGGCTACCACATGCTGGGAAGGGTAGTGGGCAGGGGAGAGGTTGGTCAAGGGCACAGTTCTTTTTCCGTTCTTGTCACAGAGTTAGACAAAGGACTCCATTCACAAGCTGGCCCACTCAGGAGAAGTCGGTAAACAGCCACAGGACTTCTCAATAGCTTCAAGGTCTCCTTACATCACAAACCCACCCTCTTCTGTCAGTGGATAGAAGCTGTTTCTGCCTGGGACTCCCAGCAGTGACATTAGGCAGCACAGAAAGGAGCACAAGATGAGTTGTGGAGGAGAGGGGGGCTTCTCCCTCCAGAAGGGAATGAGTGTGGTGTGGTGCTTATCAATTGACACCAGATGTGCTGAGCTGTTTCACTTTCCACTTCACCCAAACTAATCAATTAACCTTGTTCAAAACCCATACACACACCCAAAACATTCAATAAAGTGCTTACTTTTCTTCTTCTATTAATTTAGCCCACAGTCTTAAATATATATATATATATATATATATATATATATATATATATACACACACACACATACACACACATACACATGCGCGCACGCACACACACACACACACACACACACACACATATGTATATATAAATTTGCTAGAAGGCCCATGCACTAGCCAGAGAAAGAGGAAAAGTAAGCAATCCCCTCCCCCACAATGGAGGCCAGTTGTGCTGCAATCCCTTCGCCTCCATTTTTCCTTTCAAGATTTTGGGCGCACATGCATATGTACCTGACATATTATTTAACTCACCAGATCTAGGACTCGTATCACTCAGTGAACCACATAGGATCCAGCTGCCTAACCATCACACTACCAATTGGCCTAGTCCTGAAATATTCTAAGTAAATTACCTTCTTTGCAATACGTTTATGGAGATTTCTTAGTACTTCCCCTGACCACAGTCATGAACGCTGAATGAATGCCTTTTAAATTCTTTCTATCTCAGTGGACATCTATATAAAAAAGGAAGATACCCATTCTCTGAATATCAGATTTTAAAATGTGTTCGAAAGTCTTTGTAAAAGCACAAAATGTTATGCCAATATAAAACATTTTAAAACATATCTCAAACAAAGGAAACTAAAGGGAAATTATGTGAAAACCAAATAGTTGTAAATTTATTGTCCACTAATACAAAATATTAACCCCAAACCATGAACTAAAAACGAATACCTTACTATGCCTCCTCTTTCTACTTGTAAAATTGTATTTTACTACAGCCAATTCCCGAATAGAGTCAAAGGGGTCTAATCCCTGGCAATGGAGACAAATGATCAGTCAAGCAGTTCACATGCGTAAGAACTGACAGTATCGGTGCACGTGGTGGTGGTGAAGTGGGGAGTTTTGGATGGGCTTATCCATTTTTAAGAATGACTTTAGTAATTAACCAGACAAATCATATTTTCAAAGCAGGGTAAGATATGTAATTCAAATGCAGTGTGTCCTTTTTTCTACTTTAATACTTGATATTCCTTAAGAAGAAAGTGGATTCAAGAAGTGAACACCAGTGGGAACCAGCAGTTAGCGTAATGGCTATGTCGCTGGACTACCACGTAGTCGACCACGGTTCAGGTCCTGGACCCAGTGGCTTAGAACTCACGCCGGGCGCGTGTGCGTGCATGCCCAAGATCCCAAGAGGAGAATGGAGGAGAAGGGATTGCGGCGTGACCATCCCCCCTGGGGGGTGATTTCTTGCTTTCTGTCTCTATGTCTCTCTCTGTCTGTCTGGTGAGTGCATGCGCCCTATAGTGAAAATCTCTCCAAAAAAAAAAAAAGAAGTGAATACCAGTTAGAAGGCAAGACTGTGGGTCATTGCTTACATTGATGGTATACTTACAAGTGATCCTTTTTATTCAGATTTAGAGCTAATGAAATAACTGAAGTGAAACGTGCAACACAGACACGTCTGACTCTGCAGGAGGAATTCCGCTGTACTGTGTCTACCTTTCTTTGTGGGAAAGTAGACAAATCAGATATTAGAGATGCCCTTCAAAGTGATTTTACTGTGGGATCGATTGCTTAACACAATGGGTCTTACTGTTGGAACTTTAGCGATCCAACTCGATTGTATTCCTCTCGTTCTGGTCTGAACTAAACTGAGAAATAGAGGAAATAGATACATGGGGGTCAATATATCAGCACGATTTTTAATAAGACGTGGCTTGCAGGATATGGGTAAGGTGTGTGGCAAGAGCTCCTTTACAGTCTCAGTTCCCTCATTCTATCCCACCCAGCCTGATCTTGGATGGTTTGCTGAGCATGCATGCACGGCTTGAAGCATATTTGTAGAATAGCTCATTTCCCCTGGCCTGTTATGTGGCTCCACCAATCGGGAATTGCTGATCATTCATTTCTCCTCATAGAAAGAAATGAGTGTCCAGTAGAGCAAAAACCGTTGGATGGTCTATTTTCTACATCAAAATGTAGGAAGAATGTAACTTTGATGAAGACCTCTCAAATGTACACATGAGGAGGGGGGAAAGTAATCCCTTCAGTAATGACTACACATATATACCACAACACACACACACACATGTATCAGAGAAAACTGATTCTGCTGAGAAGTGCTGAGCTCACTGATATTGACAATGCTTAGGAAAGAAAGCCAAAGAATAAAAATTGTGATAATGACTTATATTTAGCTCATATGCAAAAACTGACAAAACGTCCCCCATAGATTAATTCATTAGCTACATCTCAAATCTTTGCGAATGATGGCAGATAATGTACACTCCCCTGCCTTCCACAACTATGCCGTGGTGTTACTTTCAAATAGAGCACAGGACTGGGTAGAACATGGGATGAGCAGAATAGGATTTCGAAGAGACTGTGATCAGTATTATTTACAAATTGCAAGTAAACGATAAGATGGATTTACATTTCTTATATTTTTGTCACGTTAATTAATGTCTCCAGTGTCATGACATAATGTCAAAGGGAAGACCTCTCAGCCCAAGCATGGTGGCACAAGCAAGAGAGTATGGTCGTGTAATGCTGGCGCCACGGGAGAAAGACCTGAGTTTAGTTCTAGGCCCACCTGCACACACAGGGTGCCCTGTGGGTGTGCGTGATCCTGGCTGGCTGGAAGGCTAGAGAGAGAATCACAGTGCGACAAAAGCCCACCAGGGGTTATTTTTCTCTCTTTCAATCTATAAGCTTTTTTGCAATTGTTTTTTGTTTTTTTTTAAGGAAATATCTTGAATCATCTTAACGTTTCATTTTTTAGCAATTAATATTTTATGCAACACCACCCTCACCTAAAGTTAAAAGTACAGTTTCATAGTCTAAGAAAAAAGTTTTGGCACCTATATTGTACCCATTTGGGCATGTGAGGCTCCCTCAATCTCATTTAATGAGCTTTGCTCCCCCTAGTCAATGCTATTCGGGACTAAAGAACACCCACCTGCATAATGTATAGAGTCTCCCATCGGCTCAGTCAACAGTAGAGAGATCTTTTGAGATACTGTTTTCAAAATGAATGTGGAAAATATGCCATTTTTATTTTAGTGGCTTATTTCAAAACCCCTGCAAAATTTCATTGCTCATGGGTACATCAGCTTTCAAGACTGACTAACGTCAATGTTTAATTTACAATGTACACATGAGAGCTGGTGACATTTTAAAAACTAATTTATATCTAAGAAATCTGGTACAGGAGACATATTTTAGACATAAATGTGTCCTTTCTAGACTGAACATCTTCAAGCATTATAATATAAAGTTCTATATTGTATGGTCTGCTTTCTGGATACGCTTCAAAAATTTATTAGGAGGTTTGGTTGCCCTGGATAATATCATAGCAAGATATAGTAACCCTTCCTATGCAATAAATCTGAATGTTCAGGATGGTTTTGGGCTAGCCTAAGTGTAATGCATCATTACCCCAAGTCTCTACTTTCTCCAATTTATGTGCATTCTGGTGGTTGAATCAAGTTGATGAAATGCCTATTTTCTCAGAACATAACAAGCCAACATGAACCTTCCTAGGGCTGCAAATATATTTAAGAAAACATATAAATCATTACTTGTCAAAGATTAAGGCTAATTTAAGCTCGCTATCTGGAAACACTTAAGGACATTTTTTTCCCCTTCTCTCAGTCACTGCCTGTTAAATTAGGTGCCTTGTTAATGAAGTTTAATAAGTTATTAGCAATGCAAGACTATAAAATGGTCTGTGTAGCAAAAGCTCTGAGGGGTAAGACACAGAACAGAAATAGTAACACCTTTCTAATTCCACACTGTTTCTAATACACAAAGATACACTATCAAAAGACAATTGAAATTATTATGAAAGGTGTATAATTTTTAAAGATTGCTGAGGAGCCGTTCAATAGTCTAAATAGAATAATTCATAGTTCTTTATAAATTCTAAAATTTAAACTTTGTGTAAATAGTAATCAATCGACATTTTCTGTGAGTAACATCAGATTGGTTATATTCTATCTTCTTGTCTTCTTCCTTTCTTTGACAAAACTATCATTTGTTTTGTCTAATATTAAGAATCTAAGCTTACCATAGATACTTTATATGACAGAGACAAAAGTGTATCTGGAATCATCATTCATTCATTCATTGACTTGTTCACTTATTCTTCCAAAAGGCAAGAGTTTTGCTGGTACTTTGTGTCAGAAATTCTTTGAAAAGTCAGCATTCTTAATCCAGTGGTATCTAACAGGGCACAAAGATTCTGAGTTCTCCATTGTTTTTGGATTGTGTTTGGCAATAGCAGGAGGAAAATCAGATGATTAGACTCAGCTGCTGAGATAGCGACTAGAACAATATTTTCAGCAGGCATAAAAATATATTACTTAACTATCACATACATGACTATACATACATGTGAAAACCCATGAACTTCACAGCACAAACTGCCATGTAAAAAACATTCAGCTTCAGGTATTTCTGACTTAGAAATTTGCATTCATCCTTAATTCATTCTTTCTTCTTACATCATTGGGATGTCAACTTTACCTCATGCTATTCTTTCACATACACACACACACACACACACACACACACACACACACACACAGTCTGACTGAAGTCTTTTTTTTTTTAACTAGACGTAGACCTTGTCATATTAGTCTGCTACTTTCAAAACCTCAGTGGTTCCTCATTTTTCTATAAAAGCCAAATACTTTAGCACCTTTAAACTCAGTTCTAGAAAACCTATCCAGATATGATAGTATTTATTCTTTGTCACTCTGAACTTCTAAAGCACATACATTTCATTCTTTTTTATGTATGTGATACAAAGAGACACAGAAATATTAATATCTTCTTATCCTTGTCTGTCTGATTAATATTATCATATTTTAAGCTCATTCTGTGGGGATAAAAATCTTCCCTAAAGGCAATATTAAGGAATTTCTAATCTGTCTTTCCATAGTAATTTATGGGTTAATTCATTCAGCCAATCTATTAATTATGCATTCAGTGGTTATTTATCATGTGTCTACAATGTCTGAGACACTGTCTTAAATTCAAGAAAAACCTGTAGCAATGAGCAAATGATTTGAAGTTTCTGGCTTCTTGAAGTTTACAATGTAAACCAAAAGCAGATTAGCAAACAAGATGTTATTATCGAAAATTGCAGCAAGTGCTTTAAAAAAGAAATAAAGGACAGGACAGAGAAACAAAACAGGGCAAGGGGAAATTAAATTTAGATCGGGACAGTTGAGTTGTAATGTATATTCTTGCCACATAAAGCAGGAGTGAATCTGTTGAGAGAAGCCTGTTTAGCTGAGGGATAATACTGAAAGGAAAGATATTTGAGGTCCAATGAAGACAGATGCAGGATTTGGGGCAGGTAATCTGAGTAGACAATGTTAAGGAATAAGGACCTCGTTCTGAAGATGAGAGGAGGACACTGACGGTGAAGAACAAGTACCAATAGATGCATTTTTAAAAATCAGACTGCCATATGAAAAGCAGACTGTGTGGGGACTCTGTCTTCTCACCGGGACAAATTTTTTTCCATAATTTCAAAATTTATTATTTTTTTTTTAGCTTTGATCTCCATAGATAGAGACATAGAGAGACAGAAAGCAAGAAATCACTCCCCAGGGGGAATGGCCACACTGCAATCCTTTCTCCACCATTTTCCTCTTAGGATTTTGGGCATGCATGCACACATGCCTGGCATGATTTTCAAGCTTCTAGGTCTGGGACTCAAACTGTGATTGATTACATGGGAGTCCAGCAACGTAACTATTATGTTATCTACTGGTCTCAGGTTTGATCCTTTTCTGAATTCTACTCTCATATTTTTTATTTCTACTAAATCCTTTCACTTATGATCATTCTCAATGATGTTAAAAGCTTAAAGATAAAATGTCATTATATTCAAACTGTTAAAATTTAAATAACTTTACCAAAAAGGAATCATGGAATTTATCTAACAAACCAAAGCATTAAAATTGTTCTTTTAGCTTTAAAATATTTCTCTCCAAAATATTCAAAATTGCTTATTGAATGTAATAAGCAATATAGAAATTATCATTTAGGGACCAGCAGATGGCATAATGGCTATGTTGCTAGACTGCCATGTAGTTGACCGCAGTTCAAGTCCTGGACCTGGTGGCTTAAACTCATGCTGGGCACTGTGCGTGCATGCCCAAGATCCTGAGAAGAGAATGGAGGAGAAGGGATTGCGGTATGGCCATCTCCCCGGGGGTGATTTCTCACTTTTTGTGTCTCTGTCTTTCTGGCGAGTGCACACGCCCTATAGCAAAACCCTCTCAAAAAAATAAATAAATGAATAAATAAATAAAATTATCATTTAGAAAATAAGAATTTAAATACAATGATATAAAGTTGAATCTATTATTGAAATTAGGTTCAATATTATTAAACATCTTGTTAAAACTGTATGTGTGACTAAGACTCCTTGTGTATGTAGAAACCAATATAAAAATCAGAAACGTTTCATGTATGTCTAAGTTTGCTAGGCTTCCACAAAGAGTCAGCATGTAACTATTTTAGGTTTATGAATTACACAGCTCTGTTGCAACTACTCAACTCAGGTATTATAGCACAAATGTAGCCGTACACAGTAAGTGGATTAATCCATTTGGCTGTGTTGCAAAAGCAGCAACAAAAAACATTTCATTTCCAGAAATAGCAGGGTAGAATCCACCTGCAAGCTATCGTTTATTGAACTGCGGCCATATAAACACTTGTATTAATACTAATTTAAGAGCAACATGAATTAACTCTGGAGTATGTCTCGGTGGCCCTTGTAGAGACCACAGATCAGCACTAATGAGCATGTTCCCAATGACAGAGTGGAACATGAAAAGTTAAAAAAAAAAAAAAAAAAAAAAAGGATCGTAGACAGAGGACTGCAATTAAAGACTGGATAAGACAGTTCGATGTTTCTCTTCTAAGCATTTATGCTGCTGAAATCCTTTCAACCTACCTCTGAAGTACAGGCAGTACAAGCTGCAAACCTTTGTGATTTTAGGAAGCGAGTTATATATTTGTTTGTTTGTTTGTTTGTTTGAGGGTAAATACAAGAGAGGTGCAGTGTTTCCCTGAACAGTGTTGGTCATGGTAGCAATAGTTTAGTGTTATACATAAAGCTTTGCCTGCCCTACGAGACAAACCCTGAGTGGGCTTGGTGACCCATTTACTTAGGTGTGTGTGTTTTGTAGGTCCAGGGCAGGGCTCCTTATGACCCATAATTGAACTCAGCAAAAATGACAATATCTTCAGAAAACATCTCACTACAACTGTCATGAATTGCCTGTGTGACTCAGAGACCCTTCTTTGGAATCAGAGGACTCTCAGGACATCACTTGTTCTAATCAAATGCATAAAAAATACTTGCTTTTGGTCTGAGAAATAATGAAAAACATGAATTCTTGTTTGCTGAAACAGGTATCTTTACTCTCTAATTCAGCCTTTAAAAAGATGGCAGTTTGTTTAGCTTTCTTCAAACATTATGGTTCAGAATAGCAGGATAGGAATATAAACCTGAGACCATAAACATTACAGAAACTCAGGTTTTTCCATCTGAAACGCCATCAAACTTACCTGACCTCAAACAAGGTATATAATACTATTGTGTGGCATCTAATGCACAGTTTTTATACTACTCAGGGCCTAGGTAGCATTATATTCTCCTAAGGTCTGGTATTGTGATTTGGGTGCCAGCAGGCGGCATGGTGGTTGAGGTGCTGGACTCCCACATGGTCGACCGTGGTTCCAGTCTTGGCAGTTTGCTTTCTCACTTTCCTCTCTCTCCTATCTTTCTCTCTGGTCATATTGAAATAATAATAATCATAATAATAATAATGATGATGATGAGTAAAATTAAATAATTATTTTTGGGGGGAGAGATTTTTGCTATAGGGCGCGTGTGCTTGCCAAAAAGACAGAGAGAGACATAAAGCGAGAGATCATCCCCCCAGGGGGGATGGCCACGCTGCAATCCCTTCTCCTCCCTTCTCCTCTCAGGATCTTGGGCACGCACGCACATGTGCCCAGTGTGAGTTTAAGCCACCGGGTCTGGGACTCAAACCACAGTCGACTACATGGGAGTCCAGCGACATAGCCATTACGCTAACTGCTAGTCCCTAAAATTAAATAATTTTTAAAAAAAATATTGTGATCTCAGATGGCTACTATGGATAAATGGCCACAGTGAGAATCACCCCAGTGTGGAACAGCACATGAGGAAAGACTCCCACAGTAACTGAAGTTTTCCAATAAATACCAAAATACGTGTAAAATGATCTAAAATTATTCCCATGACAAACTAGGTCTAAATAACACATGTTCAAACATTGTCTATGTACACAAAAAGATGACCTTTTCTCTTGAATTTGTAATTACCTAAGAAAGAAGTTTCCATTGTTGATCATGGTGGTTACCAGTTTTGGGAAAAATGAGGTTCAGTGATTATTATTTATTTATGTGAGAATGAATGATGTTCAGCCAGGTACGTTAAACTCAAAGCTCATTCTGCAAAGCTCAGTGCCGTAAGACAGTCAACGAACTGAATCAATGAGACTGTTCAATTGTCCAGTAATGATACACTCCAGTTACCTCCAAGAGCAGTCAAGCTCTCTGTAAAGTCAGAGACAGTCCCTGGTCCTTTCCCTGGCTCCTATATCTTACTCACTCATCCCTCTTCCTATCGCTCTGTCTTCATCTCTCCCATTTTGCCATGGCTTTCGTTCAAACAGACCCGGGCTCTCAGTTGGCTTGCTGGGTAGAAAAGGAAGTTCCACCAAACGGTTAAGGACTTACCATGCGGTTCATTTCTGACACGTGAGGAATCAAGTTCCTTCTGGGCCCAATTCTACAAAGAGTTTCAAAGATAACTTTTAAATTCTTTTGATAAAAACATGAATAATAGTGTAATCAAAGTAATGGTGAAGTGCAATTTCCTGGTATATTTGTATTATATTTGCAATAGAAGCTACATTTAGTCATAAAGAAAAACTAAATTTATCCTCCACTAGGCCCTTTCAGGTGCTTTGAGAAAAGAGTTACCATTCATGAAAACCCAAGACCTAGACTTTTTTTTTTTTTAATGCTATGAATTCCATGTGCTCCTCTGCCCCACCCAGGTAACCTGTTTATCATTATCTGTAGCCTTCCCATTGGAAATTATACAACTGTTCAAACACTGACATAATCCAGATTGAATAAATCTATAAACAATTATAGCATTTTACAAGTAAGGTAAGCTATAAATATTATGCCTCCAGTACAGGAAGTCAATTCTAGGAATAATGATTAAAAAACTTTGTTACATTATTTATTTTATTTAAATAAGCAAACCCTGCATGATCCAATGGTTAAGTCAAGTTTTGAATTTAATATCCATTAATTCCACGAGAGACAGTAGTATTTTCCCAACCGGTGATCGCACAGATATCGTGTGAACTTCGCTCGGGAGAGTCTCTCAGCTTGAGAGAGGATGGCCTCTCGTGTGTCATGATAAAGGGCACCTTTAATTCCCTTTCCCGTATCTTCTCCATATTTACATTAGGAACACTGCACCATAATTATATTTTAGAAAGCCCAAGACTCATTTAAATGCCAGAAAATTATGCCGAAGGGATTTCATTTACCACTGGCTGTGTAGGGGATAGAGTTATACAACCCCTATTAATGCTAATGGAAGTTCATGAATAAATCCCCACGAATACAGAGAAAAATGTATCCCAAGGAGGACATGAAATGAAGACAATCGGCTCTCTAGAGCAAAATTAAATGGCAGTTTGATTTTCTGAGTTAATGCCTCATAAAAATAGAAGTCACTTGTACTTAAAATCACTTAAGAAAAGTGATTCCTTGAGTAACAATTCACACTTCTCTTAGGCAACTTAACTTGTCTAATTTCCACAAATAACGATTTTTATTACTGACAATTACCTACCATTGTCTAAGGTATAATGACCTAAGAGCCATCTATGCAGTGTCCTGGCACCTTGTCGTTTTTATTATAAGAATATTTTGATGATTAAATACATTTTTAGAAATAAATCACCATGAAATTATATGGTTATAGTTTTAATACTACATGTTAGAAGATAGTATGTCTAAGAACATTCATAGAGAGTAGAACAGAACATTATTACATTGTTTATTGGCAAATGGTGTAGTTGCTTTTTGAATATGATGGCAATTTTAAAAAACTAAAACATGGTTAAAAAAGTACTAATTATGTAAATCTTTTTCATCAATTTCTTTAAAGAAATATATTTTGAGAAGTTTTTGCTATAAGGCACATGCGCTCGCCAGAAAGACAAAAGGAGACGGAGAGACAGAAAGAGAGAAATCACTCCCCGGGGGAGATGTCCATGCCACAACTCCTTTTCCTCCATTCTCCTCTTGGGATCTTGGGCACACACACCTGGCATGAGTTTAAGCCACCGGGTCCGGGACTCAAACCACGGTCAACTACATGGGAGTCCAGCGACACAGCTATTACACCAACTGCTGGTTCCTCTTAAAATATTTTTAAAAGTTATAAACTGTTAAGATTTACATTTTTCTTTTTATTTTGCATAATTATTTTATTTATGCCTTTGTCAAGGTAGAACTAAACTGATTTCATGGAACAGCTGAAACTTTTTTGTTTTGTTTTGTCTTTGTTATAGGGCACATGTGTTTGCTGGAGAGAGAGAGAGAGAGAGAGAGAGAGAGAGAGAGAAAGAGAGAAATCACCCCCCAGGAGGGATGGTCACTCTGCTTTCCCTTCTCCTCCATTCTCCTCCTGGGATTTGGAGCCATGTATACATTGACTCTGATTTTCAAGCTGCCTGGTCTCGACTCAAACCGTGGGCTCAACCATATGGGATCTAAGCTCCTTAATCTCCACACCCCAACTGAGACATTTTTCGTAACTTAGTTTAGTGCTTCATAACTCTAACCTGATAGTCATCATATATAATGAAAATCAAGTGTGTATATATTTATGGTCAAGTATATGTATATGCTAATGTAATCATATTGCATTGAAATCAATTCAATGTAAACTTATGTAGATTTTCTTGGAAATCTTATTTTCTAAATACATCAATATGAAAGGATGACATCTGAATATAGAAAAACTTTCATTTTGAAAAGTTTTAACTCTCTTATATGATACCAGTAATAATAAACAAAACCATGTGTCAACTGCACAAATATAATCCATATAAAACATATTTTAGATTTGTATTTTAAAATAGTATTTGAACCTTTAATTAGTAAATGGATTGAGCACTAGGTATATAAATTAGTTTTGATAAGATTCATCATAATTGGTCCCAGTAGATGGTGTTGTGGTTAAGGTGTGGACTCCCACATGGTTGACAATGGTTTGAGTCCAGAACCTGGTGACTTCACACTCAGAGCATGTGTGCACACATGCCCAAAATCCTGAGAGAATGCAAAAGAAGAGATTGTGGCATGGCCATCCCCCAGGGTGTGATTTCTCACTTTCTATCTCTGTCTCTCCAGCAAGTACACGTGCCCTATAGCAAAAATCTCTAAAACAAAAAGATTCATCATAATCTTACTGACTTTTTTTTAGTATGAGAGAAGTAGGAGGAGAATCAGATGTCAGATGTTATCTGGAGCCGCCATTCATAAAATGTTTGCATTTAAAGTCCAAAATCTGATGACTCCAAGTTAATTTACCTCACTTTCCATGGGCCACGAGTTCAAGGGGAGCCAAAAAAAGTCATTGATTAAAAAAAAATTGTTAAAATATTTATTACTTGACTTTATGAATGGTAGAGTGAGAGGAAAGTATACTGTACGGTCAGATAGCCTGAATTCAGATCTTAGATGTGTTACCTTGTAGCTGTGACTTCAAGTGCATTACTTACACCTGCTGGTCTTCGGTTTCCTCATCTTATCTATTGGATGAACTATATCTCCCTGACAAGGTGATTAAAAAGAGAAATTACTTGTTAAAATTGTTTAGCGTAATAGTGAGCAACGCAAGGACAATTACTGTGCAAGCTTGTGTTGGTTGTCCATAGTGATGGGCAGCTGTTGGGGTAGCCTTGACTTCACTCATGAGGTTGATCCACGAAATACTGAAATATCCCTTAACTGAATCCATTGAGTTTCAGAAATTTCTACCTTTCTTGACCACCTAGGGCCTACATCTAAGTTACTCAAAGAAGTCAACACCTGACTCACCATCATCATACAAAGCCCCAATCCCCTTGGTTTTACTGTGGCCAGAATCTGATTTCTGCCCCAGTTCAGGATAACACATGAGTTGGCAAGAGGAACAGTCACTTACCCCAGACTCCCAAGGCTGTATACTTGGCATGATAGAACCAAGTACTTATTATAACCAAACTATTGAAACAAATGACTATTTGAAGTGTGACCAAAAAAAAAAAAATATATATATAGTGAGCTTAATCCTCTAGCACTCCAGCCGTTCTCTTCCACCTGGTCTTCCAAAACCTCCCATCCTGGCACCCAAGATACCATGAACTTTCACACTCCACGTGTGCCTGCTTCTTGAACCGAGTTGAATAGATAGACTCCCCTCAACTCTTGGTTATCCAGTGAGAGCTACCTCCATAGCTTTTTCCAAACAAGAAACAGCACATTAGGTCCTGGGTGGTTAATATTGCTTCTCTAGTCAGAGTGCACGGGCCGCAGCTTAGCCTGTTCCCAAGGCTCCCTTCACACCAGCGGGATCTCCCTCAAGGTCACTGTCACTAATGGTCGCACATGAGCCCATCTCCCCGCAGTTCTCCTATCAGCATTCCTAATCGACTTTATCGCTGCTAAGGCCATTTCATTACAAGCAGGGTGCCTTTTTGTTATTGTGGCTGATGCAACTGTTTTGCGAAGCCATGCGTGGAACCCTGACATACCAGAAGGGGGAAAAATGTTACATGTAGAGAATTTTCATCTACATCCTTCGCTCTAAAGAGTGCTTTTACAAACCACATTTTCTAGCTTTCTCATGAGCCTTATGTCCCTTTTTTCCCAAAGAGAGATAATATCACAATATTCTTTAAGAACTCTCCCCATACTTCTTTGATGTAGAAAACAGACCAGTTACAATTCATTCTGTCATCCTTTTATCTCAAGGGAGAGGGGAATGCTGGCTAGTTTGGCCTGGTCCTAGCTTTTATCACAGAGGAAAAAAAAGAAAGGAAGAAAGAAAAAAGGTGCCCTAAAGTGGATAAGAGTGCTGATAAACTGAATGCTGATGCAGATTCTGTCCTGGTCTTCTAAGTATCATATCTTATAGAAATGTGTTTTTCTTTTAGTTTTTGTGGCAAGGCACATGTACTTGCCAGAGAAACAGATAGAGAAAAAGAGAGAAAGGGAAAGTGAGAAATCACTCCTCAGAGGAGATGACCACACCTCAATCCCTTCTCCATTCTCCCTGCAGGATTTTGGGCATGCATGCATGTGCACTCTACATGATTTTCAAGCCTCCAGGTCCAGGACTCCAACTTGTGTAGCTGGCCATGTGGGATCCAGGACCTTAACCTCCACACCACTTGCTGGCTCCCAGAAATTTATAATATACCAAAACGTGTTTTTATTTGAATAGGCATTTTTACTGTGAATGGTTTAATACAAAGATTAATTTAATGAGATCTGTTACCTAGCAGTTAACTGTTTGCTTGGCACAAGTCATGACTTAGGAAGAGCTAGTGGCTGGGAGCTTGGAGCGGAGTCACACATGCAAAGCTGTCGAAGGGGTAGCATAATCACTTTCTGTGTTGGCACAAATGGTTAATGCCAATAGGTGAGAAGGTACAAGTGTTAGGCCAGTAATGCCGACGGCAATCAGTGTAAGCATTAGTAAAAAAAAGTATTGCTGTGCTAGGGTATCATCTTTTCAATTTCAAAATCATCTTCTCAATGATATTTTATGAATATACCCTCATTTTTTATTTGTTTCTTTTGTTAGAGTAATACATGTGCTGTATACAAGTAATGAAAATGAAAATCTACTTCCTGGTCACTCAAAAGCACTTTTAGTCCATTTTTAAGTCTTCAGATAATTATCTCAACAACTATAAATGCTCTATGTATGCATATATTTATGAATTTGTCAATATTAAGCATGATATATCTCTACAAAAACATTGATAATGGGGCCAGCAGGTGGCATGGTGGTTAAAGGTGCTGGACTCCCACATGGCCAACCATAGTTCAAGTCCTGGCCCTGGTGGCTTGCTTTCTCACTCTCTCTCTCTCTGTCTATCTCTTTGTCTCTGGTCAAATTAGAAACAAATAATAATGTGGATAATAAATAAAATGAAATGAAATTTAAAAAATTGGTACTTACCTTATGGTACTCCCATCCTTTCTTCTAACCTCCCAAGTGTCTGACCACTACCTACGTGCATGTGTCTTTGTGTTATACATATATAGTCAATATATATGTATATATGTCATTGTTATTCTCTTCATAACCTTTATATTGGTAGGCAGCACACTTAAGCCTCTAACTCCTCGCTCAAGTATTTTTAAAATTATTTTTGAAATGTATTTCTTCATTTGTTGTAAGATGAGAGAGAAAGATAAGCACCCCCAACAGGGCCTAATGTCCCACACACTTCCAGCTCCAGGCTTCCTCAGACTGTGTGCACACATGAGCCAGGATATTCAGGGAGATCTACTGAGACAAACCAAGAATCTCCCCATGGGGATCAGCCTAGAAGAGCTCATTTTACTGATACCCTACTGACTGGCCTCCTAGCTCAAATATTTTTCAGCAGCATGTTTTGATATTTGAAAGAAAGGAGAAAAGGAAGAAAGCATATTGGGTTTATTTTATATGTACTATATTAATATACCTGCGTATTTATTCATTTATTTATTTATTCATGCATATTCCCTTTTTTATGGTTTATTTATTTACTTATTGAGAGAAAGAGGAAGAGAGAGACAGAGACAGGGACATGTACCCTTGACAGGGTCTTGCCACCCTACTGTCTTCTCCCTGAGCCTCCCAGCGAGCCAGTATCAACTCCAGATCTGAACCTGGGCCTCTCCTATGGATTCACCTTTGTGAAGTGGTGTCCTAACACCTGAGTCTCTATGCTGGACCTCCTTGTATACTTTCTTTTTTCTTTGAGAGATTTTTTTTTCCTGTTGGGTGCTTACAATCTCCGGAGACATGGAGACAGAGAGACAGAAAGCGAGAAATCGCCCACCAAGGAGGATGGCCATGCCACAATTCCTTCTCCTCCAAACTCCTCTCAGGATTTGGGACATGCACACACATGTACCCATGTGAGTTTTAAGCTGCTGGGTCCAGGGCTCAAACTGTGATCAGCTAGGAGGGAGTCCAGCAATGTAACCATTACGCCATCTGCTGGTCCCTGTATGTTTTCTTAAGAGCCACCTGCATTTTATGCCTAAGACCCTCTGCTTAGTTAATCTTGTATTTGTTATAAAGAGCTCATTTTAAGACGTATTTCTGAACATCCAACCAATTCTTATTTTAACTTGTACCTACTGCTTTCCAGGCAAATTCCACAGTTAACCCTTGTACAATTGTCTCTCTCTTTTTTTTTTTCCTCTGCTTAGTTTAGGACCTCTGTGTCTTAAATGCCTTGCACTCCTTGAAACAGCTATAGTATCTCCCAAGTAAAAATGACATAAAATGTCTATGAGTGTTACAATAGCTGACTCTTGCTTATCCAAATTTAGTTTATTTTACTCTCATACTTGACTGATCATTTGGCCGATACTCTAATTATTTTGTGTTTAGTTTATCTGTTCATCATGGTCCCCATTTTTTATTTGTTTAAGATTTTTTTGCCATATGGCTCATGCACTTACTAGAGAAGAAAAAAAAAAAAAAAAAAAAAAGAGGAAAAGTGAGAAATCACCCCTTGGAGGAATGGCCATGCCACAGTCCCTTCTCCATTCTCCATTCAGGGTTTTGGGCACACAGACATCACACACACACACACACACACACACATGCCCAGCATGATTTTTAAGCCACAAGGTCCAGTACACTAACTGTGATTGGCCATGTGGGAATCTAGCACATTAATCACCATGTCACTTGCTGGTCCCAAGGTCCCTGTTTTAGATGTGTTTCATCCCTCTGATTCTCAGTTGATCCTTCATGTTCACCAGTGAAAGATTCTGCTACTTAATATTCATTGGTGAGGTTGATATTCTCTCCAGCAATGTATACTATACCTACTAAAAGATTTTTTTTAATATCCTAACTCAGAAGTTTCTAAACCATTTTTTCATGTAAACATATATGCTCTTATCACTGAAAGATGTTCTAGAAACATACACATCATTTTATAAAATATTGGATTGTAACACCCTTTCTATTTCCATTTGGTCTATACCTTGTTATCAACGTTTATCACTTCCTGCAGAGATTTCACTGTGTCTCTTCCCTGGTCTTTTTGCTACCACTGTGAATAGTGTTTCTCTATCTCCTTTCTTCTTCTTTCTTTTATAAAATAAATAAAAAGACATTTCAACAAGTTCATGGAAAAATGAAATGGTGACTATATTCCAGCTCAAAAATCTTTCACTGTCATGCACAGTTTTTTCATCATATGCTTTGTCTGTGAACTTTCTGAATACCCCTATAAATAAATAAACAAAAATAAATTCAGCCTGTTTATAAAGAGAAGTGTAGTGTAGCTTCTCAGTAGTCAATTGTTTTACACTAGAAAGAAGTGAAAAAGAACTAGATGCTCAAGTAACTGCTTAAATTCACTTGGTTCCCAGCAGTCTCAAAGAGGATTATAGTTACTCTGTTTGTGACTCCACTGAAGGACCATAGAATTTTATTCAGGCTTATTTCCAAAGTAAATTTTGAAGTTAGAAAGTAGAATCACTTAGAAAGTATTGTTCTCACTAGGAGTCATTCCAGCTTTACCTAAACTTTCATATAAAGACAGGATTTAGGTAACACTGAATAAGATAATCCTTTTCAATCTTTTTCTTGATTAGAAGCAGTCAAACTTATTTCAGAGGCAAATTTTTGTGAAAGAAATAGATTTCTCTAACGTGCTTTGCTCCTAGGATCTCTAAGACTAACAGAATAGTGTATTTTGACATATATTAGAATGGTTGTATGTTGCTTTAATCTTTCCAACATCTTTTACCTCTTTTTCTGGTAATAAAACCTCATTTTGATGACGACACTGCTCTCCCCACCACTGCAATGGAAAGTGCTGCGATCCCATAGCCTCCTGACCCCTGGTCAAGGTATGTCAGTAGCTGAGACCACACTTCTGCTCTGGATAAGAGCTTCTGTGTGATTTGGCTCTCTCTGGGATTTTTCTAAATCCTATTTCTAGAGCCATATGTACATGAACACAAAGCATGTCCATCGGAAAGACTGAAGTGGCACTCAGAAAGAAAAAGAAAGAGGAGGGTAAAAGCGAGTGTGCTTCGGTGACGCAGCAGTCATCCAGGGCTCTCCAAGGGGAAGTACCCATTTTGCATCCCAAGGTCTCCCTGTGCACACCAGCTGTGCAGGCATGCCTGGGATCTAGTTGAGTAAGGTGGAGGGAGGAGCATGAAAGGAAGACTCTGTTGGAGATGCCTCCCTCTCTCGCCCTCAAATGAAAAAAAAAAAAAGAAAAAAATATATATATCTCCAGAGAGTGCATGCACTCACCAGAGAGAGAGAAACAGAGAGAGAGGGAGAGGAAGAAAGTAGACCCAAATGGGACACAGCCACACCATATTCACTTCTCCTCCATTTTCTACCCTGTTAAGATTTGGAGCATGTCCATACACATTTCTCATATGTTTCTCAAGCTGCTGATTCTGAGATTTGAACCGCATAGTCAGTCATGTGTGATCTGGCTCCCTTAACTGCCAGACCATAGGGCCAGCCTAAAAAAATAAACAAACTTAAAAAAAAAAAATCCAGTGTGTGTGCTGATAGGAAGCTGTCTCTAGGCCTGTTCAGCTTTCCAGTGCTTGGATTCTTTGCACTTCCTGTTTTATTCCTGACCTTTCATTGTAAGCTACCCAATATCCCAAAACTGAATTCCAATTTTTCTATAACTGGCATGATTTTCAAGTAAAAACTCTTCTAATACAAAAATAATACTGCTAAGGCTGTGTTCTAGTCTTTTCCTTTGGTAATAACAGAATATATAAAAGTTTGACGAGTGAAGAGAATAGAGGTTTATTTAGCTCATGATGATGGAAGTCCAGAATTAGTGGACTCTATCTAGTGAACATCTTCCTGTGGATGGGTCGGAGGCAATGCAGGCTGTCAAATTGTGAAAGAAAGAGAACACACCTGTCTGAGTCCGTGTGTCTCTGTCCTATCCCCTCTCCTTATAAAGGAACTGGCCTTCAGTCATGGAATGATACAGCAAAAAGGCCTTCACCAGATGTGGCACCTGGAGATGGAACACTCCAGCCTCTAGACCTTTGAGAAATAAATTTCTATTCTTCTTACGTTATCCAGTTTATAGAATCCTAACAATATTAAATGGACTAAGACAGCTGGAAAATACAAATGAGTCCTGGAATAAGCCAGCTGCGAACTTTATTGCTAAAACTCCTTGCTATAAAACCTGACTATTGATATATGTAGTACACTTAGAAGTAGCCGTGTGTGATATAATCAAAATCATAGAGTAATACCAGTCACCAAGGGCTGTGATGTGTGAATAAGGTAATGTTCTGAAAACTGTGCTCAGCAGATGTGTCTTTGCTTCTAGGTGAGAAAGGAGGGAAGAGCTGCTTATCAAAATCAAGATTTATGATCAGTAATTAAGATAGATAGCTTAGATTGGAACCTTAGTTGTGTGAAATACATGGAAAACCTTATTAGCTACTTGTGAAATAGATGTAATTTATATTCCTTCTGTTACTAAGGAACTGGACTATAATATTTTTGTTGCATTGCATTTCAACAACTAATAAATTTAGAAGGAAAGAGCATCTTTTCCATTTTTGTCTAGCACTTATTTAAGCAGTTTTTCAAATATTTTTACTTAACAGTGTTTACATGGTCTTATCTCCAACTGAGTTGTAATGACCCCAAAATATGTTGCTCTAATACATATTTATATTATTTGGAGAATTTTTAAAATGTCAAGAACACAGATTTTGGTACATGATTAAGTGTGATTTTTTTAATACTTACAATTAAACTTTGGAGATGTGTGAAACATAGTTTTTCTCCTAGCATGTTGCCATTTTCTGGGCTTAGTATAAATCTGAGACATCTACCACAAACACACACACACACACAAACACACACACATATCCACACATAAAATCTTCTTCTATCATAAATCTTTCATACCAAATAAAGGGGGAAGATTAATCTTTCCTTTTTGAGAAAAATTGTTGCTATAGGATGTGTGTGCTCACTGGAAAGACAGAGAGATAGAGAGAGAGAGAGAGAGAGAGAGAGAGAGAGAAATTACCCCCTGGGGGAATGACCATGCCACAATCCTTTCTCCTCCATTCTCCTCTTGGGACAGGATCTTAGGCACACACAAGCATGTCCCTGGTGTAAATTCAAGCCACCGGGTCTAGGAATTGAACTGCAGTCAATAAGTGGTAGTCCAGCTATGTATCATTACACCATCTGCTGGTCCCAAGGTTAATCTTAAAAGGGGTAAAATTCCAAAAGGAATACCAGAAAAGTTAATAAGAACCAAAAAAGGTTATCATTTTAAAAAAATCAAAATGGTTTAGGAAGGTGTAGCAGTCTAGACAAAAAGGCTGAAAGTAAGCCAAAAAATAGTGCAAGGCAGTATCATGTTTAAAATAATGCACAGAGATTATTCATTGCCACTTTTTCAAGGCACAACTGATGTAATGGCTCCTAGAAGACAATTTAAAGGATTAATCCTTCTATTTTATTGAAGATTGAAATGCCTATTTTATTGAAGTTGAAAATGACTTCTGTTTTGGATTTAACAGCACAATTTCTCTAATGTATGTAAACATGTTTTTGTGAAGATTTCTAACCCCAGGCTCAAAAACATGTACTCCCCTAAACATATTTGTGATCTATGGTCTTACCCAACTCTCTCTACTTCTCTATACACTTTTGTCCATTTCTACTTCCACAGAAGGTTATGAAGGTCATGACAGCAGTCAACACAATGGATAAAACTTGCCAAGAAACAGTGACCCAGGGCATGGAGGAAAAGTAAGAAGGAATGATGTGGTAAATTAATTAAGTTTCAACTTAGAGGGAAAAAAGGAATCAGGTAAGTTTAAGCTGTTCCAGCTGTGAGCAGAAATGTCTCAGAACAGGTTACAGATGCCTCATGAGTAAGACTTCTGACCATTTCTACCTCAACATTTGAGCTGCCTCGGTATACACTGAGCGGAGCATAGACCCTCAACATTTGAGCTGCCTCGGTATACACTGAATGGAGCATAGATGAGGCTGTCCTTGCCAAGCTCTGCAAAGAGTGCAGACCCATGAGGAAATTAATGTGGCTGTGAAATCACTAAACT
This sequence comes from Tupaia tana, assembly GCA_026018925.1. Classification (NCBI taxonomy): domain Eukaryota; kingdom Metazoa; phylum Chordata; class Mammalia; order Scandentia; family Tupaiidae; genus Tupaia; species Tupaia tana. The sequence continues at coordinate 15,375,510 of JAKSZU010000019.1, read as the reverse complement.
TGGGGGAAGTAGTTACGTAATATTATGTAGCTATAATAGTATGCAGGGAAAAAAGTAACTTCAATGACTGTGGACTTTGCTTCAGCAATTATGAGGGCCAGAAGGCAATTGAAAATCACCTTTATAGGGTTTTAAAAAACTGTAAATGCAGATATATATATCCAGATCATTCTCCAAGTGATGGTTTGGAATTATTTAACCACACAGGGATACGAATATGAGTCTCACTAACATATCCCAGCAAACCCAAACCAGATTGTTCTCACTTTACCTTTGTTTGTCAGAGTGACCTTTTTACACCACCAGACAAAAAGAAAAGTGAAATAAGAGGACATTACAGTGTATGTGTGTGGGGTGAGGGTGGAGTGGAGGCAACCTCAGCCAGTTATGATTAAATATCCTACACATGTAATGTTTGATTTAAAAAACCTATTGGGGCCAGTAGGTAGCATGGTAGTTAAGTTTCTGGACTCTCACATGGCTGTCCACTGTTAAGAGTTCTGGATCTGGCAGCTTGAAAATCATGCCAGGAGGGTGTGCACGCAGTGCCCCAAATCCCAGGAGGAGAATATATGCAAAAGGATTGCAGTGTAACCATCTCCACTAGGGGGATGACTTCTTAATTTCCTTCCCTCTATCTCTGTCTCTGTCTGGTAAGCATGTACGCCCTATGGCAAAAACCTTTTAACAAAATCTTCATCAAGATGTTATTATATTGCTAGTGCCCCTCAAAATGCTTTGAAAGAAGCCTTTGTGTGTAAGGGATCTTGAAGCTTAAACACTTACATTAAGTACCCCTCAAATTCACTTCTGATCTTGCAAAACTGGACAAGGATTCCTATGTACAATATAGGTCATGAAAGTAAAAAGTCCTGGAATTCAAGAAGGGCTAAATGGGTGCAGATTATAAAAATTCACTAGCACCTATGATAGACTGGCGAGGAGTGGCTCACCCCCCCCCCCCATTTATAAGCGCCGCATAGGACATCTGTGATCCTTGCGTGTTTCTGTCCCGTGAAACTAGACTTACTCACTTTGACTTGCCCACTAATCTGGACAATGGGGAATCGGGTCTAAAACAACTTAGCATCTTTCTATAACATACCCAGGTTTGGAGCTGCAAGGTGATAACCACAAAATAAGAAATGTAATGAACAAAAAAGGAAATGCATAGAAAGAAAATGAAATAACATTATTTCCATGTTAATCAATAGTGGAAAAGGCAACCCTCTCCCTTCTCTTTGTTAAACAATACTAGAATAAGTGAAATTTACCTAGCTGCTTGGTCCAAATATATTGGGTTGCTGGAAAAGTCATGGCATATTTTTTTCTGGTTTTCGATGCAAAAATGCATCATCATGACTTTTTCAATGACCCTGTATTTTCTTCATGCAGAAAAGCCTGTGAACCAATCAAACAACTTAACTTATCAAAACTTATTCACTCAGAATCACTGAAAAACTCTCTCCTCCCTGAGCCCACCAATCCAAATCTAATATTTTATAAAATTCATTCAATCCAAACCAGCTTACCATCTTGCAAGATCTATCTAAAAACCGCCCAGCTCAGTCAGAAACCTGAGCTAACTCACCTTGATCTACCTTTCTGGTATGTGGCCAAAGCCCTGTCTAGGTGTTGTTCTCTCTTCCTGAAATAATGTTAGTAAATTTAGCATGGTTTGGTTACTACATTTTTCTAGTGGACTTCTGGGGACCTGAGAGTTAACACAGGGAAAATCAGTAGACAAATTACTGGGAGACAGAAGGCACCAACAAGAAGTTTTAAACACACTTCCTTCTCATTGAGATATATATATATATATATTTTCCTATACCTCTCATGGAGTGAGTATAAACCAAATAGTTAGCCTAGATGGAACCTACACAAAAAGTAGTTTGGGTGGTTCTGCTTAATTAAAGTGGGGCCTTGGGTAGAAAATAAAAAGAAAGGAAAAGCAAGTGTGAGCTTTGCGTTTTGTGATATCCAGAGTTGCACAGACATTTAAGAGTGACAAACGCTTCCAGCCGTATGTCTTATTAAAAAAAGGTCAGCAGGACAAGGCACATACGAACTTTTCATTCCCATGTTCATTGTTGATTAACCCTGAAAGAAAACTATTTTAACTGTGTTTTAGTTTCCTCATCTATGTAATCATAATACTCTCTACCTTCTAATTATGCTAAAAAGATAGTATGAGACATAATTACAGGTTTAAAATCCTATTCAACTCTGCAAGAATTATTTGAAAGGAGCCTATATTAAAACTGAATTATTGTTAAAAAGAAATGTTTCTTACTCCCAAAATAATTAACGAAGACACTTTATACTCTAATGAAATGTGGCTTCAATAAATACAGAAGAAAATAACTTAAAGCTATTTTAATTAAGCATTGAATTTTTTCAGAACCCCAAAAAATCAGTTTTGTGAAGCTATTTGTACACCAAAAAAATAGAATTCACAAACTGCAATTACCTAAAGGTCAAGCATAAAATGAATCAGTTCATAAATACTAATTAGTGTTTTACCAGTGATTGCATGAGAACATTTATGGATGCAAAATTGAATAATAGAGATTAAAAATGGAGAGTGTGGGTAGATTTAATAATTAATTCCTCCCACACTAATCAGGATTTCTGACTATTTCATCTCTCAAACACAATTAAATAGTCTTTTCTTTTTTCTTATTCTTCTCTTCTTTCCTTTGTGAATAGACTGTTGATATAACTTTTAAGAAATTTATGTTAATAGCTAAGGGGGAAATCATCATCATTGAAAAGAGAAATGGTATTTTAAATTAAATTAAAGAGATGTTTTACTTGTTTATACACCACACTTCATTATTTTGTATTAACAAAGTATTTTGTCCCGGGAAATAATGGGTTCTCCAAATACATCCCTTTTACTAGATTCATCATTCCTCCAGATCTTTTCAGCATGACGATTACATTTGTACTTAAGGTCATTTGCATATATGATTTAAAGCATTGAGATCATTGCAATAACTGTAAGAAGATTATTTGAGGATAATAAATACCTTTAGGACATCTCTCCTTTGTGTGGCTCTATATGCTGACAGCAGTTTCACGATGTACAAATACGGTAGGTACAGACAGAGCATAGTAGGTGCCTAGGAAACCTGAGAACTCAGAGAGAGTTTCTAGTTATAAAGGATGGAGATTCACTGGAGGACAAGGAAGTAAGGCCAGAAAATACCTTCTGACTTTTGTGGGATCACTCTCCTTGTAAGAACAATAGCCCTAACCCTAGTTTCTCAGCTCCAGTTCTCTCCCGTCCCCAACCTTCATGAGAACAATTTTTTAAATCATTATTTTATTTAACTTTATTTATGTGAATTTAACCAGAGAAAGACACAGAGCGAGAGAGAGAGAGAGAGAGAGAGAGAGAGAGAGACAGAAAGTGAGACAGCTAGCAGCCAGGTCCAGAACTCAAACCACATTCAGTCATGAAGGAGTCCAGCGACCTTAACCACCACGCCATGCCATGCCACCTGCTGGCCCTGAGGACAGTTTTAAATTTATCAAAAAAAATAGATTGTAAAGGGTTCCCATGTACCCTTCCCCTGCAAACATACAGTTTCCCTTATTATTAACATCTTACTTAAATGGATACATTTGTTACAATTAATGAACCAATATTAATATATTATCATCAACTAAAGTCCATAGAGCTTTAGTTAAAAGTCCATAAAGCTCTACGAGTTTTGACAAATATAGGTATCATGTTTCTATGATCACAGTGTAGTATAGAACAGTCTCTGAATCATCTCCTGTGTTTCACCTATTCGTCTGCCACTCGCCTCTGACTGCTATCAAATGCTAATCTTTTTATTTTCTGTACTTTACTTTTTCATACAGCTAGAATCATACGGTATATATCCCTTTCAGTTAAGTTTCCTCTGTGTAGTTTATGGCTTGATAGTGTGTGTGTATGTATGTATGTATGTATGTATAAGTATATCTACATATATGTGTGTAAGTATATATATGTATGTGGTTGTATGTATATCTACATATATGTGTGTAAGTATATCTATATATATCTATATATGTATGTGTTTGTGTGTGTATATATGTCTCTGGAGAGTGTGTGTGTGTATGAATATGTGTGTGTATATATAAATATATATATATAATCAAGCTACCATATATACATACACATATATGCTTGCCAGAGAGAGAGAGAGGGAGAGGAGAAAGCACTCCCAATGGGTAATGGTCAGGCCATAATCCCTTTTCCTTCATTTCTCCTTCCTTTTAGAATTTTGCCACACACACACTCACACACACACACACACACACACACACATGTACACATGCACGCACATACCTGATATATTTCTCAAGCTGTTGGGTCTGGGACTTTAACTACAAGGTTGGCCTCATAGGATTCAGCTACCATAACTGTCAGGCCATAGAGCCTGCCTTAGCTAATTTCTTTCTTTTCCTAAATAATAACCCATTACACGGAAGTGCTGCAGTGAGCAGTATTTAACCATCCACCAATTGACAGGCATCTTAGTTGCTACCAGTTTGGGCAGTTACGAATAAAGCTGCTATAAACGTTAGTATGCAGGTTTGGGTGGGGCTCTAAGCTTTGCACTCAATCAAGTAGATTGTATGATAATAGCGTTGGGTTGTTTGAAAAATCCTGATGCATTTTTGCATAAAAAAAAAACACACAGAAGAATTTTCATGACTTTTCTGACAACTCAATATATTTAGCTTAGTTAGAAGCTGCCTGACTTCCTAAAAGGTTCTACCACTCCGCATTCCTACCAGTAATGAATGAGAGCGGCTTTTGCCCAGCTTCTCTCAAAACATTTGTTATTCTTTGTCTTTGTGAATTTCACTTTAATACGTTTGTGATAGATACCTCATCGTTGTTTTCACTTTTCCCTACCCCAATGACTTAGGATAAACCTCTTTCACAATCTTATTCACCATCTCTGTAGATTCTTTAGTCAGGTGTCTGTTCAGATCTTTTTCTCATTTTTAAATTTGGTTGTTTTGCTACATTTTTGTTGCATTTCAGGAATTCCTTATATATTTTTGGATATAACTCCTGTAGCAGATAAGTATTTTGCAAATACTTTCCCTAATCTCTTTGTGGTTTGGCCTTGCATTCTCTTAAAAGTGTCATACACAGAAAGATTTTTGTTTTAATACGGTCAAACTTAGCATTTTTCCCATTCAGATCATGCTTTTAATATTTTACTTAAAAACTCAACACTAAGGGACCGGCAGGTGTGTAGTGGTTAAGATACTGAACTCCCACATGACCAACAACAATTTGAAACTCAGACCTGGGGGCCTGAAAATCATGCTGACATGAGTGTGTGTGTGTGTGTGTGTGTGTGTGTGTGTGTGTGTGTGTGTCTAAAATCCCAGGAGGACAATGGGGAAGGATTGCAGCATGACATTCTCCCCGGGGGGGGGGGGTGATTTCTCACTTTCTCTCCCACTGTCTCTCTGGGGAGTGCATGTACCCTATGGCAAAACAAACAAAAAAGAAGCAAAAAACAAAAAAAGCAGTCCGCCGTGTCCGACCCAGCTCATTACACACAAAACTACATTACCACTGTGCTATGGGCTTACTCAGATTGCTTTCGCTTTGTTTTGTTTTGTTTTGTTTTTTAATTATTCAATTATTTCCAGAGAAAGAGAAATGGACCTCTGACCGTCTCCACCCCGTCATCCGGGGCCGGTGTTGAGATAGTCTCCCCATCCCACAAGTTCTTCAGCAGTATGCAGCAGCACCCCTGCTCTGTCACCACCATAGGGCCTTTGGCAATTTTTTACAGTTCACAATATTGAGTCTTTCTGCCCAAAATCATGGGCTATCCTAGGTAATTTCTGCCTTTCCCTTGGCCTTTTTTTGTTGTTGTTGCTGTTGTTGAGAGTTTTTTGTTATAGGGTGCATGCGCTTGCCAGAAAAACAGAGAGACAGAGAGACAGAAAGTGGGAAATTACCCCCCAGGGGGATGGCCATGCCACAATCCCTCCTCCTCCATTCTCCTTTCGGGATCTTGGGCATGCATGCGCACCCGACATAAGTTTTAGCCACCAGGATCGGGACTCGAACCATGGTCGACTACATGGAAGTCCACAACACAGCAGTTGTGCCAACTGCTGGTCCCCATCCCTACGCTTATTTTAAGATTTTCTCTTTGTCTCTGTTTTCTTCAGTTTGAATATAAAATGTCTAGGAGTAAATGTATTGGTGTGGAACCTACTTGATGTCTTCTATGATCCTGAATCTATGAGTTGGTGCCTGTCATTTATTTTTGAAAATTATGCACCTTTATTACTTCAAATATGTCTTCTGTTCCTTTCTCTATTTCTCTTTCTAGCATTCCTGTTTTCTACATGCTACGCGTTTTGCAATGACCTCAGAGACACTGTTTATTGGTTTTCCTCCTTGCTTTCAGTCTGGGAACTTTCTATCGACATAACTTAAGCTCATTGATTTCTTCCTCAGTCATGCCCAGAGTATAGATGAGTCCATCAAAGGCATTCTTCATTGCATCGTGTTTTCGAAATCCAGAATTTCATTTTGATTCTTTCTTAGAGTTGCCACCTCTTCTTATATGACCTCTCTGTTCTTTCATGTTTTCTACTTTTTAATGAGTTAGCACCCTTAACATATTAAACATATTTATTTTAAATCCCCTATCTAATAATCCTCAGGTTGATATCTTCTGAATCTGATCCTATATTTACTTTGTCTCTTTGAAATATGTTTTTTTTTTCTTATCTTCTGGCATGTGCTCTAATTTTTTGTTGTTGAATACTGTTTACACGGTAAGAGCAATGGAGGTGATTAGCCTTCATTGTGAGGATTTATGGTAATCTGGCTAGTTGTTGAACACTGTTTAATGTTTACAGCACTGTACATTCCAAAGAATTTAATTTATTCTAATTTCCTGTTCATCTCCCCCCCCATTACATTTGGGTCTCCCTAAAAACTCTTTCTTTAAGTCTGTGTCTCGAAGTTCTTTGTGTTCTAATTTATTGTTGAGTCTTGTTGAATGTAGTGGTAAGTTTTGGCAAGTGGCATATTCTATAATCCTATGGTTAAATCACAGGTTTTTTTCTTTTTAAAGAATTATTTTATTTAACTTTCTTTCTTTCTTTCTCTCTCTCTTTGTTTTTCTTTTTCCTTCTTTTTTTCTTTCACCTTTTCTTTTAATTTTCCCAGAAAGGGACAGAGTGAGAGTGAGAGTGAGCGTGAGAAAGAGTGGTAAAGTAAGAAAACAAATCTGGGACTCGAACCATGGTCAGCCATGTGAGATTCCAGTACCCTTAACCATTATGCTGGCCCCAAATCACAGGTTTTTTAGTGGGCTTGAATTTCTGAGTTACAACCTTCAAAATCATTTTTAGCCATTTTTCTTCTACCTTTAAGTGAAACAGGCTAGAACGTGTTTGAGCTGACTAATTGCTTTTGTCTGAGGTAGGGCGGACTTGGTTAAAGTAGAGTCATGTGCTGCATAAGAAGCCCCAGAATGATGAGAGGGTGAATAATGGACCACACTTAAACAGTCATCTCCTCAGAAGTATATAAGCTATACCATATAGCCTGGGTGTGCAGTAGGCTATGCCTAAGGTTTAAATAAGTACAGTCTATATTTCAAAATGTTTATCCTTCCAGTTCTCCACCAGAAACAGGATGGAATATTTTCCAGTCTTTATAAGAATCCAGTAGGGTTCTTAGAGGCAAAACCTGTAAGAGTATTGGTGCCTTTCCAAGAGTGGGTCAGGAGTTTCAACTCACTCCACTCCACACTCAACAACCAGCAATTTGTCAAAATCACCAGACACATGATCCTACCAGCACTTGTCCAAGCCATGTAAGCTGAATTTTGCTCTGATTCTTTGTATTTGTCTGTATTTCCAAATTTTGGAATGTAGGTTGGCCCTGTAACTTCAAATTGTCTTACGGATTAATAGAAAAGCACTGAGTTTTGGTTTGCTCTACCATTTCTTATGAGGATGGGATTTATGACTTCTAAATGCCATACACATCAGAGATTATTTCAGTATATTCATACAGTTTATTGAAAAATTTAATAGAGAGAAATTTAAACTACTAGAATTTGCACAGAAAGACATTTGAGAAAAAGGCATAATTTATCTTTATCCATCATTATTTCTGGCAGAATATTAACCAGTTCACCACAGATATTCCAAGCATAATGTTTCATAGTTTTGTTTATGAATTTAATTCATTAATAGTGTTTCTAAGTCGGGATTATTTGTTTTTGAGAGGTTTTTGCTATAGGGTGCGTGCACTTGCCAGAAAGACAGAGAGACAGAAAGCAAAAAATCATCCCCCAGGGATGATGGCCACACCATAATCCCTTCTCCTCCATTCTCCTCTCAGGATCTTGGGCACACATGCACACGCACCCAGCGTGGTTGTTTTGTTTTTTTTGTTTTCTTAGAGGTTTTTGCTATAGGGCACGTGCGCTCGCCGGACAGACAGAGAGCGAGCGATAGAAAGCGAGAAATCACCCCCTGGGGGTATGGCCACGTTGCAATTCCTTCTCCTCCATTCTCCTCTCGGAATTTTGGGTGCACACGCACACGCGCCCAGTGTGAGTTTAAGCCGCCAGGTCTGGGACTCAAACCGTGGTCGACTATGTGGGAGTCCAGCGACATAGCCATTACACTAACTGCTGGTCCCAAAGCTGGGATTATTTTTGTATGTGTCTAATATCTCTTATGATAGAGAGCACACATGCATGTATATAAGAGAAAGAGAACAAGGTGTGAGAGAGTGTGAGAGAGGGAGAAGCATTCTCAACAGTCTCATCACTTATGATCCCCTCCCCCAGTCCTCCAGCTCCTTAGGATCCTGAATGCCCGCACATCCTCTCGGCATTTTTTAAGCTTATCTGGGCATTCGAACCCACATTTGACTAAAAGCTTCCAGCCTTGCAGGGTACTTGAGTTACTGCTGTGTGACAGCATCTGGGACTCTCATGTCTAATATTGATTTCTCTTGCGGGTACAATTTTGCTTTCCATAGCCTTCAAATGCTACCCAACCTCCAAAAATTATTAAGTAAGCTCTATGAAATATTAAACCAAGGATTCCTAACCTCGAAGCTATGGTCCAGTACCACCATGGTCTGTGGAAAAATTATCTTTCACAAAACTTGCCCCCGGTGCCAAAAAGGCTGGGGACTGTAGTCATAGAAGATATATGATTTTATAACCCATAGAACTTCATACATATTACAATAAAAATATTCAAATTTAAAATAACAAAGAGCTATTTTAAAGATTTGACAATTAAGAAAAAGCAAATTTTCTATATCTAATGTTGGAAGCAATGTTGAGTGAAATTTGTCTTAGTTTCAGAGTTAATCTTAAATAAATGGATTTGAAAATGAGCTTGATCTTACTAATAAACTAGATTGAAAATAATGAGTTTTGTTAACTTTTTGGCAGTTTGCATCAGCCCAAATTGAGGATGGCCACACCACAGTTCCTTCTCCTTCATTCTCCTCCCTGGATCTTAGGTATGCACATGCATCCAGTGTGTTTTTCAAGCTGCCAGGTTCAGGGCTCAAAACCTCAGAGTCAATCATGTGAGATCCAGCCACCTTAACCATGGCCTCCACTGACTGTCCCCCAAGTTACAATTACTTTAAAGATAAGCAAAGAGAGATAAATATTTTTATCTCTCAGACAACACACTCAGTTTCCCATAAGGTATGTGTGGTTCACTCTAGTCAATACTTATACACAACTTTCCAAACTGACTTTTAAGTTGTAGAACTGATTAAACGATAGAATAAGATGCTGAGCTCATGCCCCTGGTTGCATTCCATCAGAATGAGTCTAGACTGAAAAGTAATATAATAACTAGAAAAGTGTCAAAGACAAGGAATGGGAAAGTGTCTGATAAGGAAAAGAATTGAAGAATCTAAAGGAAGAATCAGCAGGACATGTTGCATAACTGAGTTGCCTGGATGTGCATGGTGATAACAAAAGTGTTCAAAGGAAAAAAAAAATAAAGACATAGGAAGCCAAACATACCAGCCAAAATAAAGAAATAATCACCATTTCCCCCTACAAAAAGATGAAGAGGCAGGAAGCTAAAGAAACCAACTGCACTTGGTAGAAAAAGCGATTGATTGACACCGTAAAAAAAATATTTGCATAGGAGCTAATGTAGGTCCACAGTCAAAGATAGATATGCAGATTCTTTGAACCAAAACTGCATCTAGAAATCATCTGATACTTAGAGTTTCTAATAGATAAGGGCATTGAAATAAAGAAGGATCAAATAATACCAAATGCACATAGATGGCAAAGTCATGACAGAATACCAGTAACAAGATGCACTCCTGGATCGGGGGGATGGCCATGCTGCAATCTCTTCTCCTCCATTCTCCTCTCGGGATCTTGGGCATGCACACAAATGTGCCTGGCATGAGTTTAAGCCACTGGGTCCGGGACTCCAACTGCAATCGACTACATGGGAGTCCAGCAACATAGCCATTAGCCATCTGCTGGTCCCAGAAGCTGCATATCATGTGAGTGCTTTTTTCTTCTTCTTCTTCTTCTTCTTCTTTTTGGTTCAAAGAGAAGGAGATAAATTAAGCCCAGTTGCGATGGTGCAGAAGCAGGGTGATGCCGTGTGTGTGACACTGCGTGTGACACTGGAGCCATTTAGGATCAAGGTTTGGACTTCCTGTTGACCTGAGCACACCAGGTGTGGCATGGGTGCACCTGTGATCCTGGCTGGCAGGAAGACTAGGCAATGGATCACAGCATGAAGACTGCCAGGAGTCTCTGTCTCTCTCTCTCTCCTCTTCTCTCTATCTCTCTCTCTCTCTCTCAAAAATGTTTTTTTAGAATCAGATTAAATGCAATCTCCCGATTTGGTGGAAAAAATACAGATATTAACTGGAAAGAACTAACGTAATTTGCTCAGAGGTAAGCTCCTTTTATCCTCTAATTAAAATTAATCTGCTCTAAAAATCTTTTGTTCCATGGAGGACATCATATTTTAAGCAATCCGTCTTTCCTCTGCCTCAGTCTGATGATGTATTATATTAATACATCATTAAAGAGACAGCTTTCAAAAATGATATATTAACACAACACATCAGTGGAGAAATAGTAAGGATGCATGAACTCATTGGAGTTCATGCTAGCCTTTGAATAAGAATATTTTTTGTTGAATAAGTTTCTTAAATGTGATGGGGCACTATAGTGGCATATCTGATTACCAGCAAGTTATCCCAAGTAGTTAAAAATTACCATAGAAAATTAGGCAAAGTGTGATAAATAGAATCTTATCTTTGGTGGAAGCCTAAGTTATAGAGGAGTTCTTGGTAAAACTACCAAACAAAAGCAATCAAATTAATTAAAATAATTTTAAATATCTCTATCATTTAATTAACTACTTGTCATTCCTCAACAGGATATAGATGAGGAAAGCATTGTTTTGGCAAATCTATTTCTTTTTTTCTTCTTTTCTTAGAGAGATTTTTTTGTTATAGGGCATGTGTGCTTGCTGGAGAGACAAAGTGACAGAAAGCAAGAAATCACCCCTCCCAGTAAGGATGGCCACTCCGTAATCCCTTTTTCTCCATTCACCTCTTGGGATTTGGGGCATGCACACACATCTTCCCAGTGTGAGTTTCAATCCACAGGGTCTGGGACTCAAACTGCAGTGGGCCACGTGGGAGTCTAGCACCTTAACCACTATGCCACCTGCTGGTCCCAGCAATTTCATTTCTTTAAGATTGTAAATGTGTCAAAGTTCTAAATCTCAGATCTTATGTAAACATCCAGGACTAAAAATAACATGACTTACTACTTATTTGTATGGACAAAAAGCAAACTAGAGCACTCCAGAAATAGCCTAGAACTTTAGGTCAGTTTAGCCTGAAATGTATAGAGTTCGCAAGGCAAATCTGTAAGAAAAGTCACCAGATACATATAGCAGAGTGGTTAAACATTAAAAAAACAAGGGCTGACAGGTGATGTGGTAGCTGAGGTGCTGGACTCCCACACGGTCAACTATGGTTCAAGTCCTGGACCTGGTGGCTTGCTTTCTTACTCTCCCTTTCTCTCTTTCTGTCTCTCTCTGGTCAAAATTGAAAAATAATGATAATAAATAAAGTTAAAAATAAAGAAATCTTTAAAAACTAACAACAACAAAAATTAGTTGGGGCCGGCAGGTGGCATAGTGGTTAAAGGCATTGGACTCCCAACATGGCCAACTGTGATTCAAACACTGGACTTGGCAGCTTACTTTCTCACTTTCCCTCTCTCTCTCTCATACATACTCTGTCCTTCTCTGGCCAAATTAAAATAAAGTTGGATAAAATAATTCTTTAAAAATTAGTCAATAATCATAAAGCTAAGTCAAATTAAGAAAAAAATCAATACTCTGGCCAACAGGTGGCATGGAGGTTAAGGTTGCTGGATCCCACATGACCAACTGTGCAGTTAGAGTCCCAGACTGGTTGGCTTGAAAATCAAACTGGTCATGCATGCATGCCCCAAAACCTGGAGAAGAGAATGGAGGAAAAGGAAGTACAATGTGGTCATCTCCCCAACCCCCCTGGGAGGGAGGTGATTTCTCAATTTCTCTTTCTTTCTCTCTAGCAAGCAGGCGTGTCCTATAGCAAAACTAAATACAAAATAAAACAAACAAACAAAGAACAGAAATAGTCACAACTGGGGACCAACAGTTAGCGTAATGTCTATGTCGCTGGACTCCCATGTAGTCAACTACGGTTCAGGTCCTAGGCCCGGTGGCTTAAACTCATGCCAGGTGCATGTGCACACATGCCCAAGATCCGGAGAGGAGAATGAAGGAGAAGGAATTGTGGCACGGCCATCACCCCGGGGTTGGGGGGATGATTTCTTGCTTTCTGTCTCTCTGTCTCCCTCTGTCTTTCTGGGGAGTGCACGTGCCCTATAGCATAAACCTTTCAAAAAAAAAAAAAAAGTCTGAAGTTATTTTTAAAAATTGTTTTTTCTGTACATCTATTCATCTGCCTATCACTTCTACTGTATTGCTTTCATTTTTCTGTCCTGGTCACCAAAGGCTTTAATGAACTACTGAATTGCTTGTTGCTTTTATGATAAAATGCAAAGAAAATATAAGATAATAAAATCATTAAAGGTCTAAATCTTCTCTCACCTAGCCCCCTTAACTACCATGCCACCAGCTGACCTCAGAATCATAAATTTTAATTGAAGTTTCATAGCAATTTAATCTCATGGGTGAATTATGAATACTTTCTGAAAGAATCCTACTTCACTGTGGTCTAAAGATTTTTACCTGGCCAAAAGTTAATATGCAAAATGGAACTTATAAAAGTTGGTATGACGAATTTTCTTGACAGAATACTTTAAATCAACTTTATATGTTAATTAAACATTAAGATGCACATAACAACTCCTTACTATTACTATATGAGCTATTATCCAAAATGGTTTAGATGGAAAAATAATAAGTTTTATAATAAATAATTTAAGGAAAGCAATCTTTACCTACATCACTATTATTCAGTGCTTCCAAGGCATCATTAGAACAGCGTGATGCATATCAAGGCTCAAATATAACCTACCCCACCTTCGGATTTTACATACTGTGTAAGAAAATCACTTAATTGGCAATTTTGAAACAACCGTAAAATTAGAGTTCAGTGCAATTAGTGTCATTCTAAATATGCACATTTCTACACATTTTATTAATTTTAAAAGGGAGGAGAAGATTGATAGACTTTTATGAAACTTTATGAAACCATTTTCTTTTGAGAAATGAAAGAGAAGTTTCTGTGGGCCTTAAAAATATCCTCGCTGGGATCTTATCACGAGTCTTAGTAATAGACTAAGTCCACATTTTTCAGGGCTTCCTTCTTTTGAAGTGCCCTTTTGTGTGTACACCAGGTATGAACTGCATCTGGCTTTCAATGTCACCTTCCAGGTCCTCATGACACCTTTGTCTGTCTCACTCTGATGCCAACTGAGACTAACCTCAGCCAAACCTTTTCCATGTTGTCACAGTATTTCAACAAACTGTAGCTAAATGAATCAGGCAGGTGGATTTCCCCATGAAAAACATGATGTCCATAAAATTATAAGCCACATATGAAAAAAAGTAAAAAGATAATTTCCTTACTCAGGATAAAAGATGTTTCTGTAAGAGCCTAGCTACCATGCTCACATCTAACAGAGAATGGCTAGAGTAATTTTTTATTTGGTATATAAAGGCTTTACTATTCTGTGTTGACATGTGTATAGATTCTTTTTGTGAGAGATTTTTTTGCTATAGGGTGTATGTGCTTGCTCTAGAGACAAAGAGAGACATAGAAACAGAAAGTGGGAAATCACCCTCCAGCGGGGATGGCCATGGCACAATCCCTTCTTGTCTTGGGATCTTGGGCATGCACGTACACACACCCGGTGTGAGTTTTAAGTTGTCGGGACTGGGACTTCAACCACATTTGACTAAGTGGGAGTTCAACAACATAACCATTACACCATCTGCTGGTCCCAACATGTGTATTGATTTTACTTAAAAATCTGTAAAAATTAATTTATTATTAGTCAAAATTAGCAACTACTTCAGTTCGATTCCCTTCTACCAGTTCTGAAGATACAATAAGCTCAAGACTACATATGCTTCTGAATGGAAATGAATGGCATTGGATTTGGTGTTGATGCCCTTTTACAAAGCTAGATTATCTTGGACCTTCACTGTGATTGTTTGATATATTTTTAAGGCAGAAGTTCAGAGAGGCCACACTGAATTTCAAAGATTTATCTAACAAGGTAAAATATGCATAGTAGAAGCTTCATTTGTGACTCAAATAATCAGAAACCAAATTACTCAGTCCTATTGGACTCCTATTGGAAGGGTATCTCCTCAAGGGTCCCCTTCTCCCAGAGCTAACAGTCTTTCACTGGTTATTACTCTCATCATTATTTCATAACACTTAAGTAGAAGCATTCAGCATCAACTTCTATTTTCCTTAAGGGAACAAGTTTGACTTGATGGTAAGTTCACTATTTTGAGTCCCTTCCGATTTGGATAGGACAGTGATATATCTTGACTAAACTCATATTTTAAATGTAATGTTGCCTTTCTTTCCTGCCCCTAATGCTTCAGCAAGCACCGATATCCAAGCGCTTTTACAGAATAGTTAACCTGCTAGCGTGGATTCTATGGAACTCCTGATTGAATCAGGAGACCTACTATACAGCTAAGAAATCACGGCAGGATCTGGCTACAGTGGCAAGAGAGGTAAAGAGCTGCTGCTTGACGCTGAACCACTGGGAGGCATGGGATCAGGTCCCAGGTAACCCTGAACACTCTAGGTGAACCCACATGCACTGTGATCCAAAGTGAGTGGGAAGATCATGGTGAGATGGGAGTGAGTGGGAGGGTTGTGGTGAGATCCTGTCAAGGATACCTCCTCTTTCTTATTAAAGCAATAAAATATCTTTTTAAAGAAGAAAACAAAGAAGTGCGTGCATGACAATTGGGTCCACTGGTCTTGTCACATCCACACTTTCCAGAAATGATCAGAGAGAAAGAGTGGTTGAGCAGCTAACTAAAGACGCAGCTAAGGTGACAGTCAGAAATGCCACCTTAAGGTATGCTTCTTTGTGAGATCGCAGTACTCATTCCCTAACTACTGCTAGTGGATATTAGTGGCTGAACTTTTCTAGCTCCATTTGCACTTCCCTTCTGCCTGCCTCCTCCATTGCCAAGACCTTCAGCAAACCAAGCAAGCTGCCTCAGGATTATTTCCTCTTCCCTTCCAAATTCTGGTGATGCAATGGTTTAAAGCAGGCTCACTAGGAGGGTAGGAGAGAAAAAAATTTGGTACTCCTGCCCACAAATGTTACAACTCTGGATGAGTTCAGCTCTAAGGTTCCCTTTGAGCTTGGCTAAAGCATTTGTTGTACCAAGCAATTCTTGGCAACCTTGCTTTCTTCTCTCTTCTGTTATTATGGATACTAAAAGCCTTCTTCAATAACTACCTGCCCACGCATTGTCATCTCAACATCTGCTTCCTGTGAAATCTGACCTTCTTAATCTCCTGAAGTGGATGTTGGGAAGTGTAGTCTTTAAAGACATTAGCAGCATGTTCAGCTCGTAGACTGCGTCCTTCTAAGTCAGGAAAGCAGTTATCACTGTCCAAGTCACACTGGTCTATTACATATCCAAAGTACATGATGTTGCATTCCACCATTTTATCCCTAGAGTACTAGGTATTTTATATTTTATGCATAAACACGTGAATAGAAGCTGATGCTCTTTGTACGTCCATATCTATAGATGAGTCTATGTAGCCTTTGCTTATAACACCCCACAAATATGGCAGGGCACAACAAAACAAAATATTGAGAGGACTATACAGGTAATAGTGGTGGGCATGAGCTGTTATTTGAACCAGAGAGACTGCAGAAACCAAGCAAAAAATTGATACAATGATGCTATAAAAGGGGTCCTATTTTTAAAGCAAAACATGGAAATAACATTTTCACCTGAACTTATTCATGGCGGGGCGTGTGACACAGCTCCACATCCTCAATCAGAGCAGCGCCAGTTAATCGGCAGGTCTGTAGCTTCCTGTGATTTACTGAAGCTTTTTCTTGCCAAAGGTGATTCTGTTCAAATAGAGTTTGCAGCCGAGAAGCGGTAATTGCATAAAGAGGAAAAAAAAAAAAAAAACAATCAGATTTTCAATCACACTCTAAGCCAATTTCCATATTCTTTGAAACCAGTTTTCATCAACATTAACAAGCAATACTTTTTTTTTTTTTTTTTTTTTGCAGCTGAAGTTGAGTAAAACGTTGCATCGCATGATTGTTGTAGAGCCTGTATACCAAAAGCATAAAAATAAAATTAATATGAAATTCCCAGCACGGGGTATTTTTGTAAGTTACTTAGTTATTAGCTACTTCCCCTCTGCCGTATGAGATTATCTCCAGTTTTATACAGGAAGCGCTGTGGCCAGTCCCAGGAAGTGTAGCATGATTGGTTCATCATTACCCCTTCCTGAAGAAGATGCCCACTGGACTTAATGTTGCCCTTAAGACAAGGTTCCGGCCAGTGACCACTTGGGGGAAGGCCTACCAGGAGGGTGCCAGGAACAATTGTTGGTTTGGGGCATAAGGGACAGGAGCGTAAAGGGGACCTACTTGTACCACTCCCTCCTTCCTTCACGCGTATGACAACTGCTATGAGAACTTAATATTTGGAGCTAAAGGGATCATTTTGTGTCCCAAGAGAAAGAAAAATCTCTGAGGTGTCGACCCTTCACTTTGTTGTTACCGAGCAGTGAAAGTAATCCTAAAACTCCTTGTTCTTCAATTTCCTGTTAAGTAACCAATGAACACTATGATGGCATGAATTATTAATATTGTTAATGTGTACCCCTGGAAACACCAATAAAGAAGGCACACCGAGGATTACTTTCAGATGCAATTCAACAAATAAATCTCTTCCTTTCTTTGTTACTAACAAAATAGTGTTTTTAAGATACAATGCCAAATGAAGTAAATATAATAAGGGATATACCTTCTTTTAAGAAATTATATTCTCAAGAAAAAGACAAAGATGATGTTTAAATTTGGATGAATGCAGAGTCGAAGGCAGAATTAAAACCTATGTAGACATAGATCGGGAAAAATCAGCAGAAATAATCAAGTTAGAATATAAGAAAGAGGGATAACATATGTGCTTTAGGCTCAGAGGCCAAACAAGTGTTTATTGGCACGAAGGGCATGGGAGATTGCTCCTGGACGTTACATGAGATTGCAGCAGGTCCAAGTGCCCTCATGGAGGAATGCAGTGAGTTAGATAAACTCCTGCTTAAACACCACGGTCTGAATGTCTGTGTGCCCCCAACATTTATTGAAACCTAATCTCCAGTGTGTTGGAGGGGAAGCTTTTGGAAGGTGGCACCTTTAGGAGCTGCATTTTCCCTTCTACCATGTGAAGACACAATCAGAAGTTGCCATCCGTGAACCACAAAACAGGCCCTGGTCCCAGACATAATCTATCAACACCTGGATCTTGAATTGGCCAGCCGTAGACCTGGGGAAGTAACTTTTTGTTGCTTATAAGCCACCCAGAGTATAGGATTTTGTTATGGCAGTCCAAATGAGCTAAGATAAGCTCTAACCCTTGACTGCCATTTTTTTTCTAATGTAGTGCTTGTTCCTGGATTTGCAGGCTGCTGATTATAATATGGATCTGACAGAAGGGGGATTCCTGTCCAAACTACTTGCTAAATTAGTATGGAGAGAAGAGCAGTGTGTCACATTTGCTCCCATGTTCAAAAACAGAAAGAAAGTAAATAATATATTGTTCAGGTACAGACACATAGGTATGCTCACTCTGGACAGTGAAGAAATGCTGAATGTAAAATTCAGGATAGTGGTTCCCTCAGAGAGGGAGAGCAGAGTATGGAACTGTGGTGGGGAACCAAGGGGCTTCTAATGGATGATAACGTTACTGAAAGTATTGAATACACAATGCTTATTTTATTATTTTTTAGCTGCATATATGCTACTACGCTTTACTTTCATGCATGATGTACCTCTAATCCATTCTTTTTTTTTTAGTCTTTTGGCAAAATTTAGATTATTTTCTCAGAACATTGAAGATACTCTTCTATTATATTGTGACTTTCATTTTTGCTGAAAAGACATGTGATTTCCCCCTAGCTGTAGGTCCTTGGCTTTTTCTGGCTTAGCACTCTTATTATCACACTCTTATTATCAGATATTTGACAGTTTTAGTCAGTGAAGAAAGGTATGGATTTCTTTTTTAAATAATTATAGATAGCACACATGGTTTCAGTCATAACTCTCAACATTTTGGAAATGATCGGCCATTAACTTCTTTTAATATTTTTCGCTTCCATTCTATGTGCTTCATTTACATTTCTGTTTAGGAGCTCAATACTTTCTTACTTTGCTCTTGACAAGAAATCTCTCTGATTTCTCCCCTCTCCTGTCTGTCTCCTGTGGTGTATTTTCTAAAGGTTTATCTTGCAGGTAACAAATCATTCCTGTGTGACTAATCCCCTGCTTGATATCTCTAGTGAGTTGCTAATTTTAATAAATATGATTTCCTTTTGATAGGATTATCAGGAAAGTCATGATGCATTTGTGCATAACAAGACAGAAAAAGATGCCATGACTTTCCAGACAACATAATATTCCGGTGTCTATCAAACTTTTCCGGTCATTTAAAAAGTCTCTCTTTCTCTCATTTTTTTATATGACCATATATTTTTAAAACAATCTTAGGCATGTGAATATTGTAATGTATTTTTTTTATATTCCAATATCAGAAGTACCTTGGGGGACACTATACTAACTACTTTTATTATTCTTTATCTTCGTTTTACTCTAATGCAGTAGAATTTGTTTCCTTTTGTGCTTGAATTTTATTTTTTAAAATGTTTTTGTAAAAATCTTGAGCAGATGTTGGTACAGATTCAGTTTGCTTCTACAGCCAGAGTGGGGTGGGACTACTAAACGTGAGTACATTTTAATTTAGCCTTGCTGCCCTGGGATTTTTCGGTCAGTCATGATGGTAATATGAATTCAAATCAAAGAATATTGTGAGAGCAGTCCTCTATCACAAATTCTCAGAAGACATTATTATTACTATGGTTTTATTCATTTATTTTTATCACTCATGAAGCCTAAGTGAGGATAGAAAGGAAAGTTTCCTGTTTAGATAGCTGTCTTTTGAAGAAAATAGATCCGTGTGTGTGTGTGTGTGTGTGTACCCTTAAGATCACACTTTCATTTAAGGTATATTTTGAAGAGTCTTAGTTTTATATGAGGATTTCAATTTATCTTTCTTCTTTTCTTAAACCAAGGTCCATTCTTTTATCTCTCATATGCTGTTAACACTCAAAATTTAGGTAACAGCAGGTGATGTAATGGGTACACTGCTGGATTCCCACCTCGTTGACCTCAGTTCAAGTCCCAGACCCAGCAGCTTGAAACTCACACTGGGTGCATATGTGTGCATGCCCAAGACCCTGAGAGGAGAATGGAGGAGAAGGGATTGTGGTGTGGCCATCCCTCCCGGGGGACGATTTCTCACTTTCTGTCTCTCTGTCTCTCCAGTAAGTGCATGCACCCTATTTCAAAATTCTCTTTAAAAACTTTTTTTAAAAAAAGCTGAAGATTTATTGATTTATTTTCCTGTATTTGGTGGTTGGCATCTGTCCACAGGGCAACGTCAGCTTAAGGTTTTCCTCATCAACTTTCTTTTACATAGAGTCCTGTGTGTGTTGTGGAAGGAGGCAGTGTTGTAAGAGGAAGGCTCCTGGGAACTTCTGGCACCCCCTTCTGAGTTTGGCAAATCATTTAGGAATGCCTATGTTGTAGTTCATTCATCCTCTAGATGTTTTGTAACAGGAGAGCTAGTTTGCCTTGCTACTTGGAAGCAGACTTCAGTCTTGCTTCTTTTCTTAAAGTATATATAAAGAAATGGAAAAAAAACTTATAGAAAAAGCAGGCCATTCTTGTTTAATCGAATAACTCAAGGGAAAGTAAGCAAATACATATATTTAATTCATATATATGTGTTTATATATGTGATATATATAGCTTTTGAAGTGAATGTTTTCATCAGGTGATATATATGTGTTAGTTCTTAGTTTCCACTCTTAACAGGACCCTGTTTATTTTTTCTCCTTGTTTTTATTTTAAGTCAAGTTTTCTACATGTTTTAAAAATTCAAATAGGTAATGCTTTTAGAAATACACATGAGTACATGTGTGAATATCATTTTACCTCAATAAAAATAATGAGTGATTTTCTTCTACCTTTTAAAAAACAAATTTGGAAAATTTTTAAAATAATATTTAAAAGTCTTGCTATTTAAATTTATTTTTTCTAAATTGACTTTTAAAAATTTTTAAATTTTCTCTACAACTCCAAAGTAAAATAGAATGCAGAAAGAAAAAATAATACATTAGAGATACGTTGACTCTGAGTTTGTTTTCACAAGAGGGAAAATGAAAATCTATTTCTGAACTCATTGAAATTCCAGTTTTCATTTTTACACATGCCATGGGATACCTTCAGAGCAGTCAATATGGTGCAAATATTTTATTGCTCAACTGAAAATGTTAAAATAAGAAAAGCATCTGAAAATGACAAGTTAAAAGAATTCTATTAGAGAACTTGAGATGCACCATAACTCAACCAGTCTCTTGGAACCTTAACAATTTTACAGCAGAGGGTCCTGACAGTGGTGTGGGGTAACACAGCACTCTACCATGCAGGACTCACATGGGGAGGCTCCGGGTTTGCATCCAAAGTCTTCCCTGTGTACGAGGGTATGCACACGAGTACCTCTGATGTAGGCTCACTGAGGGCGGGGATGGACGCAGCACAGAGACCCCGTTGACAGTGCTGTCTCTCTCTTTAGCTCTTTTTGTTTCTTTCTCAGTTTCAGAGAAGATATAACAGTCTTTACAAACAAAACATTCTATAAATTTTACAATTGCAAATAACTTGTCTGGGACCAACAGATGGTGTAAGGGTTACGTTGCTGGACTCCAATAGTCAACCATAGTTTGAGTCCCGGACCCTGCAGCTTAAAACTCATGCTGGGCACATGTGCATGCCTGCCCAAAATCCCAGGAAGAGAATGGAGGAGAAGGGATTGTGGCATGACCATCTCTCCTGGGGAGCAATTCTCGTTTTCCATCTCTCAGTTTCTCTGGCAAGCACATGTGCCCTATAGCAAAAATCTCTAAAAAGAAAAAAAGAAGAAAAAAAACTAGTCCAATTAAAATGTTCTAAAAAGTGGATTCTCCTTTATGTATATGAACCAATGATTTAAAATGGGGGCATATCAAAAATCTTGATGAAATAAATGAAAAAATAAGCAGGAATATCAAATCATTGTCTAAATTTAAATCCCCTTAAGATGGATTAGGTTTCTTTACAGTTGAGGAGTCCGGTGAAGAGCACAGTTAACATATTTATGATACGATACCAACCCAGTAAGATGGGAAAATAAAGCATTTTGAACGAAGTGCTCATTTTCACACTTTAAATAGCAAGGATAAAAATGAACAAACTAAAGGTTCTAATTCAATTGTGTAAAAGGCGTTTTTCAGCCAAGTGTGCCATCTTACATACTAATGTCCAACTCAGCTACTATTTTCAGGTTTGCGTTTGTTCATTAGCAGAGTGGGAGGTAGCCTGATGCTCTCCTCATTTAGCACCCCAGACTAAGCAATTCAGAAATCCTCGTGGCTTCTGTCAGGCACTCTTTCAGAGCACTGGAGAGACCCACGACCATATTGTGAAGCTGAACTGCACATGTTCAAACAGTGGTTTCAGAATACCCATGATCTTGCTGAATAAGGATCTCCCACAGAGAGATCCCTTTTAAACACAAAGCGTGGAGTCTGGTCCTCACTGTGGGCACACCCAGCCGCAGGCAGCTGGACTCGATTCAGACTCAGAGTAGGCAGCTCACCAAGCACATGCTGTGGGTAGAAGCGGTCTACACTTCGTGGTCAGGAACCACAGGCCTTGCAGAGGTAAGGCTTGTAAATCACTTAGCTGTCCTCATGTGTCCGTGTGATGGACAGTCATCCAAACTCGAACTAATGGTAGTAATGCAGGTCTTCAAGGTAGTAGGGGTTTTTTTTATTGTTTTCTTCTTCTTTTTTTTTTAATCGGAGGGTTCATGTGCTTGCCAGTGAGATACAAAAAGAGAGAAAGAAAAAGGGAAAATGAGAAAGCAACTTTCCCCACAATGCCCCAGGGAATGGCTACACTACAGTCCTTTCTCCTCTATTTTTCCCTCGTTTCAGGACTGTGAGCATGCATGCAAATGCACCCAGCATGTTTTCCAAGCCGGTAGGTCTGGGATTTGAACTGCCGTCATCCCTGTGGGATTCAGCTACCTTCATGAGCACTCAGTCCAAGGGCTAGCCCATTAAATTTCTTAATAGATCATTTTACCTATGATACATGAGAAAACACTAAATTTCTCTAAAATATTCTCAAATATATCACAGAAAAACAACATCTATGGACCCAATCCAGCGTTTTAAGGTATTTTACTGAGATTTAAAAATATAGAGAAATATTGAATTCTTTTTTTTTTTTTTTTTTTTTGAGAGGTTTTCGCTATAGGGCGCGTGCGCTCACCAGACAGACAGAGAGAGACATAGAGACAGAAAGCAAGAAATCACCCCCCAGGGGGGATGGTCACAGCGCAATTCCTTCTCCTCCATTCTCCTCTCGGGATCTTGGGCACGCACGCACATGCGCCTGACGTGAGTTTTAAGCCACCGGGTCCAGGATGCGAACCGCGGTCGACTACGTGGGAATCCAGAGACATAGCCATTACACTAACTGCTGGTCCCCGAGAAATATTGAATTCTGATCAGTGTCCAAATTGTTTTGTTATTGCACAAAATCTTAATATGAGACATAATTAAAATATTAATTAGCAGTGGTTAAATATTCATTAACTGAATAATCATTCAGCTTTAAACTTTTTTTAAGTTTATTTTTCCCATGAGTTAGAGAGACAGAAATAGGGTACCCTGGGGTCGGCAAGTGGCGTGGTGGTTAAGGGCCCTGGACTCTGACCATGGTTTGAGTCCCAGACCTGACGGCTTGCTTTCTTTCTCTCTCTTTCTCTCTTCCCTCTCCCCTGTCTCTGGTCAAATTTTAAAAAGAAAAAATAAGTAAATAAATAAATAAAGTTAAATTTTTTAAAATTCTTTAAAATAAAAAAAGAAACAAATAGTGTATCCCCAACAGGATCTCAATGACCCAGTCCTCTCAGATCCAGTCAGTCTGGATTATGTGCACACTCATGCCTGAAGTTCTCAGGAGGCCTTTTATATAACCAGGACTTTGCAGTGGGTGAGCCTCCCCGAGCATCACGTTCTACCACTGCAATACCATCAGATCCTCCTCTTAGTTTTTGAGAGAATTTATACCGCAATGGAAACTACATGGGAGTGTGTAAAATTCACTTCAAGTCGAAATGATGGCCCACAGATGGACTGACTGCCAGTGAAAACTGAACACTTTCAAAATCAGAACCACTGGGACCAGCAGTGAGCGTAATGGCTATGTCGCTGGACGACCGCAGTTCGCGTCCTGGACCCGGTGGCTTAAAACTCACGCCAGGCGCTTGTGTGTGCGTGCCCAAGATCCCGAGAGGAGAATGGAGGAGAAGGGATTGCGGCATGGCCATCCCCCCTGGGGAGTGATTTCTCGCTTTCTGTCTCTCTGTCTTTCTCTGTCTGTCTGGCGAGCGCACGCGCCCTATAGAAAAAACCTCTCTCAAAAAAATAAAAAACCAGAATCACTGACTTCCAAAGGGAACTGCTTCCCCTCATGAACTTCTGTGTGCTTACAACAGTGCATGCTCCTTTAAAATATGTATGGTGGTCTGGCTCCATGGCCTGGCAGTAATGCCCTGATCAAGAGAAGTTGGATCCCATGTGATGATCACAGTATCCCCAGCCCAGTCAGGGGTAAAGGACTGAAGGAAGGGAAGTGCATCATGACCAGAGCTTGTGCCGGGTGCTCATCTCTCCTTCTCTCTCACTCACTTTCACATGCATGCACACATGTTCTGTCTTGAATAAAGGGGAAAACATATATATATATATATATATGTATATATATATATATACACACACACACATATACATATATATGTACACATGTATATGCTAAGATAAAGATTTTAATAAAATATCATTATTTTAACATATATAAAGAGATTTTAGACCAAGTAGCAATGTTTCCCTTATTTTTATCCTAAAGAATCAGCTTAGCCTAAGTTCCTTTTTTCTGTTCTTTTTTTTTTTTTTTTTTCAATTTTTACCATTGTGGTAAATGATATATATGCCATGAGATCTATTGTTCTCCCAAATGTTTAAGTATACAATACAATATTGTGAACTATAAGCACGATGTCATATGGCAGAGATCAAGAATTTTATTGTCTTGCATGACTTAAACTCCACACCTGTTGAGCAGAATCTCCCCATTTCTTTCTCTTTGCAGCCTCTGGCCATCGCCATTCTACTTTCTGCTCTTATGAGATTGGCTTCTTTACGCTCTCTCATATAAATAGAATCATGCAGTATTCGTTCTTCTATGACTATCTTATTTCACTTTGCATAATGTACACAAGATTCATCCATGGTTGTAGTATGTAGCAGAATTTCCTCTTTTTTGTAATTAAATACTATTCCACAGTGTGTGTGCATCATATTTACCACATTTTCTTTCTCTTTTCTTTCTTTCTTTCTTTTTTTTTTTTATTTATAATGAGAGAGAGAGTGTACAGAAAAAAACAAGAGAGAGAAAGGCGGAGATGTTTTTGTTTTTCTTTGGTTTTGATTTTTGGTCTTTGCCATAGGGCACATGCACTTGCCAGATAGAGACTTTGAGAGGGAAAGTGAGAAATCACCCACCAGGGGAGATGGCTACATTGCAATCCCCTCTTCTCCATTCTCCCAGAATTCCAGTCAAGCACACACATGCCCAGCATGACTGCCAAGCCTCCAGTTCTGGTACTCAAAACAATGGTTGGCCTTGTGGGAGTCCAGCACCCCAACATCAAGCTACCTGCTTGCTTCCAGAGAGGTATTTTTGATGGGTTCTAGCCCTGTTTCATTATCCTCCTGCCCCCACTTTCCCACTAACTAGGACCACAGTCCATCGTGCCTAACCTGTTTAGGTTGGGACAAGAATTGAATTCAGGCTTCGTATGCAGCTTCAGTCACTGTACAATGGTAACTTCTTGAGGAACATGCTGCAATTCTTTCTCCTCTATTCTCCTCTTCAGACTTTGGGCATGCAACCACATGTACCTGGTGTGTTTTTCAAGCTACTGGGTTCAGGATTTGAACTATGCAGTTTGGGGATCCAGCACCTTAACTACCAAGCCTACTGTCTCTCTCTCTCTCTCTCTCTCTCTCTCTCTCTCTCTCTCTCTCTCTCTTAAAGTTTATTTGTCCATTGAGACTATGTCAAACTAAAAAACTTTTGTAAAAAGCAAACATCAACTGAGCAAGATAGCAACTTACAGGCTGGGAGAAAATATGTATAAGTCATATATCTAATAAGGGGTTATCTAAAAATACACATGGGATTCCTACAACTCAATAATAAAAGAACAGATAATCCAATTAAAAACGAAACAGTAAAAATATTTGAACAGATATTTCTCCAGAGAAGACATACAAATGGCCAATAGGTATATAAATCATCGGGGAAATGAAAAGCAAAACCACAATGAGATATTATCTCCTACTTCTTAGGATGGTTATTATTATAAAAATGAAAACACTGCCAGCAGGAAGCATACTGATTTCATGCTGGATTCTCACATGGCTAACCATGGTTCAAGCCCCGGACCTGGTGTCTTGAAAATCACAGCCAGTGTGTGCATGTGTGCCAAAAATCCCAGGAAGAGAATGAAGGAGAAGGTACTATGGTGTAGCCATTCTCCCTGGGGAATTGATCTCTCTCTCTCTCTCTCTCTCTCTCTCTCTCAATCTCTCTCTCAATTGTACATGCCCTATGGCAAAAACTTAATAATAAAATGAAAATGAGTATTAAAAAACAAAAACAATACCAAATAGAAAATAACAAATGTCAGCAAGGATGCAGAAAAATCTGAACCCCAGGCACTACTGGACGGAAAGTAAAGTGGTACAGCTGCTATGAAAAATAGTATGGAGTTTCCTTAAAAAATTAAAAACAGAATCACTGTATGATCCAGTAATTATATTTCTGGGTGTTTATACAAGAGAATAAAATCAAGTTCTTAGGTAGATATATGCTCTCTCAAGTTCATTTTAGCATTATTTGTAATAGCTAAGAAGTGGAGAAAATGTCAATGTTTAGGTGGAACCCTTTCTTAGCCTATTTTTTTCTTTCTTTCCTTTTGTGTGTGTGTGTTGTGTGTGTGTGTTGCAATATCTTAGCAAAATTGTTTCCTGATTTCTGAGCATATAAGTTGTGGGGGAAAAAAATGCAGTTCTTCAACTTAGCTCTGACTTGTGTCATTATTTTGGGCAGTAATGTGTTTTCACTTAAAGCATTGTCTCTCTAATTGAAATAGTAAGAGAATCATCTTTGCAATATCAAACTCAACAAACTACTACATCTGTAAGCTATACCATAAAAAACTTCTACCATCTCTACTCTAGACATATTTCTCGGGGTTTGTTCTTTCTCTCCTTTTAGGCTATAATGTCACTTGTTAGAACTGTCAAATGCATTTTCTTACATTTTCTTTGGAGGACAACTGACCTGATCTACTGACTACTTAGTAAGTTGTTTTGTAGACATCTGACACTTGACACTTCGATTTCATTAAATGTTGGCTGAGACTTAAATGTAATACTACTAAAAGGTAACACATTTGTAAGTCAATGTTGCTTATTAATGACTTTTTCTGCATTGTAAATGTATGAGGCTTTCTGACAATTACAGTAATTTGAACATTAATCACTGATATTTTATCAGTAAAAGCTTACATATAAATTAAGATTTATAAAGTAAGACCAAATAAAGAAGTAATTTGCACTTAAAGTGTGATTTATTTTAAATTTGATTCAACTTTTCTAAGCAAGTTGGTAATTTGACCTTAAATTTTCAATTTAGAACAAAGAAATTAAAGAGAAATGAAGAAAGAAAGAAGAAGGAAGGAACAAAGGTAGAAAGGAAACCATCTCTAAAGACTGGGACAGAATATTGTCCTGGAGGGAGAAGAGGAGAAAGATTTTTAGTACCCTCCTCTATTTTATATTTAATATGGAAAAATTGTATAAAAATCATAATATGCAAAATCGTCCCAGATAAAAACATGAGGAAAAGTGCTGTGTTTGTTATAGAAATATAATTTCAAAACCAATAAATTAGCCATTTCTTTTTTAAGAATTATTTTATTTAATTTTATCCATTATTATTATTATTATCTTTCAAAATTTGAGTAGAGAGTCAGGGAAAGTGAGAAAGCAAGCCACCAGGCCTGACACTCGAACCACATTCAACCGTGTGAGAGTCTAGCGCCTTAACCATCACACCTCCTGCTGGCCCCAACTTAGCCATTCCTTACAATTTAACTGCTCCCTGGAATCTCTTCTATGCAGGAATTATGCGGTCATGATTGAGCGAGTTTCTGCGAATTTAGTTAGATTTTCACATTTGCTAAAATGTTTAGTATGTACTTAACTAAGCTGTGGTAGACTATTAGGTTCAAAAAAACAAGATATAGGGGCCAGCAAGTGGTGTGGTGGTTAAGGGTGCTGGACTCCCACATGGCTGACCACAGTTCGGGTGGTGGACCTGAGGGCTTGCTTTTTCACTTTCTGTCTCTCTCTCACTTGTCCCTCTGGTCAAAATAAACTAAATAAATAAATAAATAAATGTTAAAAAAAAAATAATTCTTTTTCTAAAAAAAAAAAAAACAAAAAAACCCAAGATATAACAGTGTAGGGGCTGGCAGGTGGCGTGGAGGTTAAGGGTGCTGGACTCCCAGAGGACCAACCCACAGTTTGAGTCCCGGATCTAGTGGTTTGTTTTCTCACTTTCCCCCTCTCTCTGTCTCTCATCCTCACTCTGTCACTCTCTGCTCAAATGAAAATAAATTAATAAACATATAAATAAAATAAAGTTCAATAAAATAATTCTTAAAAGAAAAAGATGTAACAGTGTAGAGGATAAACCACAGCAGTTTTTAAAAGGGCACTGCTAATCACAAAACTAGAAGAACAAAAATCAAAGATGCAAAACATAAAGAAGTTCTTTGTTGGATATGATGCATATGGTAACATTGTTAGTTTATCACACACTGTATATATGGTTTGAAAAATCATATTGTACCCCATAAAGAAGTACAACAACTAAATGTAAATAGGACATTATAAAATAAATATTTTGAAAATAATAAAATATTATTGTAACTGATAAGAAATAGAAAACACAAAAATCAGAGAAGTGATAAAATGTCTTCTTGGAAGAAATGGGAACCTGAAATTCTACAATGGAAAGACAGAATTACCATTCACACCCGTTTTTAAGATTTTGTTTGTATAATATAATCTTGAATCTGCATATAATTGAGAAAATATTTTCAGTATATATTACACCTGTCCAAAGAGAGACATTGGTCATATACTTTCTAACATTTAAGTTGCCTAAAGTCTTTCTTTCTCCTTCATTAAAGAAATGTCAAAGACTTTCACTCTGCCAATTTCCTTAAAAGAAACTATGTGTTCCATCTCTGAAATTTTATTTCTCACAACAAAAATATGGAAAGGAAATCAGTTCTAAATATTTGAAGGACAGCTACTGCAGAATAATAAAGAGCACACAACTGGACTCAGAAAAATAGGAACATCCTGTAACTATTTGTTAAACTTAAGATATGAGTCAAGTATTGTAGTAGGTGCCACAAGGCATGTCATACCGTGAAATTAATGATATTACGGAGTGTCCTCTGAGCCAGGCGCAGGACCCGGGAATACACATACAAAAGAAGAGAGTCAAGATCTCTCTTCTCACAGAGCTCAGATTCTGTTTGAAGAAAACGGAGAGACGATAAGCAAATAAATAACGACAGCAGTCAGAGATGAGTGATATATAGGGAGATTTAGAACAGATACGTGATAGAGAGTGACTGGTGGCTTCTCATAGTTACCTGAAGAGGTGGCATTTAAATTGACCTATGAATGATGAGAAGGAGCCAGCATGTGAAGGTCACAGTGAGGAACCCGAGCATAAATGGAAGTCAGCCCTGCATGGGAAATGAGCATAGGCGACTTTTAAAATGCATGAGACCTCCTAGTACCGCTAGTAATTTAAACAGTACTACTGCCAGCTTATATTGGAAGAAAATGCTTACATGACCAAATACAGACTTGCTCAAAGTATCTACACAGACCCAAGTTCTACAACTTTGAAAAAAAAATCGAAAGACATTTCTACTCACAAAAGTACGCCAGGCTAAGCAGGTAAAGTTAAATTTTAGAGCAGAGAGACAGACAGGGGAAAGCTCATTTAGCTTGGTAAGTCAGCATAGTAAGTTTGAGTTTTCTTCTAATTTTGAGAGGAAGCGATTCAAGTCTTTAGAGCAGAAGAAGGATATCATCTGATTTACATTTTTAAATATCATTTTGTCTGCCGTATGCAAATTGTACTGCAGAAAGGTCAGAGGTTGGAACAGGAAAACAAGTTAGGAGGCTATTTCTGAAATGATGACTATGCTCTTAATTCTTAAACTTGTTGCATCACACTAGCTCTATTTTGAATTTAGTCTCTCCTAACTACTTGCCAGAGTATCACGAATGCCCTTGGCATTGGCTAGGATGTATTGGTTTGAGTTCTCTTATTTGCCTTCGTGTAACCAACAATGCAGGACCTTTGTTAGTGGCGTTGCCATGTGATGGAACCCAGACCAAGTCTGCTGCTGCACAGAAGTCTGCAGACGCTGGGTCTATGAAATGCCTTGACCTTTTCTCTCAAAGAAACAGGAAGACAATTTCAACGTGTAGCTTGATTATAACAGAAATGAATAAAAATAAACACCAAAACAAAAAATATTTCCATGCATTTGCTCTCTCTAGCTTCCTAAGAGGAGGTACTTTTTTCTTGGTGAGTCAGCTTTCATAGAACTTTGTCCTGCTCTAGGAGTGAAGAAGGTAAGATGAACAGAGGGTGCAGAAAGGCTACGAGAGAAATCTGTGAAGGTGTAAGGGGAGAAAAGATTAATATCCTGAACGCTGTGGACCCTTTTAGGAATTTGCAAAAGGGAAGAAAAGAGAAGGCGACAGAAAAAGAATACAACAGTTACACAGCTGGTAGGGATTTCTCATGGAGAACAAGAACATGCCGAAGAATTTCCATTTTTCTTACCTCCCTCATCAAGAGGAATTTCTGTAAAGGTGAATGTCTATTTAAGTGATCTTGGAATCATCTTCTTAGTTGGATTGAGATACCATGCTGGCCGCAAGATGCCCAGTTTTATTAGCATTAAATTTTAGTTGGTTTGTATTTGTTTAATGACACTTAATAGGAAGTGCCAGGCATGGTGCTGCATGTTGTTAGAGCCCCAGGAGAAAAAGCCCACCCTGGTACTTCAGCAGTGCCCTCTGGTGGTAAGAACAGTCATAACTCTATACAGCCTTGATGCAGAAAAGATGAGAGTGGTATGTCCGTGTATTAATTATCAATTGTTATGACGATGTAAAGGAAGGAATCAGGATTTCCTTTAAAGATGTTGGCGAATTCTTCAGTTACCTTTTTAGAAGACAGAAACAGCTCCTTAATCTAATAATTTCAATTTAGGTCCGTATTCATGGTGAGATATTTCTTCAGATGATAGCAAAGTTTTAAGCTGTCGTTGGTAGACTCATGTTATCTAAACGCCGCACTTGAAGGCTGTTTCAAAAGGCTTCTAACAACCTCTAAGTACTAAGGACTATGCAATCGGGGGATGAAATGGTCACTTTAGGCTTGCTACTGTCTTCATTCTACCCAGAGGATGCTTGCTGATTATAAGATTTAAACAAACAAAATAAAATGAATGAAAGTATTCTTAAGAACTAGGAGAAGACTTAAAGATAAATTCCAGGATTTTACCTCTTAGGAAGATGTTGGCATTTTTTTTTTTTAATTTCTGTATGTGTACACACACACACACACACACACACGTCTTCTTTCCCCTCTTTAAGGGAAGGTTGTGACTGATCTAACTTTATGTCTGTTGTGTCATTGTCCTCTCTTTCTGTCATCTCGGTTCTCTGCTGAATTCCTTGCACCTAGAACAACCGTTGGCAGGTCACAGTAAGGGCTAAATACGTATTTGTCAAATGAATGGATGAAGTGAATCTTCTTATCCCTCACATTGCCCCGTGTAATTCATTGTATATAGGAGATTTTCAAATATGAATTAATTTGCATTGATTTCCATAAGTCTAACCAGTCATCTGGACAGAGATGGATGCCAAAACTAAAAGGCTGCAATCATCTTTCTTTATGGAGTCAATGGCTGTCTAGTTCTAATTAGTAGTGTTTATAAGATATGTTTTTGCAGCAAAATACTGCATCCCAGCTTGTCATTTCATCGATGAGAATGAGCTTCTCACGTTTGTTAAAAAAAAAAAATCGATTAATCTATATAGCTTATTGTGGTTCATAAAACATTGCAGGCAAAATATAAAACATATGAAAAAAGTTTTATCAAAAATCATTGAAGAGGGACAGCAGATGGCATAATGGTTATGTCTCTGGACTCCCATGTAGTCGACTGTGGTTCGAGTCCTGGACCCGACGGCTTAAACTCACGCCGGGCACATATGCATGCGTGCCCAAGATCCTGAGAGGAGAATGGAGGAGAAGGAATTGTGGCGTAGCTATCCCCCCGGAAGGGGGTGATTTCTCGCTTTCTGTCTCTCTGTCTGTCTCTGTCTTTCTGGTGAGCGGACATGCCCTATAGCAAAAAACAAACAAAATGAAAGAAAGCATGAAAGTGGAACACAACGATGCATCTCCTGATATGACCAAAATGCACATTTTATGTGACATGGAGCACTTGGTTTCTAACATTTATTTATTTAGCATCTTAAAATTGTATTGTGTGGGACCAGCAGATGTCATAATGGTTATGTCACTGGACTTCCACTCAACTGTAGTTCAGGTTCCAGACCAGGCAACTTAAAATTCAAGTCAGATGCATGAATATATGTGCCCAAAATCCCAAAAGGAGAATGGAGGAGAAGGGATTGTGTTGTAGCCTTTGGGGGTGATTTCTTATTTTCTGTATCTGTCTCCCTGGCATGATCATGCACTCTATAGTAAAAACAAAACAAAACAAAATGATTTATTGTGCAACAGGTGTGAAAATAACACAGAAAAGGTAAATGTGTGCAAACACATAAATGACATCTTTTTCAAATAGGAGAGAAATGATGAAAACTGGTTTTTCCCCATAATTGACACATTTTTTGAATCACTAAAACAAGAATCATTTTTGGCATTTTTATAAATAGTTTATTTCATTTAAATAATAAGAGTAATTATTGCAGGAAAAGGTGCATAGTTGCATACTGATTGGATTTAGTCACAGTGTTTAATTTTCAGTCCTTTTTTATATATACCATCAGGACTATGCACTTCCCAGAGACAGGAAGAATGAGTGAGAGAGATGTTAAAATAGAAAATGAGAAAGCTTCTCCCCAGGGGGTTTGACCATGCTACAATCTCTACTCTTTAATTCTTCTCTCAGAATTTTGGGCACTCACGTGCGTGTGCTCAGCATGATTTTCAAGCTTCTGGGTCTGGGACTCAACCTGCATGGTTGACCATGTGGGATCCAGTCACCCCACCACCAATAACTGACTCTTAATTTTCATTTCAAAATGTGAACTTTACAACTGATACCCCAGTCCTCTGAAGCATGAGGAGTCCTTTCAATCAAAAGCTCATAACATCTTTCACTTACTTGTCATGGTTCTCAACTTGAAATTTTGTCTTATATAGCCTGCTGTCAAAGCTTGACAATTGATATTTGAAAAGGTTGACCTAAGGGACATTATAACCATCTATTTCTATAGATTCTCTAAAATTCTACCTTTCTAAGAGAGCAGACAGCCAGCAAGCCATGTAACTAGACTCTATTATGCTGCTTTTCATAGAAACACTTTCACTGAACTAGGATTTAACATTTTGTCTTAAGGTTTGTAATTGGTTGACCTATGAGAAGGTCACATAATGTTACAGGTATCATCCATTATCGTGTTCAGTGTTTCTTACACATAGAGCCAGCTAGTAAATTTCCCTGGAAGGTTGATGCTAGATTTTTGTTTTTCTATTCTTTTCTATCGTTTTTTTCTTTCTTTCTTGTATTCTCTTATTTTCATTTTCTGATGAGCTGTACCTCCTCATACTAGGTAACATGAGCTGCATTATTCGGCCTTTTCTTTTCTCACATTGGTTGCTAGAAAGCATAGCATTCAGGGAAGTGCTGACATAAATTGTTCTCAAAATAAATAAGTCTTAATTGAATCTATGCAGATTTTAAAATGTGTGTTTTTCGGTATAGCTTACAACTTATTATAAATCTACTTTTGGCTTTGCTGACGTGTATTTTGCACAAATAACTATCTTTGCACCATAACAGTATCACAACAAAAATCATACTTTATCAATATGTATCAATAATAAGATTATCAGCCTAAATACATAGTTCAACTTTGTGGACTGAGCAAAGTTTCAGATTCGTTGGATAAGAATTCTATGTATATTCTGACAGATCTTGATCTTAGACATCTTGCCACCAGAATTGTGAGAAAATATATTTCTGTTGTTGAATCCTCCCATTCTGTGGTAGTTTGTTTATAGGAGTCCTAGGAAACAAATTTAGTAGTGATGACAGGAAACATTTAGAGTCATCAGACCCTAGAAGAGGGAAGGAAGGATTTCTCCTACAGTCTTCACAAGGCACTAGTATCTTGAAGATACTTCCGTGTAGGACTTCTACTCTCCAGAACTGTAAGAGAAAAGAAAACAAAAAACAAAAACAAAAACAAAACTACCAAGCAGTGTTTTAATCTTCTAAATTTGTTGTAATCTGTGGCCAAGGAAACTATCTTTCACCAAGAATATTTGTTTTTGTTTACTTCTTTTTAAGTTTATTTTCATCTTTTTTATAATAGAGCCAGTATGCACATACTTGAAAGCAAGGGACAAAAGGAGAGAAGAGTATATCATGTGGCAATTACATAGGGATTTGGGGTTTATTTGTATAATAGTCAACAACAACACATATCAGAATAAAGAAATGCTTTTAAAGTTCCAGTGTTTCTTTTTATGTTTCTTTTACAATAAAACATAGAGACAACATAATGATTTGCCAGTACTAACTCCTAAGAACAAACTATATCAGGACAGTTAGTCATAAAATGGGGGCAAATCTGTGTCTCCAGAGAGAGTGACATTTATTTCCCTAGCTGTCAGGAAAATCAGGATTCTAGTGGTAGAAGTCAGCACAGAATTATCAAATCCCCATGTTCCACCCTAGACAAGCATTTTTATTTGAAGTTTTTGCCCAGCGTAAACAGTTGAGGAATAGGACATTTGTTTTAATCCCCAGAAATATAAAAAATCATGCTTTGGAAGACTGCCCTGGAAGCTTCTTCTAAAAAGCTATGGCATACCTGAACGTGACTTTTGTTATGAGGAGAAAAGATCTAAATTATTAACCGTTTGAATTTCAGATTTTCATAGACAAATGCATTATTGTCTTCAGGTTCTTATCATTTTTATCTCATTGCCCTATGAGTCAGTCATGAATTAAAAAATTCTATACTTTGGGGAGCTGTTGGATATATCTTTTAAAATAAGATCCTTTCAGTTAACTTTCATTAAAAAAAGCTCATTATGGTTTATTAAATGTGCCTGCAATACTGATTTCATGACTACGTTAAAATAGAATATACATCTAATTAACTGTTAGGATATAATTTTTGGAAGATCCTATAAAGACACTCAATACAAATTAACTTTTTTCATTTAAATATTCATGTGAAGAAGATTCATTTGGAAATATAGTGTTAGTCTGAACAACTTCAGCAGCGCATAAATGAAGCCATTGTTTCTGATTTTCTTTTCTTTTGTGAAACTTGGTGCCTTAAATTCTAGGTCTGTCAATACAATACATAGTTAAACTCTGTTCTAGGAAAATTTAATGAATGTCTTGGAGATATAGATGTCAAATTTGGGAAAAAATTATATAGGATGAAAAGTTGAAGTAAAAAAATGCTTTTATAAAATATGACTAAAATGTTATCATTGATGACTAAAAGAGAATCTATTCATCTATGTCTTATTTATGACAATAGAATTATTTTCTTGTGAAAAACCATTGAATGGGGCTGGCAGGGGGTGTGTTGGTTAAGGGCACTGGACTCCCACGTGGCTGACCTCAGTTTATGTCCCGGACCTGGCAGCTTGCTTTCTCACTTTCTCTCTCTCTCTGACCCTCCCTGATCAAATTAAAATAAAGAAATAAATAAAGTTAAATAAAATAATTCTTTAAATAATAGAAAAGAAAGACCATTGAACACAGAAACAGACATCTAAACATTCTGCAACAATCTTAACTTCATACCACGTATAACCTTACCTCTATAAAATTCTAGCATTCTTAATGTTTAGCAAGTAACGCAACTTATTCAAGGCAAGCAAATTTGAAGATAAATAAGCATATAAGCCAAAGTCACTCACCAGACTGGGTACTAGTAATTTGAAAATTGGAAAAACAGAGTAACAAATATTTCAGAGGGATGTTTTATTAACTGAATCTAAACAACAAATTCATGACTTTATGAACAGTATGTATTTTATGAACCTAAAGTTTCCATAGTTTAAAGAACATTTTCCGGGCCAACCTGTGGTTGAGGTGGCTGGATTCCACACACCCGACTGCCTTGTTAGAATTCTGGACCCAGTTATTTGAAATACAGTGTGGGCCCTTACCTTTGCAGGTTCAATACTCTGCAAGGAGATAGAAATAGAGAAGGGATTGCAGTGCGACCATGCCTCACGGGGACTGGGGCTGTAAAGGGGTGTGTGTTTCTTTGCTTTCTTTCTTTCTCTCTCTCTATTTCTCTCTAGCAAGCAACCATGGTAAATTAAAAAAGAAAATGCTTTTTAGCTTCCAATCAATTCAAATAGTCTAGTCTAGTGATTTAAGGTTTTGCTCTAACTACTCAATCAATTAAAGCTTTAAAATAAATTATAAATCATTTGGGTAAAAAAAAAAAAACAGACTTAAAAGGCAAAAAATGCTGAACAACAACATTTTAAATTTATTCTTAACTATCTCACCCATCATTTCCTGAAAGGCAGGATGTGTAAACATTACATGGAAAATGATCAGTTAAGAACATTTAAAAATTTAAAAATTACATAACAGAACTTATGAAAAGCATAAGTGGTTAAGGGGGGCTGAATCCAGCGGGGGCTGACTGCAGTTGGAATCCTGGTCTTCTGGGCTCAAGAAACACGCTGGGCTTATGTTCATAAGGTTTTGAGCACACCGCAAATGTTAAAAGGATGAAGACATTGAGAAGAGACGTGTGGCATGGCCAAGCACCATTTAGGGAGGTATATTCTTCTCTACCCTCTGCCTCCCTTTCTCTGTCTTTCTCTGCTGGAGTGCTCATGTTCCCTGGCAATTAAAAAAAAAAAAGAAAGAAAGAAAATAAATAAGCTTGTTAAAAGAAAGAAAAAAATTAATTGAATACCCAATAATTTTTGTTATGACAGATGGCATTAACTTGAGAACATCCAATAAATTTTATGAAAATTATAAAAATCATAATTTATAAAATTAACCCAATTATCAGGTTCATTCTACAGCAAATAACGTGTATAAGAATCACAGAAGTAATCATATGTAAACCAACTTAAGACACGTCGAATCAAACAATTAATTTACTTCTATTGTATCTTTATTAAAAAACATAGTATTTTGTCCCAAAAGTTAGAAAAAAGTCCAAAAGGGAAAAATTTCATTTTCTCCAGAATCATTTGAAAAATGAGTATATAGAATAAATAAATTCTCACATTATGGTATCAATAATTGAGGTTTCTTATTTGTTTGTTTGTTTTATTTTGTTTTATTACCAGGAGTTACATGCACTTGTCAAAGAGAGAGACAGATAGAAAGCATCCTCCCATTGGATAAGGTCATACCGCAATCGCTTTTCTTCCATTTCTCCTTTCTGTAAGGATTTTGACATGTACACAAAGACACACCCACACGTGGCATGTTTTTCAAGCTGTTGAGGCTGAAACTCGAACTGCAGTGGGCCACGTGTGATCCAGCTACCAATGCACAGTGCTTAACCATCGTGCTGCAGAACCAGCCTGGTAACTGAGTTTCTAAGGTACGCCATTTTGCTTTTACAGAGAAATGATTGAATCTGACTTGTGTATGTAAACACTTTCAAGTTGCCATATGACATATATAATGAGACCACGGCTAAAGCACTATTTCATAAAATAAACAGCTTACTATGTTTGATATGTCCTGACCTTCAGACTCTCAGAAAATTTAATCAAGTAGACTCTACTCCATCACAATACTTTGACATAACACAAGAAGGAAGAGTTCTTTAATGTGAATCTTTGAGAAGATCAGCAAAAAAGTCTTATCCACTCATTGTTCAGTGAATTACATAAGTTTCATATTATATCAATTAACAACCTAGAAGAGATATAATGTGCTATTAAGTGTAAGGCGTAATTATGACTTCAGTTATCTGCCCTCAACCAGAAGAGTCAACGATCTGAGTTGGTCCAAACTCCTATTGTTCCAGGTTTCAGTGCTTATTTTATAAATCTCACATCGTTTTTGACTCTAGCTAGTCTATTCTAAGAGGACTTACTGTTTTAAATAAATTTGTATTTTGTTTTCTATTTCCAGGTATAGTTACTGAGACTGCAAAAATACAGTGTGATGCGGTGGACATATATATACAGTATAGACTCAGAGACTCAGAGTGTTTCTACTACTTCTTTTTTTTTTTTTTTCTTTTTTTTCTTTTCTTTTTTCTTAAAAGAATTATTAATTTATTTAATTCCATTTATTATTATTATTATTGTTATTATTTTTAATTTGGTCAGAGAGAGACAGAGAGAGAGAGAAACAGAAAGGGAAAAAGAAAGCTGCCGGGTCCAGGACTCAAACCGTGGTCAGTCATGTGGGAATCCAGCGCCTTTAACCACCAAACCACCTGCTGGCCCCTCTATTACTTCTTTCTCTTCAACCTAAAAGTGCAACTCTCTGTTTACAGATACTGCTACTCCCCCTGTATCTTTCTAAACGTAGCTCTCCATGTATGCTGTGGGCTCGGGAAGTTGTGAGTTAACATGGTATGGGGGCTAGTTTGGGGCCCTTGAGATAACAACACCACACACGTGAGGACCACTTTATGGAATACTAAACAATTTCTACTCTGGCATGAAGTAATATTAAGAATAAAAAGAGAAAATTTGGTGTTAGGTTAAATAATTAGGTTATAATACAACACATGCATACACACACACTAATAATTGCTGCTATGGATTTAGGCACTAGACTTTCCAAGTCTTCATTTAATTTTCATGACAAATTCATGAAAATGAAGAGGTTAAGGGATCAGCAGTTATCGTGATGGCTATGTCACTGGACTCCCATGTAGTCAAACGCAGTTCAAGTCCTGGACCCGGTGGCTTAAACACGCTTGACGTGTGTGCGTGCGTGCCCAAGACCCTGAGAGGAGAAAGGAGAAGGGATTGTGGCATGGCCATCCCCCCAGGGGGTGTGATTTCTCGCTTTCTGTCTCTCTGTCTCTCTCTGTCTTTCTGGCAAAAACCTCTCAAAAAAAAAAAAAAAAAAAGTGAAGAGGTTAAGTTATATGTCAAATGTCACATTCATGATAAGCTAGTTTTAAACCCCTTAGAGTGACTGATGTTCAAACCCTATTGACTTTCTTTCCATTGATGTGGAGTTAGTATGTTAAATATGTAACCTGAGACCTTTTACATGATTTTGAACTATGCAGAGGACACACTAAATAACATAATATAGGGTTCAGACAGTGGGGCAGTGGTAAAATACAATGATCTGTGAGGCAGTCCCATATGGGAAAGTTCCCAGTTCGTCTTGAGCCCGCTCTGAATGTGTGGGGTACATGCTTGCCTTGGTCTGGGGGAGCTAAAGGCTGAGGGTGGATCTTACCTCAAGACCTGTCTCTCTCTTTCTCTGACTCTCTTGCTTCTGAAGAAATAAATTTAAAAAGCACAATATTAAATAACATTCACATCGCAAATAGTGTTATAATGAATTGAGTTCCTTATCTTTTTCCTACTCCATCCTTCTTCCTCCTTATTTTAAAAATGTTCTTGCGTTTTGTGTCTGTGTGGAATTTTAGACAAGATGTCACTGTGTTACAATTATTCTACGTCAGCCACTGGAGTAGCTGGAACCCGAGGTGTGTACCATCTCATGTGGCTTTTAGGATAAGTTAGACTCAAACCGGGGCCTTCCGTGTGGCCTCAGCCTAACCAGGATGAGAATCCCATGCTAACACAAATGGGTCCCTCCTAGTTCATCAGGTGGTTTTAATCCGTTTTTCTCACCAGATTGTAAACTCTTTTGAGGCTGGAAATCCTCCACGCATCTTTCCTAGTCTTCCTTCCATTCATCATGGTGAGGAGATGTTTGCTGAATAATCATCTGCATCACCAAACAAATTATGTTTTTATTTGTTCCTTTGCCTACCATTGTGATGTCACTATTATGGGCCAAATATTGTGCTAGGAATCACATGTGGGTTTTTTTTTTTTTTTTGTCTTTTTTTTATTATTATTGTGAAATGGCTCAGGCACATGCCAAATAGAGAGAGAAAAAAGGAGAAAGTACCCCCCAAGAGGACATGGCCATGCCCCAACCCTTTTCCATTTCTCCATCCTTTGAGTGTGTGGGGCATGCACACACACATGCCAATGGTGTTTCTCCAGCCTCCAGGTCAGACCCTGAACCACAGTCAAGCATGCAGGATTTGACTTCCTCTAACCACTAGGCTACAGGGCCAGCCCCACATACTTACTCGGATGAGGAAAATATTGCAATTCATCCCTCTATTGATAGGTGGGAAAAAGGAAACTGCAAAAGCCCCTTTAACTTGTCCATGACATGCACTGCTAGAAAGTGGTATACAAACAGTGTAAGCAGAGTTCTTCCTCTATCTACAGCCAACTGACATCCTGGTATGCCATGCTACCTTACAAAAATCTTTAATCATCCTGGTATCAAAATATGATGAAGTCTAGAGTCTCTATCACAAAGTTTTTAATTTAGCCAACCAACCACAGCAGAACAGAGATGGAAAGCAAAAGTAAGTCATTGAATGAGTGACCGGTATCATTTCATATTGACAAAATGGCCTAAGAATTAGAAATACACTGCCACATGGGAGAAAAATAGATTTTGTTAATTTGTTCCCCAAAATCTGAATGGCTTTAAATATGTCAGTAATATGTTAATAGAAAAAGCAAGTATTATAATAGAAAAGCAGGAACAGAAAATTTGATAGAACCAAAAAATATTAGTATTACTGATATTAGTATGGGAGATGTATCTTATTCAGACTGTAAAGGAGAGAAAACTGTAGGAATCAGCCTGTTTGTCAAAGTGGTAGGAAGTGATAAAGTTGGAGTCTGAAAGGGGGAGCCTTTTTTTTTGGGGGGGGGGGAGAGGTATTTGCTATAGGGCACTTGTGCTCACCAGAAAGACAGAGAGACAGAAAGCGGGAAATCACCCCCCAGAAGTGATGGCAACGCCGCAATTTCTTCTCCTCCATTCTCCTCTTGGGATCTCAGGCATGCACACACACGCGCCCAGTATGAGTTTAAGCCGCCGGGTCTAGGACTCGAACCATGGTGGACTACATGG
This sequence comes from Tupaia tana, assembly GCA_026018925.1. Taxonomy (NCBI): domain Eukaryota; kingdom Metazoa; phylum Chordata; class Mammalia; order Scandentia; family Tupaiidae; genus Tupaia; species Tupaia tana. Next base: position 15,333,957 of record JAKSZU010000019.1, on the reverse strand, counting down.
GAGTCCAGCGGCATAGCCATTATGCTAGCTGCTGGTCCCTGAAAGGAGGATTCTGAGAATCCCAGGAGTCACTACATTAATCATTCTTTCTGAAGCAGTGGCATGAGTTAGCAGTGTGTATTGTTGATGCTCTACTGCCAGAGACATCAGGAACATATCTGTAGTTGAACAAATTGGTTTATTACTCATTGCAGTGATGGAGACATATACTGTAGAGATGTCTCAGTGAGAGTGCATTATTAAGGAATTATTGTTAAGATTTAAGTTTGTATTAGGTGATGTGGGAGATGATTTATGCAAGCAGAATTTGTCACTGAAGAAAGGAGAATTCAGTGATCTTATGTCTTAATAAATCTTATCTAGAAGGCAAGAAGGCTAGGTCAATGCTAAAACTATAATTGGAAAAAGAAGCAGTAATCACTCAAGTTCACCAAAGGTAGGATCTGTGGTCATTTTTGTGGTTAGGATTATGTTCATGCTTATTTATGTTCAGACACAACTATGGCCTTTTCCTATTTTTGCTCTGATCCATCGAGGTCACAGAATAAACTGGTTTGATGTTGCTGATCTATGGAATTATTTATGTTTAAAAGTTGAACACCAAGGTTTTACTGTATCGGGCTAAATCCCAGATGTCAAAGACTGCTTTTCTCTTTCTCCATATCTTACAGAGAAGTCCAAAATGCAACCAGGAAGGTGAACTCATGAGAAGATCTAGGGAAAATATTGTTACCAAATAACGACTTTCTCTGTGCTTCTGGGGACAAGTGTCTTTGGCAGACCTGGGCAACTATTGAGTGACAGTGCTGGTAGGAGCTGAGATACAAAGAAGCTGAGACCAAAGAGAAGATGGACTTGAAAAGGCATCTCTGCTCTGAGTTGGGGACTATGGTTATCCCCATTTACACCTAAAGAAATAAAGTTATAGACTACTTGACTCACTTACCATGTCAGAAGACTACTAACTGGAGGTACCAGGATTCAAATCAAAGCAACCTATCTTGAGTATTGTAGTCTTAAGCATTTGTCTCTGCTGAGTCTCAAAATGAACAATAAATTCATGAAAAGTTAATCAAAATGATTGGTTCTTGGAAAATTCCAATCAATGCAAAATGAAACAAAACGTTATCCATCTATTTGAGTTAGGAAAACCAATAACTTGTTGCAGACAAGAGAAAAGAGGGCTTCTGGTTTATTTCCAGGTAAAGATAAATTGCAGTAACCTTTGGGAAGTCATTTGTCGGTACCCATCACAGCAGTTTACATGGCACAGCAACTAGACTTCTGCAAATTGATCCTGCAGAAAAAGAATTATCCCCACACAAAGAGAAAAACAGAAACAGATAGGTGAGTCCTTAGAGTAGCATTACATATGATAACATAAACTGGGAAGCAATCTGAAGGCCCATCAATGGAGAAAAGAATGAATAAATTACGATAACTACATTGTATCAACCCTTACCATGTTTTGAAAGTGAGAAAAACTTATGATGAGTTCATGATTTAAAAAAAAAAAAAAAAGACTTAAGAAAAAGACTTACTGGGACCAGCAGTTAGCGTAATGGCTATGTCGCTGGACTCCCACATAGTCGACCGCGGTTCGAGTCCTGGACCCGGTGGCTTAAACTCACGCCGGGCGCGTGTGCGTGCGTGCCCAAGATCCCGAGAGGAGAATGGAGGAGAAGGGATTGCGGCGTGGCCATCCCCCCTGGGGGGTGAATTCCTGCTTTCTATCTCTCTGTCTCTCTCTGTCTGTCTGGCGAGCGCACGCGCCCTATAGCAAAAACCTCTCCAAAAAAAAAAGACTTACTAATGTCCATAGTACAATTTAATTTCTAAACCAAAGAAAAGCAATGTGTTTGTATTATGTGAAAAAGAGCATAGAAAATATTATGGAAGAACAATGTCACAACATCAACATTGTTATTAACTTCAGGATAAAGAATAGAAAGGAAAGAGGGCAAACTGAGAAAAGCGTAATTGACCTGTGCTTATCTTTCTTTATAATTTTGGATTGTTTTACTTACTATTTTGAACACAGATGGTTGTAACTGAAAATGATATTGAGTATAAAATTTTTTTGAGAGGTTTTTGCTATAGGGCACATGCACTTGCCAGAAAGAGAGAGACAGAAAGCAAGAAATCACCCCCCAGGAGGGATGGCCACACTGCAATTCCTTCTCCTCCATTCTCCTCTCAGGATCTTGGGCACACATGCACACAAGCCCGGTGTGAGTTTAAGCCACTGGGTCTGGGAATTGAACCGTGGTCGACTACATGGGAGTCCAGCGACTTAGCCATTACACCAACTGCTAGTCCCTTGAGTATAGAATATTTTCGAGGAGACTAGAGGAATTTGCTATTTCTAAAGTTTTGTTGTTGTTTAGGTTTTTGTCATTGGGCATGTGTATTTGCCAGAGAGAGAGAGAGAGAGAGACCAAGACAGAGACAGGGAAAGTGGGAAATCACCCTCAACCAGGGATGGCCACACCACAATCCCTTTTCTCCATTCTCCTCCCAGGATTTTGGGCATGCATGCACACATGCCCTGTGTGATTTTTCAAGCCCTGGGTCTAGGACTCGAGCCATGGTCAGCCATGTAGGAGTCCAGTGTTTTAATTACCATGCCATCTTCTTGCCCCTAAAAATGTCAAATAATTTTCTGTAAAATTGAAATATAATATTAATTCAAACATAGTTTGGATGAAAAAAATCTTCCAGATTAATAAAAAACAGTTTTGTGATAGAATAGATACACAGAAGTAAAATATAACCTCTATTTTATTTAAGTAAAATTAATCCAAAATCCAAATGATGAATCCATTTGGTTAAAGTGGTCATAGGTTTAGATAAAATGAACTGTATAAGTGACTATAATCCATATTGAAAACTCCTCCATGCAATATTATAATTATCTCCATCTTGACATAAGCCACCCAGAAATGATCTAAGTAAAATTGAAATAAACTAGCAATTTTAAATTGCCATCTCATACATGCATAATTCTTTCTTTTTTTCTGTACTATTCTATTACAGAAATAGCTGAGACTGGATGATCTATAAAAACAGAGGTTTATTCAGTTGATGGTCCACGAAGGTCCAGAGGCCACATCTCATGGCATCCTCGCAGAATCCCAGTAATGTCATATCACAAGGGTCGAAGCAGATCAGAGCATGTCCGTAAGTCTCTCTCTTCTGGTCTCATTCTCTTTCTTTACAAGCTCACCAGAATTCAGTACTGGGTACGCCACCACAGTGATCTTAATTCAAATCTCTTCCCAAATACCCCACCTTTCCACACTATAATTAGATCAGATTTTCACCCTCATAATTCCAGTGCAAGGATTAACACATGAACTTTGAGGGATATAAACCATAGCACTTATCTTCAACAATCCCATTCTGAAAAGAGTATTTAGAAATTTCTTTTCTTTTTTTTAATAGAGATTTTTGCCATAGGGTATGTGCACTCACCAAAGAAACAGAGACAGAAAGCAAAAAAATCACCAAATCACCCCTCAGGAGGATGGCCACATCACAATCCTTTCTGCTCCATTCTACTCTTGGGATCTGGGGCACTTATGCACACACACACACCTGGCTTGAGTTTTAAGCCATCAGGTCCAGAACTTGAACCATGGTCTACTACATGGAAGTCCAGCAATTTAACCATTAAACCATGTGCTTGTCCCAAGTATTTAGAAATTTCTAAAGCTATCATATTCTCTAAGTACATTGAGCATCACTTGTCAAAAATGAAATGTTTGTAATTTGGTGGAACTAACCAATTCAACAAATAATGAATAGGAGACTATTTTGTCTTAAGTTTAGAACTGGTACAAAACATAACAGTCATATCAAAAACAAATAAAGGTGGTCAGTTAGAGCCTAATGTACTACAGAGCTGTTGTAATGACAGACTCTGAAGTCCATTTGCGAAATATGTGCGCCGAGAGTAATTTAACGTCAAGTGTCAATTTGCCATACTGTTGAGATCTTGAGGTAACCTTGTCACACCTGAAATGCAAATCCTCTCAGACTTGGTAGCCCATTCATTATGATGGTTCTTGAGCTGTGTTACAAGATATAGCCAATGAAAGTTATCTATTAACCTACTTGAAAAAGCCATCTATAATGAATGTCTGCAGATGAATAGCATTCACATTTTGACAAGGAACATCAGCACCAATAATTCTTCTACCCAGACAGTTTTATGTGTCTTCTCTTCACTAATTATCATTTTGGAAAGCATTCAAGTTATATCTTTTTTTACGGTAGAATAGTTTTCTGATAAAGTTCTAATATATGTGTCCTTATTTAAGGTGAGTTTCTAAGATGGGTAGGTCAAAGTTAACAAAGTCAAGTGTATACAGTTTTAGACACCGAGCTGAAGGACTCTGCTAGAAATCTACTACCTGTGGAGGTCATGTGTTCCTGTAGACTGTGATATCAAAAATCACATTATAATATAGGGATACACACAATGTTTATCTTGGAAACATTTTACTTTTCTAATGTTCAGACTTAGAGAATCTTTTCCTGTGTCTATTTTGGTGACCTGAGTGAATCATAATATTAAAATTGAATAGGGATTGAAAAAAAAGTTTAATCAGTACTCTCTACTTTTTAAAACCATTGGGAGAGAAACTTTTTTGAGCCTTGAATAAACATAATACTTAATTTTGTTCACAATTTGACAAGACATGTTTTTTTTTTGTCTCTTTATAGCATTTCTTTCTCCATACCTTATCTCTTCAAATTTATGTCTGTCTTGTTCTAAAATTGTTTCTTTTTTTTTTCTTTTGCCAATCCAGTAATGTATGAATCAATGTGTCAAATAAATCTAATCTGGAGAAATAATATTTTAACATATATTATTCTTTTAGCTGGCTGTTACTTTGCTCTACATAAAAAATTATCTAGCTCTAGGTTATTCATAATGGTCCATTTTCATTTTTCATGTCCAACAGATAGTGCCTATTGACTTTGTACCATATAGTTATCCATTTGCAATCTATTGTGAGGTATAGACATCTTTGGCATCCATACTGCATTCAGCCACCTGGTTACCACTTAATGACACGTAATAAAATGCTTCAGGATTTAATGAGATCATTCCTTGTCTTTATTTCATCATAATGATATATCATAACAATTTATATTAGATCATTAAAACTATTGCAACGGACTCAGCTTCGAATCCCAAGTCTGTCAAAATATCAATTGATAAAAAAAATAAGCTAGCAGAACTCCTTATCTTGAAAAATGGAACCTGAAGTGTGGACCATGTCAAGAATCAATGACAGTTTTATTGTTGCAAAGGCCATCTATAGCCCACAAAGCCATCAAGTCTATTTTAAAAACTATTTTTTGATGCTGCTTTTCAAACTGATAGCATTTTTGACAGGCATCAGAAAATTTTATAGAGAAAAAATTTTATATGTTGGTAAAGTTTGTAGGAATTCTTACGGCAATATTTTTAAAAACTGTCAAGGAAACTCTCCCTCATAAAACAGATTTTATCGTAATTCTGAGATGTTTCTAAGGCACATATACATAAATCTGCATTAAATTCTGTATAAAAAGCAATAACAAGATGGTACTAATTTCACTGTCACTCTTTTTTTCTAATTTTTTTAAAGGTTTTTGTCATAGGGTATGTGTGCTCTCCAGAGAGAGACAGTGAGAAGGAAAGTGAGACATCACCCCTCCCACAGAGAATGGCCTTGCTGCAATCCCTTTTCCTCCTGGGATTTTGAGTACCCACACACAAGCACCCAGTGTGATTTTCAAGACACCAGGCCTGTGATTCAAACCACTGTTGGCCAGGTGGGAGTCCAGTGTCTTAACCACTACACCACCTCACCACCTTCTGGCCCATACTATCACTGTTGTTTACTTCTGTATTCAGTTACTGGTATCTTGTTTTAATATACATGTGTTCTACAAAGCTGAAACTAAGATGAAGAGTACAAGGGATCCTTACACACAAATTTAAAGAAGTGTAAAAACAGATAAATGAAGATAAATATTATCATACAATATTTTAAAAATACAAAGTACTGGGACCAGCAGATGGCATAATGGTTGTACTGCTGGACTCCCACATAGTTGACTGCAGTTCAAGTCCTGGACCTCGCAGTTTAACACTCATGTAGGGCACATGCCCAAGTGCACCCAAAATCCTGAAAAGAGACTGGAAGAGAAGGGATTATGGTGTGGCCACACCCCCAGGGGTGATTTCTCACATTCTGTCTCTCTCTCTTTGTCTCTCCAGCGAGTGCACTCACCCTATAGCAAAAATCTCTGTAAAAATAATAAATAAATAAATACAAATTACTTAAAAAAATCCCACAATGGATAATTATCAAAATGTTGAATAAATACATAACTGGTATGTTCCAAATCTTACTTGACACAGTAGTAAAAGCAAAAGTAGATAGTGTCTGTCTCTGGGTGCTGAAGACAAGGCGATTAATCGATTAAATCCCACAGCAAACTGTGGGATTTCTCAGCCTCCAAAATCACATAAACCAACCCCCCTCTCTCCCCACCCCATGTACCAGGTTTAGTTTCTCTGGGGAACCCTAACTAATACAATAAATCTGTGCTAGTTGGCACAAATCTAGGGATATTCATAAATTCTTTTGCTCTGTAGAAAAATAAAGTTGTAATTTTATTAAAGAGCTATACGATAAAAACAATTCATAAAAATGAAGGGTTGGATGCCTGCTGCTTGTATAAACTGAGAAGGAATTTATTAAGACTGAGTAGAAATTTTCTAGCAAGACTTGCAGACACACAGTAAATATGAACTGTCAAATGAAAGAAGCAAATTACAAAAGTCTAAAATCAGCATGTTCTATCTATATAAATTTAAAAAAACCCCAAAAGCTAAAATATAGTTACAGAAATTATAAAATTATATTTTAGAAATGCAAGCTAATGACTATATAGTATGGATAAAAAGGGGGTCAAGATGCATAAGATACACGTGTATATTGTCTTACATATGTGTGTATGTTGTGCATTTCAGAAATGATCTGGCATGATTGATTTTACAATAATTACTAACTGATTTTTTAAATAAAAAAATTGATGTAAATTGAAACAAAAAACTTGTACTATTCATAATATAATATAACTTATTGTCACTTCACTTGGTCATATATATGGTCTTCAAAGTGTTGGGACCAGCAGTTAGCGTAATGGCTATGTCGCTGGACTCCCATGTAGTCAACCGCAGTTCGAGTCCCGGACCCGGTGGCTTAAACTCACGCTGGGTGCGTGTGCGTGCGTGCCCAAGATCCCGAGAGGAGAATGGAGGAGAGGGGATTGCGGCGTGGCCATCCCCCCTGGGGGGTGATTTCTCACTTTCTATCTCTCTGTCTCTCTCTGTCTGTCTAGCGAGCGCACACGCCCTATAGCTAAAACCTCTAAAAAAAAAAATAAGAATAGTAGTGTGACAATCAGAGTCATGTTAGTTTCCACTGCAAAATGTTAGTATGTGGGGGTCAGCAAGTGGCATGGTAGTAAGGCTCTGGACTCTCACATAGCCTACTGTGGTTTGAGATCCAGACCCCGCAGCTTGAAAATCACGCCAGGCATGTGTGTGTGCATGCTCAGTATCCCAGAAATAAGGAGAAGGGATTGTGTTGTATCTATCCTCTGTGGGAGATTTCTCACTTTCCTTTCTATCTCTCTTCGGTGAGCTCACGTGTCCTATGGTACAAACTCTAGAAGAAAAATAAAATTACATGTGGTTCCAGTTAGAAGTGTGGTGATCAAGATGACTGGATTCCACATGACCCACTGTGCAGCTGGGATTCTAGACCCATAGGCTTGAAAAATGTGCTGGGGTGTGTGTGTGCACGCGTGCGTGTGTATGTCTAAGCTCTCTAGAGGAGAATGGAGAAGGGATTGTGGCATGGCCATCTCCCCTGGGAGGTATTTTCTCCTCTCTCTCTATTGCTTTGTCTCTGTGGTAAGTGCATGTAACATTATGGCAAAAAAAAAAAAAGAAAGAAGGAAAGAAAGACGTTTCCATGCTCTTTAACTCTTACTGAATCTTAAGAGGCACTGTCTCTAAAGTCTACAGTTGTATTAACAGTCCATTAAAGGTCATTTGACTTTCTCTTTCAGTACTTCCACAGCTACCACCCTTTCTGAGCCACCTGGATAATCTCTCAACGGAACTTCTGCACGAGCTCCTGAAAGACTTCCTTCTACTCCCATTCTCCTTCATTTTATTTACAATATAGTAAGCAAAATAATTGTTTTAAACATTGCCAGATTATGTGATTAGTGACTCATTTGTTTGCATAGAGCAATCCCCCATGGCTCCTCATTTTCCTTAGAAAATAAATGAACATTTCTTTTTTAAAAAATTGTTTATTCAATTTTACTTATTGTTATTATCATCATATTTTAAATTGGTATAGGGCACACACACTCACTAGATTTAAAAAAAAAAAATATATATATATATATATATATATATATATATATATATAGAGAGAGAGAGAGAGAAAGGAGGAAAGTGAGAAAGTAAGCTAAGAGCTAAGTAAGCCTCCAGGTCCAGGATTTGAACTTTGGTCAGCCATGTAGGAACCCAACACCCCAACCATCAAGCCACCTGCTGGCTCCATAAATGAAAATTTCTACCAAAGCTATAAATTGGGTATATATATATATATATATATATATATATATATGTATATATATACACACATATATACATATATATATATACACATAACTATATATATATATATATATATATATATATGTATTATACAGTACATATCTTAGGGCTTCATAGGTTGTATCATCTCTCTTCCATGGTAGAAGCATAAAAGTTGCCATTGTGAATGTAAACTCAAACTGGTAAACACTGTGTTCCATCCAGTAAACATCCTTTACAAAAGCAGTCAACAGCACAGATAGGGCTCCTGAGCCCCAGTTTTCTGACCACTGCCATGAATCACCCAGACCCTCCTTGTCTCCACTATCAGTTCCTATTGTTTTGTCCCTGTTCCTCCTGCTCAGTTGGGCACGCCTACTTCATAAATTACAACAGCCATACGCCTGCCTGGGGTCCTTGGTTGTGGCTGTTTTCTCTGTCCAGAATGCTCTTCTGTATACCCAGTGACCCAGTTGGTTATACCATCCACCTTCTGAAATCTTTTCCCAAATTTCGCCTTCTAGGCTTATCATATCATTTAAAATGTTAACCCCATTCTCACCCCAATCCCCATAACCTGTCCACCTACTTTTCTCCCATAGCATTAATTACTTTCTGGTTTGTGATATAATTTACTTAATGTGTGTTCTGCAAAGGCACACTGTGATCTCAGTTAACATGTTGTGAGTCAGGACCAGCAGATGGCGTAATGGTTACTCTGAACTCCCACTTAGTCGGCCATGGTTTGAGTCCTGGACCCAGCAGCTTAAAACTCAAGCCAGGTGCCCATGTGCGTGCATGCCCAAAATCCCGAGAGAAGCATGGAGGAGAAGGGATTGCAGCGTGGCCATCCCCCCTGAGGAGTGATTTCTCACTTTATGTCTCTCTGTCACTCTCTGCCTATCTGGCAAGCACACGTACAGTATAGCAAAAATCTTTAAAAAAATGTTGTGAGTAAAAAGAAAAAAGAGAGATGGAAAGAAGATAAACATCTTTAATCATGATTCTAGCATGCGGTAAGACCTAAGCAAACTAATGTGGACATGACAGTGCGTTACCAATCATGACAATAAGCATTGTATCACATGAGGGGGCTGCAAAGAATTCATATTAAATTTGGATTATATACAACACTATGTCTGGACTTAAAAATTTGCAGCAAAACAAACAAACAAAAACTTGTATTTGAAATCCATTTTCCATGAACCCCCTTCTTAAAAACCCCTTACACAGTCGCAGTGACATTGAATAAGATAAGATGATCCTATATTTCAAAGCATATTGAAATGATCACAAACTGCCTCATGTTGAAACGTGTCAATGTCTTAAGTTGTGCTTTCTCCCAAAAATGTTGAATGGATAACTTAGGATGGAAGCCCAAATGAATGTGGTGGTGATAATGATTGATGACTTTAAAAAAAACTAAATCCTAGTTCTAGAAAGATATAGGGGACCAGCAGTTAGCATAATGGCTATGTCACTGGACTCCCACGTAGTCGACCGCGGTTCACATCCCGGACCTGGTGGCTTAAACTCATGCCAGGCACGTGTGCATGTGTGCCCAAGATCCCGAGAGGAGAATGGAGGAGAAGGGATTGTGGCGTGGCCTACCCCCTGGGGGGTGATTTCTCGCTTTCTGTCTCTCTGTCTCTGTCTGTCTGTCTGGCGAGCGCACGCGCCCTATAGCAAAAACCTCTAAAAAAAAGATATAGTTCAATTTATATTTCTCTGAAGTTTAAATCTGTGCTTTGATCTCATGAATGTTCTATGAATGTTGCTTACTAACAAATTATTTGACTACCACAGAGATTAATCAGCAATTCTACCTTGATTTGCAAGAGCATAGAACTTTTCAGGAAACTAATATTTTATGACTTTATCTTGAATGAGTGTACAGAATTTTCTAAATTTTAAATAAGATGTATTAGGATGACTTTCAATTACCATGCTGTATCACTCTCCAAAGGAAACATGAATATCAAGCAATCAATTTCTATGCATATCAAAAATATTTGGGGGTCAGCAAGAGATGGAATGGTTCAGGCACTAGATTCCCACATGACCAATACAGTTCAAGTCCCAGACCTGGTGACTTGAGAACCATGCTGGGTGTGTGTACATGTGAGCTCAAAATCCTGAGAGAATGGAGGAAAAGGGATTGCAGCATGACCATCCCCCTGGGGGGTGGGTCATTTCTCACTTCCCTCTCTCTTTCTTTTTCTGGCCAGCACACATACCTTGTGGAAAAAAACCCTAAAAAAAATTAGTAAGTGGTATGTATTGTCATCAAGAGTATATCTATCCACGTAACATTTTTTTAATTTCTATTAATGTATTCTAATACTATACAGTGTCAATGGCAAGTGAAATGAAATTAGGAGTACGATTTCTTTGTGTATATGCTTTCCCACACATATATACATGTATGTTTATATACATATATGAATACATATACGTGTGTGTATATATATACATATATACATATATATACATATATACATATACATATATACATATATACATATACATATATACATATATATATACATATATATACATACACACACACACACACACACACACACACACACTATTGCAAAATACTGGGATTTTTCTTTTCATCACTGTATTTTTTAAATGTATGACTATACAAATGTTTGAACAACTTGAAACATTCTTGAAATAATTTTTTTTTCATTTAAAATGCTAAATTAAAAATATAAAACTAAGAAATAATTGCTATAATAACCAGGACATGAAAACATTTCTGTATCCCATTATTTCTGAATCAATTCTTGACCAAGGGGATTGATTAATACAAAATTGTTATCGATGCATTGTCTATTAAATATACAGAAGAACATTCACTTGCTTAGGACACAATTTGAGGAATTTCAAATTTAAGATGATTGTAAAATTAAATTGCATATATTAAACTGAGGTGAAATGAGGTGAATTCAAGGGCCTTACTTCAGTGAAGATCTCTCTTTAGTTCCACAGTTACATTTCAACACTCATCAAAATTTCAAAGCCTGTTTATAAACACATACTTCCTTATGATATCCCCACTTCAGTAAGAAGAAAATATGGAAAAATATAATTACATGTACACATATAAATATAATTATATGTGTATAATTATTTGTATATATATATATATATATATTTTTTTTTTTTTTTAAGATTACTTTCCTAGCTGAGACTATACATTAGAGTTAGTGGTGTGTTTGTTGTTTGTTTTCCTTTGTTAGATGGATCGAAATACTGGGGGAGGGACATCATCAAAAAGTTCAAGGAAAATGCATATTTTGAAACTAACACATTGTATTATAAATAGATTTAACATTTTTTTTGCACCTAAAATAAAATTCATACTAACTTGTAATAACATGTCTAGACAGGATCTAGTCAGAAGCACTATGAAGGATAAGACATCAGTTTGAAAAAACTCTATAAGAATATAAGAGCAGGGAAGCATGTGGTATGGTGGTTAAGGCATTGGACTCTCACCTGGCAGATCATGGTTTGAGTCCCGGACCTGGCAGCTTGCTTTCTCACTTTCCCTCTGTCTCTGTCTCTCTCTGCTGAGTTCATGTGCCTTACAGCAAATTAAATAATAATGATAGTAATAATAAATTTAACTCAATTTAAAAAAGACTGTAAGAACAATATGAATTCTGCTAAAATTTAAGCAAAAATCAACATTAAAATCATTGATGCTTTACAAAAAAGTTTATTGACACAATGATCCAAAGAAATCATCAGTTCACAAATGAGTAATTAATTCATTTCAAGATGGAAGAAAACAGGGGCCAGCCACTGGCTTAGTGGTTAAGACAGCAGGATTCCCACAAGTCTGATGATTCAAATCCCTGACCTGTTGGCTTCAGAAACTCACCAGGCACGTGTGCATGCATGACCAAAGTCCTGAAAGGAGGAAGAGACAGAGGAGAAGGGATTGTGACATGGCCATGTTCCACTGGGAATGCTTTCTCACTTTCTCCCCTCTCCCAGCACACACACCCTCTGGCAAATAAGAAAAAAAGGGGAAGAAAACATGGAAGAAGGTGCCTGCAGCTGTAGACCACCCACATTAATTTGCAACAAAAATTTCGCAAGGAACAAATTAACTAAGTGTCCTCATTTAGAGGACCAATGATTAATAGCAGAAACAATAGCCAACACCATAGACAGCTCAATTAGTTCAGCTTACACAATTTTGACTAAAATCTAATGTTGAGCAATCTTTCTGTTCAATGGGCACTGAAACAATTCCACCTGATCAATTATAGACAAGAATGAAACTTTGAATGGAAAGTTTAAACAATTGAGATTTAAATGCTGAAGCCTTTCTTTGACCAATTGTAACAAGAGGTGACATGGTTTTATTAGCATGATCCTGGAGACAAACAATGATCAAAATAATGGCTACCGAGAGGTGGATGTAGTCCAGTCAAAGCAAAGTGTACTATTCAAGAGCAAAATGACTACAGATTTTGGAGATGTTCAAGACATTTTGCTTGTTTCCTTTCTATAGAGCTAAAGATCAGTAGCATCTGCTTATGATGTTTGTTTTGACAAATTTAGCCAAAACCTTACCAGAAAAACTCTCTGAGGAAGCTTTACCAGAGAGTCCCTCTCTGCCACAACAATGTTCCTGCTTTTTCTTCTCAACAAACACACACAATTTTGCCAAAATTTCAAAATTTCAATAAAAAAATCATTGGGCATCCACTTCATAGTCCTGACTTGGTTCCTCTGGAATTCTTTTTGCCTCCTAATCTTCAAATATCTTTAAATGGGGGACCAGTATATGGCATAATGGTTACATAGCTGAACTCCCACATAATTGACCTTGGTTTGAGTCCCAGACCCAGCAGCTTAAAACCCATGCCAGGAACATGTGCATGTCTGCCCAAAATCCCAAGAGGAGAATGGAGGGAAGGGATTGCAGCATTGCCACCCCCTACAAGGAGTGATTTCTCACTTTCTGTCTTTATGTTTCTCTATGTTTCTCCAGTGAGTGCTCTGTAGCAAAAATCTCTCTTTAAAAAAACAACAACAAAAAAAAACCCAAAAACCAACTTTAAATGATCCCCTTTTTCTTCAGTTACTAATATAGAAAGGACTAGTTAAATTCCCAGAATGCTAACTTTTTAAGGGATGGACTAAATTGCTAGTATCACCACATGCAAAAGTGTCTTTACTTGATAAAGCAGATGTTGAGAAGTGAAGTTTACCATTTTTATTTTTGTCTTTTAATTTCATTTTCAACAAACTTTTAAAAATGATTCATCAATTTTTTTAAAATTTGACGAGAGAGAGAGAGAGAGAGAGAGAGAGAGAGAGAGAGAGAGAAAGTGAGAAGGTAAGTCAGAATGTCCGGGACTTGAACCATGGTCAGCCACATGGGAGTCCAGAGCCTCAATCAACACACCACCTGCCAGCCCCTCTATAAACTTTGAAGTCCTTTTGTAGCTGCTAATATCTTAATGCCTTTGGAAGTATATAATATAAAGTCAGAGAAAGAGAGAAATCATCCATCTATTTTTTGTGTAACTTGTTAATATCTTACGCAAGAGTTTGGTTAATCTATTTATTCTTAAAAAGCTTTTTTTTTAATTATCCACTTTGACAGGCAAGTTCTCACTGGTGTTCATACCATGCTTGCACCTATATTTTATCTATATTGCTAGAGCACTTCCTGTTGCATAAAAGAAGAGTATAGTGCGCCAGCAGGTGGTATAATGGTTAAGGTGCTGGACTCGCACATGGCTGATTGCAGTGTGAGTCCCAGACCTAGTTGAAAATCATGCGGGGCACATGTATGTGCATGCCCAAGATCCCAGGAAAAGAGGAGCGAAAGAGATTGTGGCATGGCCACACCCCTGGGGGATGATTTCTCACTTTCCCTCTCACTGTCTCTGGAGAGCACATGAGTCCTATGGCAAAAACCTTAAATAATAAGTACATAAATAAGAGTACAGGAGAAAGCCCACTCATATGGCTTCTCTCATGTGTCATCCAGGGCACAGAACAGTGTTGGCTCTGCTACTCAGCCTCAAATGGCTACAGACGGGCAATAAGTCAACAATTTTCACAGCGAGTTTGTTGTGAAAGACAGGATATTGACCAGTACTTGCTAAATACCACCCTTAGCCATAAGGTTCTTCTCGATCACCAATAAATATTGAACAGGCAACTATTTGAATGTTGTTTCAGATAAAAGTCATATATCTAATTCTCCATTCAACAATAACATTCATAGTTTTAGTAGTTTAGTAATAATAGTAGCTGTTGTTTATGGAGCACTTACGAAGTCCCAAGCACTCTAAATATTATCACACGACTGGAAAACTAGACAGACAAAGCCCCTCTGGGTGACGCTTTGGAGATAAGGAATCTACAGCCCTGCTCTAGTCACCCCAGAGGCTGACTAGTCAACACGGCAGAAGCCTGCAGACTCGATAGCCCTGCTTCGCTCACTCTGGAGGCTGACCGGGCTTCACACAGAAAATCAAGGATACACCTGTCTGAGACAACCCATGAACTGCTCTGAGCCTTCCCAGAGAAGCTGTAACAATCCCTTAACCATAACACTCCTTGCTGCAAGTGCTTTGGTCTTAGCTGTAGGCTCGGCTGCCGCCACCCCAGCCTGTTGGGAATGGAAAGGCATGGCAGTTGGGCTAAGAGAAGGAAAAGGCTGCAAGGGCCTGCTGTGAGGCCCTAAGGACAACTGAGGGCATCCAAGGGAGGAATAATCCGGATCCTATTTGCTGTGAAGTAAACACTCCCCTGCTTCTAGAAGCTGCTTTCAAACAGGAAAGTATGTACTCCACTTTTGTAAATTGCCTGCTTCAACAGGTTGGTGGTCTCTATAGGAACTAGGGAAGGTCAGGAGCTGAGCTTCTCTAAGCCTAGTGGCAAAATAAACCTGAGTTAAAAAAAAAGAAAAAAGAAAAAAAAAATTCCACCTAATTTGAGCACTACTATGTTTCTGGAATTCTCTGGTTCTTGTTTCTGGAATTTTCTGGGTTTTTTTTTTTTTTTTTGGTTTGTTTTAATTTTTTGCTATAGGGCACACGCACTCACAAGAGAGAGAGAAAAAGAAAGGGTGAACTTATCCCTACAGGGGGATGGCCACAGGGCAATGCCCTCTTCTACAATTGCCTTTCAGTATTTTGGGCGCCCACACATACATGCCCAGTGTGACTTTGAAGCCACCAGGTCAGGTACGTGAACCACGCGGTCAGCTCTTTGGGATCCAGCACCTTAACCTTCATGCCACCAGAGGGACCTGCAGTTGACGTAATGGCTATGTCGCTGAACTCCCATGTAGTCAACCGCGGTTCGAGTCCCGGACCCGGTGGCTTAAACTCACGCCAGGCGCGTGTGAGTGCATGCGTGCCCAAGTTCCCGAGAGAAGAATGGAGGAGAAGGGATTGCGGCATGGCCATCCCCCCTGGGGGGTGATTTCTCGCTTTCTGTCTCTCTGTCTCTCTCTGTCTGTCTGGCGAGCGCACATGCCCTATAGCAAAAACCTCTCAAAAAACAAAACAAAACCAAAAAAACAACCTTCATGCCACCTGATGGCCCTGAAATTGCTTTTTCTAAGTTACTACTAGATATCTTGCCTCTACAAACATTGAGAGACCAAGTTCATTATACATACCATCCATGATCTTATGAAATGGGAATGATAGCAATCTCATAGCATTGCTATAAACAAAGCACCAAAGAACGTTCTCTGACACATAATAGGTGCTAGAAAAATGCCAGTTTCCTTCTATTCTCAAAAGATGGGTAACTGATTATGGCAATGCCATACCCAAAAACAAAATATCAAATCCTATCAATAACATCCAAAACAGCTAAAGTGATTCACACTATCCGTTGAGATTTGTGGGGGACCAGAATACCATGTTATTTTTTCCTCTTACATTATTTCATTTTATAGACCAGGGATCCTTACTAATAGCAACTCATATTACAGGTGGGGGAAACTGAGGCAGGGGTGACTTAGTAATTTACACGAGGACTCTTCACCAGGACGTAGTGAGAAATCATAGACTTCTACCCAAATCTGTTGACTTGGAATCCCCTGCTTTTAATGACAAACTTGCTTACTCTTTAGTAGCAACACGTACCATTTTTAATTTACTACCCTTCTGTACTTATTTCTGAATTTTGGTATCTTTCAAATTAAAGTGGAATTTAATCTGAAATGTACTTTATCCCAAAATGTGCAATGATGTATTATATGATGCATTTCAACATACATTGTTAAAAAAAAAAAAAAGATGTGTTTCTTGATTTCATGTATTTTTGTGTTCTGAAAAAGTACTCCAGTATGAAACAATGGAATATTAATTCACAGAATTAAACCATTTCTTGTGCTTTTAAAAGTAGACTCTATTCCCTGTATTATAATACTTGTCACTAAATTGGTTTCCAAGTACCCACTAGCTGGTATGATTTACTTACTTTGCAAATAACTAACATTGGTGGTTTGAATACAAATGGGTCATTAATTCCCTGAGAATAATTTTTCACATATGTTGTTGAACTCCAAGCATTTCTTCAAATTAACTGTGGGAGAAAATACAATAGTAAGGAAGAAATGTCCAGTAAGCTATGTGGCATTTAGACACAGCACTTTTAAATTCATTTTTCTCTCTCTTTTTTTTTTTTTTTACCAAGAATGTATCAGTGTTTTCTATTTCATATTTGCGGCGCAACTTCTTTGTTTCTGTACTTAAAACAAGACTCTTCCATCTGCCTCCACAAATGATGTGGTTGTTCATACCACATGTCTGCTTCTATGACGTAGAAGATTTAGCTTCTACTTTTTCACCATTCTAAAATTATGTCATTTATTTTTATTCAGCCACCTCTTCTCACCTTCTGATCAGTATGATCCCAACAGGCATGGCGACAATCAATACATTAGATATTTCCACTTGCTCTCACACACACAATGGTGTGTTCCCTTAAATATTCCTCATGAAAAGTCCTGCCATACCAGACCGAGATCTCTCCTCTTAGGACAGGCATATTCTCACTCTCCTAGGGTCTGAGTTCATAAACAAAATGACGACACTGAATTGTTTAACATTGCAAAGAGCTTCCAGATGCGTCCTCTCATTGCATCAAATCTTTTTCCGGAACAAGGTGCAATCTACCAAATAAAATGAACAAGTTTTTGTTTTTGTTTCTTCATCTTATCTCTTCCAAATTCCTAGAAAGAATGAAAGAATACAGGAGTGGAATTAATATTTTCTCTGAGCACATGAGAAATGTGAGACTCAAAGAAGTTCTATGAATTGTGTTAGGTTATATAGTTCATAAGAACTGCAGCTCAAATAAGTCTATCTTCTGGACTATAGGAATGCATTATCCTCTTTTTATTTTTGCATTCTCATACATAGACACAAGAGCAAACATTTTAAACATTCCTGGAGCCAAACCAGTTGGATTCCTGCTCTGGTCCTGCTGAACTTCTCCAGCTATGTTCATTTGGACAAATCACTTACTTACTCTGTGACTAAAGTTTTCTCTTATGTAAAATAGAGATAATATTTGTGCTGATCTTTTTGGTTGTTGTGAATTTTTGTGACAATTCTTGGTTTACATAAGCATTCCATTAATGTTATCAATTTTTTAAAAGAGATTTTTGCTATAGGACACGTGTGCTCACTAGAGAGACAGAAAATGAGAAATCACCCCCAAGAGGGGATAGACATTCCACAATCCCTTCTCCTCTATTCTCCTCTCAGGATCTTGGGCATGCAGGCACTCATGCCCAATGTGAGCTTTAAGTCACCGGGTCCGGGACTTAAGCTGCAGTCAACTACATGGGAGTCCAGTGATGTAACCATTCTGCCATTTGTTGGTCCCAACGTTGCCTATTGTTAAGTGTGCATATAAATTAAGAATAATGAACTCCAACTCACCTGTTTTAGAGTGTTCTGTTTCTATGTAGAAGGAGACAATAAATAGTAGTATGTAAATAAAATGAGTTTCTTTGGCATTCATAAAGCTTGAGAATGCCTTAGATGGTCATATACTATCCATGACCCCACACAGGACAGAATCTCCATAGACTAGAGAAAGGAAAAGAAAATATCTCAAAGAAAAAAAAAGGCAGACGTTGAGACAGGTATTAAGTATTTTAAGTATCCCGTCTTCCCACCCTTCTTTTAATGGAAGTGGCCTTTCATACAGCACAGGGCATGAACAAGCTGAGCGGGAAGTCTAGGGAGTGGCAAAGGAAATTGGAAGATTACTTTTACTAGTGGTAAACAAATATGGCGGTCCCATCTGAGCATGAAGCCAGATAGGTCTGTTAACTGAGTCTAGAATTGCATTGGGCTGATTTACAAACTCAGACACAAACATGCTCTTCTGCCAGCCCCCTAATGAGGGGGAGGATAGAGTATTTACCTCCAAAGAAGCATCAGTGGAAGGCTGACTCCCAACCCTCTTCTAGTTCCAGGAGTGGGAGAGAGCAGAGCCTAGTCAAGCCAGTCACTTCACTCCTCTCAAAGGAGAAAAAGAAAATCACTTTAGGGAGAACCAGGCGATAACAGAAACACTCTAGGGAGGGATGACAGATCAACCGGTAGAATAGGAAAAAAAAAAGCAAGAACTCCAATTATAAAAGACTTTGAGATATCAGCTGTGTTATGTAAACGTAATAGGGAAACAAATCAGGAATTCTCATGTGATGAATTCAAAGGCACACATTCATTTCCACATAAAACATACTATAAGAGTATTTTATGTCCCTCCTATGTTTCACACATACTAGAAATCTGATGGGGTGATCAGAGACGTTGCGCTGCTGCCTGTGTCATAGAGCTACTACAAGGAAGAGTCGAGTATAACAGCCCAGGCAGTGTGGCTCCAATTTCTATTTCTTTCAGATAAAGCATACATGGCAGCCTGACACAATGTTCTCATTTAATGTAGGCATCAGAATCGTAAAATGACCAAAACTGAAGCACATCTATGGCCCAACTGGGAAATAATGATAACCCAATGTTCTCGTCACTGTAAGATGTATCAAACTATTTTCAAAAAATCATTAACTGTCATGCAATTATCAAAAGAAGTCATGTCAAAGATTTCATTATTAATTAATTGAAACACCAGCGAGATATTGAAAATGGTTCAAAGAACACTTAAGAAGTTAGGTGTAAATGAGCAACTTTTTTTTTAATTTTTAAATTTTTTTTTCAGAGAGATTTTTGCTATAGGACACATATGCTTGCTAGGGAGACAGAGAGACAGAAAGCAAGAAATCAACCCCCAAGGGGATGACCATGCAGCAATCCTTCCTCCTCCGTTCTCCTCTCAGGATTTTGGGTACACACACATACACCCAGCGTGATCCGGACCTGGCAACTTGAAAATCACAGCGGGCATGTATGTGCCCAAAATCCCAGGAGCAGAATGAATTAGAAAGAATTGCATTATGGCCATCCCACCTGGGAGGTAATTTCTCACTTTCCCTCTCACCATCTCTCGGGCAAGCATAGCACTCTATGGCCAAAAAAAAAGTTATTTGATGAGAATTTTTTCTCAGTAGTTAATGCCTAGTGATTTTGGTAGCTAATGTTTAATAGAGCCACAAACTATAATCTGAGTTTAAACTACTCACAGAGACTATTGTATCTTTACTGGACAAACACGTACACTACTCTTTGTTATTTTTTCCCCCTAAATTTTCTCCTGGATTCTCAGATTGAGTTATTGTAGTCTGCTATTTAGATTTCTAAAAATTCTAATTTCAAATATAAGCCAAAACCCAAAACACACATACACAGTTTCTTCGTAGGACTTTCATGTCCTAACCACAGGCTTCCCATGGGCCACAGTCCATACTATTTCCCTTGTTGTGTACTTAATATGAGGTGAATATGTGAATGAATCAATGAATAAGCTATTACTATATAGCACAATTGACATATTCAGGAGGAAAGACATATTTGCAAATGACTATAATGTACTAGTAATTTATCATAGTTGACTTATAGAGAAGTAATAGTGTTTATGTAAGATGTTTTATGCTCTGAGATTCAATCCTTCTATTTTTTAAGATTCTGTTTATAAATGACCTTTTTCATTAAGCCCTTTTTCCTCTGCCAAAATTAAATAACCTTCTCCTTAAAAAAAAAAAAAAAACATCATATATAAAAGTTCAACTACATAATTTTCTAAACACATACATATATATTATAATTTCTTTTATCTTTTATAGAAAACTGAAAATTTCTTGAGACCTTTTAGTTTTCATCTCTGGGACCTAAATTTGCCATAAATCTGTCAGTGTTAAGTATTGCTAAGAGGAGCACTCTCTCCTCTCAACACTCTCTCTTCTCCACACTCACATGATGTTGCTCTAATGAGCACTGTACTACCCACACCCTAGAGCAAAGGATGAGTGTCTCCTTGACACTTTTTAAAACAGTGCACAGTGACCAGCAGTTAGCATAATAGCTATATCGCTGGACTCCCATGTACTCGACCGCAGTTCAAGTCCGGCCCCAGTGGCTTAAACTCATGCCAGGTGCGTGCGTGCCCAAGATCTCGAGTGGAGAATGGAGAGGGGTGTGCCACCCCCTGGGGGGGGGTGATTTCTTGCTTCTGTCTCTCTGTCTCTCTCTGTCTTTCTGGTGAGTTCACATGCTCTATAGCAAAAACCTCTCCAAAAAAATAAAATAAAATAAAAAAAAAAAACAGTGCAGAGCTTATGATGTCCCTAACACCTCGGCACAGTCACTGTAGAGACCTGAAGGGCAGGTCCTGCAGTGCAGTGGTTAAGTACTGTCATAGAAAGTGAGGGCCCACATGGTTGACTGCGATTGGTTGACTGCGATTGTAATCCTGACCTTAGTGGTTTGAGAAAACACAACTGGCACATGTGTTTGCAGCCCCCAAATCCTGACAGGATGGACTAATGGAGGGAAAAGGATGACATCATGGGGTGTGTCTCCTCTCTCTCTTTCTCTCTCTGGTGAGTGTACACACACTCTGGCAATTAAAAAAAAAAATAGCCACTTATAGCTACAGGGTAGAACTGATTTCTTGCACAGAACATAAGATATGTGTAAGAGAAAAGAGTGGAGGGGTACTGGAGTCAATAGAGAAGTGATGAGAAAAAGAGAAGCTAGAAAGGCGAATACAGGGTTTTGTTGAGTGAACACACTAACAGAAAAGTTTACTTACGTCTAAATTTCTCAAGTGTCAACCAGTGACACCGTATTCAGAATAGCTTAAAAACAATTCTTCACACAAATCCTTTCTCAAAACCTCACTTCTGGGGCCAGCAGTTGGTGAAATGGCTATGTTGCTTGACTCCCATATACTCAACTGAGGTTTGAGTCCCGGACCCGGTGGCTTAAACTCACACTGACTGTGTGTGTGTGCGTGCCCAAGATATGGAGAAGAGAATGGAGATGAAGGAATTGCGGCTTGGCCATCCCCCCTGGGGGGTGATTTCTCGCTTTCTGTCTCTCTGTCTCTCTCTGTCTTTCTGGCAAGTGCACATACTCTATAACCAAAAAAAAAAAAATAAAACCTCTACCAAAAAAAAAAAAAAAAAAAAAAAACCTCACAGTTCTTATGGTAAAGTTTCCTCTCTTAGATTTTGTATTGGATTCAGGAAACATCCTACTGAATCGATTAGTCACCACATGACTAATTAGGAAACAATGTCTGTGTATAAGCTCCCAAATACCACCCTCTCAAAGGAAAAAAAATTCTGCTTTTCTCATTTTGGCAAAGGTTGATGAATGTTTACATGGCCCATAACCTAATGCAATTGTTAACTAGCTTTCTGCAGGCTATAATCCTAAGGATTTCCAAGACAATGTTTTTCCATCAAATGTTATGCAAATTATAATGAATTATGATAATTAATTTCAAATGCTAACTTTCTGCTGAAAAAATTTTCATTTAAACAAATGTGTTTTCCATGCCATTGGAATTACAAGTTACAAACATGTCTACCAATTCATTAAGAGCCTGTTATTCAGGTTCAAGTGTTTGTGCACCAGTGGGATGTCAAAAACATTTCTCAAATTCTGTCCTTAGAAAGATAGATGGTTTTAGAGCTGCTTTTAATGTATCAGTAAGAACTTATTATTATCTAAATATCCATGCTACTGATAAATTGGATGACTGTGGGACGTAAAATCTGTAAATAAAATATTACACCCTTAACACAATAATAAATCACATTCCTTCCCACAACTCTTCCAGTTCTACACATTTCCTAATCTTCAGATGAGGGGCTTTGTTTCATCCAGAAAAAAATGGTAGGTCCTGTTCATAGCTAGGAATAAGAACAACCATTTTAATCATTTGACACCTCAGCTAAACTTTTGCAGTTCTAACTCAACTTTATTTAGATGATCATCATGCAACTTTTAATTAAATACACAATGTCAAAAATCATATTCAGGGGTCAACCAGATGCCATAGTGGTTAAGATGGCTGGATCCCTCATGACTGACTGCATGGATCAACTTCTGGACCTGGCTTGAAAAGCATACCAGGCATGTGTGCTTGTGTGCCCAAAATCCTGAGAGGAGAATGGAGAAGAGGGAATTATGGCATGGCCATAACCTTGGGGAGTGCAGTTTCACTATCTCTCTCTCTTGTGCGCGCGCTCTCTCTCTCTCTGTCTCACTTGAGCTAGTGCATTTGAACTATAACAAATTTTTGAAAAGACAAAAATCATACCTAGAGGAAAATGGTAAAGATTTATTATAGGTGCAGAAGTGGACCCAAGAAATGACCCCGAATTCTGATGAGTTTAAGCAATAAAATAGGTTTTATCATTTATTTCTCAAGTTGCGTGCTTGAATCAACTCCAGTTTTCTAGAAACATATTCTCATTATAGTTTTCTCAAACACAAAAAGAATAGTTTGTGTGTATTTTTAGTATGCCCTCTGATCTTCTTGAAGTATAACGCTGATGCATATTTATTTAAATTTGAAATTCAACGACAGAAATAAAATTCCTTATGTCAGTTAATGTAAAGGCAATAAAGAGCAATAATTCACTCTAGTTTTAGTTACCTTTTTATATTTAAAAATACAAAATCATAAAAATGCAAAGAATATGGCATCATTAAAATACACATGAATTTAGAAGTATAACACAAGTTTACCGATTTATTAAATAAGAATTTATTCACAATAAAGATATTTTAAATAACATTAAAAAATAAAAGCCTCCTTGGAGAAAAAAATGGTTAAGACTAAGGTAGAAAGTACTCTCCTTATATGTAATCATTCGACTTTGTAAATTTGTCAGAAGCCAAGCAGTAACAATACCTTATAGGAGAAACTAAGATAATCTGCCAAAATGCCTTTTGAGCAAAAAATGAGAGTAGGGAATGTTTAAAAAAAAATTGTCTAAAATCTGAGTCATCTCTTCAGGAACAAGTTTAAACTTAAACACTCCATGAGAAAATAGTGTTTTCAATACATTTTGAAGTTTATAAATCAAGGCATACATTGTGCAGTTTTTCTGAGCTCGTCCTGTTAATCTCCAGAAAATATCCATTGAACATATTTGGGCTATAAAGATGAGGAAACATTGGTTGTACAGTTTTGTAGCGGAAGAATAATAAATACAGAAAAGTAATGACACACGTCAGAGATAGACAGTTGCCGTAAAAGAGCACAGATTAGATTTCTATAGATTACACTCTAAGGAATCCAGAGTCTTCCCAGAGACAACTATATTTGTGCTGGACTTTGAAGAATGGGTTAAATTAAAGCAGTTAGAAAAGTAAGGAATTTCATGAGCAAAATCGTAACAAGAGCGGGACCAACAGTAGCATGGCTATGTCACTAGACTCCCATGTAGTCGACTGTGGTTCGAGTCTTGGACCTGGTGGCTTAAACTCACAACGGGTGTATGTGCCTGTGTGCCCAAGATCCCGGGAGGAGAATGGAGGAGAAGGGATTGCAGCGTGGCCATCCCCCCATGAGGGGTGATTTCTTGCTTTCTGTCTCTCTCTATATATCTATCTATCTATCTTTCTGGTGAGCGCACATGCTCTATAGCAAAAACCTCTCCAAAAAAAAGAAAAATTATAACAAGAGTAAAGGCACAGACAGTGAAGTTCAGGGACTGGACTCAGGAAAGAAGAAGAATTTCTGTTTGGATGAAATGCAGTCTCTATACAGAGAATGGTGGCAAATAGGCTGAAATGGGTTGCAAGGATCATATTCTTCCAAGTCACGCTGAGTTTTCTGCGTTTAACTCACTGGGCACTTTCAAGGAGAGAACTAGTCTACACCAAACTTTAAAAGAAAGTAGAAATCTGTAATTAACGATCTTAATGCACCTCAGCTTCCTCAAACGTTAAAATGAAAACTCATATGTAACCCGAGAAGTCTCAAAGTATCATGTCAATACTGTCTCACTAATGTACCACTCAAATTATTTTTTACTTGAAGCCTAGTTTTAATGCACTGACCTGGGTATTCTACCCAGGGAAAGGAGGAGTATGACAAGAATAAGACAGTATCTGTTGAGAAGCCTGACTACTGGCAATTTCTGAATTTGGTCTATTATTTCAAAGAGAACAAATATTTTACAGAAGAAAAGAAAATAAGAATGTAGCTGGGAATGTAATCTTTAATTCATTGAATTTTCTATGGCAAAAGATAGGACTTACACAGTCTATATCCAGTAATATCAAAGTCTCCAGTTTTGGAAATGGTTGTTTCAAAAAATAATTATATTAGGGCCAGCAGGTGTCATGGTGGTTAAGATGCTGGACTCCCACATGATTGTCTGCAATTTGAGTCCCGGACATGACAGCTTGACAATCATGCTGGTCACCTGTGTGTGCGTGTCCAATGTCCCAGAGAAGAAGGGAGAAGGGATTGCAGTGTGGTTAACCCTGCTGGAGGGTAATTACCCACCTTCCCTCTAACTCTCTCTCTCTGGCGAGTACACATGCCCTATCGCAAAAACCTTAAAAAAAATACATTAACTCTGCCTCTTCCATCATAATAAACATCGAATTTTATCCACAGAGAATAGGGGAAAGTTTAAAAACACAATACTGATAAAGAGTTTGTGTCTTCCAAAGTAATATTTTTTAGATCAGTTAAATAAAATGGACTTAAATTATGTTATTAAAAACAAAGGAAAAATAAAGTCAGAGTTTCAAAATATGAGAGCAAAAATATGAGAACAAGATAGCAGGGGGAGAAGAAAAATTCTGAATTTTTAAGTAAAGGCTCACTGTGTTCTTGGTTCTTAACAAATGTGTCATAAGGCAATATGCTTATAATAATGTCATATTCAATGAAGTGTTCTATATGCCATTGAAAAAGACAAGCACTGGGAACCAACAGTTAGCGTAATGGCTATGTCGCTGGACTCCCACGTAGTCGACCGCGGTTCGTGTCCCAGACCCGGTGGCTTAAAACTCACGCCAGGCGTGTGTGCGTGTATACCCAAGATCCCGAGAGGAGAATGGAGGAGAAGGGATTGCGGAGTGACCATCCCCCCTGGGGGGTGATTTCTCACTTTCTGTCTCTCTGTCTCTCTCTGTCTGTCTGGCGAGCGCACGCGCCCTATAGCAAAAACCTCTCAAAAAAAAAAAAAAAAAAAAAAAAAAAAAAAAAAAAAAAGACAAGCACTGCTGATGAATAACTATGTTTCTACCGGGATATAACCAGGTGATTTCACAATAAATTATCCTGAATGTTATACATTCTAGTCCTGTCAGAATTACTAGTCTCACAAATAAGTTCTCGAGGACTTGACTTTCTTTACCTCAGTGAAGACTTTGTTGCCTGCCCTGTCCGCAGTGGGTCCTCCCACTGGTGTTATGTCACAGCATGTGCCTGTCATGATGGTGGACCCAGCGTCATCTTTCCACGTTGGCCTTGATCTCTCTTTCGCTAGACTGCAGGTCCCTCAGGATTAAGACCTTACTATACTGTGCTCTATTATATTTCTAGTGCCCAGAGGTACTGCCTCTTTTCTTCCTTTTTTTTTTCTTAACAGAGATTTTTTTGCTTTATGGTGTGTGTACTTGTTAGAAAGACAGAGAGATAGAAAACAAAAAATCATGCCCCAGGGGAATGGCCATGCCTCAGTCTCTTCTCTTCCATTCTCCTCTCTGGATTTTGGGCATGCATGCATACACTCCCGGTGTGAGTTTCAAGCTACTGGCTCTGGGACTCGAACTGTGTTTAACTACTTGGGAGTCCAGCAACATAACCATTACACCATCTGCTGGTCCCCAGAGCTGTTTCTTGAACTCACTAACACAAACTAAATGCTTGTTGAATGAAAATGCTACTTACCTCCAAAAATTCAATATTTTCTTTTTTGTTGTTTTTTTTTTTCTTCTTCTTTTTTTTGTTTGTTTTTGAGAGGTTTTTGCTATAGGGTGTGTGTGTGCTCGTCAGAAAGACAGAGAGAGACAGAGAGACAGAAAGCAAGAAATCACCCCCCAGGGAGATGACCACACCGCAATCCCTTCTCTTCCTTTGTCCTCTCAGGATCTTGGGCATGCACGCACACACACCCAACATGAGTTTAAGCCACTGGGTCCGAGACTTGAACTGTGGTCAACTACATGGGAGTCCAGCGACATAGCCATTATGCCAACTGCTGATCCAAAAATTCAGTTATTTCATGAGAAAACATATTTTAATCAACCACTGGATGTCTCTATGTTGCCAATACTTGAAAACTTGATAATGATTTTTTTTTTACTAATACATGCACTTTGGGGATTAAATAATAAGAAAAATTTTTGTAAATTCAGGAAAATTTGGAGATAAAAAGGTTTACATTGCACATGATTGTTTGTTGGAAAAAAATGTATACAACTTAAATTTGACTTTCATTTGTTCTACGCATTTTTATCAAATTCATACTACAGTCAAGGCGTTGTATTGGCTCTATGGGAGATATAAATGCAAATGAGACACAGTTCCTCCTTGAACAATTGACTACAGATAAAAATAGAGATATCACAATTCAAGTTAGCAAATGACAATTGAGGGGCCAACAGGGGGCATTGTGGTTGAGGGCACTGGACTCCCACATGGCTGATCGTGGTTAAATTCTGGACCTCGCAGTTTGCTTTCTCACTTTCTCTTTCTCTCTCTCACTCTGTCCCTCTCTGGTAAAATAAAAAATAAAAAATAAATAAAATAAAGTTAAATAAAATAATTCTTTTAAAAAAGAAAACGACAATTGATATCACAGATTTATTGCAGCAGTGTTTCTCAAACTTTCTTTATTTCAAACCACAGTAGCAAACACATTTCACACCATGTGTGAAGTAAGTGTCATGGAACAGTATTTTACATTTGCATAAGCAAAACCCTCTAATATTTTCTATTTTAGCTTACCCAGTTTCATTTTGTTTAACACTAGCCGTTCACTCACTAAGCTGCCTCCACAACACAGAAATACTCAAAACACAGTTTAAAATATGGGAGAATCAGCTATTGGGAGAATCAGCTTCTTCAAGGAGAAAGTATTTATTTATTTTTTTCTTTGAGAGGTTTTTGTTATAGGGCACGTGCACTTGCCAGAAAGACAGAGGACATAAAGAGATAGAAAGCGAGAAATCACCCCCCCAGGGGAGATGGCCACGCCGCAATCCCTTCTCCTCCATTCTCCTCTCGGGATCCTGGGCATGCACGCACATGCGCCCGGCGTGATTTTAAGCCACTGGGTCTGGGACTCGAACCATGGTCGGCTACATGGAAGTCCAGCGACATAGCCATTACACTAACTGCTAGTCCCGAGAAAGTATTTCTTCTAAATGTTATTAAATGTAATTGCGATACACGTAAATTTGAGAAAAGGGATCGTTCCAAACATAAAGGATAATATAAATAATAGTATTTAGAATATGCAAGGGGCACAAATAAGAACCCAGAGTTATGACTGATGGTGGTAGGCACAGACCAAGATGGTCCCTGACACATGCCTTTTGCGTAATGCACTCCCCTCAGTGTGGTAGAGTATGTGTACGTGAGGTCATATCATTCTTTTGGCTATGTTACTTCCTCTGGTAAAAAGAATTCTTGGAAACGTAATTAAAATCTTATATCCAAGGACCAGCAGATGGCATAATGTTTACATCACTGGACTCCTATATAGTCAACCATGGTTCAAGTCTCCGATCCCGCAGCTTGAAACTCACACCAGGCGTGTGTGCCTATGTGCCCAAAATCCAGGAGGAGAAGAGATTGTGGTCATCTTCCTTGGAGGTGATTTCTCACTTTTCGTCTCTTTGTGTCTCTTGTCTCTCTGGTGCACACAGGCCCTATAGCAAAAATCTCTCTCTTTAAAAAAAAAAAAAAAAAAAAAAGTTAAGAAAAGAATCCTTTGAGTTATTTCAAAAGAGGTTGCCCTTGGTGAGCCTGATGTAAACTAGGGACCTCTTCCAATGGAGATTTAAACTCAAAGACACACCTACCTGCAGGCTCTGAAGGATCAACTTTCAAGATCTTTATTACTGCAAGGAAATGAATTCTAAGATAATACGTGAACTTGGGAGAGGACACGGAGCCAGCCCGGGAAACATCACAGGATTCTGAGAACCTGAGCACAGAACCCAGCAAAGGCCACCAGATTTCTGACCTACAGAGAGCAAGGTAATAAAGGGGTGTCTTAAGCACTAGGTTTGTTACCAACAGTAGAAAACCACTGCAGTGTGGGTACACATGGAAAATAGACCAAGAAATTCTTGGAAAAGTAACAAATTCATATCATAAGGTGCAGAGTGGGAACTAACAGAGACATTTGGTGTTTCTTCTTTATGAAATATGAAGTTA
This sequence comes from Tupaia tana, assembly GCA_026018925.1. Lineage (NCBI taxonomy): Eukaryota > Metazoa > Chordata > Mammalia > Scandentia > Tupaiidae > Tupaia > Tupaia tana. Next base: position 15,304,430 of record JAKSZU010000019.1, on the reverse strand, counting down.
TAGAATATTTTAAAGGAGGAAGTTGCTTGTAAAAAAGGGGGGGGGGGGAGCCAGCCAGTGGCTTTGTAGTTAAAGTGGGTGGAGCCCACATGGCCGACTGTGGTTTAAGTCTGGGACCAGGTGGCTTGAAAATCACACAAGGCATGTGTCCATGCCCAGAATCCAGAGAGGGAAATGGAGAAGAGATTTCAGCATGCCCTTCCCTGCTGGAGGGTGGTTTCTCAGTTTTCCTCTCCATGTCTCTGTCTCTCTCTCTGTCTCTCTCTCTCTCTCTCTTGGGCAAGCTCATGAGTCCTATGGTAAAAATCTTTTTAAAATATTTTTTTAAAAAAATGCCCGGTGAATGTGCATGAGTACTCAAAATCCCAAGAGGAGAACAGAGCAGAAGGGATTGCACTGTGGGCACCCTTCCTGAGGGGTGATTTTTCACTTTCTTTCCCTCTCTCTGTCTCTCTGGCGAGAGCAAAATTAATAAAGAGAAAAAGAAGAAAAAAGAAAAAGAAAAAGGAAGGAAGGAAGAAAGAAAAGAAGGAAGAAAGGAAGGGAGGGAGGAAGGAAAGAAGAAGGAAGGATGGGAGAGAGGAAGGAGAAAAAGATAAAAAAGAAAGAAAAGGAAAGAAAAGAAGGAAGGAAGGAAGGAAGGAAGGAAGGAAGGAAGGAAGGAAGGAAGGAAGGAAGGAAGGAAGGAAGAAAGGATGGAAGGAAGGAAAGAAGAAAGAGAAAAATAAAACAAAATGACCATTAGAAGAGAGATCCTCACAGTCACGCTCATCACTAATTTATCCAAAATTCATCTTAAGAGCGAAATGCTTTTCTTTTTTATGAGGTAGATACAGACGTAGTTGCAGTTTTAGGTACATACCTAGGAATGGGAGTGCGTGATGATATAGGTGTGGATGTTGCGGATAAAACTGCAGGCGAGCAAACAAAACAGTTACCAGAGAGCCATAGCCTGGGGTACATGCGCTGCACGTAGTGAAGGTGTTAACGCAGTGATTATAAACAGAACACCAACAAAACACTGTTTTCCTCTACACGTGGCTACAGTATTGGCAGAATAAAATCTGTCACCATAGACATAGACCTCACTATGCCCCTGCTAAACTGAACATGACACCCTTCTCAGCAAAAGCATACATAGCATCGAAGAAGCAGATTGGTCAGACTTAATTTTTGTTTTACCTGCAAGTAGTTGGGAACTAAGTATCACCTCTTGATGTTAATGACTTCTGGGATCTTGAATTTACCAGAGCAATGAAGTCTCTAATGTGCAAATAAACCCACTCGTGCACTAATGGAGAACTGTTGCATCAGTGTTTAAATAAATCTAACCTGATTTTTTATACTAAGTTGATAAAGGAGCACATATAAGTTATACTCCTTGTGGACAAAGATAATAAAATTTCAAATGATTGCTCAATTATTACTAATGTATTAAGATTTTGCTTATTAAAAATTAGAAAATCAATCAGATACATCAAATATCTACCACTTTTTAAGTACTCAAAACAGGGGGAGGACCAGCAGATGGCATAATGGGTGCATCACAGAACTCTCATGTAGTTGACTGTGGTTCAAGTCCTAGACCCAGTGGCTTAAACTCACGCTGGGCATTTATGCATGCATACCCAGGGTCTTGAGAGGAGAATGGAGGAGTAGGAATTGCAGTGTGGCCATCTCCCTTGGGGTGGGGTGGCGGGGATTTCTCGCTTTCTATCTCTCTGTCTCTTTCTATCTCTCGGGTGAGCACATGTGCCCTATAGGAAAAAATCTCTTTTTCAAAAAAGTAGTCCGAATGGATCATATAAGTTTTTCACTAATATATTACTTCTTTTCTAGACATAAAAGCATGACATTAATTATTCATATTTTTAACATAATAAGAATATAAGATTTTGATTATTACTAAGTGTCTCAGATAGGATTGTGGTGCAGAAGCTCTCAGACCTTGAGACAGCCAGTGGGAGCTGGAATGGTCAGAACAGTCACCTTGAGGATGGGCAGCATGGCCCATTTCTGCCTGCGTGCAACATGCATCTTTGCATTTCCTCTGTGTCCTGTGATGCGAAGGGCTGGGAAAACTCTGAGCTATTTTACCTTTAGAAATACAGTTATATAGTTCCCACACCCCTCAGTGAGCAGCTGAGAGCAGGTGACATTTTCAGAACTCTGTCAGTCAAGAAACTTGTACATAAACTGTGTGACTCATATTTTGATTGTGCACCCTGAGTCACACGAGCACATAGAATAACTTTAAAAACAAATGGCTCTCTGAGCCAATGAATATTTCGCAGGCCAATTTTTAAAGTTCTGAAGACGGGCTGATGGCTCCTGCTACCATGTACATTTTACTAATTTAAAATGATACTTTATCTATGAACTGGATAAATTCCTAAGTATTTTTCCGTAACATAAAATAGTATAGAATCATCATTAAATGCACAGATTTGGTTCCAATGCAGTCAGATTGTAGCGTTCACAAACACATTGAACTGCAGTGTAACATAAAATAATCATAATGCAAATACATATTCATTTTACACATACTCATCCAGACGTTTTTTTCCTTAGAGGTTTTTGCCTTAGGATGCCTGTGCTCACCAGAGAGACAGAGACAGTGAGAGGGCAAGTGAGAAATCACACCCAGGGAGAAAGGCCACACCACAATCCGTTGTCCTCCATTCTTTTCTGCAATCCCTTCTACAACCTCCTTCCAGGATCTTAAATATGCGCAGACACACACACACACACACACACACACACACACGTGGGAGTTTCAAGCCACTGGGTCTGGGACACAAATATGGGACAGCTGTGTGGGAGTTCAGCAATGTAACCACTATGCAATCTGCTGGCCCCTCAGATTTTTCTTACAATAAGAAAGATACAGAAATAAAGGAAGTTTATCATGTTTTGAAACTTGAAAGAGACTTTTTTTATATCATCCCCTTTCTAATAAGACAGTACTACCTTCAGAAGCTAGAAAATGAAAATAACCAAAAAATAGAACCTGTCTATTTCATGTTTTTCAGATAAATTATATTAGTGACTTTGGTACTCTTTGGAATAAACTTTATAAATCTGCTAATTGACTTTAAATCTACTTTCCTTTTCTACGTGTCATGAGGACAATTTTCCCTTTTGAATCACAAAGCCTTTTTGTAATGGGTCACAAATTGTCTCTGGATTTAAAAGAAATCATGGAATTTTTAAGTGCTAAGAAACTGGGATTTGGGGCCAGCATGTGACATAGTGGATGGGTGCTACTCCCACATGAGTAAATGTGGTTCAATTCCCAGCCCGGCAGCTTAAAATTCACACTGGGGATGTGTACATGTGTGCCCAAAATCCCAAGAGAAGAAGGGATTACAACATGGTCATGCCCCCAGGGGGTAATTTTTCACTTTCTATCTCTTTCTCTCCCAGTTATCTCATGTACCCTATAGCAAAACATGTCTCAAAAGAAAAAAAAAAGAAATTGGGATATCAGTGGGGCAAAGCACACAGGATGATAGCATGTCTTTTATTCCATTATACAAGGGAACTAAATAAATATTTTTAAAGAAAAGATTAAAAAAAATACAGTGCACGTGTACAGGGCACTTACCATGACTGGAGTTTATAGAGCTGACAGTTGATCTGGGTGAGTCAGTGAGTGAGTGATGCGTGAACGTGGAGTCCTAGGAAATGACTGTACATTACTGTAGACTTTATAAAGGTGGTTTGCTGAGGCTACACTAAATTTATTTAAAAACCATGAATAGATTTATTAATAATTGAAAATTATTTGCTTAGTAAAAGGCTTAGTAGATTTGATAACTCGAGTATGCAATCTTAACAGCCATACCATTTCCCATTCCCTAAATTCATGCTTAAAGTGTGGTCAATTTCAAACAAATGAATTAATGAAACATAGATTAAAATTGTGGTAGGCACACATAAACACTTAAGGGAGTAAAGTGGAAGTAATTTGTGTAGTTTTATAAATTCAGTATAATAATTATAAAGTTGATGATGCTCTTGCTTAATACCCTGAAAATGTCAACCACCTAATAATTCTAAAGCTGCTATTAATATCATCTCTTATGTGCTTTACCAATAGCAACCTCAGCAAGCCTAGAAATGAGCTGGTTTATACTTAATTTGGGGGATCAAAACCCACATAAAAGTTCCTAATCCATGCAAGAATGGAGAGCACCCTTCAGGTGGGATAGTATATTGAATACTTTTTAGATTTTGATTAGAAATGTCATAGCCATGTTCCACTATATCTTACTTCATTTTACATATTTGATTGAAGTCTTGTTGATTCTCTCTTTTAAATCTTTCTCACATTCTGTACTTTTACCACCTTTCTGCTGATAATGCCTGAGCTCAGTCTGTTGTATCATGTGTGTTTACATGACCACAACATCCCTTAGGTAAATGGATATATAAATCCATATGTAGAGTCACATGATTAGTCTGCTAACATAATGCTTACACAAATAAGTAGGAATCAATGAACCAAACCATCTAAGAAATTATACTTCTCATGAGTATAATATGAAATTTTAAATTCAAAGCCTAGCATTTCAGAATCTTTATACTATGTGCATCTTATTTAAGGTCTTTCTCCCAGTCCTCCTCCAATATGAACCCCAATAGCATCAGACCAAATTCTTTACAGAAATTATGATTTCCAGTCAAGATACACATACACATAGAATATTAGTAACAGAAAAGAAAATTCACATACAAAAATTAGTAACAGATTTTACTAATAAACCTAAAGTATCAAAGTTTGAGAGAACATGAAGTTTCATGGATCAAATTAAATTTTTACAAAGGAAATATTACTCCAACATTACTAATACCCTCATGTGCTACATAATAGCATTTTAGTCAACTATAGTGATTTTTTTATAAGAGATTTTTGCTATAAGGCACTTGTTCTCACCAGAGACACACAGAGAGACAGAGAGCAAGTGAGAAATCACCCCTCAGGGCAATAGGCCTTGCCACAATCTCTTCTCCTCCATTCTTCTCTTGGGATTTTGGGCACAGATGCATACACACCCACTGTGAGTTTCAAGCTGCTGGGTCCAGGACTTGAACCGCAGTCAGCCATGTGGAAGTATAGTGCCTTAACCACTATGTCATGGGCTAGTCCAAACTGCAGTGATATTGATGAGTTGACTCTGTGTGGGTCTAGCTGGATGTGTGCATTTGTGTCTTAGTTTTATCAAAAAAAGGTTTCAATAGTAAAACTAAATAGATAAGCAAATAATTTTTAATTATTAATAAATCTATTCATAGTTTTAAAATAAATTTAGTGTAGCCTCAGCAAACCATCTTTATAAAGTCTACAGTAATATACGGTCATTTCCTAGGACTCCACATTCACTGGTCACTCACTCACTGACTCACCCAGGTCAACTGTCAGCTCTGTAAGCTCCAGTCATGGTAAGTGCCCTGTACACACCATATTTTTTTAATCTTTTTTTAAAAAAAGATTTATTTAATTTTATTTATTATTATTATTATTATTTAATTATGCCAGAGAGAGAAGGAAAATGAAGAAGGAAGCCTCCAGGTCCAGGACTCAAACTGTGGTCAACCATGTGGGAGTCCAGTGCCCTAACCTCCATGCCACCTGCTGGCCCCTGTTTTTTTAATCTTCTATGCCATGTTTACCATATGTTTCTTCTGTTTGAATGTGTTTAGATACATAAATACTTACCATGGTGTTACAATTGCCTACAGTATTCAGTGCAGTGACAGGTGTGTAGCCTAGGAAAAACAAGCTCTGCCATATAGCTTAGGTGTGTGGGAGAATAAGCCATCTATGATTTTTTAAGTGCACTCTATGATGTTCACACAATGGCAAAATTGCCTAATGATGCACTTCTCTGAATGCACCTCTAATGCTAAGCAATGCATGACTGTCATTAAAATGATTCCGATAGCAGGAAAAGAGAGTTAAAATACAGTGAAATCTGAAGTTATGAATAGAACTCTCCAGATTTTTTCTCTCATTACATTAGAACTGATACTGGTCCATATTTAGCATCCAAAGTTTGAAATGTTCCACAGAAGATACCACTTGCACCAAAGGAAATACTTCACATAAAACATCTGTTTCATACTCCAAGAGTTATTTAGAACTTATGCCATTTTCCAGCAGGCCAAGCCCCACAAATTCTTTTTTTTTTTTTTTTTTTTTCTTTTTTTGTAGAGGTTTTTGCTATAGGGCGCGTGCGCTCGCCAGACAGACAGAGAGAGACAGAGAGATAGAAAGCGAGAAATCACCCCCCAGAGGGGATGGCCACGCCGCAATCCCTTCTCCTCCATTCTCCTCTCGGGATCTTGGGCATGCACGCACACGCGCCCGGCGTGAGTTTAAGCCGCCGGGTCCGGGACTCGAACCGCGGTCAACTACGTGGGAGTCCAGCGACATAGCCATTACGCTAACTGCTGGTCCCAAGCCCCACAAATTCTTAAATCCTAGATTTATTTACCATAAGCAACCTATACAGCTCAGGCATTCGTGTTAAATCTGTTTCATAGACGAAGACTATTTATTATCTTTCGTATCTCAAATATCACCAGAGATGTGACCTGTGCACTTCTTTCTTCTTTTCCCAAGGACACTTATTCCCTGTGAAATAGAATGACTTGCAGTCAGTCTCTAACCCTTTTGATTGTAGCTTGCAAGTAAGTTTGCTAGAATAAGTTTAGTTCATCCCTGTATTTTGATATGGTTTCTTGGGTGGAAGAGAAAGAGAGAGGTTTTAAATTTCTCACTGTGCTACTGTACCTACTCCAGGTTTAAGAGGCCTGGCCATGATTACTGCAATGTAGTTATTGATCTACAATTCTGTCTTTCTACTTATTCTTGGATAACTTTTTTCTTAAGAATTATTTAATTTGGGGGACCAGTAGTTGGTGTAATGGTTATGTCACTGGACTCCCATGTAGTCCATCACGGTTTGAGTCCCGGACCTGGTGGCTTAAACTCACGCCAAGCGCATGTGGTTGCGTGTCCAAGATCCCAAGAGGAGAATGGAGGAGAAGGAATTGCAGTGTGGCCATCACCCTGGGGGGTGATTTCTCACTTTCTGTCTCTCTGTCTTTCTGGCAAGCACACATACCTTATAGCAAAAAAACTCTCAAAAAGAAAAAAAAAGAATTATTTAATTTTATTCATTATTATTATTTAAACTTGAGAAAGGGAGAGAAAAAGAGAGAGAGAAAGAAGAGAGAGAGAGAGGGAAAGTGAGAAAGCAAGCTGCCAGGTCTGAGACTCAAATCATGGTCAATCATGTGGGAGTCCAGCAATTAATCTAAGTTTGGCTTGGGTTTCCTAAAAACATTTCTTAAAAAAAAAAAAAAAAGAAAAGAAAAGGGTCATTCTGGCTAGTTCACAGTTTAGAATCAAAGATTATTAAATCGTTGCTTTTATGAACATTTCCTAGCTCCTGCTATTGCCATTTGCCATTGAGTAAACCAAAGAACATCCCTAAGCATACATTTTTTACTAACTGCAGTGATGTTTTTCTTACTTATCGTAGATTTGTTAGCATCCAAAAGTCTGGAAAAAACACTGCCCCCTTTCATAAACCTATATATTAATACCATAATCAGGGGTTGGCAGGAGGCGTGTGGTTAAGGATGCTAGACTCCCACATGGCCTACCACGGTTTAAGTCCTGGACCTGGTGATTTGCTTTCTCACTTTCCCCTTCTCTTTCTCTCACTCTGTACCTCTCTGGTCAAATTAAAATAAATAATTTAATTAATTAATTAATTAAAATAATTTTTAAAAAAATACCATAATTAACATTTTTTTAAGTTAAAAGATAAACTTTTTAATCTTAAAATAACAGGAATCATTACAGACAGTTTTTAAATTGTAAACTATCAGCTAACTACTATATAGAGGAAGCTCTAGGAAAATTAGGAGATAAATACAAAACAGCAGCCTCTTTGATCAAGACAAAACGGAAGGTTGACTGTAAAAAGTCTGTGAAACATTCTCTTTGTAACCTTCTGAAATCTACCCTCCTTGCATCACTTCTTCCTCATCCTTAGTAATACAATCCATTTATGCTGTTTGGTTTTTGTTTAATGCTTCTTCATTTGACCTCCAAATAGATGTATTCTTTCTTCAGGAACTCTAAGAAAATAACAGTTATAAAACTGCTATTATATCCGATAAATCTTCAGAAGTTGAATTTAAATCTTGTTCTTGATCTGAGTGAAGTGCTTTAATTAAGGACCTCCTTAGACTTCAGGAAGATGGAAAATTAGTGTAGAATTCCTAGTTTTATTAAATGCTTAGTGTCCTTGACTATGAGAACTTAAACCAACAGAAGAAAGAGAACACTTTAAATAATGCAGATACCTATTTCTTCTTAAAAAATTGAAAATAATAGGAAGTACTCTACCTAAGTTCATCTTAAAAGCTTTTCACTTGAAGGTATATCCCCAAATATTGAACGTTGTAAAAAAAATTTTTGAATGAGATTGACTATGGAAAATCTTTCAAGTAGTATTCTGGTATATTCTCTTATAAATTTAATGATTAAAGTTTTGGAAGTTTTAGACTCTGTTTTCAGAAATAGGAAACTGAGGGAACCAGCAGTTAGCGTAATGGCTATGTCGCTGGACTCCCACGTAGTCGACCACAGTTCGGGCGCGTCCCAGACCCGGTGGCTTAAAACTCATGCCGGGCGCGTGTGCGTGTGTGCCCAAGATCCCGAGAGGAGAATGGAGGAGAAGGGATTGCGGCGTGGCCATCCCCCCTGAGGGGTGATTTCTCACTTTCTGTCTCTATGTCTCTCTCTGTCTGTCTGGCGAGCGCATGCGCCCTATTGCGAAAAACCTCTCAAAAAAGAAAAAAGTAAAAAAAGAAGAAGAAATAGGAAACTGAGAAAGTAAAATTAAACTCTAGAATTTCACAGGCCACTGTGCAGAGGTCATGTGACTGGAGCCACATAACAAAGGTCCTCGTACCTGTCTGGGCACCACTGAGCACATGTGTACATGTCCAGTACTTGACTGGCTGAGAGGGGATGAGTCTTTTTTTTTTTTTTTTTTGGAGAGGTTTTTGCTATAGGGCACGTGCGCTCGCCAGACAGACAGAGAGAGACAGAGATATAGAAAGTAGGAAATCACCTCCCAGGGGGGATGGCCACACCACAATCCCTTCTCCTCCATTCTCCTCTCGGGATCTTGGGCACGCACGCACACACGCCCGGCATGAGTTTAAGCCACCGGGTCCGGGACTCGAACCGCGGTCGACTACGTGGGAGTCCAGCGACATAGCCATTACGCTAACTGCTGGTCCCAAGTCTTGGTGTGGGAACTCTGTTGGCAGTGGCTTTCTCTCTTTCCCAAGAAATATATTAATAAAGTTTTAAAAAGTGTGTGTATATGTATATAATACACACAAAAAAACATATATACACATATATGTGTATATACATACATACACCTTTGTATGTATGTAACTGTCAACTAAAAAGGCCCATTGGAGGAAGCAGTGTCTCGTGTTACACAAGGAGCATGAAAGCAGCCGTACAGAACCTGTCCAGTTAAGCTGGTCTGTGGGCAACAGTAGCACTACAGATTTTCCTTTTTTTTTTTTTTTTTGGAGTGATTTTTGCTATAGCGTGCATGAGCTTGCTAGAAAGACAGAGAGAGACAGAGAGACAGAAAGCGAGAAATCACCCCCCGGGGGGGATGGCCACACCGCAATCCCTTCTCCTCCATTGTCCTTTCGGGATCTTGGGCACACATGCACACATGTCTGGTGTGAGTTTAAGCCACCAGATCTAGGACTCGAACAGCGGTGATGTATGGGAGTCCAGCGACATAGCCGTTACGCCAACTGGTGGTCCTGATTTTCCTATTTTCTACTTAAAATTCCAAGATGTAGTATTTGTAAATACAAACAGGCAATAGTTCAGTTTTCTTGTTGGTAGGGTCACATCAGCATGTCGAATTTTCAGAATAAACTGCAGTGATTTTAATTAAAAGGCAGGTAAATTAATCAATATTGACAGTAAAAGAGAGATGGTGTCAGCAGGTGGCATGAAGGTTAAGGCACTAGATCTCATGTGACCAACCACGGTTCAAGTCCTGGACCCTGTACCTTGAAATTCACACCAGTTAGGTGTGAGTGCGAGACCAAAATCTCCAAAGGAGACAAGGAGAAAGAACTGTGGTATGGTGTTCTCTCTGGAGGGTTGATTTACCACTTTCTCTCTCTTCGTTTCTCTCTGGCAAATGCACATACACGATAGCAAAATAATAATAAAATAAAAGCAAGAAAAGAGGAAATTTTCTGTAAAATATTGTCTGTGCCAGAATATGAAACAGTCAATAAAAGACAAATTTGAAAGCGATTAGTAAATTGTAGCAGACTTGACAGGGAAATAAAATGTTTGGAAATAGTTTACTAGAACCACATTAGATGAACTTTCTAACATTCCTAGATCTCTCCCAAGTAATTTTATATATAACATTAGTATATACTATGTATATATATATATATATATGGAGTTTATATATAATATGGTAATATACTATAGGATTATCTTTCAATATACTTATTTATTTCTCCCATTGTGAATATATCGTATATTTATCTTTCTTTCCTTACTAAGAATTGTAAAATTAACATTTTCTTTGCTTTCTTTTAAAGCAGAAGAATTGGAAGTATATTTGGCAACTAAGTCACTTGAACCTAAGTTATATAAAAATGATTGGACTTGGGAAAGGTAAGAGAGAAGGACTTGAGTTAAGAGGTTGTTTTAACAGACCATATAGAAGTTTATTAGACTTTGAGGTGACATGTATGATGAAAATGACATGTATGACGAAAATGACACGTGTGTCAAAAATGACACGTAGGACGAAAATGACACATACGTCGAAATGGCACATATGACGAAAATGACACGTGTGTCAAAAATGGCACTTGCATCCAAAATGACACATATGATGAAAATGACACATATGAAGAAAATGGCACATGTCCAAAATGACCCATGTGTCCAAAATGACACGTGTCAAAAATGACACATAGGGTGAAAATGACACGTGTGTCCAAAATGACATGTGTGTCAAAAATAACACGTGTCCAAAATTACACGTGTCCACAATTACATATATGATGAAAACGACACGTGTCAAAAATGACACATGTCAAAAATGACACATGTCAAATGACATATATGACGAAAATGACACATATGACGAAAACGACACGTGTCTCAAAAATGACAAGTGTGTCAAAAATGACACACATGTCAAAACTGACATGTATGACGAAACACATATGTCAAAACTGACATGTATGATGAAAACAGCACATATGTCAAAAATGACACGTGTGTCAAAACAACACATATGTCGAAAATGACACGTGTCAAAATGACACGTGTGTCAAAAATGACGCATATATCGAAAATGACACGTGTATCAAAATGGCACTGTGTCGAAAATGACACATGCGTCGAAAATGACACGTGTTGAAAATGACACGTATGATGGAAATGACACATGTGTCGAAAATGACACGTATGGCGAAAATGACATGTGTGTTCAAAATGACACATATGGTGTGTCCAAAATGACACATATGTCCAAAATGACACATATGACGAAAATGACACGTGTGTCATATTTGACAAAAACTGAAAAAAAAAAAAGTATCCTATGTCTGATACTTGTGGAGAGAGTTTTTTTCGTTAAATACAACCAATTCTCAATGATGACTTACTGTCATAATAATAAAATAAGCACATTGTGTTAAGCACAACATGATAAAAACAAAAACCAGAAGTGATTCTCAGTTTAAGGAGTTCATAGTCTAGTCAGAGATACAATGACAGGTAAAATTAACCCTAGTACAAGAGGATAAGTGCTATAATAATGATTTTTTTTTTAAAAGTCAGTCTAGGGAAGAAAGTAATTTATTTCTTCTTATATATCCATTCTTATTTATTTTTTAGAACATCTTACATTTTTAATCCTTTCTTTACAGGTTACCTAGGTCATTTTAGTTCAAGAAAACTAGAAAGTTAGTAACTGCCATAAGTGAACGCCAGGCGGTGGCACGTGTCAATTTCCCACAGGGTCCTGCTTTGCGGTGTGTCTGAATACACTGCTCAGGGTCTCTGCTCACACTTGCTGGAATCAATCATGGCAGATTTTAGTCCATAGGGCTTTTTTCCCATATTTCTTTATATCCATTCTTATCTTGGTGTATGACTACATTGTTTGAATCAGTACTTGTCAATGATGACTGCATATTACAACCACTTAGGGACAATTTTAAAAGGGCCTATGTCCACCGAACAAGAATTCTGAGTCAGAGGTACTGAATTAGCATGGATATTATGAAAAGGTTCGTGTTATTCTATCATGCAGCCCGGATTAAAGCCTCTGGAACACTGATGTTTCTCAAGCACCAAACTGAATTAATATAACCAAAGAATAAAATAAGGATCACAATGTACATCCATTTTAGAATGATAATGAAGATAAAGAGCTTGGTGTGAGCATTGCTGGATAGTAAAACCAAAGTATATGCAAAAGAGATCATTCTGGTTTTTATACACCAGGGTATCTAAAGGCGATGCTGTGTCCCTTTCGGTATCCCAAAGAGCTACTAGCTCTCCCTAGTAGCTCAGACCTCCCTTCCTAACTCCTGAGCACCTACAAACAATAGACGTTCAATTTAATCTCTTAATTTGCTCTATTTTTAACACTATGAACCACATGGAGTATTTTCCTTAATAGCTTTGCTCAAAGCAAGATAAATAATTCAAAATGCTTTGTCATTTAAACAAAAGGATGCTTATTGCTTGAAATACAAATGTTTATAGTAATATCAATAGTTCACATTTATTATTTGCCATAAATATTCAACTTTGGGTTGACTACTTCAGGCTATTCCATCTTTCCCTTTTAGGTTAAAAGTTAAACCAAGACTAGTTAAATATGGTATCTTGGAAAGAGAATCTAAATGAATACATAAAGACTAAAATATAGATGTGTTACTAGCAAAGGTACATCAAGGTCTGTCTAGCATCTGTCTCTCTGGAGACAGAGACCCATAGATTGTCATAAGTCCCATAGATTGTCCTGTACTGCCTGTATGCATGTGCGGGAAGGAAGAGAGGCACTCACCCTCCCCTCCATAGCATCTTGTTCCTCCAATCCTCTGCTCTAGCCTCCGAGTTAGCTAGAATTATGAGGGTGCACAACTATACCCAGGTTGGCCTGGGAGAACCCAGGTCTCCCTTGTGGCCCCAGTCTCACTCAGCAGCGGTGTCCAACCACATGTGTCACAGCGGGTGGCCCTGGTTTATGTTAGTTTTTAAGATAGGAAGAATTGGGCATGTCCTTGTCCTGAGAATATAAATTCAGTATAGAACAAATATTCTACAGACGGAAGAAAAAGACTATAGAAGATACGTATTATACAAATGGGAATATTTAAAGAAAAACGAAATGAAGAGCTCTAGAAGACACATGGGAAGGCTAGCTTTCTTAGAGAACTGCTCAAAGTCAGTAGATTAAAATGACTGTGTGTGTGTGTGTGTGTGTGTGTGTGTGTTTAACATAAACTTTGGAGAAGTTGCTTAGCAAACAAAATATGCAGCTAAAATCTTCCATCAAGCTAAACAATATACTGCATACTGTGATAAAATGAATACAGTTGAAAACTATGGTAATTGAATGTTTCCAGTACATTCAGACAGTGTGATCAGAAAGACACCAATGGATTTTGCAAAAGCAAGAATGTTTTGTGATCTAGAATAAGGACCAAAGAAGGGTAGCTCCAGGAGTCTCTAGAGCCACAGTTCAGGGACTCTATATGGTCTGCCATGGAAATGACCCTATTCAAATAATTCTTGATTAGGGTGGCTTTTTGTTCCAATTTTCCAATTTCTGAAAGATTATCTGACAGTCCCAGTTCAGGTCAGCTCAGACATCTGGCTAGCGCCTGGGCCAGGTTAGTAATATCCCCATTTCAATAGAGGAACCCTTGCTAGTTGGGGGGGGGGGGGGGGGGGGGGGGAATTATTGGGTGCAAAACTGCAGTTCTTTATCTCCCCAGCAGGGAATGGCCCACGTAGGTGACATGTAGTAGAAAAATAGGGTGATTATATTTATGAAACATTGATTTTTATTTTAATACAAAAACTTACTTCAAATGTAAACTTTAAAATTCTTTTTTTTTTTTTTTTTTTGAGTGGTTTTTGCTACAGGGCGTGTGCACTCGCCAGACAGACAGAGAGACAGAGAGACAGAGAGACAGAAAGCGAGAAATCACCCCCCGGGGGGATGGCCACGCCGCAATCCCTTTTCCTCCTTTCTCCTCTCGGGATCTTGGGCACGCACGCACACACGCCTGGTGTGGGTTTAAGCCACTGGGTCCGGGATGCGAACAGCGGTCGACTACGTGGGAGTCCAGCAACATAGCCATTACGCTAACCGCTGGTCCCCAAAATTCTTTAGAAATATAGGAGTTGTGAACATTTTGAATTTAGTAATTACATTACAGGCTATTTTGGGAACCTCTTAATAGATCTTATTAGTCTCCATCCTTGTAAAAGATTATGTTCTCTCTTTTTTGTTTTTAATGGATAACTATGTTTCAATGGGTAAATGCTTTCATTGTAGTGAACACTATAGATTTTCTTTTTCATCCATGTATTATTATGCTATTAAAGCTAACCATATTAATCTCTGAAGATTATTTTTCTTCAGATTGCCTTTCCTCTTCCAAGATCCAGTTCCATGGATGCTATGGAAAGATACTATTTCTTGTCTTTAAATCCTTACCTACCTAGGATGAGCAGGTGGTATGGTGGTTAAGGTGCTGGACTCCCACATGGCCAACCACGGTTTGGTCTCAGACCTGGCAGCTCAAAAACCATGCCCAGTGTATGCCCAAAATCTCAAGAGGAAAATGTAGGAGAAGGGATTGCGGCTGGCCATCTCCCCATGGGATGATTTCTGTTTCCCTCTCACTGTCTCTCTCCAGTGAGTTCATGTGCCCTACAGCAAAAAATAATAATAATAATATAAATATTTTTTAAATCTTTACGTACCTTCAGCTTCTCCTAATAGACCCCATAAGACCACCAACCACACTGGGCATAGCTTTATTCTCAGGGTTTTCTTAGAAACCATTTGCCTCTGATCAATTCTTTCAAGGACCCTAAGTAAGTTTTGCTTTTGTTTTAATCACAACTGAGCACATCTATGCCATTTCAACAAATTTATAGTGAATAATTCAAAATAATAGAAAAGTTAGCATAGAATAACTTGTGAGGACTCTGAGAAGTGACTATTTTTATGTTTTCAATGTTTGTAGACACAGGTCTAACCCCCAAGTCCCTGAAGTTGCCATGGTATTTGCCAAGCTCTTGGTCAGCATTCATTTGGCAGAGACAAATATACTTGCACTTTCAGCATTACTTAAACACTTCTATGCTTTGGATCTCAGCCACAATTTGCCTAAAGACCCAGAAGAAAAAAAAAGTATTTTTTTCCCTTATTTAGTATAAGAGTTCATTCCTACTGCATGGCTGACCTTTTTTCTCAGCTTGACAGTTGGAACATCCACCATCTTCAAGGCAAAGGACACCCACTTTCATAAAGAAAAGGATACCCACTTTCAAATCCCATGGCCCTTGACATAAAGATAATCAGATTAGTTGACCATATGTTTCCAAGAATCTGGATTATTAGGTCTCAAATTGCACATGTCATGCAACAACAATGAAGTCCAGGTAGCACCGTGCCAAGCTCAGGGCACAGTTGTTTTTCATTCTTTATACTGGCAAGGGATGAAAAGATATTCTAGCCTACACAAAATCTCTACCGCTATGTGGTCTCCACTCTTAATCTCCTATGATGACGTGATTAGACAAGCACTCACAGTCAAATATATAAAGAGGAAAAACACTTTTAAAGTCCGAAGTAGTGTAAATTCAGATACAGAAGAGCTGATGAAATGGTCTACATTTATGGTGCATAATTCTGCTAAACACCAAATTCATAATTCCACATAAAAATGCACCATATTTCAATCCGAAGTGTCTGCATTTGTGTTATCGAAGTAAAGTCTTGAGTGAAATTTTCCCACCAAATGGTTGCATTTTAGTCTCTCCAATGTGTAAAAATAAAAGTCACATAAAAAAAATCACATAATGCAGGGAACCAGCAGTTGGCATAATGGTTATGTCACTGGACTCCCATGTAGTTGATCGCAGTTCGAGTTCCAGACCCAGTGGCTTAAACTCACACAAGGCACATGTGCATGCATGCCCAAGATCCCAAGAGGAGAATGGGGGAGAAGGGATTGTGGTGTGGCCATCCCCACTGAGGGGTGATTTCTTGCTTTCTGTTGCTCTGTCTCTCTCTGTCTTTCTGGTGAGTGCACGTGCCCTATAGCAAAAGACTCTCAAAAAAATAAAAATCATATAATGCAAAGAGCAGTTTTCCCAAAAAGTGAAAAACCCCATGCCTTGGGACCAGCAGACGGGGGTAATGGTTGTGTTGCTGGACTCCCACATAATCAACCGCAGTTCGAGTTCCAGACCCGGAGGCATGAAACTCACACCAGGCATGTGTGCATGTATACCCAGGATCCAAGAGAAGGATGGAGGAGATGGGATTGCAATGTGGCCTTCTCCCCAGGGGGGTGATTTCTCACTTCCTGTCTCTCTCTCTCCGTCTGGAGACCGCATGTGCCCTATAACAAAAACTCTCTTAAAAAAGAAAAGAAGAAAAAACTCATGCCTTGCCCCAAGGAACAAACAGAAACTGCTCATTTCTTTCAAAACACCCATTTTAAGTATTGAGCTCCATCTTGTAGCCCATTATATTAACAGATTCAGTTTGCTTTCCAAAATTCAGAGGCATTAGTAGAATCCATGCCGCCCATCCTCTGATAAATATCCTCTCTTATAAATAATTATTACTGGAGTTTGTATGTGTGCACCATTTTTCCCTTTAGGGGTCCTCTCATTGAGGGACTTTTATTCACTTTTTAATATACTACTAGTTGAAATCCTGTTCAGCCTGCTCCGCAGATTTCTCAAATCGTTCTTGCATTTTCTATTCCTTAGGCCACCAGATTAGATGCTATTACTGTTAGGCCACCTCCTAACTAGCCTTCTTGTCAATTTGTTCACTCTCCCCACCTGGCTCCTGTACTGTTGCTTGGGTTACGTCTGTAAACACAGTTGAGATCATGTCCCTTCCCACCTTCATTTATAGGCGACTGTTTAGACTCCTCCCTACAGCCTTCAGGATGCTTGTGAGGTCCCAGGCAGCATCCACTGGGGATCAGTGGAGCAGCTTTATGTCAGACAGGAGCAGTGGTGGAAACTATGGGACTGAAGATCACAAACCAAAACTTCAATCACTGAAACACTTTCAACACATCGTATAAGTCACACTAAGAAAACATACGAAGTCAGTCCATGGAGTCTCAGCGTGCTATTACTGGACCTAGGAAATCTGTTATATCATTTCTTCCTAGGCTCTATTCTTATCACACATCGATCACCAGGCTAAACTCTCATGGGTCTGCCCTCCATGTGCTTTAAATCTTACTGCCTGTGTGCATTAACTCACAAATGTTCTGCGGCCAAGAATGACCTCGCCAGCCCTCTCTCTAGGGCAATGTTTGTTTTATTTTGGATTACTCTCAAATGAAATCCTCTCCCTAATATAGCTCATGAATTTAGAATTAGAATTCATTGTTCTCGATCAAAAATTTTAAATTTTTTATTCTTTACTGCTACCTGACATCAATTATTCATATCTGTGTTTATTTACCCATGTAAGTTATTTTTCTCTATATGTCTAGAATCCTCCTGGCTCACAGGCAATATATTTCATGGTCTTGTGTAAATCTCACTCTGATATAATGTCTTGAATATAACAGGTTCACAGTAATTTTTCCTGAAAGTAAATTTGTGCAAGAGAAGCATTAAAATGGATAAATGTATAGCGTTTTGATCCAAAAGAATTCAGGCTTTCTTTGTAAGATTCCACTTATGAGCTGGATAAACCTGACCCATTATCAAAACTTCCTGAGTCTCAATTTGTTCAGCTGTAAAATGATGATAATAAAGTAGACCGTATCAAGTTGAAATAAGGATTAGTCATAATCTATTACATATAAAGCCTTTGGATGTAACATGTACCTACTAAATAGTGGCTTTTATTATTACTAGCGTTAGCCTGTGAAAAATGAGTTTTTAATTTTTTTTCAGTTTTGTCCCTTCAAACTTCTCTTTGTAGGATGGCTCATATGGAGTTCTTACTAATTTGGCACAAATTAAGCTACTGCTATCTCCAGTTTTAAAAATGAAGCACTGTGAGTGAGAACGAAGCCTTCTCTATTATTGGAGGTTTTCTCACACTGCCTGTACTCTGGTGAAAAACCAACAATAAAATGGAAACAACTCCCAGCTATTTAATAGTTACAGATCTAGGTGATGAACCAGAAAATATTTATAAACTTTAACTTATTTTATAATCTAAGATACTTTCAATAGCAAATAACAGACAAGCCAATTCAGCCTGGCTTAAGGAATCAAGTGGGGTTAGCCCAGTGGCTGGTTAAGTGCCAGCTGTGCTTTGATCAGTCACTTGATCCATTTCATGGCAGTTCTATTTGTTCTGATATTCGCTGCTTATCAGCTTTCTACTCAAGCTGACTTCTCTTAAGAAACCGAAGAGGCAGTTTTAATTCTACATCCACTTAACGTGCATTTTAAAAGAGAAAGTAAAAGCATCACCTATCACCACCGTCAGGATTGAATGAAGTTTCTTGGCTTTAATTTCATTGGGCAAATATAGGTCATGACCTCCTCCTGAACCAATCAGTGAAATCAGCTGTTAGCCGCTTGGCTTAGGGAACCAATGCCTAGCTAGCCACTGGGGCTGGGTCGATAAAATAAAAATAAATGCCTGCTACATAATGGTGAGAGTGAAAGGAAAGATCCTGAGGTGGTAATCCACTACATTATAAATATGTGTGCTCGTGTGTACGTGTTTGTCCCAAGACCACCGTTTAATTTTTGGACTCATCATCTGACTTTGGTTTGGTTTGGTTGTAACTGTTTGGCGGGTTTTTGAGCACTGCTTGTGGACTTGTCTGAGTGTGGTGAGACAGAACACTCTCATACATAAGGTATAGGAAGCAAGAGAAAACAGAAGGGTAGGATTCTGGGCAAGTCAGTCACCCAGGGCTTAGGAAAACCATCCTGGCTAGACAGTCTTCTTGTCTGCATGTGGCCTACATGTACTACAGCTGGGGAATCCCAGAAACCAGCCTGCCTTCTTACATGCCCTGAGGCTATGTAAAGTGTATAAAGCGTGTTGAAGGATATCCTGTTTCCAGGAGAAGTCTGAAACGGGCTGGCCAGTTCCTCTCTATCTTAAGATGCAGGTTCAACCCAGCTAGCTCATCAGGCAGGATCTTCCCACCACCAGTTTCCAGGTGTATATTGGTCATCCTGTGTCAGCGTCCGCCCCAGGGCCTGGGTCTGGCTGAATCATGATCAGAGGGCTGCTGGTGAGGAAGAGAAAGAGGACAAGAAAGAGAAAGCCCTCCATCTTGTCAAGACCGGGGGATTGGAAAGAATGATACAAAGGGATAGAGTAGAAATGGACACAGGCAGCCTGAGCCTAGGTAGCCCAAGAAGCTTGTGCCGCCCAGACGAACTGGAGGTCTTTATTTATAGTACAAGGAGACATTACACATGTATGTTTCACGACACTTCATAGATTGGTTGCCAGGTTACAGACAATAAGAAGCAGTTAACAAATCTATGAGGGCTTAGTCATACCAGGCCAGGTGTATCCCTTGGTGATAATCCCATCAAGAGAAAATCTCATCTTCTTTTCTAATGCAGAGAACTAGCTCTTAGGTGTGGGGAAGGAGCCAAAGAACTTCTCTATAAGGAGTGCACCGCCACACCCAGAGAAGGCTAAAGAACCTTTCAGATGCAGAGCAGGGATTGTATTTTACTAATTGGAGTCAAGATGTTTCTTGAAGTCCATCAGATGTGTCTGTTGGAACGCCCCTAGTAATTTCCACCCTTGTTCTGTCTGCAGCCAAGGTCAGGGAAAGACAAGTTACAAGGTTCTGCCAAACCCCAAAAGAGCAGGTAGTGTTTGCTCAGAGCATGTCCCCACACCTCAGATTCTCTCTCTTAAACGTGTCCCCACAATCCTGTGTTTTGGTCACTTTCAGATTGCCTATAGAGATAGATAGAACCCTTGAGGGGCAAAGAGCCCTATTTCTTCTCTTTTATTGTTTAGTGAACTCTTCATGAATACAGAGGCATTAGCATTTTACTAATGGCATGGTTGCAAGAGCTCAGTTTTCCCACGGAACACGGTTCGTGATGTCCCTGCCCAGAGGACAGCATTAATCCAGTTCTTGTAGTTATCATCACTGCTGGGATTCTTCATGTAGTCAAAGTACCAGCCCCCTAAGGTTTGTTAGTTGTGGTTGTGACATCTTATCAGGGTCAGTTAAGTTAAAACCAGCACTTCTGGCTCCATCCCTTATTGTGGGTGCCAGATCCGCACCAGGATTATAACAAGGGGAGGACTCTCACTTCCCTCTGTCTCCGTCTCTCTCCAGCAAGCACCTGTGCCCTATGGTTAAAAAAAATAATTTAAAAAAATCATTATTCTAGCTATTCTACATTAATAGTTTTATTCTTTTATTTATCTGAATCGTTTCTGAAGAATTTCTGTGCTTTTTACTTAATAGATATTCTGGGCTTTACAAATAATATTTCACTAGAGAAACAAGTATCTAACTGCCGGTTACAAAACGAGAAGGTGCAGCAAAATTTCCTTGTCTTAATTTCAGCATGCAAAGAAAAAAGACCTAAGTATATGGTTCCTAAAGACCTTTTACTGTACATTGCTAAGACCATACTTGAAATCTTCCAGCTGGAGAATGAAATATTTTTTTATTATATGAATATACTTATACATCAAGGAAAATCTAAGAGTCACAGACAACTAATTTAATGAAACAGACTATTTGGAATCATAGCTTCTCATTTATTTAGAAAGGCTGTGCCTTGTGATAGCTTATTGACATTTTTTTCTTTACTTATGCTCTGAGATTTTTTTCAATAGAATATGAATGGATCAACTTGCTGGTTTTAAACCTAGCATTATGAACTCCTCACAAAACACAGGTTTCCACAATTGCATGGTAAAGAGACTCAATGAAAGGTAGGCAACATGTCACCACTGTTTGCCCACAACATTAAAGCATGATCCAGTCAGTCTATGACACATTGGCAGAGCCATTGTCAACTATGACCATGTATGAAGATGCTGGTTCTGTTCATTTCTTTCTCCTTGTTTTATAGAGGCTCACTGACCTTGCACATCTGGATCTCAGAATTAGTCTCTCCTGGCCTGTTAAAAAAAAATTACTACTAATTCCAAAGTAATATATGCTTGTGTAAACAAGATAGTTCCAACTGTAAGAAAAAAATGCAAAATATTGAATATGAAGATGAGTGGCAGAACCACTGTCTCTGCTCAGACCATGAAAAATTGTTCTAAGTCCCACAAGGGACCATGATACTCTTCAAAGGTAAATAAAATACTCTTTGACTGTGTTTTCTTGCTCAAATTAACTCATGTTTTTATTTCTGAACTGCCTAAGGAGGATGTTGTTTCTATATTTTCCAAATTTGTGAATGTTAATTAAACCAACACTCTAAGGCCATTTTAAATCAAGGCTCTGCTGGGAAAAGATTAAAGTCTTAAATATTTCAGCGGTTATATAAATCAGGGCATATTTAAAATTTTATTTGATCATCTGAAATTGAATAAAAATAAATGTTTTTGTGAGATAATTGATGAATGGAGAGAAATCTGACTTTTCAAGTGAGTTATAAAGGATCCCCGTATTATCTAAAATACAGAAAAGACGATGCCAAAGACTGATTACTGACATAGTATCAATTCATTAAGGTAAATATTGGCAGCTTTTCTCTAGAGAAAAAGAATTAGCAAAACTGATTAGGCATACTGAAATTGAAGAGGGAGATTTGTGAATAAATGCACTGTACACTATGTTACAACCCTTGGCTCATTTACTGTTGGCAGAAATCTTGGGACACGGGATATGTGTGTGTGTGTGTATATGTGTGCATGCACACACATGCACATGCTTGTGTGTGTATGTGAAATTATCAAAAGACTATTCTGGGAACCTTTTGTCTAAGACGAACCGACTAAATAATCATCTATGATACCACTTTGAACAATTTACATGCCATTTTATTTAGTAAATGAAAAGTAAAATAAGACAGTAATATGACACTCCATGGGAGACAAAATAGGCCATTAACTTCTGCTCCAGCAATTTCTATTTAACAAGCTCCATTAGGGTTATGTTTCTGATTTCTCTGAAATGAGGAGAACAAACAGCATTTGTTTCTCCTTGCACTTATTTTAGCTCTGTATACGAAGTCCAAATGCAGTTCTATTAATAAGGAGAAACAATAAAACTCTTATTCTAACCTCTCTTTTATAAAATTAATTTATTTTTTTATTATTATCCAATTTGAGCAGAGAGAAACAGAGAGACACAGAGGGAGAATGAGAAAGCAAGCTCCTAAGGACTCAAATCGTGGTTGGCCTTGTGGAGTCCAGTGCCTAAACAACCACGCCACCTGCCAGCTAACCTCTTTAGTACTATCCAAAGAGGGAAAATATTTTCATGAACTGACTGTCAGTCATCCATTCTATGCAAAGTTACTGTGAATATACGGTGTGTCAATATGGCCTAGATGTAACCTGGCTTATTGCAAAAATCTTCCCTGACAGGTGGAAATGGAAAGGAGATTTGTATTTAAGGCTGTATTGGAAATACCAGAGGTTAGAAAACTTAAGCATAGGAAAAGTTACTCTAGCAGTGTTCAGACTGAGCAGGCTCTCCTTCTGAAAGCAAAAATCATATACGGTGAATTTTATTTAACAAACTGAAAACAGTTTTGCTGTCACATGCTGCAGACTTACATATTCTCAGTTTCTCTCACTGCCTTCCATGTTCTTCTCAACAGCCTCTTTCTCTTCCTCTTCTCTCGCTCCCTTTCCTGTCATCACCAGCACTGTGCCGGAGCTGAGTATAGACAAAGGGAGAATCGTGGCCAAAGAGAACAGCCAAAGTTGAACTTAGAACAAACACACAGAGAAGACATGGCTGGGGTCACAGGAAACAGACATTTTTTGGAATCTATATCACAAGAAAATGAAGCTCCTTAAATCCTAGCATTTCATGTATTGGATTCATTACAGATGATAAAAGCCAGAGACAAAAATAATGCTGGGGAATCTTTCCTTAATTCAGTTCAGATGTTTGAGTAATTATATGTCAAAAGAGCATTCTTTACAGTTCCTATAAACACAATAGAAGAAATCTGCCATTTCATGTCAATTGACATGGGAGATAGAGGAGCCTAAACTTTTTAAAGAAGTTTTATTAACTTACATCATCGGGAAAGAAATCATAGGGAAGTTAGAAGGATATAATGGAACCTGGAAAATGCCTCCAGTTCTTGGAAGAAAAGGGAGAAAAGTTAGTGAAAGAGACAGACTGAGGCAATCGGTAATGCAGGAAATGATCCAGAATGACCTGTTGTCTCTGACACCAAAAGAAGGTAGTTTCAAGTAAGAAGTCAAAGGTAAAAGAATAGTTCGAGTACTTGGGATCTAAGTAATCTCAGGGTTATGAGGCAGAGAGGTCAAGTAAAAAACAATTAGGAAAATAGTAGATGTTTATTTAGGAATTAGGAATAATAGATCTAGTGGATGTTCATTTTGGTACTCAAAGGATACTTCTTTTTCATAGAGGGTTGAGAGCTTTTCAAAACAGTAGGGCTCACTACCATACACTTGTCATTGACAAGTTGCTCCTGTGAATGTTCATAATACACACACCGTCACACTGCTAGGATTCTGAAATCTCTCTCTCTCTCTCTTCTATTTTTTATTTATTTTTTTTAGAGGGAGATTTTTTCTATAGGCTGCGGGCACTCGCCAAAGAGACAGGGAGAGAGAAAGCGAGAAATCACCCCTCAGGGAAATGGCACACCACAATCTCTTCTCCTCCATTCTTATCTCAGGATTTTGGGCACTCATGCACACATTCCCAGTATGAGTTTTTAAAGCTACTGGGTCCAGGAATCAAACCACAGTTGACCATATGGGAGTCTAGTAACGTAACCATTATGCCAGCCACTGGTCCCCAGGATTCTGAAATTTCTATCATTTTCTAATAGTTAGTTGAGTAATGAAGCATATCTAGTTTTTTGTGTTTTGTTTTGTTTTGTTCACAATGAAGGATTTAGTTATTTAAATGTTTTCTGAATTCATTTCTACGATTACACACACACACACACACACAAATTCAGCTGACAAAGACAGCATGTGCCCTTCTAAAGCACTCCTCAGGGTTGGTAAGCACGAACTGCATTACGAAGCCATATGATGGTGAATTATGCTGCACTACATGCTTCGGAGCCATCATCTTACATACCACGGCTGTCCAAACATAATATATTGCCCCAGTGGGCAAGCAATGATATAAATAACAATCAAATATGTAATGCATTTCCTTCATTGTCTTGGGCTACTTTTAAAATGTGCTTTAGTAACCAGCTAAGTCTCGCCATCTGATGGACAGGACAGCTGGGTAGGCGAGTCAGCAGTTCCGGCACTATCATATCGCAGGTGTGGGAATAAAACTCTCAAATCCTTGAGAACAGTTGCCTTTGGGCCAGCTATGAACTTGACCTCATTTCAGATAGCAGCTTTTCCTTTTCACCCACAGCACAGCTGAAGTTTAGAACAGAATTTATTGAGCTCAACTTTCAAAAAGAAATTGATTCAAGGCCTACTTTCCTATGTTTCCTTTGAAGACAAAATGCCATGAGTTTTTTTTTCCCTTTTGTGTTTTAAAGATTTATGAAGACTTAATTACTGAGATTGTTCTTTAATGAGCAAAGTTCTGTGCTTTTGTTTCTAGTATAACCTTTATTTATGGAAGTATAACTTTTAATTATTTACTTTATTTGTGGACATTATTCTTTATGCTAACATGATGTAGACCTTGAATTAATAAATTATTTGGCATATTTTGATTACAACATACAAATTTTAAAAGAAGTTCGTAATAATGGAATAATTCTTTTTCTATTCAGGAAATTATTACACTGAGTAATTGTGATCCAAGCCGCTACAGACATGTTTTTGAGAGGTGTCTGGATATATTTTCAAATTGTAAAAATAAGTAAATATTAACTATGTATATGAAAAATGTGAAATTTTTAAAAAAATCATATGACTCTGAAGAATAATAAGTCCCTAAAAATATATCTTACCCAAAAGTAGGATAAATAACTATGTAGTACTTATTAGGGCAAAGACTTTGCTTCATTTATACAATTAAAATCATTGGACTAGTATGAGCTACTCAGTTTGGATTCTCATTAAATTGGATTCAAGGAGAATGATACCCTCAAAGATAAAGAAGTTGTTCTGTATACCAAATGTTTGTATAAGCATGGTTCTAGATGATAAATATGATAGTTTACCAAGGTTAACACATTTAGTTTAATATTGAAAACTATTTCTAAGTCATAATGCTCCGTAGTAAAGCCATGTTAGAATTTTCTTATGCATCTATTCTACATCAGAGATTTTGAATTTTGTAATACCCCTCTTATCCAATATCACCTGTAAGACTAGGAAAAAATAGTAACTGAAGTTAAGAATTTTAAGAAAAACTACAGGCACAATATCTTAAGAATAATTTTACTTAGAAACATAGATGAATGTGTCAATAACTAATTTCTTCTTTTTTTTTAAGAGGTTTTTGTCTGAGGGGCTGTGTGCTCACTAGAGACAGAGAGACAGAGACAGTGAGAGGGAAAGTGAGAAATCACTCCCCACAGGGGATGGACACACACAATTTCTTCTTGTCCATTCTCTCTTGGGATTTTGGGCACACACACACATGTACCCAGATTGATTTTTAAGCTCCAGGGACTCAAACCAGTGAGCCATATAGGAGTCCAGTGAAGTAACTGCCAAGCTATCTGCTGGCCTGCTAATTTCTTATTGCATACTTATATGCAGATGCTTCTTTTCCAAGACTAAATAGAATATTAAATATTTTAGAACATCAGTGCCTTGTATTCTTAGCTTCTATGATTAGGGACATTTTTCTCTCCTCAGAGCAACTTGTACCCCAGAGATGACTCATCCCTTAAATTTTACTTTCAAATTTTGGCCTTAAATTTTTAATCTCAGTTATCATTTGCCATTTTTAATTGCCCACTATTAGTATTTATTAATATTCTCTAATATTCAAGTATTTAAACAACACAGATACAAATAATTTTCCTTTTGTTGACTTTCATTCCAGATCATTCCTTTCTAGAAGCATACCATTAATACCATTCTATATTCTCCCAGGATATATTTCTGGAGGGGAGAGGTTTTTGTTTTTTTGTTTTTTGTTTGTTTGTTTTGCTATAGGGTGTGTGCATTTGCCAGAAAGACAGAGAGAGACAGAGAGATAGAAAGCGAGAAATCGCTCCCCAGGGAGGATGGCCACACCACAATCCCTTCTCCTCTGTTCTCCTCTCGGGATCTAGGGCATGCACACACGCCTAGCGTGAGTTTAAACCACCAAGTCTGGGACTCAAACTGAGGTCAACTATATGGGATTCCAGTGACATAACCATTACATCAATTGCTGGTCCCATCTCCCAGGATATTTTAAAAAACTCTTTTACATGCCCACATAGCACCAATAAAAATACAGGTGTGTGTTTGTATGTTTTATGTTACTGGTGTCATTCTATAGACATTGTCTTACTCTTGACTGTTTTTTCATTTACTATCTCAGAGCTCCTCACAGTAGCACATACAGATTTATTTTGTTCTTTTTATTCCTGCTTAGTATTCCATAGGCGGTTGTGTCAGACTTGACATAGCCATTCCCCTATGATGAACATTTTCATCACTTCAGTGAATGATCGATTAATGATATGTTTGCTTATGCCAGATTGTCCTCCAAAAATCTCCACCTATTTATGCCACTTGACAGTCTATGAAAACATTAATTTACCTTCAGCCTCAGCCACATTTGATTTTACGTATCTTGTTAGCATTTCTAATGGTATTACCTGACATCTCATCACTGTTAAAAGTTTTGTTTTCCTAATTACTGGAAGAGTCTAGAAACTTTACACCTTGTTTATTAACAACTTCTATATATGCTTAAATTTTACATCTTTATTTACATTACCAGTTTTTCTATTTTATAAATTTTTATTTCTCATGTATTAATAGCATTGTATACATTCAAATATCATGAATTTTCTGTTATAAAAATTGTAACTACCTTCTCACATACTTTCATTTACCCTTTAATTATATTTATGGAATATTTATTCTACCAGTTTTTAAAATTCATGTAATGAAATTAATTTTTTCCACTTTACTTTTTAGTATTTTCTTTTTTTTTTTAATTTTGAGAGAGATTTTTGCTAAAGGGTACATGCTGTTGCTAGAGAAACAGAAAGCAAGAAATTACCCCCCGAGGGGATGGCTACACTGCAGTTCTTTCTCCATTTTCCTCTAGAGATTTTGGGCATGCATGCCCACGCACTTGGAATGAGTTTTAAGCTGCCTGGTCTGGAACTCAAACAGCGGTCAACTACGGTAAACTACGTGGGAGTCCAGAGACATAACCATTAAGTCATCTGCTGGTACCCTTACTTTGTTATTTTATACCTTATTAAGAAGATCTTACTGATTCCCAGTCCAATAGTCTCAATGATGTCTTTTATACTTCTATAATTTATTTTATTATAAATTTATTTTTGAAAACATGTTTTGCTAATGCTCTAATCTTTCCTTTTCCTCCAAGGATGAACAATTACTACAACAATCCATAATTAATAATAATCAATGCAATAATCTACTCTTTCCTATATAACCTGAAGTCCTCATGTTCTCTATTAAAGGTTAGAACAATCATGGCCTTATAATTTTGTCCAAAGTGAAGGAAATGACCTAAAATATCTTTTAGTGCTGCATTTCATGTTTGTTGCTTTGCATTCTGTTTTGGAGATGGTATTAATGTTTGCTATTTTGTTGTTACACATATACCCACAAACACACAATATAAATAATTTTTGTTGTGTTTGTTTTTAACATGCCTTGGGAAACAACATTTAACTGATATTTTTAACCTCTTCTAAGAAGCTATTAAGAAGTTAAGTCATTCTAATATATGACAATATTCATCCACTTAGACATGAACCTTTCATTTCATTTTATGTTACACTAATAACATACATTAAGCTTTTTAAAATGTTAACACAAAAATACACTCATATTTTCTTTTCTTGTTCTCTCCCCAAATAAAGCAAGATAGTGTTCTTTTTTTTTATCTGGCTTCTTTTCCCAAATGTTCTAAATCCTACCAGCAACCTCCTCAAGTTATAAGATCTCTAGGTATCTTTTAGCTATTGAAGATCTAAGTTATTAAAGTTACTACATTTAAGGAACCAGCAGTTGGTGTAATGGCTATGTCGCTGGACTCCCATGTAGCTGACCATGATTCAAATCCCAGACTCGGTGGCTTGAACTCACTCCGGGCGCGTGTGTGTGCGTGCTCAAGATCCAGAGAGGAGAAGAGAGGAGAAGGGATTGCGGCGTGGCCATCCCCTCTGGGAGGTGATTTCTCGCTTTCTGTCTCTCTGTCTCTTTCTGTCTTTCTGGTGAGTACACGTGCCCTATAGCAAAAAACCTCTCAAAAAATAAATAAATAAAGTTACTACATTTAAGTTATTAAGATATATTATGATCTTCAGGTATATCAGGTTATTATTAGATTCAAATTTCTTAATAAAATTAATTCAATCATGTTTTAATTATAACTATAACCTGAAACAAAAGTATTTAGTTGTTTGTATACTGTTGGCTCTTACATTCTTATATTCTATCAATTTTTTTTCCATTTTGTTTTGCTTACGTATGTTGGCTAGAAATTGGGTGATAAGATTTTTCCCTTAGAATTTTTGTTATATTCTCCTACTGTCTACTTCCACCTGATAGTACCAATAAGATGTCTGATGACCCTCTGATTTTATTTTTTAAAGTGTATCCATTTATCTTTTCCATGAGCAAGAGAGTTAGAGAGATAGATGGATCCAACAAAGTCCCGATGCTGATCCACCCCGACCAGTCCCAGACCCTGAGCACTCATGAGCCCAGGACACTGAGGGAGGTCTGTGGATATGAACTCTGAACATGTCCATGGGGTGCAGAGCATTGTCGAACTGCCATCTGGCTCTAAATTTTCATTTTTATTTATTTATTTATTTTTAGGTTTTTGTCATAGAGTGAATGGACTTGCCAGAGACAGAGAAAGGGGCCGGGTGGGATGGCCTCTCCACAGTCCCTTCTCCTCCACATTTCTCTCAGGATTCGGGGCATGCATACACATGATTTTCAAACTCCCAGGTCTGAGACTCGAACTCTGGTTGGCCAAGTGGAAGTTTGGCACCTTAACTACCTTGTCACCTGCTGGTCCATTATTTTCTTTTTTTAAAGTACATTCTCTTTAATGACTAAAGGTTCCTCTTTATCATTCTGTATCTCTTAAATTTTTGTCACACTTCTCATTTGAGCTCACGATTGTAGCTTAATAATCTGTCCCTCAACTCTTTGTCTTACAATTGCCTTATGCCTTCATCAGGCTGTACAAAGGCGTATCATGAGTCTTTTTTCTTTTCTTTCTTTTTTTTTTTTTTTTTTGTGGAGAGGTTTTTGCTATAGGGCATGTGCGCTTGCCAGAAAGACAGAGAGAGGCAGAGAGACAGAAAGCGAGAAATCACCCCCCAGGGGGGATGGCACGCCACAGTCCCTTCTCCTCCATTCTCCTCTCAGGATCTTGGGCATGCACACCCAGTGTGAGTTTAAGTCGCCGGATCTGGGACTTGAACCATGGTCCAACACATGGGAGACCAGCAACATAGCCATTACGCCAACTGCTGGTCCCTGTCTCATCATTCTTAATGCACAGCCCATGCCAGCAGGTTGGAGTATTTCAGGGATCAGTCTCTCCCAGTGTACCAAGATCTGCTATCAATAACTCCATCAGTCCTTACACCACTGAATCCTACTGCATACCCCGGAATTCCTGTGATTCCATTATCTTACTTTCCTGTGAGAACAGAATATGCGCATAGGCAGAGTCAAAAAGGAATGCGACATTATCATGCTTCCATTACATGAGACATACTGAATTCCAGTGTCAAGCCTTGTCAAGCCTTTTCAACTCAATAACGACCCTTTGATAATTCTAGATGGTGGTATAAATTTTTCAGAAATATGCCGAAGAAAAGCTTGAGGAGGAAAAGTGTCATGAAATTACAAATGCAGGTGACAGCAAGTGATAGAAATGGGAAAGAATATTTGATTGTACTTAAAGTAACGGTGATATTGAATTCATGCTCTGATAGACCCTAAAGGACAAGGAAGTATAATGGTACTACATTTCCATTTAACATTATGGATGTAATACAAGGCAAGATACTTTTTGCTCTTAAATGCCTTCTTTTAAAGATAGAATTTAAGACTAAAACACACATGCACACACAAATCATATTAATTTGAAGTGTATAAGTGCTTCCCCAGAGAAGCGTCATATAAATTAATTATCATTATTATTAAAAATACAATATAAAATAACTTTCCAGACATCTTAATGTAAGTTAAGAAAGTAGATGTGGGGAACCAGCAGTTAGTGTAATGGCTATGTCACTGGACTCCCACGTAGTGGACTGCGGTTCGCATCCCGGACCCGGTGGCTTAAAACTCACGCCGGGCATGTGTGTGTGCATGCCCAAGATCCCGAGAGGAGAATGGAGGAGAAGGGATTGCGGCGTGACCATTCCCCCTTGGGGGTGATTTCTCGCTTTCTGTCTCTATGTCTCTCTCTGTCTGTCTGGTGAGGGCCCGCGCCCTATAGCGAAAATCTCTCAAAAAAAAAAAAAAAAAAAAAAGTAGATGTGGACCAAAATTAAACAGATGCACAGACATAAAGTAGCAATATTATAATAAAGCCCAAACAATGTAAAGTGCTTTACCATTAACGCCAGTCTGACCAAAATAACTCTTTAAACTATTGTAGTGTGGATACTACAGGTAAGTGAGAGAAATGGCCAGTCTTCTCATGGAACTCAAGATCAACAGAGAGAAACAGGCATTATTTAGATAATGCCAAAAGGGAGCAATTACAAAAGGAGACTGAGGAGAGTTATCTTGCTCTTTATTTTGAGAGAAAGGCATCTGTGAGATCAGAAGTTAAGTTTTGGACATATTAAATTGGAGATGAAATTGAAACATCTGAAAGAAATGGGAGTTTTGACTAAGCAATTGGATATATAGACAAGGGGCTTGGAGGAGAAATCAGGTGTGGCTATATATCTTGATGAGTCACTATTTCATGGAGTGATAAATGATAACAAGGAGAGGATGAAATTACCTTATAAGTGACAACAAAGTGAGAAGAAAGGGAGCCCTAGGACTCCCTTTTATTGTCTGGATCAATGATAATGACTCTTCTAAAACTCAGATAGGGTAACTTAAAAAGTAAAGGAAAAAAAGAAAAGCTATGACATCATAAATGCTAATGAAAGAGAGCATTTTGTGAAGGAAGGAATGGTTAATAAAATCAAATGCTGAAAGATCAAATTCTAGAAAAAGATTAAAAAATATACTTTAGATATAGGCAGAGATTATTCAAGTCTTTAGCATGAGATGTTTTAATGAAATAATTGGTGGTAGGTATGAAAAATTGTGAGGTCGGCAGGTGGTGTGGTGGTTGGAGGCTCTGGAGCCCTATATGGCTGACCGTGGTTCAAGTCCCAGACATGGTGACTTGCTTTCTCACTTTCTCTCTCTCTCTCTCTCTCTCTCTCTCTCTCTCTCTCTCTCTCTCTCTCCTTCTCTGTCTCTCTGATCAAACAGTAAAATAACAATAATAATAAAGTTAAATAATTCTTTTAAAAATTTGAGTAAAATTATCTTGAATACTCAAACTTTTTAGTATATATTGTATCCTTTAATTTTATTGTTTTAGAACAAAGATTCCAAGTCGTTATATCTTGCTTAGGTTTCCATAGCTAGTATTTTTTTTTAATCAGTTTTTGAATCCAATGTCTTTCACTCAATATAGTTCACCTACAAACTTTCCACACAAATAATAGAGATCAGTTTTACAAATCAGGAAAAAAAATATACACAAAGAAGGAAATTATATATATCCCTGACTTGACTCTACATCAAAGAGATGCTTTCATTAATATTTCTCTTGACCTCTTTTCCATGTATTTTATATATTGTCTCTTCATCTAGTTAGTTCTACATGGAAATAAACACTAACATTTCTCCTTGATTGATAATTAGACAAAGAGAAATCAGCTTTTTCAACCTGAAAATTTTAAATTTCCTGAAAAACAAACATCAGAGCTTCAAAACTTCTCTTGAAGAGACTTGAAGAGAATCAATGAGCAAGGTTGTTACTATGAAGGAAGCATCAGTAGTCACAACAATAAAACTGAAGCACGCTAATCATTTCAAAAGGGGAATAGTCACTCACATGACAAACTTTCTTCTCTTTTTAAAAATCTTATCAGAGGGCATGTGCGCTTGCAGAAGAGAATCATTCAAAGATGGAGAGACAAAATGGATAAGCCCCCCCACACACACCCCGGGTGGTGTTGCCATAATTCCTTCTCCTCCATTTCTCCCATTGAAAATTTGGGCACATACACAAGTAACTAGCTTATTTTTCAAGTTGCCAGGTCCAGAACGTGCACCGTGCAGTCAGCCATGTGGGAAGAAGTCACCTTAACCACCATGACACTGGCTGGTCTACAGATAAAGCTTCAAAGAATATATTCCCGGTAGAAGACCTCTCTTAAATCAGCATTTTCATGTTTTGTAGTTATCCAAATTCCTGCCCGTTTTCCTGCTGTAAACAACATGAATCACAGACCTCATCTATGTCAGTTATATGCTCAGCATCACAATTAATATAGACAATCAAAAATAGGTAGACATACCCAAGAATGACTTGTCCTTTCCACAACCATGGAATAAATACATGCTATTTATTAGTGACTCACTCTGTAGTCACTTATGTGACTACTATTTGATGAATATGCAAACTTCCTGTATGTACTCTCATAATACCATTATAGAAAAAACTGCATGCTGCATTTCAATAATAATATCTTGTGGATGAATAGTGTTACATATTTGACAAAGTACTTTCATAGAGGGTTTAATAATGACTAACATTTGTTCAGCAACTTTCGATGGGTTTTCACATTGTCTAATTTAAGTCTCATAACATTTATATGAAGTGGGTATTTGTATCTCTATTTTGCTGATAAGGAGATTTTGACAGGGTGACATTAAATGATTTGCTACTTTTAACTCGGTTAGCAAGTAGAAAATCAGGGTTGTTACTCAAGGCTCTTGGAGACCAGCAGTTAGCGTAATGGCTATGTCACTGGACTCCCATGCAGTCGACAGCGGTTCGCATCCCGGACCCAGTGGCTTAAAACTCACGCCGGTCACGTGTGCATGCGTGCCCAAAATCCCTAGAGGAGAATGGAGAAGGGACTGCGGTGTGGCCATTCCCCCTGGGGGGTGATTTCTCTCTTTCTGTCTGTCTCTGTCTGTCTGGCGAGCGCACGGCCCTATAGCAAAAACCTCAAAAAAAATAAAAAAAGTTCTTGGCTACAAAGTTAGTTCGATTTCTACATGCAATTACTACCTAAAGAGAATTCTTGTTTTCTTAATTATTTCATCATGTGTCATTTAATTTTTCCAACATTTTTCAAGATTTAGTCAGACGGGAGTAAATTTCTCATTTTTAAATATAATTCACCAAATAACGAAGGCAATTTATATGTTTATTAGTCTATACTAGTATATCCATTTTTTGCAACAGATACTGCTAATTTTATAAGCACCACCCACTTAACACCAAGTTTCTTGTAACTCAGCCTCCAGGTTGTGAATTTCCTATCAGGCATGTTCTGTATTTGTGTTAGTAGAAAGCAAACATATTGGTAAACATCCTCAAATTTGTTTGAAACTCAAAATAAATATGTTCCTGGTTATTGCTGACATTTGCAGTTAAAATATAACATATACCCATAAAAGTCAAAGATTACACTGTCCTTGTTATAAATAAATTCAGATAAGAATAATTTAATTGCAATGTCAACTTGTTTTTAGAATGACATACTGAATAACAGGTGAGGACCACAAAAGTAACCATAGTTACTTTATAATAGACACAATCAAAAGGGTTTTTTTTTTTTTCTTTTTCCTTTTACCTTGAGTTCATTCTAATGTAAACAGCACAGATAAATACTCAGGCTTGAACTATTTAATGTCTGTAGTGGTTTGCTGGAAAGACTTAAACAGTGTATTTTATATGTACTGATGACTCCAATGCCAGAGGAGTATCTATTACTCCTTGGGAAATAATGCAATTAAAATAAAATGTTGAAAAAGTAAGTTTCTGCAAAAGGCCTTAGGTTAACAAGTATTGAAGTTAAGTGGAAACAGGTCATGAATAAGAGAAAGACTGAAGTGTTTCAGAGAATGTGCATGAAGACTCTAAGATGTCCTCGACTCCTGGGACTCATCTCATGTTCGACCCTCCTGTCTTGTGTGGGTGGAGCCTGGGACTTGCTTCTAACCACTAAAATCCAGCAAAGGCGTCAGGATGTCACTTCAGTGATTGTGCTGCATGAGATTTTCATCACTCTCTTGCCAGAGATTCTCTTCCTGGCTATGAAGTCACCATGCTCGGGAGGCCCATGTGGCAAAGTAGTGAGGGTGGTCTCTAGTCAGCAACCGGTCAGAAACAGCACAACCTCTGGCTGACAGCCACCAGAGAGTTGAGATGCCACTCCCAAAGTCCATGAGGAACTGAATTCTGCAGCATATGTATGAGCTTGGAGCATTCTCTCCCCAGCTGAGACTGAAGAGACTGTAGCCTGCTGGCACCTTGCTTTTACTTTCAGATGAGACTCGGATGCAGGGAACGCAGTAAAACCACCCAAGTCTCCTGACCTACAGAAACAGTGCTGTTGTAAACCCCTAACATTATGTTAACTTGTTACACATAAATATATAATAAAACAAGGAGTAAATATTTAGAAAGTAACATTATAAAGGTGAGAGTGAAAGAAAAACATGGACTCCCTTGGGAGTTCCTGCCAGAATTCAGTCATGGGCAATAGGTAGACGTGATTCCTCTACTTTAGGATTTACAGTTGTGGAACTCACATACACACCTCCTAGCCAATGGACAGGCACATTGTCTAGTTGGCTTCTGAGTAAGTCTGGATATTTGGGATAAATATCAATATATCATACTGAGAATTAGGTTTGACTGCCTTTACAAAACATATCAAATAACTTGGCTGAAGTTTTTTGAGAAAAATAATTTTTTTTCATTTTCATGAGAAAACAAAACTTTCACATAAACACAAATACAGATACAAAGAATTCAGAACTAGCTCCTGGGTTCCATTGCTGGTAGTTTTACAACGTAAAGCATCTCCTTATTGTCAAAGAAGATTGTTTAAGTGAAGGCAGCAAATGGTAGAAATAAGAGAGAGGGAATGAGCAGAAATCATAGACAATACCTTTTCTTATTAATATACCAAAACTCTACTACAAAGCTACACCTGGCTCTCAGAATCAAAGAAATCTAGTTTCTTAGAAGATTACTGTTCTCCCAAATAATAGTACAATTTTATTACTATAGGAGGAAAGGGAGGCTGGAACTCAGGGAGTCAATTAGCAGCTTGCCATGTAACGTCATTTCCAAAATTATTAAATTTAGAATAGTGTTTTAAAAGTTGTTATAAAATTAGGTTGCGTAGATGAAAGTGTTTCTGACAGTCGTTCAGCCTTAACATAAGTTAATGATAAGCAGAATAAGTAGTAAGTGACAACATTTAATTTATGATAATTGTATTATAATAATTCATAACAAGTCTCTAACTTCTGCTTTTAAGTTGTCAGATATGCAAAAACACTATCCTAATGCTAAATAAAATCAATACCAACTACTCAAGATTTATAGATGGGCTTCAAATAACTGGGTGTGAGAAAAGTTAGATTATACTTTCAAAGCATAAGCATGGCCCTAATGTGTCATACTTTAAATAAATCATCATTAATAACTGAGTCTATTTCTTCACTGTTCGTCCTGCATTTGAACTTATTGACTTTGGAATCTGTCTGTGCATTCAACCAAAGCAGAACATTAACAACAAAAAAATTAGAAGAAAAAGATAGAAAAGTAACTGACTGCTTTGCCGGGAGACCAAATACATATAAATTATTGACCAAATGGTCCTTTATTAAACATGATATTGAGCTCTGAAATACATTCTATCATGTTCTACTACTGTTTTAGTTATCAAGAGTCTCAAAAATATAAATCGTTTTTTATATAGCCATTCTTTGTCTAGGTAATTATTTTTTTGAGTAACAAGTATAGTATTGAGACCAGTAGATGGTGTTATGATTACATTACTGAACTCACACATGGCTGTCCACGGTTCAAGTCCTAGATTTGGTGGCTTGAAACACAAGCTGGGCGCATGTGCATGTGTGCCCAAAATCCTGAGATGAGAATGGAGGAGAAGGGATTATGGGGTGGCCATCTGCTTTTGTGGGTGATTACTTGTCTTCTGTCTCTCTGTCTTTCTGGCAAGTACACATTCCCTATAGAAAAAAAAAAAAAACTCATAAAAACCAAGTATAGTATTTTAATTTTTGCAGCTTGTCTCCACATATAGAGTAAACGTATTGACAAAGCAGCTGTTCAACTATTGAGAATTAATAAGTACTTATGGTATAGGCATATACTAACTACTAACTAGACTTAAAAATGAGGCAAAAAAATAACCATTTAAATTTGTATCATTATTCCAACAAATATTTATCAAGTGCTCCTTCTATAGAATAGCTTCTGGAAAATCTCCAGTTGTTGAGCTTAAAATACTCAATAGCCAACATTGACGTATAACAACCTATAGATGAAAAGAGACTATTAATATGTGATCACTTCTTCAACATGTATCACTTTGACATATTATGAAGAAAATACTGAGGGAGAGTTAGCAGGAAGTACAACAATCTCTGGGGACCAGCAGTTGGCATAATGGTTATGTCGGTGGACTTCCATGTACTGCACTGCAGTTCGAGTCCTAGACCCGGTGTCTTAAACTCACACTGGGTGCGTGTGCATGCATGCCCAAGATCCTGAAAGGCGAATGGAGGAGAAGAGATTGTGGCGTGGCCATCCTACCTGGGGTGTGATTTCTCGCTTTCTGTCTCTCTGTTTCTCTCTCTGTCCTTCTGGTGAGTGCATGCGCCCTATAGGAAAAACCTCTCCCCCCCCAAAAAAAAAAATCTCTGCTTAAATATGTATCCTATATATACAAGTCCAAAGATGAAAAGTATTGGTTATAGTATGACATTTAACTTACGAACATTATTTATTTTGAGGCTATGTCATATTTAAGCTGATTGCTGAAGAACAGAGTTTGACAGGACAAGTGTAGAAGGTAGCCTATTCCAGGTTAAGGAAACAATGTGTAAACTTGAGTCATGGAAGACTTGGTTACCAAAAAGTGGGAATACTGTGATCCCAATGATGTAAAATTAATTATGTAGGTAAACATTTGGAAAGATGACCCTGAGTGATAAACTTATCAACTTTCTTGTTTGTATTAAATTTGTCTTCAGTTTACATGTCTAGGCAATCAAATTATGTTTCCATGACTTTATATGGGTTTTAAAATGGTAAAAACACTTTTGGTGAGGAATAAGAACAAACATTTAATGTTAACATGGAGTATATGCAACCTGTGTATGCTCTGTCTCTCACACTTTCTTCTGGAAGAGTATTTATCAAACACTGCTAAAATGGACATTGTAGTCATCTGTACCACTAGGAGACTGAAATCCCTGGAGACAGAAGCTGGTCATTCACATCTGGGCCTTCCCTGCCCAGTAACTTGCACAGTTGTTGTTTGTGTTTATCTTCAAGGTTAGATTAACAGGGCTGAATTCCAGTTCTACCACTTACTAGCTGGGTATCTTTGGAGCAGTTACACCATCTTGCCAAGGCCTTGCTTCCTTCTGTGTAAGAAGGAGATAACATTAAAACCTACAGCGTAGGGAGCCAAGAGGTGGCATAGTGGTTATGGAGGTGAACTCTCACATGGCCAACCACAGTTCCGATCCTAGACCTGGCAGCTTGAAAATCACACCAGGCATGTGCGCACAAAATACCAGGAGGAGAATGGAGGAGAAGGGATTGTGGCATGGCCATTCCCCTTGGGGGATGATTTCTCACTTACCTTCTTACTGTCTCTGTTTCTCTCTAGCAAGCGCACTTTCCCTATGGCAAAAAAAAAATTAAAATAAAATAAACAAAAGACCCTTTAAGTATTAAGTAAAATGAGGCACACAAAGTTCTTAGCAGAATGACTGGCACCTATCAAACAGTCAATAAATATTTTAAACCATGAGAATTGGAACCTTCATCAAATCTCTAGTTTAAAAAATTGTCATCAACAGCCTCTCGAGTAGCATCCAGTACTACCACTGCTATTACTAAGCTACTAGGGTCTTAAGGTCATCATTCTTCTATTAGATGCCTACATTTGTTTTCTAAAATGAATGCACATTCTCCACTGAGGAATGTCAAGGGGACTACATTATCTGCATCCTGCAATTCTTAAAGTGTTGAAAAGATTTTTCAAGGAAAGAAGAAATAATAAAAAGGGGGTAATGAAGAGTGGTATAAAGAAAAAAATGTGTTCTACCAAATTCCATACCCCCTTACATTTTACTTCTTTTTAAAATTATGAGCACTGCACACATTAAACTTGGAAAATTGAGACAGCACTAAATGTATAAATAAGAAAATGCAATTTGTTTATCTTTGCAAATAAATTTCTAGCAATATTTTACTATACTTTTATTGTAGTATTTTAGTGTCGTATGCTACATGAGTGAAAACATACATGACAGAGAAATAAGAAGTTTGCTAAAAATTTTATGGAGCTGCACTCTCCCTCAGAACCCTTATTCATAAAAAAAGAAAATTAGGAATAATGCTAAGCACAAGTATTAATTGCTGTTAAATAAAGAATATGTAAACAAGAATTTTCTGAATCTGAGTGGATAATTAAAAAGAACACAAATTTCAGAGGAAAACAAAAATATTAAAAATTATGCCACTTCACTAATTATAAAAAAGTAAAACATGCTTTAATTTGACTAATAAGTAAAAAGATGTATTTTAATCGCATGATTCTTATTCTGTACTGCTAAGGGTCTGTTAATGATTAGTGAGTAAGCAGTGCATATATGTTGAAAGACTGAGTGAGCAAATTATATAAATTGGCAATAATTTTCTGAAGGAAAATTTTGCCAGATTTTTTAATGACAATGTTTTAAAATCTTTGAAACAAAAATTCAATTGTATATATATTTAATTTAAAGTTATTGGAACACACACACACACACACACACAGAACATTACACCTATCATGTATGGATAAGTCAATGAATTATCATGAACACATTTGTATAATCACTGGCCATCTAGAAATAAAACATCACCAGCATCACAAATCCTCTTTTATGCCCTTTTCTCTTACTACCTAATCCCTTTCCCCAAATATAAACACCATTCTGTCATCTAAGATAATAGAAAGTCACCTTAGATGCTCAGAGTTAGTAAGTGCTGGAGCTAAAAAAAAATATTTTTTTGAGAGGTCTTTGCTACAGGGCGCGTGCACTTACCAGAGAGACAAAGAGAGACAGAGAGACAGAAAGCAAGAAATCACCCCCCCACCCCGGGGGGGATGGCCACGCTGCAATCCCTTCTCCTCCATTCTCCTCTCGGGGTCTTGGGCATACACGTACACGTGTCCAGTGTGAGTTTAAGACACCGGGTCTGGGACTCGAACCACGGTCAACAACATGGGAGTTCAGTGACATAGCCATTATGCTAACTGTTGGTCCTCTGGAGTTAAAATTTAAATATAGTTTTGTCTAATGTTAAAATAATGTTTTGTTCTGTTTTTTTTTTTTTTTTTTTTTTTTTTTTTTTCCACTATGTCATCCTCCTTTACGAGCCTGCCTGGGCTGCATAGCGTGTAAAACTATATCCAAGCCAAATGTATAAAACTTACTTGATGCTGTAAATAACTATTTGGTATCTGGAACTGAAATGTTCATTTAGTTACTGGATCACAGTTCAATAACTATTATTGAGCATCTCCTTGCAAGCACTGGTTCAGACCGAGCAGACAAAATGATGGAGAAAAGCAGGTCATTACCCTTGGAAATTTGCATCTTTTTCTGAGAACTGGTAGAAAATAAACACATAATAAATTTGTATCAAACATAAGTTCAGCGTATGCTGAGTTCTACAAAAGAAGTAAACACGGTTAATGTGATAGAAAGTAATGAGGAGAAGCACTGGAGTGGAAGGAGGTAAACAGGCTAGGTATGCAAAGACACTGTGTCCAAAAAATTCTCAGTGTTTTCTCCAAGATGAAGGAAAAGAAAAATAGAGTAGGGCAGGTAAAGCTCAGCGTGCAAAGGGAAGAAACTGCGGGAGGCATCTGGGAGATGGGCTGGAACTGCTTGTGCAAAGATTTAGACGATGTGGGGAGATGTCTGGGTTTAATTCCACAGTTTTAGTTAGCACTGGCTGCTCTGATATTCGGTAGTAAATCACTTCTACTGCTGCGTATAAAAGAAGCTATAGAAGAGAGATTGGAAACAAGAAACCTTGTCAAGAGGATGCTACAGTGGCCAAGGCTAGGTGGCTAGGACTTCAAAGAGTGGCCCCGGAGGTAGAGAGTGAAGAACTAGAGCAGGAATTCGGGATGCTTTCAGAGGTTCGGACCAGAGAAAGTGGATATCACTCTCTGGAGTGATGT
The DNA here is from genome assembly GCA_026018925.1 of Tupaia tana. Taxonomy (NCBI): domain Eukaryota; kingdom Metazoa; phylum Chordata; class Mammalia; order Scandentia; family Tupaiidae; genus Tupaia; species Tupaia tana. The sequence continues at coordinate 15,263,269 of JAKSZU010000019.1, read as the reverse complement.
TGTTATCTGAGGAAAAAGTTTATCTGTTCCATGACAAATGTCACAGTATATTGAGGCTATAGTTTTCAAATAATTTGTTCCTCAGGAATTAGACTGTCACCACAGTTTTCCTTTTGACACCATCACTCTTTCCTTCTTAAAGAATTATTTTATTTATTATCATTACTTTTAGAATTTGATCAGAAAGAGAAAGGGAAAGTTAAAGAACAAGCCACCAGATCCAGGACTCAAACTGGCATCAGCCATGTGGGAGTCCAGCACCTTAACCACCATGTCACCTGCCAACCCCAGTAAGATCCTTCTTATCCATATTAATGCTGATGCACTTTCTTAAGTAGGAGAGTTTAGCCATAGCATATAGAATGTCCCATGCATGTGAAAACTAGCCTGTGTGTGTGTGTGTGTGTGGGTGAAAGGCAGAGGGAGAGAGCTGCTGTGGATAGTGTATGTGTAGGGGCAAGGCAGGGTTGCTAGAAAACATGTGGCCTAGAGGTATCAAAATTATTCCAGAGGTTTGAAAGTGGACACAGCCATATTGGCTATGTCATTTGTGACTTTGGTTTGCAATGAGCCAAAAGCATAATTTGGTCTCATCACAGTAATATGACAAATGTTTGATGTCTTATTATAAAGTTAAGAATAGTTATGGTTTAAAATGTAAACTACAAATTAATGATAGCTTCCTTTGGAACCAGCAAATGGTGTAATGGTTTCATCAGTGGACTCCTATGTAGTCGACCATGGTTTGAGTACCAACCCAGTGGCTTAAAACTCACACCCATGTGTGTGTGCATACCCAAGATCCTGAAAGGAGATTGGAAGAGAAGGAATTGCAGTGTGGCCAATCCCACCAGAGGGTGATTTCTTGCTTTCTGTCTCTCTCTGTCTCTTCAGCAAGCTTATGCACCCTATGGCAAAAATCTCTCTTTAAAAAAAAATGATAGCTTCTATTTGTATAAGAACTAGGGAGAGAGATTTATGATAGCCCTTTGTGATTATATGAAGGTTTCTCAAGATGTTGCCTTTCCAAAAGTCACAAAAGCTACATAGTCTGGAGAACAGTTCTAGTTCCATGGTATCTTGGACAGTCAAATTTAGGGTGTTAGCAAAATTGAAATAACGGTAAAAGGAGGGGATAAAAATTAAAGATAAGGTTTGTCTTCAACAGTACTCAGATCTGACTCCAAATAATAATAATTTTCCAGAAAGAAAATCAAAGAATTTCTTGGAAAGCAACCTAGTAAAAGATCCAATTTAACTAAAATTGATATGAAGGCCTAAAGCATTAAAAGTATCTTAAATATGATTTAGGCCAAGACAATTTTTACAAATATAGAGGTATGAGAACCAACAGATGGCATAATGGTTATATCGCTGGAATCCCACATGACCCACCGAGGTTCTAGTACTGGATCCAGCAACTTGAAACTCACATGGGGCGTGTGTGCATGTGTGCCTAAAATCCCAAGAGGAGAATGGATAAGATGCGATTGTGGTATGCGTCCTGTAGCAAAAATTTCTCTAAACAAAACAAAACAAAAAATAAACATGGAGATACATAGGATCCCTGTTTGCAGAGTAAGATGTTAAATTCATGTTGTTTGTTAGTTGTAGGGTACCTTCTTAGATTACTTGAGTTCCTCTTCATCTGCTTCCCCAAAACATCAAAATTAGTTTGGCTTTATCAATTCAGGGGGGAAAACATCAATTTTCTTACAAGCTGCAAACTTTTTACTAAGTTGAAATGACTGGTTAATTCAACTAAAACACACACCCCTCCTTGTCCTGAGAAAGTCATAAATTCAACACCAAACAAAGTCAACCCAAGAAAACATTTCAAATAACTGACAATGTTTTGTGTCTTAACTCCCCAGCCCAACAGAATACTTGAAAATAATAGTCATACAAAACACTGCCTGACAGGGTCTCCTGTATTGCAGTAAGCTGTATACTGTAAGAAGTCAAATAGGAGTTTTTGGAAAATGACTAAAAATTAAAAAAAAAAAAAAAAGAGAGTAGAGGAAAACCTGCAGCAGGTTTCGAAGCATGCTGATTTTCCTGCGATGGTCTTAAGGTTAAGACTCATTCATCTGATATGACAGAGGATGGCTGGTAATTATCTCAATCCTCACAGTGCTGGTACAAAAAGCCAATTTAATTAGCATTTTTATCTGACCACTTGGACTTTTATTATTCTAGAACAAGATTTCGAAACTGCAGTGAATCCTTCTAGAAGTTTAAAAATAAATGCCGTTATTCTTTCTGCACGTTATATCAGAAAAATGTTCTTTTAGCTTTCAGTTTTATCTCCTAAATGTATATCCTGTATCCCATATCATGGTTTATTCCAGAGAAAGATTTCTTTTCTTTTCTTTTCTTTTTTTTTTTTTAAACACAAAAGGGAAGGTAAAATAAAACAAGTTCAGGGGTCAGGAGGTAGAGCATTGGTGGCATAATTGGATTCACGTGGGAAAGGTCCCAAGTCTGCGCACCAGTGCTTCCCTGAGCACACCACCTGTGCACACACATACCCAGGGTCAGGTCCAGCTGAGGCTGAGGTGGATCATGGCACGAACACCCTGTTGGGGTTGCCTGTCTTTTTGTATCTCTTTTTCTCTCTCCTGGAAGAAATAAACAAATACATTTTTAAAAAAATTAACCTAGACTCATGTTAGGCATATTTTGGGTGAATATTACACAAAGAAAACTTTGGCTTATAATATAGGCTGCATCTGTAAGAGGATCCCCTTGTGATATTATTCCAGGTCAGACAAGAAGACATCATCTAATGGTTTCCTATCCGTCTAACTGCAGTCCCACCTGGGTACCCATGATTGACTCCAAGGCATCACTTCTCAGTATTTTTCAGAAACCAAACATTTTCTATTCTATTTTCTCTACCAGTGTCACTCAAGCCTCTGGATCAGTCATTGTGGGAACTGGCAACGTGTGAAACACGTAGCCTAAAGCTGTGTATTAACACTGCCAATGCTATAGACTCAGCTTCCTAAAAACCTTAAAGAAAAAAATTCTACTAAAATACAATTTAGATTATACTGAACTCATTACCCCGAACTCAATTCCCTTACCATCTACCTCATTTTAAGAGATCATCCTTTTTGAAAACTAAGCCAGATGTAGAATTGTCTTTTCTTTGTCTGTAATATGTAGAATTATTTTTTTTTCCTATTGCAATGTACTGAATGTCTATGCCTTCCCACTCTTTAAAATCTTAACCATCAGGGACCAATAGATGGTGTAATGGTTTACATCTCTGGACTCCCATGCAGATGACTGTGGTTTGAGTCCAGGACCCAGCGTCTTAAAACTCACGCCAGGCACATGTGTTCTTGTGTGCCCAAAGTCTCGAAAGGAGAATGGAGAAGAAGAGAGGTGGAACCTTTCAGAGCTAGATTCTTTCAGAGAGCAGAGCCATACTGAATAAGATTAAAACTCTTTTTTTTTCTTTTTTTTTTTTTTGGAGAGGTTTTTGCTATAGGGTGCGTGCGCTCGCCAGACAGACAGAGAGAGACATAGAGACAGAAAGTGAGACATCACCCCCCCAGGGAGGATGGTCACGCCGCAATCCCTTCTACTCCATTCTCCTCTCGGGATCTTGGGCACTCACGCACACGCACCCGGTGTGAGTTTTAAGCCACCAGGTCCGGGACACGAACCGTGGTCGACTACGTGGGATTCCAGCGACATAGCCTTTACGCTAACTGCTGGTTCCCAAGATTAAAACTCTTATAAAGAGATCCCAGAGCAACCTCTTCCCCTTTCTACCATGTGACGTTACAGTGAGAAGGCGGCCATCTATGAGAAAGTCGGTCCTCACTAGACTTCCAACATGATGGTACCTTGAGTTTGGATGTCCCAGCCTTCATACTGTGAGAAATAAATTTCTGCTATTTAGAAGCCACCCAGCGGTATTTTGCTACAGAAGTCTGAATGAACTAAGACACTTGTCCTCTAGGAATTGTACCTATCCCTTTTTCTGAGAGTATCTTTCCACTACTGCACTTCATCCATCATGTTCAAACTGCAAGTCCCTGTCCTCTCTGGATATGTGAGCTTTTCATGCCTTTTTTTTTTTTTTTCCAAGAGAGATTTTGCTATAGGGTGTGTGTGTTTTCTAGGAAGACGTAGAGAGACAGAGAGACAGAAAGAAATAAATCACCCCACAGGGGGGGTCGGCCATGCTGCAATCCCTTCTCCTTTACTCTCCTCTCAGGATTTTGGGCATGCACACATACATGCTCAGCATGAGTCTTGAGCCTTCAGGTCTGGAACTTTAACTGTGGTCGACTATGTAAGTGTCCAGTGACGTAATCATGACATCGTTTGTGGTCCCAACCATGTGAGTTTTGGGGGTGGGCTGGTAGGAAAAGTTTTGGACTGTTCAAGTGGCTTCCAAGAGATGCTATACTCAACACCCATTCTTTTTCTGTATTCTTATCACAATAGTTTATAGGAAGCTAAAAATATAGCTCATCAATTATGTCTACTTGGCACCTTAAACCAGAAAGAAAAATCCAGCTACTGAATAGCGAAAGACTTTAACCATAGGGTCAAAATTCTGAACAAAATAAAATGATACATAATCTGAAAAAGCATAATTTCAAGATGCAGCTCTGAAAGGTTAATTACATAAATATGGAACATATGATCTGGCTTACCAGATAAATCTGGGATACTGCTTATTCACAGCTTTAAGTGCTAATACATACACACTCAACAGAATGTTCATATCTAGAGAAATAGAGCGCTCACTACGTTGTGAATTGATTAGTTGACTGAGGAGAATTCTCGGTGCAGCACTGTCCTTTTGAAGAATGTCTTTATATAAATGGCACCTAAAAGAAGACAAATCTGACTCTTCAGAGAAAGAGAAACTCAGAGAGTGGTCAAGATAATTAGGCATGCTTATTCTTGAACCTCTGGATCAAACATGGGGAAGGCCTGTGAATACTTTTTAAAATATTTTTAAGAACCGCCATCTCAGGCCAGCTGGTGCTGTGGAGGGTAAGGCAGCTGGATCCCACATGACCAACTATGTCGTTCAAGTCCTGGACTCAGTCTCTTAAAAACCCTGCCAGGAGAATGTAAATGTGTGGCCAAAAACTCCCAGAAGGAGAGAGAAATGGAGGAGAAGGGATTGAGGTGTGACCATTTCCCATTACCACCATGGGAGGGGGCATTTTATCCCCCACCCCCGACACCCCTGCTGTCTCTCTCTGAGAAGCACACACACTCTCTGGCAAATTACCAAAAAACAAACAAAGCTATATTTACTCTTACTTTATTTTTACAGAGAGGAAAAACAAGAGTAAATGTTGTAGGATGGTCCATTTTGCCTCATTATCCACATTATCACGCAGATAGTTTAAACATATAAATCTTTTGAAAATGAAATGGACTGCTTTACCATAAATGAACTTCAAATAAAAAGCCCAAGATTGGTCAGATGTCAGAAATACTATCGACATGGTGACATGGAGCTTGAAATAGCCTTATTTCTAAGTTTTTTATCCACTCTTAAGACTTTCCGAAGCAGGAACAATAGCTATTCTGATTCCCGTTGTTCTACATTTACTTGGTGCATAGCAGAATGGCTATTTTTCTGGGTCTATAATTAGCCCAATTATTTTGTTAGTTTTGGTTTTACATGGAGATGTTTCTTTTGGGTACAGGCATATATGTGTCTGTGTGTGCGTGTGTGTGTGTGTGTGTGTATACACAAAAGTGTGGAAATGTGGAAGCTGTTTTATGTTTGTGCTTAACAGAAATGATCATCCTGATGTCTATAAAACCTCCATAGAATATTTTTTTTTAAAGTTTTTCACCATAGGGCATGTGCACTCATTGAAGAGGAGAGAGACAGGGAGTGACAGTGAGAGGGAAAGAGAGAAATCACCACCTCCCCAGAGTGGATGGCCACACCACAATCCCTTCTCCTCCATTCTCCTCCTGAGAGTTTGGGCATGCACGCACACACATCTGACATGATTTTCATACTGCCAGGTCTAGGACTCGAACCATGGTCAGCCACAAGGGAGCCCAGTACCTTAACTACCTGTTGGCCCCCATAGAGGTTTATAAAAAGTCAGGAGCCACAGAAAAGGTGCTAATCCCCAGCCATGTGTCTCTTCCTTTCCCTCTCAGTGTTCACTATTGTAAGGACATGTTGGGGACACAACTCTGTCACTAAAAGCATTCTCACTCATCCTCTAGACAATATTGCTTGAAAGCCTAATATCAACCAGGCCCGGCCAAAATTACAAAGAACAACAACTTCCGTATTACATTATTTTGGTCTTTATCACAAGGGCATATTTTAAATCATACTGCTTCTCATTCTTTAGCTTGGACATTTAAGAGAGCTCTCATTTTGCTGCAAAATGTCACCAGCGTTGATAAGGCCAGCTGCTGCTTGCAAGAATGCGTCTCCCTTTGCACTAGAGAGCAACAGTACAGAAGGTCATTGCATCTAAACCATTTCATGGGTTGTAAGATTATAAAAGCAATACAACTTTTAAAAGATTTTAAATATTTATATGATAAAGGGATTTTTAACAATCTATTCATAGTATCTGCAGCTCTATGACATTTTATAGGTATCTGGAGACTGAATCTATAATTGAAGAAAACTGAGACTTTTGTTTCTTTCATTAATGTTGAACACCCATATTACATCAAAAATATATGCAAATCCACCAGGACTATACTATGTATTTTAGTGGATTTATTTTACATTTCTTTTTCTTTTTTTTTTTTTTTTTGGAGAGGTTTTCGCTATAGCCAGAAAGACAGAGAGAGACAGAGAGACAGAAAGCGAGAAATCGCCCCCCAGGGGGGATGGCCACGCCGCAATCCCTTCTCCTCCATTCTCCTCTTGGGATCTTGGGCACGCACGCACACATGCCTGGCGTGAGTTTAAGCCATTGGGTCTGGGACTCGAACTGCCGTCGACTACATGGGAGTCCAGCGACATAGCCATTACACTAACTGCTGGTCCCAATTTATTTTAAATTTCTGGATCTCAGACCTTTTAAACACCTATGTCCCTCTACAATGCGTATGTTGAGCCATTGGAACAGGATTTAGAGAGTAAACATTTGATCCAATTATGGTGTCAAAAGATGAGACTTTGGGAAGACATTAATGATTGAGTGGTTAGGGCAGACTCATGTTTGGCTTTTGGTAGGTTTACAATGAGAAAAAAATGAAAGACAGATACATGCATGGAACATTGACCACACCTTCCTGCCCTCTGCCATGTTGGATTCCACCAGAAGAACCCCACTAGAGAGGGTCCCTGGACCTTAGAACTCCAAACCATGAACTGAATATAATAGAGAGTTTTATAAATTACCCAGTTTCCGGTATTTCCTCTTATTAGTCACAATATGAACTAGAACACATATGTGTAGCTATGATGCCCCTTTTCTTTTCTAGAAATTAAGCTGTTATTAGATAGAGACCTAATTTTTATACTTGTTAAATATGTGTATTGTGGGGGAATACTGAAATGACAGAGGCTATGTTGAGCTCGCTAAGACAAATGAGTTGGTCCTGGGCCTTGCATTTGCCAAAGACTCAAGGTAGGCAGGGTAGTAAGAAAGCTGCATTAACAATAAAATAAATACAAATAAAGGATGACAGGACCAGCAAAGGACATAATGGTCGCATTGCTGGACTCCCACATAGTTGACCATGGTTCGAGTCCTGGACCCGGCAGCTTAAATTCACACCAGGTGCATGTGTGTACGTGCCCAAATTCCTGAGAGAAAAATGGAGGAGAAGGAATTGTGGTGTGGTCATTGCCCCTGGGGTGGGGACGGGGGGTGATTCTTAATTTCTGTCTCTCTGTCTCTCTCTGTCCTTCTGGCAAGCGTATGCACCCTATTGCAAAAATCTCTCTCTAAAAATAAATAAATAATAAATAGAATAAAAAATAAAGGATGGCTTCAGGTATGCCTCACTGGAGGTTATTGGCAGGGAAAAGCTAGAGGCAAGTGAACTAGAAGCAACACATCATATATGAATAATTTAGGGGATATATTTGGCTGTCTCTAGTTGGTCCTGAGTCAGGAGTTAGAAGGCAGAATAGGTAGGCTGAAAGTCATTGACCAAGTGCTGATTGTCCGCGGTTGCTTTACACAGATGTGATATTTTGGCTTCCAGGCCTGGTTGCTGCAAAGGTTGTGTGTCAGAAAGAATTCTGTTGTCATACATGGTCTGGCGACTGTCCATTTTTTTTCAGTCTCCCGATATTATGTCTAAGATAAAGCAGCCTCGCTAGGAGGCTGCAAACAGGAGGGCACCCCTGTGTGACAGCTAAGGCTGAATGAGAGGTCTGAGTTCAGTCCCCTGCTCATCCTAAGACAGTCAGGCATGGTGTTGGGTGCCTGTGGGCCTAGCTAACTGGAAGGCTGGGAGAGAAAGATCGTGACATGACAAAGTCCTCTTGAAAATACCTGTACATCTCTTTCTCTCCCTGTGTCCCTCCCTCTTTTGCTTCGTCTTACTCTCATGAAGAGAAGTAAATAAATAAAATTGTCTTAGTCAACACTGTTTTTGCTAAATAGTTCCCATGCAAATATATCTTTATATAAAGTATCATTGGGACATGATTCTCCATAGGTCTCTTGTGTTTCTGCATATTTTGCAAACAGAGGCACTGTTTTCTTTTGTTTCAGACTATGTTTAAGGGGTGTTTGTACAGGGAACAGCTTGGGAAGATAGAGGTAGCAGCCCCCTCCTAAGAAAAGTGCAGGTATGTTTCCTGCCCAGTATAGCAAAGATAATATGTCTCTCCAGAGAAATGGCCGGGCAAGTTTGCTTTATAAAACATTCCAGCAGCCTATGCTTAAGTCTATCCAGCTGTAATGTAAAAACCACTTGGTAAACAACAGCTACTTGGGGCAGTTATGCACACCTGTTAGGCTTGAGGTCAAGAGGAGCTGCAGTAAACAGGGATCTCAAGCTACTCCTTGTACTTTCAAAAATAAAGACCTTTGTCTCTGACCCAGAAGTACCATGTCTACTACCAACAGCCACAAAATTATGGCAAGATAACTCATTAACTTAAAAGTAGGGTAAGAACTCAAGATTCTTTGACACTTTACAAGTACTAAATACTAATGCCCAAAGAATCAGTTATGCAAATGAACACTTTCTTTCCTCTGATTTAGGAATATATGCAGAATTATAAGAATAATGCAGAACTATGCAATGGGTATCTTGGATAAGACTCACAGCAGTTCTTTTACATTGCTTTTAGTAAATAGAAAGTAATTGAATGCTTAAGGATAGGTAAGACTAATAAAATCCGGCTTCTGATTGGGTTTGTCTAGATATAAACATGGTATTATTCATCATATGGTTCATATTTAAATAAAGCCAATCGTCAAGGCTGTGTAAGAATGAAAAAGCGTACGGAAAATTTTCAGTTTAATTTATGCTTAATAGTTACACTTCATCTTCTCCAAATTTCATAAAAAATAATTGCAGCAAAGGTATCATCTTCTCTACTTTATGATAAAGTATCGGTGCACCTGGCATATCTAAATCATTTACTTATAGACTGCCAACATGTTTACCTCAATGAAAATAGATCTAGCTAGAGAAATATTTTGTGCTTAAAAATACATCCTGATAATCACCCAAAGATTGGAAAACTAGATTATATTTTTGAAATGTACTTAAATAAGATAGCTTTTAAGTCATTGCAATACACGTGCAGCACATATGAGAACAGAGCACTTTGCAGAATCTTATCTGTGTGATAATGGATCCTTCTGCAAGTCAGGTTCACATTATTACTAGTGTTATTATTAGTAATTTGCTCCAGGATACATGCACTTGCTGGAGAGAGACAGAGGGAAACAAGGAGGAAAATGGAAAAGCACCCCCTCCCATGGAGAATGATCAGTCCACATTCTCTTCTCTATTTAGTGTTTGGGGATTTGGAGTATGCATGCACAAGCACCCGGTATGTTTTACAGTCTCTGGTTGGGGACTTAAACCGGGCAGTTGGTCATATGGGATCCAACCTCAACCACCATGCCACTGGCTGGTCCACAAATTATTATTTAAAAGATGTTTTTAAGTGTAACTTTTTGCTGTCTGGGAAATTTTAACTAAATTATCCTAATTTATTGAATAATATAGACTGCATGGGCTATGTACTTTTTAGAAAAAGTTACTTAATTAATTTCCTCCATGTGAAAGAGACAGACAGAGGGAAGAGAGAAAGAGAGAGAGAAGTAAACACCCACAACGAGCTCTCCCTGCCACGATCCACCCCCAGCCTTGACCCCCCTGGACCACAGTCACAAGCATATATGCTTGGTATTTTCACAGAGGATGCTCGGGAAGTGAACCCTGGGACTTTCTCATAGGGGCCTAGTTGAGTTATGGCTGCACCACTAGCTGGCCCCAAATTACATACTTCTGAAAGAATCATCTAAAGGTCGTGTCCGAATATTTGAATTTAAGAGTTTACCGTGTTATTATAAGCCACAGAGGTAAGGATATTTCTAGGTTTTCCAGAGCACTGCATCATAATTATTATTTATTATTATTTATTTATTTTAACTTTTTTTGAGAGGTTTTTGCTATAGGGCGTGTGCACTCTCCAGAAAGACTGAGAGAGACAGAGAGATAGAAAGCAAGAAATAACCCCCCAGTGGGGATGGCCAAGCCACAATCTCTTCTCCTTCATTCTCTTCTCGGGATCTTGGGCACACACGCACACGCGCCCGGCATGAGTTTAAGTCACCGGGTCCGGGACGTGAACCATGGTCTACTACATGGGAGTCCAGCAACATAGCCACTACTCCAACTGCTGGTCCCTATTTTTATTATTTTGAAGTGTGATACCAGTATAGTTCAACTGCAAGGAAAGCTACTTTTAAAAATAAATTAGACAGTTGAGGAGTGAATAAATTGTCCTGAAAGTAGCCATCACATACTATTTTTCTGTCTTTATAGAAAGAAATATGTCATTTGTCCAACAAGGATTGTAAAACCCATCTTCAGGATTTGGGGATACCTCAGACATATAATCCCCTAAGACTACAATGGACAGTAATCACACATCCAAAGAGAAAGTTAGGAAATGTGTTGGTCCCTGAATACCCTGCCTCTAACCGGAACACACAGTTTCATCCCAAGACTCCATTCACACTCAAATGCATGAGTTAAGAATTCTGCTCTACGGAGCAGCAGATGATGTAATGGTTACGTCACTGGACTCCCCATGGCCTATTGCAGTTCACATCCTGGACCCGAGGCTTGAAACCCATACTGGCTGCATGTGTGTGTGTGCCCAAAATCCCTCGAGGAGAATGGGATTATGGTGTGGCCATCTCCCCGGAGGATGATTTCTTTCTTTCTGTCTCTCTGTGTCTCAGTTGAATGCACATACCATATAGCAAAAAACTCTCCAAAAAAAAAAAAAAAAAGAAAAGAAGAATTGTGCTATCATGATACTGTTTGAACAAAATCTAAAATAAGTTTCTGGTTGTCATGCAACTTACAGGGAAGGCCTGTTTTGTTTTGTAGCTCTTGAAGCATTCACGTTGATTTTAAATCAGGCTTCCTCTATGGAACAGTTTTTATTATGGAGAAGACCTTGTATCTGAAGCAAGCAGGTTAGTCTGTGAGTAGTTACGTCACCCCAACAGGCAGTAAAGAGCCTCTGCAGAGAACACAGGTGTATCGCCGTAGAGGAACACACACTTAAAGGAAGATCCATCATCTGTCAATTACAGACGCGTCAACACATAGAGCATAATCTAGGGTCCAGTACTAGGTAGGGATTTAGGCGAGGTGTGGTTACCTCTGGAGAATTTTAGCAGGGACTATGTCAGGATCCTATTAGATAGGTAAAACCATCAAGGCAGCATCTGGCACAAGGAAATATTTGGCAGGCAGAGACAGTCGCCATTGAGGAAGGATGGTACACTTATCCATGAAAATGGACGCTTCAGCTTCCTGAGGGACTGGCAATAGCCATGCAGCGTTTTCAGCTTAAAAGAAGTGAGATTCCACGGGTAGATAGATTCAAGGTGAGGTTTGTGCTCAGTGGTTATTACAGACCCCCATGCTGTGCCTTTTGACATTAGTTTCTACTCAGGGTCAGAAGAACCAAATAAAATATGACCATATCTGTCCATTTTTCCACCATCCCATAACTGACTATTCAATTTTTCTGTTTATTTATCGTATCAGCTGCCTCTCAAATTCCTGCTCTCTTCCCAGGATATAGTTTCTCTTGTCTGCAAGTCTTCAGATTTGTGAACTCAAGTTTGATTGCTTGATCATTTAGCTTTTAGAACAGCCATACTGAATTTGAGGGAATGTTCCTTACGTGTGTTTCCTGACTCACACACAACCTCTTTCCATGAATTTTACCCCATGATTTCTGATCCTGGGCCCAACACATCAGCATATCACTGCTTCTCCTTAGAGAAACTTCTCCTGCCGTCCTGAATTAGTGAGAAATAAGGGTTTGTCTTCACTAGCTCCTCCTTATTAAATACAAATAAAAGCATAAATAGTAAATATGACAGAGATCAGATTTCTAGGCTTGAACCAAGCTACATGTAAATAAGTTAGTTAGCCTGGCATATGTAAACAAATTTTGCTAGTACATGATCACTACCTGCTTAAACTCAGAATTCTTAATTCTTCTTAATATCTGTCCTTTGTGGAGCCAGCAGGTGGCATAGTGGTTAAGGTGCTGGACTTCCAGATGGCTGACTGTGGTTTGAGTCCCAGGTCAGGTGGCTTGAAACTCATGCCAGGTGCACATGTGCCCAAAATCCATAGAGGAGAATGGAGTAGAAGGGATTGCAGCATGGCCACACCCCCAGGAGGTAATTTCTCACTTCCTCTTTCTCTCTCTGGAGAGTGCACATGCCCTATAGCAAAAAAAAATTAATTAATTTTAAAAAATCTCTCTTTAAAATAAAATGTGTCCTTTGTATGTATTTCCAGGGGACTCTAAAAGGGTTACTTTTAGGGTAGTCCACTCCCCAGGGTGTCTTCGTTCATGCATCAGGAAATGGAGTTTTTCCAGATAGTCTGCTGAGTAGTTTTCTGGTGGGAGACATCTCATCAGAGCTGGGCATGGACATAGCTACTCCATCATGCTGCTCTGCTATGGGAGATGGCTGGGTGTTTGCTTTAGTTGTTCTACTTTGGTTTTGTTTTTTGTTTTTTGGTTTTTTTGTTTGTTTGTTTGTTTGTTTTCCCAGAGGATGTGTGTGCTCACCAGAGAGAAAGAGAGAGAGAAAAAGAGAAGGAAAATGAGGATGGCCCCACCATGGAAGATAGTCACACTATACGCCTTTGCTCCATTTCTTTCTCCTTTAAAGATTTTGAGCACACATGTACATGTGTGTGGTGTGTTTTTTAAGTCTCTGTGTTTTTTAAGTCACTGCGCACTCAGCCATCTAATATTCCACTGTCTTCACCACCATGCCACTGTCTAGCCTCAGTTGTTCTACTTTTTATGGAGTGTCTCAGGTGTTCCACTTCAGTTTCAATTGACATTTGGGAGGCAAAAGATACAATTGTAGTTTATGGCCAGACTGGGATAATGCCTTTCTCTTCGTTGGATTACAATGTTTTTAACATCCCAATGGAGGAGTGGCTATGTTGCAAGATGTAGCAATTTAGTTTTCTGTCGGTTATTTGTTGTGTTTATTTTTTTCTTAAGCCTCTTTCCTAGGAATTGAAAGCTGACCTGAGAACGAATTCAGCGGTAATCATTATATTATGTCCTGACTTCTTATTCCCCTCAGGATAGCAAGAATTAATGACAAAAACTTACTGTACAGACTCTCATCCTACAGAATGTGCTCAACGGAGCAGAACTGCCTATTTTCTATCCATGCTCTTGCATCTCTTAACTGGTAGTTTGGGAAAAGAGAAGCTTAATTACTGGAAGGGCTACCTTGAAATAACGAAGGAAGATTGACTTACTGGTAGGCTGCCGATTAGACTAAATAGTCAGATAATTCTTAAATAGGTGGTGGGACCAGCAGTTAGCGTAATGGCTATGTCACTGGACTCCCATGTAGTCGACTGCAGTTGGAGTCCTAGACCCGGTGGCTTAAACTCACGCCGGGCGCGTGTGCGTGCGTGCCCAAGATCCCGAGAGGAGAATGGAGGAGAAGGGATTGCAGCGTGGCTATCCCCTCTGGGGGGTGATTTCTCGCTTTCTATCTCTCTGTCTGTCTCTGTCTGGCGAGCGCACGCGCCCTATAGCGAAAACCTCTCCAAAAAAAAAAAAAAAAAATAGGTGGCAATACAGAACTTCTCAAGCTTAGCTATGCATCAGAATTCCCAACAGAATAAACCAACAAATAAATTTGACTGGGAGTTGGAGTCCAGAGGTCAAAATTAAGGGACCTAAGCGAGGCCATTGGAGTGACATGCAGAAAGAAGCTGCAAAGGTCATTGATGACTTCTCTTGGTCTTTTCAGTCATGAGTATTTACTATTGTACTAATTCTCATTTAAAAAATATGCCCTAGATGCAAGACAAAAACTACCTTGTTGTGGGACCAGCAGTTAGCATAATGGCTATGTCGCTGGACTCCCATGTAGTCGACCGCGATTTGAGTCCCAGACCCAGTGGCTTAACACTCATGCCGAGCGCGTGTGCGTGCGTGCCCAAGATCCCGAGAGAATGGAGGAGAAGGGATTGTGGCGTGGCCATACCCCCTGGGCATTATTTCTCTCTTTCTGTCTCTCTGTCTCTTTCTGTATTTCTGGCAAGCACACCCGCCCTGTAGCAAAAACCTCTCCAAAGAAAACAAACAAACAAAAAAAAAAAACGACCTTGTTGTTTTGAGGGACTAGACTTAGGGCTGACTTCAAGAAACTTACAGGGTTGTTGGAAACAAAAGACTTTTATATATACATAAGTAAATCAACTCCACCCAAGGCCTATGTTCAAATCCAGGATGAAGATTTAGTTGGATGTGGGTTAATCCATCAGGAAATAAAGAAGAGGGAAAATCCTAGCTGGTATCAGTCTAATCGCAGCTCAGAATTTGATACCTTGTCAACATTGGTTTACAGAATCAATTTCAATAATTATCCATGGGAAATTTATTTAATAAAATAAAAAAGTAGACCTGAAAATAGCACACAACCAACTCCTGTAGCAGACCACCACCGCGCAGTGGCTATGCCCATGCCCTGCTCCGATGAGATGGCTTCTGGCAAAAATCTACTCAGTAGACTGGGACAAACTACAGTTCCTGATGCACAAACGTGACACCTTGGGAGTAGATACCAAAAAGCCACTGTTTTCGAGTCCCCTAGAAATACATACAGAGGACAGTCATAGTAAACACATTCATTAGTTTAAGAGCATTCTAATTTTTAGTTATTATTTAACTTATTTTCTTTATGTATATAATTCAATATTTACTTCTTAGCACCCAGAGATGAAGCACATTACTCCTGTATCCTGTATCTTTCAGTGAAGAAAGAAATCAAAGATTTATCTGTGGAGCAAAAGTTATAAATGTGGGCCTGCAGGTGGCATGGTAGTTAAGGTGCTGATCTCTCATATGGCCACCCACGGCTCGATTCCTGGACCTGGTGGTTTGCTTTCTCACTTTCCTTCTTTCACTGTCTCTCTCTCTCTCTCCGGTCAAATTAAAGTATAAAGATGATAATAAAAATAAACAAGTAAAGTAAATAATTCTTTTAAAAAAAGTCATCATAAATGTTTCTGAAAATAAAAGTACAAGTAACCATTACTTTGTGATATATATATACTGTGATTTATAACCATAAAATAACTATATGAGAATCCCACTGTAATTGTGAATCCCAGCCTAAAGTAATTTACATACTTTTCTTTAGGGAGAGATTTATAGGATGCATGTGCTCTCAGGAGAGAGAGAGAGAGACAGAAAAACAGAAAAAGAGAAATCACCTCCCAGAGGGGATGGCCACAGTGCCCTCCATTCTCCATTTTTCTCTCGGCATTTTGGGCGGGCACACAAATGTGCCCTGTGTGGGTTTTAAGCCACCAGGTCCGGGACTCAAATTGCAGTTGACTACATGGGAATCCAGCGACATTACCATTATGCCATTTGCTGGTTCCTACATATATTTTAAAAAGGATAGGAAATAGCTTACTTTTATCAAAACTTTATAATTAAAAATGTATAGTATTACATTGTAATTTTAAGGTTTATTTACTGATATGTGAGAGAGACAGAGAGAAGAAGGGACAGAGAAATATAAATATGCCACCCCTCAACAGGCTCGCTGATACCATGCACCTCAGCTTCAGCCAGCCCTGTGTTGTGGGCTCAGAGGTGCCTGGAATATTCAGGAAGATCCCTAGACACATACCTGGAACCTTCCTATGTGGATAAAACTTGTGAAGCATTAGACCACTGTCTGGCCTGTTTATCACACTCTGACATTTTACAATTTTGATTATACAATAATTAAAGATGAGGCTCAGAGGGACCAGCAGTTAGCGTAATGGCTATGTCACTGAACTCCCATCTAGTCAACTGCGGTTCAAGTCCTGGACCCAGTGGCTTAAAACTCATGCTGGGTGGGAACCAGCAGTTAGCGTAATGGCTATGTCGCTGGACTCCCACGTAGTTGACCGCGGTTCGCGTCTCGGACCCGGTGGCTTACAACTCACGCCAGGCGCGTGTGCGTGCGTGCCCAAGATCCCGAGAGGAGAATGGAGGAGAAGGGATTGCGGCGTGACCATCCCCCCCCCCGGGGGGGGGTGATTTCTCGCTGTCTCTCTCTCTCTGTCTTTCTGGCGAGCACACGCGCTCTATAGCAAAAACCTAGGCTCAGAGAGTTTACACAATTTGTACAAAGCCACAGAGCAAGTCAATAATGGTCAGGGATGAGATTTTAAAGTGAGAATTATTCAAGTCTAATGTCCATGGTCTTTCTGCAGTGCCACATTGCTTTCCTGTAATGTATTTTTTTCTACTAAGGGGTTCATTTACTTTAGATCAAAGAAATATACAGGAGGAACCTTAAACATGATTTGTCAGAATTTTCTCCATATTGTAAATGGCATCATTTGAAATGTTTCCTGAGGGGTATAATATCTAAAAATCACCAGGGCCTATTACTATCGTATATTAGATAGTTATGAATGTGAACTAGGAAAATAGAAAGTGGACTGTGAAATATAAACATAATTTTGATAATTTATTATGAAAATGGCTTCTAGATTTGGTGGAAAGTTGCATAGTATATAAAATTGTATAGATAATACCATTTGATCTTGCACTGTGGATTAAGTTCATTTCTTTTGATGGGCTGAGAGAAAATATAAGCAGATAGGCGGCTTCATGACAGAGCACATCATAAGAGTTTAACTAAATTTTTCACCTGAGTTGAACTGCAAAAATGGCTAGATCACTCCATTTTCCCTTTGAGACCCTCCTAATGGATACTTCACAAAATCCCAATGAACCCTACCATGAGAGCCAAGCTGCTAGTACTGCGTGGGTAATGTGTGTCTCCAACGTGTTCACTGTTCCGTTATTTCAGTGCTTGAAGCTCACATAGCTATTTGGTATCTATCTTCTTTTTCTTCTCTAGGAACAAAACCCAGGTTTCGTTCTAGTTAGCGATGTGAATAGCTATGTAACTATGTTTGCCTGCCTCATATGCAGCTACAGATGCTAATCAGAGTACGCAAAAGCTGATGGATAGAGTTCAAAGAAAGCTCTTTTGAGACCAGTAGATGGCATAACGGTTACATCGAGGGACTCTCATGTAGTCAACTGAGATTTGAGTCCCAGACCCGGTGTCTTCAAACCCATGCCGGCAGCAAGTGTGTGCATGTCCAAGGTCCCGAGAGGAGAATGGAGGAGAAAGGATTACAGCATGGCCATCCTCCCTGGGAGGTGATTTCTTGCTTTCTATCTCTCTGGCTCTCTCTGGCTCTCCAATAAGTGTACACATCCTATAGTAAAAACCTCTCTTAAAAAAAATAAAGAAGAAGAAGAAAACTGTTTTAGAAGCGGACAGGGAGGGTAGATGGCTATTACCTAATTCCTGCTTCTTCCCTGTGTCACAGAGATGGTGCCTGGAGCTCTAGATGCCATATTAATCTAGAAGGGATCCTAAAGATGGATGATCCATTCAAAAATTAGTAAAATAAAAAGATGTGAGGAATCCAGGGTCTTGGGACCAGCAGATGGCATAATGGTTACATCGCTGGACTCCCACGTAGTAGGCTGTGGTTTGAGTCCCAGACCTGGTGATTTAAAACTAATGCTGGGGACCGGCAGTTAGCATAATGGCTATGTTGCTGGACTCCCATGTAGTCGACCGCGGTTTGAGTCCCGGACCCGTTGGCTTAAACTCACGCCGGGTGCGTGTGCGTGCCCAAGATCCCGAGAGGAGAATGGAGGAGAAGGGATTGAGGCGTGGCCATCCCCCCTGGGGGGTGATTTCTCATTTTCTCTCTCTCTGTCTCTCTCTGTCTGTCTGGCGAGCGCACGTGCCCTATAGCAAAAACCTCTCCAAAAAAAAAAAAAACTAATGCTGAGTGCATGTGGTATATGCTCAAAATCCCAAGAGGAGAATGGAGGAGAAGGGATTGTAGCATGACCATTTCTCCTGGGGACAGGGGTGGGGGCGGTGATTTAAAATCAGTGATTTCTGATTTCAAGTTCCAAATCTAACCTTTATCAGCCCTATGTGTCTTGTGTTAGTAACCTGTTTTCTTACCAGTAAAATGGAAATAATTTATCCTTTCTTCAAAGATTTTTGTCTGGGGGAATCATTTTTATTCCCCCTAAGGATCATTTGCTTCTTTAAAAAATATCATTTGGCTAATTTCAATATTTTTTAATGTGAAAATTTTCACCAAATATATCTATTCTGAGAAGTTAAATTCAGACAATATAATTGTTGTCACACAAAAATTTCTTTAAATACCAACAAATAAATGCAGCAGCATAATAACTGAAAATTAATAATAACTCACTTTAATGTTTGGGTAATAGGAAAAAGTACAAAAATAGGTGTAAAATATTATTGCATTTTACTGTGCTAAATTAACAAAGTTTTTTAAATGAGAAAAGTTAAAGTACCAATGGCATAGTGAAATTGCAAATAACATATATTTTTAAAATTTGTACTTATTACCATTTTTTTATTTGACCAAAGGGAGACAAAGCAAGTGAGAAGGTAAGTGAGAAAGCAAGTCACCAAGTCCAGGATTCAAACTATGGTCAGCCACATTGGAGTTCAACACCCCAACCACCATGCCACCTACAGACCCTGTAAGAATATACTTATATATGCTAATCATTTGACTTATATTCTCTTTCAACCACTTTGATCCAAACAAAACACTTGAAAAGAAAATATGTTTTTCCGGAATAAACATAGCAAAAAGAAGTCTGTGAAACAATGTATTATATCCAAATTGCCCTGAAACCAAAGGTCACTTCCTCGATTCCAGACATTACCCTTGAGAAGGTCTCAGCCTGACTTAAAGAAAGGAAAGCATAAAATGTGATCACATGTGTTTCTGTTGTTGTTGTGCTATGTTTTAGATGTTTTTGCTATAGGGTTCACCAGGGAGAGAGAGAAAGTGGGAAAGTGAGTAATCGTCCCCAAGAGGGAATGGCCATGCCTCAATCCCTTCTCTTTCACTCTTCTCTCAGGATTTTGGGCACACATGCAAATGTACCCAGCACGTTTTTAAAGCTGCTGGGTCCACGACTCAAACTAATAGCCCAGTGGGATCCAGTACGTTACCCACCATGCCACCTGTTGGCCCAGATTGTATATGGTTTCATAGCTTTCTTTCTTTCTTTTTTATCAATATTTATATTCTTCATTACACTTAGTCTTAGAAGCTTGATAGCAGAAATCATGTACATTTTTACCACCTTTGTATACTTTAGACTCTAACAGTGTTTGGCATATGTTAAGGGCTTAATACATATTTTAAATGAGTAAACATTACACATTGATAATTATTCCCTTCTTATTTAGGAATGATTGCAGAAAGCCCCATTTGACTCAGATTTGCTTTCTGCAGAATGCTGCAGCTCTCAGGTTTAAGAGACAGGGAGAGAGAGAAAGAGAAATTGATTGTGAAAGGAAATTATGTCAGCAGGATTTCTCTCTCATGTTGATGAAAAGCGTTTAGGTTTAAAAGAGCTCCACAAAACATCATGCAAAGGCACCTCTAGTTTTTGCTGTATTCAAAAGACAACACCTCCCACCCCGTCAGCCAGCATGTGTATATATGTACACGTCTTGTAGTTAATTCTGTATTTAGAATTCATTTGTGGAGTTGCTAATAACAGGAAATGCAAGCCATCAAAACAATTGGAGGACTTCAACTTAAGTGTGGGAATTATTTTACTAGGCACAGCATAATGAGAGAAATAGATACACTTTTATAAACATAAATACGATGCAAAATTCTACACTTGAAATATAACTTTGAATTGAATAGGTTCTTCTTAACTCAATGCAGAAATAGAGGTAAAGTTTTTCAGATATCTTTCACTGAAGTTCATCCAAGTCATAACCATTTAGGGAAATTATATATGAAAGAATTTCTTGCACCACCAGTGTCCCATTCCATTCATTTTAACAAGAAATTATTTTGATTTTTTGAATACTATGCAGACATGCAACCTCATCAATGATGAATATCTAATCATTGATCCTAATCTTCAAGATTAGAAAATATATTTTTCTCTTAAAGAATGTTTCTGTAAACATGATGATATATTCATTGAAATAAAGGAGGCATTAGGGCTTAACTGCCCAAATTCTCCATAATAAAAGAATTAAACAACCATATAGTTATGATCGGGTTGTTATGAAATGGGTGGACTGCTTCTGAGGCAACAAAAAGGTAACTGAGTTTATGATCTTATAACAAGGACTTTATCATAGTATACTTGACATTAGCACTTCAAAGTCCCACCCGCACTTCAAATTCAACATGTCTAGTGCTAAACTCTATTTTACCTTACCTTTCTTCACAATTAATCTATTCTTATTTTTATTATTTACAGCCTAGGGAATGCCATCATCAACCATCCAGTCTCCTGAACCAGGAGTATAGAAGAGCCGTACGTAAATCAACCTGTATGCAAATCTTTCAGAGTAACCAGTTCATTCTGAGGTAGAAGTTACTTAGGCAGCTAGGAAGGACACTGAAGGAGCCATGACAGAAAGATGAGAAGAAGGTCATGCAAAGCCAACCAGCTGGATTTAGCTTTTATAGAAATCTAATTTCCTTCTCCTTACCACTTGCTCCTGTGGGTGAATTCCAAATGGAAACAGCAGTTGTAACCTTCCCCAAAGGTCATATCCAAGAACAACTATAGTTAGGGACCAAGGGCCAGACAGCTCTTAACTGGAATCTAAAGTACCTGGGCTCAATAGAAACTATGAGACAGGTTGATAGGCCCAAAATACATGGAAAATGTTATCAAAAGAATAGCTGGCAGCAAAAGGCCACAAGCAGGGCCAAAGGATCCTATACCATGAGCCTAAATGATGTAAGAATTCTTGACCATTAACCAATGATCCTTATAGCCCAAAGATTTTAGACAAAGATAATCCGATGACCTTCATACCTACTCCAAAATTATGAAAAATAACTGGAACCATTTAGCATGTGACCACCACCATGAGGGGAATGC
The DNA here is from genome assembly GCA_026018925.1 of Tupaia tana. Taxonomy (NCBI): domain Eukaryota; kingdom Metazoa; phylum Chordata; class Mammalia; order Scandentia; family Tupaiidae; genus Tupaia; species Tupaia tana. The sequence goes on along the minus strand of JAKSZU010000019.1, from coordinate 15,241,557 downwards.
ATGCACAAGCCCCTCCTGAGAACAAGCCCAGACAGAGCCTTTCCTGACCAAGATAAAAACCCCTTACTCCAGCTCCTTTTTGGCAATCCATTTTCCAGGACCTCTCCCTGCCTGGGAGCTGTTCTTTCCTTCAATAAACTCCACTATCTCCTCTCTGTGTCTACATCTCTAATTCTTCATGAGTATGAGACAAAGACTCAGGTTCACTATAGTTCCTGCACTAGGTATTGGCCCACACACCCCAAATTCCTGTATCATCTTGGTGTTTCCTCCCAGTTCCATCTCAACAGAAGGGTAAGTAGAGTCGACTTTCTTCCCTTTCAAAAAGACACTCTGTCCCTAGAAGTAACTCTACCAAATTTAAAATACTGGCATTGGGTGGCCTTTTAAACACCATTAGGGCAGTTGCCAGTCTATAAGACTTTGAAGATGGACTAGCAGATGATGAGATGGTGTAATAGTTAAATCGCTGGACTCTCATATAGTCAACTGCGGTTCGAGTCCCAGACCCAGTGGCTTAAAACTTATTCTGGGAACATGTGCATGTGTGCCTAAAATCCCAAGAGGAAAATGGAAGAGAAGGGATTGTGGCATGACCATCTCCCCTGCGGGGGTGTGATTTCTTGCTTTCTGTCTCTCCAGAAAATGCACACACCCTATAGCAAAAACCTCTCTCAAAAAAAAAAAAAAAAAAAAAAAAAAAAAAACCCTTGCCAGGAAGCATTCAGCTAATCCCTCAGCTCTATTAAAGGAATTGTGGATGTTTGTTGTTTTGTGACTTGGTTTCTGGTTTCTTTTCTGGAATCCTAACCATTACGTGGGAATGTGAGCACGTTTGGGGCAATTGATGGCGGTTGCCAGGGCTGTTCTCTGGCACATCCTGAAAGCTCTAGGGGTCTGGAGCCATCCTTGACTGCCCATTGGGGTGTTGAACCAATTACTCTTCTCCTTTCCTTCAGGTTTTTTTCTCATTCACTGGCAAGGGAGTGTTCCTCCTCAAGATGTGTGTGGTCTCCATGACTGCCTGCTCTGAGTGAGACATCCAGAGCTTTCCACAACACACTGAATAGAGTAAGGCCACTCTTCCCTTCCTTCTTTCTACTCCTTACACGAAAATGACCTCCTTTGTGATAGTAGAGGGAAAAACAAGGGTCATCATCACTCTTCCCCTGGCAGAACACCGTACTCTTCAGAGAAGTCTTCATTTCCATTTTCTCTTGCTTATTTTCAAAGGTTACTGAGAGCCTCTCTATATGCTTTAAAAAGATATTAAAGGTCCCCGCCCATCTAGCTGTGACTGGTACAATACTGCATGCCGAAAATAGGGTAGAGAGATGCAGCTTTCCCTCCCTGATCCTTTCCTTCCCTACTCCGTGTCCTCCTCGGTAGAAGCCCAATCATAAATGTTGATTACCACTGATGACCTACACCTAGATGAAAGAGAAAAGCCAAAAAAACTCAAAGATTCATCCACAAGAAGTTAGAAGTCCTTTTTCTGTAGACTCTCACTTAAAGAATCAAATAGAAAACTCGGCCACCTAAAAGAACGTAAAGACTTTCATTTCCCCCATTCTTCCTGTTTTAGGTACTCACCCAGAATCAAGGAATGGAACTTGATCCTCAGGCCCTATCAGTCTTATTATCCATAAGTTAGACTTCAGAGGAATCGAAGTGAGTCAGGCCACACCCTTTCCAGGTGCGCTCTCATGGCTCTCTCAGACCAGATTGAACAACTCCCCCCTGCATTCTTTTCCCAGTTTTTCTCCTCCTTGAGAATAGTCTCCTGCCTCAATTCTCCTGCCATCATATCTCTCAAATAAACTTTCTTTTCTTCATTTGTTCAGACAATACTTACCATTTTCTCTGTATTTCTGTAACAATCTCTAACTTGTTTCTCTGATTTCAGCTGTAGCCTTTTCTGATGGAATCTTCCACAGCAGCTGAAGAGAACTTCCTAAAATGTAAATACAAACCATCTTCCTGCTTAGAATTATTCAATGACTCCCATGGCTGTCATGATAAAATCAAACTCTTTTCTGTAGCCTATTGTAGTTTTCACTAGTTTATCATCTCACTTACCTCCCCAACTTCCATCACTTGTCCCTTGAACAGAAACTCAGTCTCTTCCTAGATTAGTTTCCTATTACCTTTTCTCCTGGAGGACTCAACTTAATCATTTCTTTTGGATCACTTTTTCTAATTTCTTTTCTCCCCAAATCCCAACTTAACTATGTCAGTACTTATATTAGTCCAAGTGCTCTAGACAAACAAAACTAAAAGGGTGTGTGTGTATATATATATATACACAGTAGAAAGAGATTATAAAAAATTGACTTATACGATTATGAAGGCTGAGACCCAAGTCAACATGTTGAAGGCTCCAGAGAGCCCATGGCATAAATTTTAGTCTGAAAACTTGCAAGCTCAAAACCTCAAAAGTTTAAGGTTCAGTTGTTTCTGTTTGAATCCGAAGATCAATGTTTCAGTCTAAGCATTCAGGCAGGAGAAATTTCATCTTAATTGCAGGCAGGTCAGCCTTTTTGCTTATTCAGGCCTTTAACTGATTGATTTAGAACCATACATGTTGGAAAAGTTTGCTTCATTCAGTTTACTGATTCAAACGTTAATCTCATCCAGAGACACCTTCACCGACACATCAATACATCCGTAGTAATGTTTGACCAAATATCTGGGCACCCTGTGGACCAATTAAGTGGACACAAACTTAACTATCACATTAGTTAAGCTCTAATTATCTTTTATAAATTATATACTTACCTCCTAAATTCCTTGAAGGCAAGGGTGTGTGTATATATATATATATGTGTGTGTGTGTGTGTGTGTGTGTGTGTGTTTATATTTCAATAATAAAGCATGAAGCCTGGTACAATTATTTATTTACCAAATGAATGACACTACCTTTCTACCCTGAAGAAAACTAGAATACAATTCTCTTAAACTACACACAAATATTCTGATAATTTGAAAAAGTAATATATGTAAGAACTACCTAGTGCTGCTTAATTCTCTTTGAAAATTTTCTCTCATACAAGCATAGAAAAACTTTTAATGTATTTAATGTTTTATATAAATTACTTTTGATACTGAATAAATATTTATTTCCAAAATATGTTAAACTTTGGAGGAAAAAAAGACCAAAATTATATGTATATGTTTTCTGCAAATGCCAACTTTCTTTAAATATCTTTGTCTCCTATATATGATACATGAGCAAACATGACCATAGTTTAATTAAAATGTTTTCATTCTCACCAAACTGAAGAATTTACAACATTTTGTAGGTTCTCAAATACAAAAAGTAAAACTATTTTGAATAGGGGAAATCTCCATATTATCTGCCAAAATTTCCTTTCATGAAATGTTATCTCTTTCTTATGAAAAATTTAATGACTATTTTCTGTGAAAAAAAATCATATCATGTGTGTGTTAATTCCTTTGGGTTGTCCTTTTATAGGCAAAGGAAGCTTTCACTAAGGTGGTTCATGTTTTAGAAATTGCTAAATAGTTATGTGTATATATATATATATATATATATATATATATATATATATTTATTCCATGGTTCATGTATCCTAATCTTTAGGCGAAAGAATTCTTAGTGAAATAAAGGAAACTGCAATTATTTAATCCTTAGTGTGCACCACGTATTTTATATACATTATCTCATTTAGACATAAATGTTTAGGACATGGTGGTTGTCATATTTAATAGTAATTTTTTTTTCTTTTTTAAATATATTTTATTTCAATTTCTTTTATACATCAAATCACATATGTCACTTAGCTTGCAAAGTGAATATTCCAACATATATGCATTTCTCACCAATCCACTTGGGAATACAATACACATCATCCTCAACAGACAATAACCCATCTCTCTGTCCAACAAATGCCCCACCCTTCCATTTCTCTCCCCAGTGTCTGTCCTCAGTCTCTTCTCCTTCACCCACCCTCTTCCCATACTGTATCCGGTATTTATAAACATTTCACTATGCTCTATATCCTCTAGTCATTCAGTTTTGGCTATGAAAAATACTTCAAAGTTATAGATGAGTGTATAATTTTATGTAAAACTAGTATAGGAATATCCCATAAAGTCATCTAGTATTGTTTTAAAAAAATAGCTGGAGTCAATCACTATGACTCTTTGGTTACCTAGTATCATGCAAATTGAGAACCAATCATAAAACATAAAATCTAATATTTAGTATAAATGTATGACACTTTCATATTAAAGAACTTCTTAATAATTATGACTACAAATATTTGTCTTACAGTAAGACCTCATATAAATATTTACTTTCTAAAACACTTTTCTTCTAATGATTAGATTCCTAGTACTACGAACAGAAATAATATATGAATTTATTGAATTTTTATCAAAATTCTCAAGTATGTAGGGGTGGATTTTTTGTGATCACTAATAAAACATAACTGTGAAGTTTTCTAGAATTATGAGAAGCATATGTCAAAAGGAAGTTAAATTAATTATGATAGGTCCAAAATCTGCTAGCCATCTTTCCAAAATGATATCTTTTTAATACAAGCATATTTTATAGCTTTGTGCTAAATTTCCTTTGATTTAAAACTTGGCCCGAGCCACTGTGAAGCTGCATATGGGCTTTAGGTATCTCACAGATGAAAATTCTCTCTCTCTCTTTTTTTTTTTTTTTTTTTTTTTTGCTGTCAAGATAATGAGTTCAGTTAGCTGAATTTCTTTAATGCTTTCTGGCAGGGATAGGTAATATATGATCTATGAACTCTTTTCTCTTTTTTTTTTGGAGAAGTTTTTGCTATAGGGAATGTGCGCTCACCAGAGAGAGAGAGAGAGAGAGAGAGAGAAAATGAGAAATCACCCCCCAAGGGGGATGTCCACACCGCAATCCCTTCTCCTCCATTCTCCTCTTGGGATCTTGGGCACACACGCACATGCACCCGGCGTGAGTTTAAGCCACTGGGTCTGGGACTCGAACCGCTGTCGACTATGTGGGAGTCCAGCGACATAGCCGTTACACTAACTACTGGTCCCATGATCTATGAACTCTTTTGCATTTCTAAAATCCAAAACTATTGATATTACAGATGTGCATGTTTCAACTGTCTAGAAAAACATTTGACCACCTCTCCTATCAGTCTAATCCTATACTTTCTTTTCCTTTTAATTTGCTTTACAATCAAAATGATGTGTTTTAATATAGATATGTATAGTATCTTATTTAAACTAGCAAAAATATATTCTACTTTATTTGTCAATTGCTTAAGCATTAATGTGAAAAATAACAGGTGTTGTCTTCTTGAAAAGAGATGTGAAGAAGCTAAATGTCTGGGAGAGCACTTGACAAAAAAGGTATATCACTATGTTAACATGTTGAAGTAACTATGGTTAACCTGAAGAAAAATAAGCATACATCCTTTTGCAAAACAAACATTTTTTTAAATCACCTTTCCTCATATGCATCTAGCTCAGTAATAATCTTAAAACAAAAACAAATGGCTAACACAGGTAAATGAGAACATGAGGGAGTCTTCGAAAGGTTAATGGAAAATGTGTATTATGAAAAAATTATAGGGACCAGCAGTTAGCGTAATGGCTATGTCGCTGGACTCCCATGTAGTTGACCGCGGTTCGCGTCCCGGACCCGGTGGCTTAAAACTCACGCCGGGCGCATGTGCGTGCGTGCCCAAGATTCAGAGAGGAGAATGGAGGAGAAGGGATTGTGGCGTGACCATCCCCCCTGGAGGGTGATTTCTCGTTTTCTGTTTCTCTGTCTCTCTCTGTCTTTCTGGCGAGCGCACGCGCCCTGTAGCCAAAAAAAAAAAAAAAAAAAAAAAAAAAAAAAAAAAAAAAAAAAAAAAAAAAACCTCTCCAAAAAAAAAAAATTATACACAAATTCAAAATTTTTCTGGACCAAAATAGACTCTAGTAACTGTATTCTAACCCATCTGAACAGTATCTGGTTTGAGACCTTAAGAAGGATATTACATTAGTTTCAAAGTGGCCCCTAATAGAACCTCAATAACTACACTAAAAATGAAGCAAGAACAAACATCAAACTAATAGTGCTGTTTGGGCGAAAAAACAAGATATTTTTGATTCTTTTCAAAAGGTTCATGGGGATAATGATCCAAAGAAATCAACAGTTTACAAATGGATGATTCTTTTTTTATTTTCCATAGAGATATTTTTGCTATAGGGTATGTGCACTTGCTGGAAAGACAGAAAGAGACAGAGAGACAGAAAGTGAGAAAGCACCCCCTAAAGGGATGGCTATGTCACAATCCCTTCACCTCTATTCTCCTCTCAGGATTTTGGGCACACACACATACGGACCCAGTGTGAGTTTTAAGCTGCTGGGTCTGGGACTCGAACTATGGTCGACTATGTGGGAATCCAGCAACATAACCATTATGCAATCCGCTGGTCCCTGGTTAATTCATTTTAAGAAAAACAAGATAATGTTCAGGATGATGTCCACAGCAGCAGACTCTCCACATCAGTTTGTTAGGAAAAAACTAATTCTGTTAGTGCCCTATTGAAAAGGACCAATGATTGACAATGGAAACAAAAGCCAACGCCATAGAGAGCTCAATTGATTCAGCTTCAATAATACTTATAAAAATTCATAAACTTCAGCAAGCTTTCTGTCCAATGGATACCGAAGCTGTTGTGCCCAGATGATCTACACATAAGATCAGAGGTTTCGATGGAAACTTCAAACAAGCAGGATCAAGATCCTTAAGCATTTCTTTGAAGAATTGTAACAGGAGATGACGCAAGGCTTTACTGGGACAATTCTGAAGACAAAACACAATCACAGCATTAGTTACCGAGAGATGAAAGTGGTTCAATCAAAGCCAAAGCACCCTGGTCAAGAACAAAGGCAATGCCATGTTATTGTGAAGATGATCAAGGCCGTTTGCTTATCGGTTGTCTCAGTGTTGAAGAACAACAACAACTCTCTGAGAGTATTCTGGGAGCGTCAGCCAAGGTTTCAGCAGAAAAACTAACTTCATCCGAAAACCCGCCACCGCACCGATGCTCCTGCTCCTTCTTCTCATCAAACAAGGACAAGCCGGGGACAGTTTCTATGGGCATTGTCAAGAATCTTCCTTACAGTCTTGATTTGGCTCCTTTCGTTATCTACTCTTAAAAAATGCTTAAAGTGTACCCATTTTTCTTCAATTAATTATGTAAAAAACAACACATTGAGATAGTCTAATACCCAGTTTAGTTCTTTCTTTCTTTTTTTTGAGAGGTTTTTGCTATAGGGTGCATGCACTTACCAGAAAGACAGAGAGAGACAGAGAGACAGAAAGCAAGAAATCACCCCCCCCCAGGGGGGATGGCCATGCCACAATCCCTTCTCCTCCATTCTCCTCTTGGGATCTTGAGCACGCATGCACATGTGGCCAGTGTGAGTTTAAGCCACCGGGTCCGGGACGCAAACTATGGTCAACTACATGGGAGTCCAGCAACATAGCCATTACGCCAACTGCTGGTCCCAAATACCGTTTCTTAGGGATGAACTAACTGACTGGTATCATCACTTATAGAACTATTTTGAACATGATGGTGTTTATATTGGAGAAATAAAGTTTATTATTTTTATTTTTTATCTTTTAATTCCACTTTTTCATCAACTTTTTAAAATCTTCTTAACACTCTTTGATATTAATTAGGTGCCTTTAAAAATAAGCATTGTTAGTATTTATAAATTTAACAAGGAGAATAAAAATACTGTTCATAATCATTTACAGAATGATTTATAAACCCGGGATTTTCAGTAGAAAAAGTCTTCATGGTCCAAAGACTATATCCTCAAACACAAAGCTTTGCTACAATACGTGTTACAGAGAAAAGAAGGATATATAAGGCCAGGTTGGGCATGTAATTAAGCATTTGAGGCTGGGGCATGGGGCAGTAGTGATTATGTTATTCACTCCTGGGGTGGATGTCCTGGCTAGAAACTTAAGTAATATGAAGAACTCCCCTTCCCCAAAAGAGGCAATTTAAATAGAAATGCATACAGAGATTTTCTATTTTTAAAGCATTTGATACATTCAATGACACTAGGTAGCTCAAGGTAGCGAATGAATCATATAACTTCACCCCTCCTTGCTTCCTCTAGTCTACTAACTTGTCATAAGTCTTGCTCATTGGAAGTCATAAACCAGGAAAAATTGGAAGTTCACTTTCTTGGTGTGCTCATTGAACTTGTAATCAAAGCAAGGCAAGCACATTTTTTTTTTAACCCTAACCACAATAGAAATCATTTAGTAAGGGCCAGTAGTTGGCGTAATGGCTATATCGCTGGATCCCACGTAGTCTATCATGGTTTGAGTCCCAGACCCAGTGGCTTAAATTCATGCTGGGCGTATGTGCGTGCGTGTTCAAGATCCCAAGAGGAGAATGGAGAAGAAGAGATTGTGGCATGGCCATCCCCCCTGGGGGGTGATTTCTCACTTTCTGTCTGTCTGTTTTGCTGGTGAGTGCACATGCCCTATAGCAAAACCCTCTCCAAAAAGAAAATAAAAGAAATCATTTAGTAAGGGCCAGTAGTGGTGGTACATCAGTAACATAGCACTTGACGGTGCTGGGCGTACAAAGATACATCCCAAGCTTGTATTCCAGGGTCTGCTTGTATATTCTAGGCGTGTTTATATGTGCCTGTACTGTGGGCTGCCTGAGGCTGAAGACGGATCAGTGTGAGGACTTTGTTGGGTCTCTCTCTGAAGAAAATAAACGTTTTAAAGATCATTTAATAAATCACTATGGATTGTGACATACTATTTAAACAAAACTAATCAAGGTGGTTTTTCTAACATCCCCAATTTCTTCTTATGGTGCCACCTTCCTGCCAACTCATTACCTCAAGACTTAAGTCCTGTTGATTTTTTTTTTTTTTTTTTGGAGAGGTTTTTGCTATAGGGTGCTTGTGCTCGCCAGAGAGACAGAGAGGGACAGAGAGACAGAAAGCAAGAAATCACCCCCCAGGGGGGATGGCCATGCCGCAATCCCTTCTCCTCCATTCTCCTCTCTGGATCTTGGGCACAAACGCACACACGCCTGGCGTGAGTTTTAAGCCACCGGGTCCGGGACACGAACCACGGTTGAGTACATGGGAGTCCAGTGACATAGCCATTAGGCTAACTGCTGGTCCCAGTCCTGTTGAAGTTTTACTACTTCATTGACACATCCAATAACTATGTTAATATGGGCTTCTGCCACTACAATCCAATGTATGAAGCTTGATATGGTTACAATCCTATCAAAGGCAATGGAGAAAATATTTACCATTTTTTTTTTCCAATGGTAAGAGTGCATTAATGTGCTATAATGGAATTTTTTATGGGTTCCAGATCCAAATTTCCATTCTAGTTGAATCTTCTCTCATATAATGGGTGAGACTGTTTTTTTAAATATTTATTTATTTATTTTAATTTGACCAGAGAGGAACAGAGAGAGAGAGACAGAGCAAGAGAGATAGGGAAAGTGAGAGAGCAAGCCACTGGGTCTGGGACTCGATCAATGGTCAGCCATGTGGGAATCCAGTGCCCATGTGGGAATCCGCACCACGCCACCTGCCACCCCCCATGGGTGAGACTATTAATGGACTGCTTTCTGGAGAAGGATAAAACAATTTATTCATTGAGGTCCAGGCAGTAAAAAATTGGTCTTTCTCTAAGAAAGTCTAGCCTTTGCCTTCACCTTCTGGGAAATAATGTATCTTCTACCTAAAGGGAGTGTCTTTGTCTATGTCAGCAGCTGCTCACTTGGGATCTTAGGGTAAAGAGGCCACACTTACTGGTCTTGGAGTGGAGCGGGCTATGCTGGAAATACCAACCACATGATTTAGGTTGGTGTCATGTCATCACCTGGGTCATGGCATATCATTTGATCTGGAGACTAAAATAAACTTTGTAGGAAATCAATCAGTCACACCTGTGTAACAGATATGAACTCCAGACTCCACGGCTTAGACGAGCTTTCTAATAGTATTCACACACATCAGTGCTGGGAGGTGGAAGGTGACAGATCCAGAAGCCAACTGTCCCAGACTCTGCATTCTACATCACTTCCGTTGACTGATTTTGATATGAACCCTTTCCTGTAACAAGCCCTAACCAGGTATGTATTAGCTTTCTATGAGTTCTAGTGAGTTGTTGAGCCTGAGGGTGGTTTAACAACCCTCAGACTTGCAGTTGGTGACTGAAGTGATGACTCCCTTGGCTACTGGGACCTAAGGTTCTGAATTGTGGCTAACTGCTGGAGAGCTTCTTCAAAAGCCCAACAAGTAGGACCACAGAGAAATCAGTTTTTCCTTTTATTTGTGTAAATGTGCTTTTAGAAGTTTGGCTTTTCAGAAATTCATTTTCAGAGAACAGTATACAGGGGCCGGCAGATGGAGTGGTGGTTAAGGCACTGCATTCCCACAGACCAACGGTTCAAGTACAGGACCTGGTGGCTTGCTTTTTCACCTCTTTCTCTCTCCCTGTGTCTTTCTGGTCAAACTAAAAACAAGTAAATAGGTGAACAAATAAATAAATAATAAAAATTTTTAAAATGAGGACAGTATATGAATGCTTGCTGGATGATGTTCAGATCCTTAATACCAGTTCTTCTTCTTTTTTATTTTTTGGAGAGGTTTTTGCTATAGGGCATGTATACTCACCAGAAAGACAGAGAGAGACAGTGAGGCAGAAAGTGAGAAATCACCCCCCAGGGGGAACGGCCACACAGCAATCCCTTCTCCCCATTCTACTCTTGGGATCTTAGGCACACACGCACATGTGCCTTGCGTGAGTTTAAACCAACGGGTCTGGGACTTGAACCATGGTCAACTACATGGGAGTCCAGCAACACAGCCATTATGCTAACTGCTGGTCCCTATTATTCTATTATTCAATATATTAGGAATATGAGAATGCTGTGAGAGGATCTGGATGAAGGGAAAAACATAAATATTTTAAAACTGCCAATGACTTACCTAAGACAAGTGAGCTGATTTTTTTTGGGGGAAGGGGGCGGGTTGGGGCGGTTTCTTTGCTATAGGGCACGTGCACTCACCAGAAGGACAGAGAGAGACAGAGAGACAGAAAGGGAGAAATCACCTACCACAATCCTTTCTCCTCCATTCTCCTCTCTGGATCTTGGGCATGTGCACACAAGCACCCTGTGTGAGTTTAAGCCACCAGATCCGGGACTCTAACCTCAGTGACTACATGGGAATCCAATAACATAGCTGTTACGCCAACTGCTGGTCCCCAAGTGAGCTGATATGTTTTTTTAAGATTTATCTATTTATTTATTCATTCATTCCTTCATTTTAATTTGACCAGAGAGAGACACACAGAGAGAGAGAGGAAAGTGAGAAAGCAAGCCACTAGGTCCAGAACTCAAACCGTGGTAGGTCATGTGGGAGTGTCCAGCGCCTTAACCACCATGCCATCTGCTGGTCCCATGAGCTGATTTATTCATGATTATTTTCTTATGTCACTCAATAGTTTGTAAGGAACTGTTATTGTCCCATTTGTACATTTGACAAATTTAGGACCTGGGAGATTAAGTGACACATTAGTGTCATATAGGCTAAGTAGTGAAGTCAGGAATTTAAGAATTATTTTCCTAATTTGAAAGATCAAGTCCTTTCCAATCTACTAATCTGCCTCCATTAGGTGACTAAATAAAACATCTGAGTACAGAAATTTTGAAATTTCAGGTACCATGCCTTTTCTGTGTGACACTGCTAAAAAGCTTCCAAAATTTATCTGCGTTCAGATTTCTCCTGTGGAAAGAGAGCAAATAGTGTAAATGCAAGAGCAAAAACAACCCAAAGAATTCATAAAACAGTGTAATAAAGCTAAGAAACAAGCCAAAATGCATTACCTCTTTTCAAAAGGTCATGAGTTACTTTTTCGAATCAATTTTCCTAAGATCCTAAAATCTAAACCTAAGACTTCTGCTCTTGGCTTCATTTCAGAACATGAGTGGAGGCAGCTGCATTAACAGCAGGGTAAGGAGGAATTATTGAACAAAAAAGACTCAGCATAAAATGTCCACTTATCCACCTAGGGAGTAATGATACCTGATCACCAGAGAGAAATAATGCCTGAACTTCAAGGCTTTTAAACTCTTTCTTCATTCCATCTTTAAATCTATTTTAGAGTAAATGTGTTGGACTAAGACTTCACTGAAAAACTGAAGATTGCATTCAAATCCTTGCTTTCTTCCATGTTGCATGCAAGCTGTTTCAGAAGGGAGAGAAGAGTTAATTAATGTATCTGAAAAAATGTGTTTTTTACTAGGCTCCTATCCTGATTCTCAAATCTATCTTCATTTGTAGATTTTTTTTGTTTGTTTTTGGAGAGATTTTTGCTATAGGGTGCGTGCACTTGCCAGAAAGACAGAGAGAGACAGAGAGAAGAAAGCGAGAAATAACCCTCTGGGGGGATAGCCATGTCACAATCCCTTCTCCTCCATTCTCCTTGGGATCTTGGGCACATACGCACACGTGCCTGGTGTGAGTTTAAGATACTGGGTCCATGGGAACGAGCAGTTAGCGTAATGGCTATGTTGCTGGACTCCCACATAGTCGACCGCGGTTCGCGTCCCGGACCCGGTGGCTTAAAACTCACGCCGGGCACGTGTGCGTGTGTGCCCAAGATCTCGAGAGGAGAATGGAGGAGAAGGGATTGTGGCATGGCCATCCCCCCTGGGGGGTGATTTCTCGCTTTCTGTCTCTATGTCTCTCTCTGTCTGTCTGGCGAGCACACGCGCCCTATAGCAAAAACCTCTCAAAAAAAAAGACACTGGGTCCAGGACTTGAACTGTGATCAACTACATGGGAGTTCAGTGACAAAGCCATTACGCCAACTGCCGGTCCCTAGAATGTTTTTTGTTTATTTTTTTGTTTTTGTTTTGTTTTGTTTTGTTTTTTAATGCAAAAACAAAAAAAAACATGATTCTCAATATTTGCAATTGGCATTTAGATTCTCTTAAATAAAAAACATTCCATCCCTAATCTATCTCAAGAAATCGAAGCATTATATAAAACATTTTAATCCAAAATATAATTACATTGATACTAACCAAAATACAATTGCACTGATACTAAGACCAAGGAGTCAAACAACCAAAGATGCAAATATCGACCCCAACTGCACCAGAGATAGTTCTGATACATGACTTGTTGTTGCTACTATGTCGTAAAAGTCAGGCAAGGTTATTAAAGCTGACCCTGGACTCCAAGCTTCAAAATCTCTCCGGTGGGACCAGCAGTTGGTGTAATGGCTTTGTCGCTGGACTCCCGTGTAGTCAACCACAGTTAGAGTCCTGGACCCGGTGGCTTAAACTCACGCCAGGTGGGTGTTCTTGCGTGCCCAAGATCCCAAGAGGAGAATGGAGGAGAAGGGATTGTGGCATGGCCATCCCCATGGTGATTTCTCACTTTTCCTCTCTCTGTTTCTATTTCTCTTTGATGAGCACACGTGCCCTATGACAAAACAAAACAAAACAAAATAAAAACCCTCACCTAATGTATAGGGTTTTCTAAATATAAGGGTTACTTGAAATAAAGTGTGAGCCAGGTGTTTGCTTACTCAAGTATAGAGTAAGTTCCTTATCTGTCCTCCTCTCTCTTCCTCTCTCCATCCTTCCTTCATTTCTCATTGGCTCCTCCTATTTCTCCATCTTCTCATCTTTGTCATTTAGCCCTGTTTAGGCATGTTTATTAATATATATCATTAAATGAAAACATACGAGAAATATTGGATAATCCTTGAGTATAAGTTTGAAAAAACAACACAATTATGAGTCAAAATACACATGTTATGTGTAAATGTAGCAGATGTAAGATGCAGATAGTATTTGTTTTTCTTTTGTTTTACATTTTTAATTAATTTTAATAGACAAAAATTGAATAATTTATTTTGTGCCATATGATCATTTTAATTATGAATACAAAATAGAATCTCTAAGTCAAGCTAATCAACATAAGCACTACCTCACATATTTACCATTTGAGAACACTTAAAATCTATCCTCTAAGCAAATTTCAAATATACTGTACATTCTTATTCATTTCAATCACCATTCTATACAACTCTTGAATTTATTCCGCCTGTCTAATAGAAATTTTGTATTCTTGGGGCCGGCAGGAGGCATGGTGGTTAAGGGTGCTGGATTGCCACATGGCCAACCATGGTTTGAGTCCCAGACCTGGTGGCTTGCTGTCTCACTTTCCCTCTCTCTCTCACTCTTTCTCTGTCCCTCGCTGGTCAAATTAAAATAAGTAAATAAATATATAAAGTTAAATAAATAAAATCATTCTAAAAAATAATGAAATTTTGTATTTTCTAACCAACATCGCCCCAATCTCTATCCCACCCTAACTTCTAGTAACACGGTTACACCTTCTGCTTCTGTCAGTTTGCCATTTTTAAGATTCCACACATAAGCAAGATCAGCAGTAGCTGTCTTTTTGTGTCTGGCTTATGTCACTTACAGTGTCCTCAGCTCCTCTGTGTTGTTGCAATGACAGATTTTCTTCTTTAAGATTCAGTAGTGTTCTATTGTGTGTGTGAACCACGTTTTCTTTATCCATTCATCCATTAACGAATACTTACACTGATTCTATATCTTGGCTCTTGTGTGTGATGCTACAGTGAACATGAGAGAACAAATACCTTTTTGACATACGATTACTAGTTTCATTTCCTCTGGATATGTATCTGGTGGTGAGATCGTTGAATGAAATAGTTCTGTGTTTAATTTTTTGAAGACCCTCCATACTGCTTTCTATAATGGCTATACTAAGCTGTAGTCTCACCAACCGTGTACACAGATTCCAATTTCTTCACATTCTCACTGACACCCACTTATCTTACTTCTTTTTGATAAAAGTCATTCTAATGAGTGTGGGGTGATATCTCACTGTGATTTTAACTTGCCTTTCTCTGATGACTAGTGATGATGAGCATGTTTTAGTTTACTTGTTGGCCATTTACATGTCTTCTTTGAGAAATGTTAAGGTCCTTGGGAGCAGCAGTTAGCGTAATGGCTATGTTGCTGGACTCCCACGTAGTCGACCGCGGTTCGAGTCCCGGACCTGGCGGCTTAAACTCACGCCGGGCGCGTGTGCGTGCGTGCCCAAGATCCCGAGGGGAGAAAGGAGGAGAAGGGATTGCGGCGTGGCCATCCCCTCTGGGGGGTGATTTCCTGCTTTCTATCTCTCTGTCTCTCTCTGTCTGTCTGGCAAGCGCACGCGCCCTATAGCAAAAACCTCTCCAAAAAAAAAAAAAAAAGAAATGTTAAGGTCCTCTTCCCTTTTTATTTTATTTTAATTTTTGGAGAGATGTTTGCCTTAGGATCCATGCGCTACCAGAGAGAGAGAGAGAGAGAGAGAGAGAGAGAGAGACAAAACAGTGAGAGAAAGAAATCACTGCCCGGGGGGCGGCCATGCCACAATCCCTTTCCCTCCAGTCTCCTCCCAGGATCTTGGACACACACACACATACATACACACACACACACACACACACACACACACACACACACCCCTGGTGTGATTTTCAAGCCACCAGATCCCAGGCTTGAACTGCGGTTGGCTACGTGGGAGTCTAGCCACAAAAATGCTTTGCCTTCTGCTGGCCTGGTCCCCCTTTTTCCATTTTTAAGTCAGTTTGATATATTTTTTTTTTTTACTTTTGAGTTTACTCCTTATATGTTTTTCATACAAATGCTTACCAGATATATGGTTTTTCAAATATTTTCTACTGTCATAGTTGTGTTTCTGCTCTATTTTGCCCTGCAGGAGCTTTTTAGTTGGATCTAATCTTATTTACCAGTGTTTGTTTATGTATATCTGCATTTTGGGGGTTATATCCAAAATGTAATTGCCCAGACCAATGTTATGGAGAGTTTTCCTCCATTTTTTTTTTTCTGGTAATTTTCCAGGTTTATTTCCTCTAAGTCTTTAATCCATTTTGAGTTGATTTTTGCATATGGGGTGGGGTAAGTGTCTAAGTTAGTTCTGCATATGAATTTACAGTTTCCCCAGCACCACTGAAAAAAGACAATTGTTTTCCTAGTGTTCATTTTTTGGCATCTTGGTTAAAAATCAAATGATGCCAAATGTGTGGATTTATTTCAGAGATCTCTATTTTGTTCCACTGATATATCTTTTTATTTTTTACTTTTTTTTTCCCCCTTACAAAGCACATGCTAGCCAGAGAGAGAGAAGGAAGTGAGAAATCACCCTCTGGTGGGGATGGTCACTCCACAATTTCCTCTACTCCACTCTCAACCCAGGGTCTGGGCACACATACACATGCCCTTCCTCCCCCCCACATACACCTCCAGCCACTGGTTCTGCCACTTGAACTGCACAGCCAGCCACGTGGGGTCCAGCCTCCCCAGCCTCTGTACCACCTGACGGCCCTGTGCATCTGTTTTGATGTCAGTACTATGCTGTTTTGAGTACTATGGCTTTGTAGAGTAGTTTAAAATCAGATTGTGATTCCTCCATCTTTGTTCTTTTTTGCTCAAGATTGCTTTGGCTATTTAGGGCCTTGTGTGGTTCCATACTAAGTGCAGGATTTTTTTTTCTATTTTTGTCAAAAATCTCATTAGAATTTTGATAGGGACTGCATTGACTCTGCAGATTCCTTTGGGTAATATGGACTTTTAGCTATATTAACACCAATCCATAAACATGGGCTATCTTTCCATTTATCCATGTCTTCTTTACATTCTTTCATCCGTGTTTTATAGTTTCCAGTGTATAGACCTTTCACCTCTGTAAGGAATGGGCTGACCACGTGAGAAAATAGAAGTGTAGAGCCTTTATTGGGAGCGCTCCTGGGTGAGATTCGCTGGTCCCACAGAGAAAGAGAGAGGGGGCCAGTAAAGTTGTGTGCTAGGGTGGAGTTTAGCGATTTGTAGAAGGGTCTAGGGAGGGGGAGTGTCTTCGACGTAGGAACAGTCCATGTATGGTAAATGTTTAAGGGGAGAGCAGACTAGTGTACCACGTAAGGTCTGGTGACGTGTGCAGAGTAGCGTCCCATATGCAGAGTAGAGTGCCGTGTGCTACATCCGGGTTATATCCAGGGGCGGTGCAGGTCTGATGACAGACTAGATCCGGGTTTCAACAGCCCATTGTGGCCTGGTGTCCAACTGCCACATCCAAGTATCCCAGGCCTCCGGCCTAACAACCTCCATGGTTAAATTTATTTGTAAATATATTTGTAGATATTATAGATTAAATTTTCAAGAAGTTCATTTCCAGATGGATCATTGTTAGTATGTAAAAATGCTACTGATATTTGTATCTCATTTCGTATCCTACAAATTAACTAAGGTACTTGCTACTTTAATTGTTTTTTGGTGGGCACTTTAGAATTTTTGTTATGTAAGATTATTTTGCCTGGAAACAGAGATGATTTAAATTCCTCCTTTCTCATTTGGATGCCTTTTATTTCTTTCCTTGCCTAATTGCTCTAAGGCTACCATGATTATGTTGAACAGAAGTGGTGAGAATGAGCGTGCTATCTTGCTTCTGATTTTAGGGGAAAAAAACAGCTTTCTGCTTTTCATCATTGAGTATAATATTAACTGTGAGCTTACGATATATGGGGTTTATTATGTTGAAGGACATTTTTTCTGTATGTAATATTTTGAGACCTTTTATTAAAAAGATTGAGTTTTGTTGAATGCTTGTTGCATCTTTTTTCTTAAAAGAATTATTTATTTAATTTTTGAATTATAATTATGATGATGATTATATTTGCTTTAGGACACACATGCTCATGATAGAGAGACAGAGAGAGCGTAAGAGTGAGAGAGAAAGTGAAAAAGGAAGCCAGCAGGTCTGGGACTTGATCTCCTGTTGGCTGTGTGGGAGTCCAGTGCCTTAACCACCATGCCACCTGTTGGCCCTGGTCTCTGGATCTTCTGAGAGGATCATTTTTGTTTTATCCTTTGTTAACATGGTAAACCGCATCTATTGATTTTTGTGTGTTGACACATTGGTGCATTTGGGGCCAGCAGGTAGCGTAGTGGTTAAGGCCCTGGATTCCCAGATGATTGATTTGAGTCCGGAGTCCCTGACTCGCTGGCTTGAGAATCAGGCTAGGCATGTGTACTGTGTGTCCAAAATCCCTAGAGGAGAATGAAGGAGAAGGGATGGCAGCATGGTCATACTCCCCAGGGGATAATTTTACACTTAATTTCTCCCTCTCTCTCACTATCTCTCTCTGTCTTTCTATGGCAAAAAATAAAAAACAAATAAAATTAAATAAAATAAAATAAAATTAAATTAAATTAAAAATTGTTGTGGAAGTATTTCTTCTTCTTTAATGTTTTGGAAAAGTGTGAAAAGAACTGGTTTTAGTTCTTATATAAACACTTGCTAGTATTTGGTTGAGAAACCATCAAATCTTGGGCTTGTCTTTGTTGGGAGATTTTTTTTCTTATTACTGATTTATTCTCCTTTAACCTTATGTTCAGATTTTCTGTTACTCTATGATTGAGTCAAGGCTCTTTATATATTTCTAGAATTTTATCCATTTCTTCTAAGTTACCCAGTTCGTTGGCAGAATTGTTCATAGTTGTCTCATGATGTTTTGCACTTCTTTGGTATTGTTTGTAATGTTTACTGTTTCATTTCTGATATTACTTGAGTTGTCCCTGGTTTTTTTTATTTACTAAAAGTTTATGAATTTTGTTTATCTTTTCAAATATCAACTCTGACTTTTTTTATATATTCTGGGATATGGGTTATATGTGTACACAATGCTAATGGGATGGGCTTGAAAAAGATGTATGTTGAACTTCAATTAGATAACTGATCATCAAAAGTATTATTTTTTTCCTTTGTAAGAGAGGAAGAGAAGGAAAAAAAGGAAAAGAAATAAAGATCGAAACCTTCAACAGTCTTACTGTGTCCCAATCTTCCTGCTACAGCTTCCTAATTAGCTAGGATTATGAGCACACACAACCACACCCAGCATGTTCAGATTTGCCTGGGAAACGAACGTGGGCCTCCCAGTGGCCTCCATCCCGCTGAGCTGTGGTGTTACCTGTGTGTTATTGTGGCTAGGTTCAGAGTTATTCTTATTATACTTTGGCTTAGGAATATTCTTAAAATCACTATTTTATTGTATTATAAGTCAACTAAAAATTATTTCTTCTAGTAGGTAAAACAGGTTTTTAGTAAGTGTAATTCATGTATTCTAAGACATATGGTTAAGACATAAACGAATATAACATATCTTTCTAATATGAGGTCCTCTTTACTATGCCCTTCATCTAGTACCATTATAATATTGATCCCTCAGAAAAGAAAACTAAAAATCAGTTTTCTCTCTAGATAAGAAAGAGAGCTTAAGTGAATGCTTGTCTGTGAAGTTTTGCTTGTGTTTAATGTGATCATCATAAAGTGTTATAGATCTTTAGAGAAGGGTATTTCAGTGTGACTTCTGACATATTTAAAACAAGAAAAGTACTCACAACTGTTTCTATGAAAAAAATAGAACAAGTTGTAGCAAAAATGAAAATCAAAGTAAAAAAGACAGGAAAAAAAAGAGACTTGGAGGCAAGTAACTTATTTATGAGCAACAATTCTGATTACTCAACAAAAAGCTGGAGTGAAATTTTGACTCGTGACAAAGTATTCACAAACAATAATCAGACATTGAAAACATGGTTACTCTGAGATACCACTAGATAAGGTAACTCATTTGTGAAGGGTTTGTGTGGGAATCAAAGCATTTGTATTTAAAAGCAGGAACAGATTTGCAGAAATTCTACTTACGGTAACAGCAGGAACTTGATAATCTCACTGGACAAAAGGCACATATTCCTTTTTTTTCCTAATCTGTCTTTCGTTGTTTTTTTTTTTTTTTTATGATAACCTTCTATAAAATCATAGTTTCAATTACTATTTTAAATAATGAAACTATTGTTACAGGGCCTACATTAACAGTTACAGGCTTAGAAATTAAACTTTACATAAAATTATTAAATATAGGCTGACTTTGTAGCCTGGTATTTAATGGAGGCTGGATTCCATAGAACGAACCATGGCTCATGTTCTAGCCCTGGTTTTTTGAGAAACACACCAGGTGCATGTGTGTGTATGTGTGTGTGTGTGTGTGTGTGTGTGTGTGTATGTGTGTGTGTCCCAAATCCTGTAGGACAGAATATAAAGGACAAGGAATTGTAGCAAGACCATACCTTGTTGTGAGGTTTATTCTCCTGTTCTATCTGTCTCTCTCTGGTGAGTGCATGTGCCCCCAGTCAATGAAAAACTATTAAATGAAGATATTTTCAATATTTTTATTATAATCAATTATCCTTTGAATTTTTTTGTTGTTATATGGCATGTGTACTCATGAGAGAGAGAAAGAGAACTAGAGAACGAGAGAAAATGAAAAACTCACCCTCTCACACACACATGGGATGACCATGCTTCAATCCCTTCGCCTCCATTCTCTTGAGTCTTTGGGCACGCATGCACATGTAGCTATGTATTTTTCAAACCCCCAGGTCCAGGACCTACACTGTGCTGTTGGCCATGTGGGATCCAGCGCCTTAGCCACCATGCTACCTGCCGGACCTCTTTTCATCTTTTTATAATTGAAAATGTAGAATAAGGAAATGAGTAGCTGGTTCAAAAGCTATAGGTAATTTTATTTATCTTTTACAACAATGGAAAACTAAAAATCAAGTATAAAAATAATTGCAATGTCACGTGAGATACTTAAACTATACATTTTCATGTTTTATCCTATAAACATAAGAAAGAAATTTGTTTATACCAGCTGCTGTATCTTGGCAATTTTTGCCCACTTTTCCTTCATCCAAAAAGAATATCCAGTAAATACATGTGATTTAAAATTGACTTTTAGCAGTTAGTGTGACTTTTGTGTAATAATCTGGAAATTACTTCAGCTTTAATATTCTCTGACAAAGATAAAATGTTTTGACAGTTAATATTTCATTATTACTCATCCCTATAGTTTAAATCATTGTGTTTTGAAATTTAAAGGACTTTTCTATTCTTTCCACCTTTCGATTTTCAGATACAAATTATAAATGACATTTTAATGGATGCCCCAAATAAGTGAGTTCAGAAAGATTTCCCAGAAAATTTTTGATGTGAATGCAATTGATGTTCCATGAGCGCCATGGAAACCAACCACATTCTCTCTAAAGTTCTCTATACCACATGTGCACTTTCACTTAGCAATATGCTACAAAACATAAACAATAGTTCAACTTTATTTTCTAGAAATGTTCTCATTGTGTGTTCTCTACCTGGTAAGAATAAAAAAAAAAAAAAGTGTCTTGTTTCTAAAAGCTCTTTGTATGCAGAGTTTAGACAACTACAGTGCTGGCATACATATAACATCAAAAGACAAAAGAAAATTGTCCAAATCAAGAGACGGGGCATCATAGCACATTGCTCTTTATCTTGTGTGAGTAAGCAGCATAAAACCAATATAACTAATCACAAATGGAGTTCTACTGGAAAACACGAGTTCTGATAGCAAATATTGGAAGTCAGACATATTCCTGGAAATACAGTGGCTCTTTTTTTTTTTTTTTTTTTTTTTTTTTTTTTGAGAGGTTTTTGCTATAGGGCACGTGCGAGACAGAGAGACAGAAAGTGAGAAATCACCCCCCAGGGGGGATGGCCACACCGCAATCCCTTCTCCTCCATTCTCCTCCCGGGATCTTGGGCACGCGTGCGTGAGTTTTAAGCCACCGGGTCCAGGACACAAACCGCGGTCGACTACGTGGGAGTCCAGTGACATGGCTATTACGCTAACTGCTGGTCCCAATGCAGTGGCTCTTGATGACATTTTTCTGTAACAGTCGCTTATCAAGTTGCTGCTGATGAAAATTTAACGTTAATAAAGATAATGATTGACAAAGAGCCTGGCATGTTTTTCAAGCTATCAACCTACAGGAGGGGAGGTGCATCCAGATCATCCTGCTTCCACCTCACTCCTCCACCATTAACCCCAGAACCTGCACAGTGGCAACAAGTAAGAACAACTGAGGCAGGAGTCTGCTTTAGACCTCTAGCTTCCTTTTGCCCACTCAGGAATATCCCTGGACTTCATAGTTTTCTGAAGAATTTACTTTCTTTCCCAGTTGAAACCCTGTAGCTCAGCCCCAGGTACACTTGTTCTCAAAAAACTGGGAGGCCATTAGAATATCTGTTTCCAGCGACTACAGTGTAGGTTGCAGGGTGAGCATCAGAGAGACAGAGCTGCAAAGAGACCATGACTCACCTCCTCCTGCATGCTTATGAACTCTCTGAATTTACTCCAAGAAATTAGGGAGAAAATAAAATCCATTAGATGACCACAAACCAGTGCAAAGGCATAAGAAATATGAGAAACCAAAAAAAAAAAATTACTCTCTTCCTCATCACCCACAGACAGTACAATAGAACACATGGAAATGTCAGATAAGCAATTCAGAATATTAATACTGACAAAACTAAGTGAGATGCAAGAGAAAAGAAACAAAGAACTCCAGGAGATGAGGAAGTCCTTCCATGAACACCATGAAAAAGAATCAGACAGAACTATTAGAGATGAAGGCTATAATACAGGAAATCAAAACCTCCCTTGAAAGTATTATTAGTAGATTAGATCATGCAGAAGATCACATCTCAGATCTAGAAGACAAAATATCTGACCTATTAAAAAAAAGAATTTAAAAATAACCCAAAAAACATGAAGATAAATATGTGGGAAATATTAGATACCATTAAATGTCCAAACATCCAAATAATTGGTATCCCAGAGTGTGAAGAATCTAATAAGGGCATTAATAATCTATTCCATGGAATCCTGGAAGAAAAATTTTCAAAACTAGAAAAGCATTCAAATATCCAGACTCAAGAAATATAAGAAATACAATAGTTTTTCCTTTAACCAAGGAAAAAACTATTTTAACCAAGATTACTATACCTGGCAAGATTATCCTTCAAAAGGGCAGAAAAGATAAAAACATTCACAGATAAACAAAGCCTGAAAAATTTACCAACACCAGACCAGTTATTTAAGAAGTACTTAAGTGCTATACCAGGAAAATTGAAGAGAGACAGACAGAAATAAGAGAACAAAAAAATAACCAAGAAAATAACAAACATAATGGTAGGGACAAGTTCAGAAATACTGATAATAATATTGAATGTTAATGTATTAAATTCTTCAATCAAGAGATACAGACTAGCTAAATGGTTAAAATAGACAGAAACTCTATCTGTTGCCCACAAGAAGCAACTCATGGATAAAGACATACAAGTGAAGGACTGGCAAAAGGTATTCCATGCAAACAGAAACTAAAAAAGGACTGGAGTGGCGATACTGATTTCAGACAAAATAGGCTATAAGATAAAAACTATAAGAAGAGACAAAAAAAGGGCATTATGCTGTAGTAAAAAGGCTAATTCACAAAGAAGATATAACACTTATAAACATGTATGCACCCAACTCAGGAACACTCAAATATGTGAAGGAAAGACTGCAACACACTAATTGTTGGGGATCTCAACACCCCACTATCTCATTTGGACAGGTCATCTAGACAAACAATAAGCAGAGGTACCAGAGCTAAACAACACCGTAAGACAAATGAACTTGACAGACATTTATAGAACTTTCTAACTCAAAACCAAAAAATATACATTTTTCCTTACCCATGCATGGAACCTTTTTAAAGATTGACCATATGATAGGGGACAAAACAACCTTTACAGACTCAAAGGCATAGAAATTATATCCAACATCTTCTCCGAACATGATGGAATTAAACTTGATATTAATTTCAGAAAAACCCTCAAAAATACAGAAACATATGGAAACTAAATAATCTACTCCTTAATAACTTCACAAGTACTGAAAAAATTAAGACAGAAAGCAAAAATTTCATTGACACTAATGATAATGAGTACATGAGTTTCCATTACCTAGGAGACACAGCTAAAGCAGTCATAAGAGGGAAGTTCATAGCAATTAGTGCACACAAGACAAATATAGAAAGGTGGCAAATGAACAACCTAACATCATGCCTCAGAGAATTGGGAAAATAAATTTAAAAATAAAAAAAAAAAATCCCAGAAGAAAAGAAATAATAAAGATTCAAGCAGAAATAAATAAAATAGAAAAGAAATGAACTATAGAGAAAATAAATGAAACCAAAGCTAGTTTTTCAAAAAGATAAACAAAATTGACACATTATTAGCTAGACTAAGAAGAAGAAAGAAAGAAATCAGATATATCAAATTCTCAAAAAAACAGGGAATAGTTTAACAGACATAATAGAAACACAAAACATTGTTAGTAAATACATCAATAAATTAGAAAACCTGGATGAGATGGACAAATTCCTGGACACATATATTCTACCAAGTCTGAATCAGGAAGAAAGATTGAATAGACCCATAAAAATCAATGAGATTGAAGCAGTAATAACTAACTTCCCAACAAAGAAAAGTCCAGGTCTTGAAGGCTTCACTTCTGAATTGTGAAAGACTTTTCAAGAAGAGTTAGCCCCCTTTCCATTCAAACTATTTCTAAAGGTCCAAAAGGAAGGAAATTTCCTAAATTAATTTTGTTATACCTCCATCACCCTCATCCCCAAAACAGATAAGGGCATGGTGAAAAAGGAAAATTAAATATTAATATCTCTGGGGCCAAGAGGAGGTGTGGTGGTTAAAGGTACTGGACTCTCACATGGCCCACCGTGGTTCGTTACAGACCTGTTGGTTTGCTTTCTCTCTCTCTCTCTCTCTCTCTCTCTCTCTCTCTGTTTTTCTATGATCAAATTGGAAAACAATAAATAAAGTTAAATAAAAATAAGTTTTCTTTTAAATAGACTAATATCTGTTATGAATACAGATGCAAAAATTCTCAAGAAGATACCAGCAAATAGTATTCAACAATGTATAAAAAAGATTATACATCACGACTAGGCAGGCTTTATTCCAGGAATGTAAGAGTGGTTCAACATGCACAAAACCATAAATGCAATACACTATATTAACAGAAAGAAAGATAAACATATGATCATATCAATCAATGCAGAAAAAGCTTTTGATAAATAATACACCCCTTCATGATTAAGCAAAATCGACATATAACGGTCATTTCTCAACACAATAAAAGCTATCTATGAAAATCCCATAGCTAACTTTATACTGAATGGGGAAAGGCTAAAGGCTTTTCTACTAAAAAGCAATACAAGACAAGGCTGCCCACTTTCTCCATTCCTTTTCAATAGAGTATGTGAAGTCATAACCATTGCAAACAGAAAATAGAATAAAATAAAAGGCATTTAATTAGGGAAAGAAGAAGTAAAATTAACTCTATTTGCAGATGACATGATTGTATACAAAGAATACCCAAAGGCTTCCATGAAAAACTTTCTGTAAGTGATAAGTGAATCCAATAAAGTGCAGGATACTAGATCAACATACAAAAATCTATAACATTTCTGTATACCAATTAAAAACAGACTGAGGTAAAACTGAAGAAAGTAATCCCATTTACCAACCACAAAAAGTATAAGATACCTAGGAATAAATATGACCAAAGAAGTCTAAGACCTCCACAAGAAAAACTATGAAAATCTAAAAAAATAAATTGAAAATGACACAAAAAAGTGGAAAGACATCACATGTTCCTGGAGTGTAAGAATTAATGTAATTAAATAGCAATTCTACCCTCATTGATCTACATATTTAATGTTATCCAATTAAATTACCAGAGACAGTCTTCAGAGATCCAGAAAAGACAATCATAGAATTCATCTGAAATCATAACAGATCCTGTATTGTCAAAGCAATCCTGCACAAGAAGAGTGGAATAGGTGGTATCTCATGCCCTGACCCAAAATATATTACAAAGCTGTGATAATCAAAACAGCATGGCATTGACAAAAGTACATGTATACCAATGGAACTGAATAGAAACCCCATAAATAAATTCCAAAACACATAGCCAACTGATTTTTGACAAAGAGCACCAGTCAATCTAATGGGAAAATGAAAATCTTTTTAGCAAATTGTGCTGGAAAACTAGGTAATCATCTGCAGAAAGATGAATCTGGACTCTTATCTCTCACTTTAACAAATATCAACTCAAAGTGGGTCAAAGATCTAACTATAAGACTTCAAACTATAAAAACTACTGGTGAAAAACACTGGAGAAACTCTGGGAGATATTGGGGTAGGCAAAGACTTCTTAAATAAAATCCACAAAGCAAAGGCAATAATTCCAAAAATAGACAAGTGGGATAACATCAGATTAGGAAGTTTCTAAACAGCAAAAAACACAGTAATTATTTTGAATGAAAGACCTTCTGAATGGGAGAATATTTTTGCAAACTATGCCTCAGATCAAGTCTGATAACCAGAATAAACAGAGAACTCATGAAGCTTTCCCCCCCCCAAAAAAAAGGAAAAGGAAAAAAAAAAAAAGAAAATGATTGACCCAATTAAAAGATGGGGAAATGAGCTGAACAAACAACTCTCTAAGGAAGGCATATGAACAGCCAAAAGACATATGAAAAATGTTCAACATCCCTTACCATAGGGAGATACAAATCAAAGTCACAATGAGATACCACTTAACCCCAGTCAGAATGGCTGAGATTAAAAAATAATAATAATAGGGACCAGCAGTTAGCATAATGGCTATGTCGCTGGACTCCCATGTAGTCGACCGCGGTTCAAGTCCTGGACCCGGTGGCTTAAACTCATGCCGGGCCGGGCACATGTGCGTGCATACCAAAGATCAAAGAATGGAGGAGTAGGGATTGTGGCAGGGCCATCCCCCTTGTGGGGGTGATTTCTCACTTTCTGTCTCTCTTCCTCTCTCAGTGTTTCTGGCGAGTGCACGTTCCCTATAGCAAAAACCTCTCCAAAAAAAAAACAAATGATAAATGCTAGCGAGGTTGTGGTGAAAAGGGCACTTTCCTACATTGTTGGTGGGAATAAACTCAGGGCTCTGCCCCTGAGTAGCCTTGAAAGCCACGGATATGCATCACACATTGCATTCAGTTCTTTAGACTGGACGAGGAATTGAGCTTGGGCCTCCCACGTGGCCTCAGCCTACTGAGAGTACATTCCCACTAAAAGTACAGCCAGTGTAAAGATCCACAACCACTGTGGAGATCAATATGGATGTTCCTCAGAGATCTACCAATAGAACTACCGTGTGATGCACCGATTCCACTTCTGGGTATCTAACCAAAGGAGAGGAAAACACTCCGTTGGAAAAAAGTTTGCACATCTATGTTTATTGTGACATTATTCACAATTGCCAAGACATGGAACCAACCCAAATGTACACAAACAGATGAATGGACTGAAAAAGTGTGGCATATATACACTATGGAATATTACTCAACCATAAAAAAAAAAAAACAAGTCTCTGGCACTTGATAGAAAGTGGACAAACATGCAAGATTTACTGCTGAGTGAAGCAAACACACTATGAAAGAGAGACATTGCATGTTTTCCACTGATTGTTAACACTCTATGGTGGAAATTGAAAGATTAGAGGATACAGAAGCTCAGAAAATGGTTACAGATTCTGGGGACAATCTGGGAAAAGGGTGGGAGACGGGGGAGCACAAGAGGAAAGGAATCAAGGAGAGAAATAGAGAGGCGAGACGTTTGAAGGACACATAAATGGACAATTGTCTGTTGATGATAACATGTATGACATCTTCAATTGGACTGGTATGAAGTGTATTTATGTTGGGTAAATTCATTTTACAAGTCGTAGTGAGCTATAGTGATTGACTATATAAAATAAATTAAAATAATAAAAAAGACAGTGATTATATTGGGTCATCGTAAAAGTCTTGACATACTTTTCTATGCACAAATGTGCTGTCATGATTTTCTGACAACCAAATAATATAGTATTGGGTTTTGTTGCTGCTTTAATGGGCTAGCAGAAACTTAGTGTTTTAAAACTGTAATTATATCATCTTTTATTTCTGTATGTAGGAGTCAGACAAAGATCCTGCTAGGGTAAAATGAAGGTGCTATCAATACAGTGTTCCTTCCTGGAGGTTGTAAGGGAAGATATTTGCTTGCCCGTTTAGATTGTTAGCATAAAATTATAGTATTGAGATTGCTGGTTTTTTCCACCTACATAGCACTGCCCGTTGGCCCTGAGTAGTTTGGAGAAGTCAGATATGCATCGGTTACTGCATTAGGTTCTTTAGGGTAGATGAGGAATCGAACTCAGGCCTCCCATGTGGCTCAGCTTGCTGAGGAGTGGTCTAGTGCACATTACCATGGCTAGGTCATGGAGAGTCAGCCCATGGCATGGTGGCTAAGGTGTCTAGATCCCACATGGCTGACCAGATAAGTAAGAGTCCCAGATCCAGAGGCTAGAGAAACTTGCTGAGTGGATGTGCATGTGGTGCCCAAAATCCCCAAAGGAAGGAGTGATGGAGGAGAGGGATTGCAGTGTGACCATTCCTCATGAAGGCGGCGGGTGGTGCTTTCTCACTTTCCCTGTCATTCTCTTACTTTCTGCTCTCTCTACTTCTCTCTGGCAAGTGCACATGACTTCCAGAAAACAAAACAAAATGTGATTAGATTGGGCCCACCAAGGATTCCAGGATAATCTGCCTATCGCAAGGTTTGTAACTTTAATCATGCCAAAAAGCCCCTTTTGCAAGCAAGGTAACGTATTCCGAGGTTTCCGGGATCAGGAAATAGACATCTTTGGGGTACCGTTATTCTGCTTACCATAGGAATGACGATAGTAAACTCTAACAGTACATGTACCATATACCAACTACTTGTTAGGTTAGGTGTTCTAAATACGTGAGCCAACTTAAACTTTCCATCAATTCTATAAGGAAGGTACTCCTCATTCATTGTATAGATGAGGAAATGGACCAGAGAAATAATGCAGCTTACTGAAAGTAACTCAGCTGCAAAGTTAAATAACCTTCCTTTAATCATACAGAGTAAGCTGGGTATCCAACTCTAGCCGTCAGAGTCCACAGATCGTCAGACACTTCCATTTATCCCTGCCTGGCCTTACAGGATTTCAAGACAGGGGGTTAGGTAGAAACAGTCAAGAAACAAAGGGTCAAACTGTTTCTGTAATAATTCATTCCAGAATCCTACCTGAAATCAACATGACACTCACTCAGAATTTGTTAGTACGTTGTGTCTACAGGGGAAAAAAAAATGCATGGCTTGTCATTTCCAAAATGATATTTTTAAGCAGATTCACTGTCTCCATTATTCTTTTCAAACCGCCATGCTGTCTCATTCAAACTTCTTTCGAAATTGAGATATTGAAACATGTAAGAGCCTGAGTGAGGAAACTCAAATATAAACAACTGGATGTTCCTTTGACATTACAGAAGCTTTCTACTAAACTTATCATTCCTTTCCAAGGGGGCTGTGACGAAAAATGCAACAATAAAGAGCAATTCAACCTTTACTGGGGCTTGTGCAGTAAGAAAGCATGTTTGTATGTTTGTGGATGTGTGTGCATGTATGTTAAACCAATAACAGAATTACAAAATTGGCTCTATTTTAAGAAAAGAATGAAATGACATACTTATTGTTGAACACCTAAGAAGTATTTCTTTTATTACAAAAGTCCCTTTAGGGTCAGATGGTGGCATGCTGGTTAAGGCCGGTAGATTCCATATGGCCAAATGGATGGTTCGAGTCTCAGACCCAGCGGCTTGAGGAACTTTCCAGGTGCACATGCATTTCTGCCCAAAAATCCTGAGAGGAGAATGGAGAAGAAGGGATTGTGGTGTGGTCATCCCCCGGGAGGTGATTTCTCACTCCTCCGCCAAACCCCCTCCATCTCTCTCTAGTGAGCAACCTATGGCAAAAAATTAAATTAAATTAAAATTAAAGAGTCTTAACTTTAAAGAAATACTAAAATATATGATTCCTAACACTCTCTTAGATGTGTTATTAAATAAGTATTAGGGACATATTTAAATAATGATGGTTGAAGCACAAGCCAATAAAATCCAATAGTCTCAAGGTTAATAGTAACACATTCAACCTTTAGCTTCTGTCACTATCGTAAGAAAAACATGTCTTAAGGTATTTCAACTGTTTACCTGTAAATTCCAATAAAAACTTCATTACACAGAACAGAGTATGCCCTTATGAAAATCAATGAAGTCAATAGGACTTTAAAAATAATCTTGCTTACAAATCCACTTACATTGCCCAATATGAATTCTGTATTCTCAGAGGTATATAACTAGATTTTAGTTATTATGTTACCAACAAAATAAAATAAATGGTTTACAGATGAATATATTCGTGACCATGAAATCTTTAATTATTTGTTTAACTGAAATAATGACTGTTTTTTGATCCCCTTCTTCTTTGATTTATTCTGGGAATGTACTGTCAGCAACAAAAAAGCATTCTTGGGCAATTAAAGAGTAAACTGTGTAAAAAAGTTGATTTAAAGGAAGAAGAAAGGAAAAAGAAAAATTATATTAGAAATATTTTGTGCTTTGTTTGAAGAATGGCGGATTATTCAGCCTCCTGATGTGCATGCATTCTTGATAAAATAAGTCTTTATTACTTTTAAATGTATTATTTATATTTCTGTTTTGCCGAAGTGGACAAGTCCATGTATTATCAGTTAATGTTTGCTTCTCAAGGAACTCTCTTTCCAAGGTATAAACAAATGCTTTATATAGTAGGATGATATAGTTCTAAGGAAATCTTTATTACTTTTAACAATTGCTTCATCATTAATCATTTAAGGTCTCTAAACAGAATTATTTTTATGTAAACAATAATGACTTTTTCTCCTCCCTCATTTCTACTTATCAAGACTATTCTATTTTTCTCTTACTCCATTAAAAAGTCCTTCCACTTCTCACAGTATTTTAACTTTTTAAAAATATGGTTATTGGGATCACCAGATGGCATAATCATTATATCGCTGGACTCCCACATAGTCGACTATGGTTCAAGTCCCAGACCTGGCAGATTAAAACTCATGCCAGGTGCATGTGCATGCATTCCCAAAATCTCAAGAAGAGAATGGAGAAGGGATGTGGCACGGCCATCCCCCCTGGGGGGGGGGGGGGGTGATTTCTCACTTTCTGTCTCTCTGTCTCTCTCAGTCTCTCCAGCGACTGCATACATCCTATAGCAAACATCTCTCTCTACAAAAAAAAAAGTTATCATTTACCTAAAATAAACAGAAAATGCTTTGTAGTTTTACATTAAAAAAGGAAAAGAAAATACGTTACCATCTCTGACTGATGCCATGTAAATGAATTCACCAGAATTCTAACTAGCAGGAGAACATGAACCTCTTGGTATTTTCTTTTTCTTTCCTTTCTTTTTTTTTTCTTTTCTCTTTCTTACAGAAATTTCACATGCTACCAGTATGAGCATAACTGAATTGAAAGGTCAAGTTATTAGCAAAAGCTGAGCACTGTAATGTTACTTTGTCTCAGAAGAAAACTGAAATGATGCATGATGTTACTCTGAGGAGGATGTGGTACATCAGAGAGAGTGAAGGAGCTGGAATTAAAAGGTCAGAATGTCTTTGGGGATGATAAAAAAGCAATGTGGTTTGAGGGGGTCAATTCCTCTACTCAGGCTCAGTCTGTCTATAAAGGCAGTTCCCTAAAGGTAAGGCTAATTCATCATCAGAATTAAAAAGTACCTTTTAAGAAACACTTCAGGTCCTGGATACTAATGATAAAAATGCTTGTTTGGGATTCAAGACAGAACTAATCTCCAGACTGTCACAAAATTACATGTGGACAGTTTGCTTCATTTCTAGGCCTCAACTTCTTACAGAATGAGTTTAGGTCATTCAGTGTTTTTCAACCAGTAAACAGAGACATTTCTATCTACACCTCTTGGTTTTGTTTTGTTCTGTTCTATGCCACATATGTTTCTTACTGGAGTGTCTCAGGGAAAGAGGGAAAGGGAGAAATCACTGTCCAAAGGCATGGCCACATCACAATCCCCTCTCTTCCATTCTCTTGTCAGGATTTTGGGCATGCATGAAAGTGTGCCCAGCATGTTTTGCAAGTCACTAAGTCTGGACTCCAACACAGTTTGCCATGTGGGATCCAGTGCCCTAACTACTATGCCACCTGCTGGTCCTATCTTTAATTCAGAGACAAGAAGAAGGAAAGTGAGAAATTATCCCCAAGGGAGGATGGCCACACTACAATCCCTTCTCCATTCTCCTCTTGGGATCTTGGGCATGCACACACATGTACCCAGTGTAAGTTTCAAGACATTGGGTCCAGCCCTAGAACCATGGTCAGCCATGTTTTAAGTCCAGTGACATAAACATTACACCATCTGCTGGCCCCCTTATCTTCAATTCTTGATGACTAAAATATAAAATTTAGATGGGCTAACTCATCTTTTTTTGAGAGAGATATTTTTTCTATAGGGTGCGTGTCCTTGTTAGAAAGGCAGAGACAGAGAGAAAGTGAGAAATTACCCCCCTCTGAGAAATCATGCTATAATCCCTTCTTCTCTGTTCTCCTCTCAGCATGAGTTTTAAGCTACTGGGTCTGGGACTTGAACTGCAGTTAACAATGTGAAAGTCCAATGACATAACCGTTATGCCATCTGTTGGTCCCTACATGGGTTACTCATTTGACCATAATTTGTTTAGAAACCCTGAACTAGCTGATCTCCAAAACCATGTCATTTTGACTCTATGGTAGATCAGATGAGTGTCTCCCTAATCTATGTTGTCTATTGTTTTAGTCTTCAGTAATTATGGATCTGGTATGTTCTATGTATAAGAGAACTAATCAGCAGGTTTGCTATATATAAAAAGAAATAGACCCTTATATAAAAGACACATAAGACATATAAGATACAGACTTTTTATCCAATGTAATACAAACAAGATTCTGATGATAATAAAAAAATAAATAATTTTATAAAAAGAAAGCCACCATGGTATAATAAAAATATTGCAATTTAAAAAACAAACAAACAAGCCAAAAAAAATTAATGTCTTCTGGAAATACCTCCACAGACACGTCCAGAAATACTCAACCAGCTTTCTAGGCATCCGTTTGCCCAGTAAGTTGAGACATAAAATGAACCATTACAATGCACGTAGTTATTCATTGCAACATGAAGACAAAAGACTGGAAAGAACTTAAATTTACATCAAGGGCGTCTACTTCAATAATACACAGTGTATTTATACAGTGGACTGTTAGGAAGCAATGGAAAAGAATTAAGCTTAATTTTATGAACTGATATGGAAGTTTTTCAGTATGTACTATATTGGTGAGGAATAGAGAAAATTGCAGAAGAAAATGTACAGTATAATACCACCTCTGTGAAAATGTGTGTATTCTTTATGTAAATGCAGAATAAAAGGTATGGTTACCAGAAAATAAAAGATACAGACTTTTTCTTAAGAATCTAGAGTCTGTGGAACAGCTTCATGGTGCATCAGTAATGCACTGCTCAAGAGAAGCTTGATCCCACATGGTGGCTGCAGTTTAAGACCCACTCAGTGGGCCTGAAATATACTGGGCACATGCATTAGTGCCAAGATCCAGGAGGAAAGGGCTCACAGCATGACAAGACACCATAGAGGGTGCTCAACTCTCACCTTCTCTTTCTCTCTCTCACACACACAAACACACACATCCCTGTGCATGCTATATCATGGGGGGGAAAAAAAAAGGAAAACAGCATAGGGTCTGATAAATGGGAAAGACACATGAACACATAAGTGTAACAAAGAATTGCAGGTGCACCAAGAGAGCAATATATTAGAATTAGAGAGATGTAGTTACACTGGCAATCTGAAAGGGCAGGCCAGAAGAACCCTGAGCCTGCCATGAGAGCTGAGATCTAGTGATTTCAGGGATAAGAGCAATGAAGATGTTCTGCTGAGAGGTCATGTTGGTAGAGCCCCTTCTGTCTTTTTCTCTCTGTCTCTCTCTGTCTCTTTCTGTCTGTCTTTTCATTTTTTTAACTTTTCTTTAAAAATTCCTTATAAGTAATGGTTTTTCTTGGCTCTGAAATCCTCCTTTATCTTGGTAATAATCCCCTCCCCTTCCCCCCTCCCATGTAGGCAAATAGAAAGGGCAGGCCAGAAGAATATTGAGTCTTCCATGAGAGCTAAGATCTAGTGATTTTGTGTGGTGTGCTTTCACACCATGCTGTTTTCATTTTTTATTTTTTAAAATTAACAAATAAATTGTTTATTTGTTTGCTTTTTCTGTTTTTCATTTTTCTTTCTCTCTTTCTCAGTTTTCTTATCCTTTTTCTTTTACCTCATCACTTTGCTGTTCAGCCTCAATGCACTGAGTATCTAGACAGGTCTAAGAGAAAAGTTGCCAAAATCTGAATATTATTTGGGTCCTCATATTCCACAACTCCCACTGAATTTGCAACACAAAGGGAGAAAACACAACACCAAAGAGTTTGCAGACCACATCCTCCTGTGTGCCTCTGATCACTCAGATTAATCTAGAAATTAGGAAGAACTGAATATCCCACGAGATGACTAGAAATCACTGCAGGGGAACAAGAAATATGTGAAACCAAGAAAATACCTCTCCCCCAAGGGAAAAGAATAACTCCTCTCCATCCATCCAGTAAAATGGAACTCATGGGAAAGTCTGATAAAGAATTTAGAGTGACAAAACTAACAGAGATGAAAAAGAAGAGAGAGGCAATGAACACCAGAAGAAAAAAGCTGATGAGTTCCAGGAGGTGAGGAAGTTCTTGTGAGAGCTGAAAGAGGAAATACACACCATAAAAAAGAATCAAATGGAACTGTTGGAGATGAAGGCTATAATACAGGAAGTCAAAACCTCCTTTGAAAGTATTAAAAGCAGACTAGATCATACAGAAAATTGAATCTCATATGTAGAAGACAGAATTGCTGCACTAGTAAAATCCACCACAAAGACTGAGAAACTAGCCCCCCAAATGAGAATAATATACAAGAAATACTACATACTTTTAAATGTCCAAACATCTGGATAATTGGTATCCCAGAAGGTGAAGAGACTAATAAGAGAATTGACAATCTATTCCATGAAATCCTAGAAGAAAACATCCCAAACCTAGAGAGGAATTCAAAGATCCAGACCCAAGAAATACAAAGGACCCCAAATAGGATCAACTCAAGAAGTTCTTCTCCAATACCCATTATATCCAGAATGACCAAAACCACAGACAAAGACTAGATACTCAGACTGGAAAGAGAAGTGTCAAGTTACCTACAAAGGATATTCCATTAGGCTAACAGCAGACCTCTCATCAGAAACAGCAGACCTCTCATTGGAAACAATGTGAGCAAGGAAAGAATGGGAAAATATATTCAAAGTGTTGAGTGAAAAACAATTTCAACCAAGAATACTATGTCTGGCAGGATTATCCTTCATATGGGAAGAGAAGACAAGAACATTCTCAGATAAACAAAACCTGAAAGAATTTGCCAACACCAGACCAGCCCTCCAAGAAGTTCTGAAGGGAGTGCTATCCCAGGAAAACTAAAGTCAGACACACAGAAATAAGAGTTCTAAAACAACTAAAAAAAGAAATGGCCAGCTTAATGGTAGGGACAAGTCCCGAGTTGAACGCTATCCTCCAGAATTTAAACGGAAAGATCAGACCACAGCAGAAGATAAAGTACATGAGTTTGAACTGGTGAAATAGAATTTTATGGCTTTTGAATAAAACATTACTGATCTATGCTTTGTTTTCGAGTTAAGGAGTTTTATCTCCTCTTGAGTTGTGGACAGGTCCATGTACCTACTATTTGAACAGAATCCTAACCTGTTTCCTGGTTTTAAGTATTAAGCAAAGTTCTCCTAACATTTTTAAATTTTGATTTATTAAAACTACCTTTCTTGATATTAAAAAATATATTTTAAAAAT
Source organism: Tupaia tana (assembly GCA_026018925.1). Classification (NCBI taxonomy): domain Eukaryota; kingdom Metazoa; phylum Chordata; class Mammalia; order Scandentia; family Tupaiidae; genus Tupaia; species Tupaia tana. The sequence goes on along the minus strand of JAKSZU010000019.1, from coordinate 15,205,592 downwards.
ACCTACTTAGTGACCACAGTAAGCTATATAGCCTCAGCTATATTCTATTTTATAGTATATTCATTCTACCCCCAGTGTCATGCCTAAAGTCAACTTTTGTTCACAGGTATGTATATATCAGCTGAACTTACTATTGAAATTTATTTAGATTAATTAAGCTATTTTGTGAATCAATACAATGTAGGAAAGAATAAAGGAATGTAAAGCAACTGCAGATACCAGAGACAGGGTGGGAGGAGGGTGGGAAATGGCAGAGGGTGGGGGCGTGGTGGCACTCACCCTATGGAAATGGGAGAGGGTGAGAATTGGGGGGGGGGGGGAAATATATACATACATGCAAGAAATGGAAAATTATTTGTTGACAATAAGATGAATGATTAAGCCATTTTACAGTGTATTCTGGCTGGAAAATTGCATTTTGTATGCTGTGGTGATGTTCAGTGAAAGTATGTAAAATAAATAAATTAATTTAAAAAAATTAAAAAAAAGGAAGAGTCTTGTTATCAAATGGAAAAAAAAATAAAAAAAGAATTAGAGACCTGTGCAAGAAAGTCAGTATTACTTGTGGCATGGAGAGTAGTGAAGAAATACTTTATTTTTAAAATTTATATGAGATTTTTGTAAAAATGAGAAGAAATGGATTGGGCATTTTCATGAAAGGCATTCCAGACTGAAAGGATACAAGAACAAATGCAGAGTCTTCAGGAAACAGCTGGGTGTATTCAGAATAGTAGCAATGTGGCATAGAATATGAGTTAAGATGCAGCAAGACAAACACTCACGAGTAGCCAGAGGTTAAATTTTTTACAATAGACTTCTTTCATAAAAGGTTTAGCTTTTATGCTGTAGGCAAAGGGGTCTTAAAAGAGTAGCATAATGAATAAAGCAGTAGATCTGGTTATAGAGAGAAACCCTTTTAAGGAAGTAGAATGCTAAGGAGGTATTACTACTTTGATACATGGATTTAGGGCTGTTAAAGTATAACTTTCCAAATATGAGAATTATAAAATTTGGGAGCCAGCAGGTGGCATAGTAGTTAAGGTGCTGGACTCCCACATGGTCAATCACAGTTTGAATTGGGGATGTGGTAGCTTGCTTTCTCACTTTCTCCCTCTCTCTTGCTCTCTCTGTCTCTCTGTGGTGAGAGCACATGCCCTATAGCAAATTTAAAACATGGACACTGGTGGCTCATTATCTAAAGCAGTCTATTTATATTTTCTATATCTAATTTTAGAGCCTGGCTACAATACTGCATAAACTTGGTTAGTTCAATTGTGATCCCCTTTTTTACTAAATTTACATTAATGCTCTTTTTTAGTATTCTTTAATGTCAGATCACAGCTCATTTCCACTGTTCTTCAATATTTAAACCATTACATTGCAGTAGCATAACTTAAAAATGCACCTTTTTATTTATTTATTTTGGCTCGAGAGTTTGTCCCTTATCAAATTATTTTTAATAAGATGCCTATATATATATTTTAAGAAGGCAGTAACCTTTCATCATGATCATAGGCAGCTGAAAATTTTTTATTGTTTATGTAAAACATGAAAAAAACTGAGTAATGCTTTGCCAACAATACACAGTAGCCACAATTGCACAATATATTTTCTTAAAAGATACCAGCAGTTGGGACCAGCAGTTGGCGTAATGGCTATGTCACTGGACTCCCATGTAGTCAACCGTGGTTCAAGTCCTGGACCTGGTGGCTTAAACTGACACCAGGTGCATGTGCGTGCATGCCCAAGACCCCGAGGAGAATGGAGGAGAAGGGATTGTGGCGTGGCCATCCCCCCGGGGGTGATTTCTTGCTTTCTGTCTTTCTGTCTCTGTCTTTCTGGTGAGCGTATGCGCCCTATAGCAAAAACCTCTAAAAAAAAAAAAAAAAGATACCATCAGTTACTCATGCAATATATTCTTCATTTGTAAAACTAGTTTTTAAGAAGGAATTTTTTTGGCTTATGAAATTGTTAAACCTGAACGTGACATTGTTAATCATATAATAATGATTCTTTAATGCCATTTGGTTTATTATTTTAAATGGATAAAGCCATATCTAGAAGGTATGTGGCTTTTATTTGGATAAAATTCTCAATTCAGAGAAATCATGTGATGTTTCTGTAGTCACTTTGCCAGCTCAAAAAAAACCAATACCCTATGTAGTTGTGGAAGTTTATGCTAATATTGTGTAGTTGATATTAAACCTAAATGTTCTGCCTACCCTGTTGGTATAAAGATATTTTGAGCAGACTGTAAACAAGAAAAAGAAATCATGCATTCATAGCAGAATTGCCTACTATGTTAATTTGCTCAAAATATGTTTGGTTTTATGCACTTCGTCGCTATTAATATCGCTTTTTTGCATATAGATTTCAGTAATTGAGTAATCTTAGAAGCATTATTTTAGGAATATATAGTTGTCACAGTAAACATTTTGTTTTTCTATGTACATTATACAAATTTTCATTCCTTTTGCTCTTTGTGGTTGGATCTAACACTAACTGTATTGTTTTGTTACATCAACTAAACAACTTCTGTGGACCAGGAAAAAAAATATAAAACAATACTAATAATAATAAATAAAATTAAGTCTTTTTTTGAGAGAGAGAGAGACTTTTGATACAGGGCGCATGCACTCACTGGAGAGACAGAGAGAGACAGAGATAAAGAAAGTGAGAAATCATCTCCTCAGGAAGGATGAGCATGCCACAATCCCTTCTCCTCCATTCTCCTCTCGGGATTTTGGGCAGGCACATACACATGGCACATACACACACACACACACACACACACACACACGCTCAGCATGAGCTGTAAGCCTCCGGGTCTGGGACTCCAACCACTGTCGACTATGTAAGATTCCAGGGACATAACCATTATTCCTTCTGCTGGTTTCAAAATTAAATAAATAACTTTTGTTTTTGTTTTTGTTTTTGCTATAGGGTGTGTGTGCTTGCCATAAAGACAGAGTGAGACAGAGAGACAGAAAAAAGAGAAATCACCCCCCAGGGGGATGGCCACACAGCAATCCCTTCTCCTCCATTCTCCTCTTGGGATCTTGGGCACACATGCACACGCTTCTGTTGTGATTTTAAGCCACTGGGTCCTGGACTCGAACTGCAGTCGACTACACGGGAGTCCAGCAACATAGCCATTACGCTAACTGCTGGTCCTAAAAATTAAATAAATAATTCTTATAAAGAAGAGAAAAGTTGTAACATTCATGCAAAACCTAAAGTGAATAGGAGGAAATATTTTATTCAATTAAGTAATAATATGGAAAACATCAACCTGTGAGAAATTGGTTATTTACAAGCACTAGCATATGGCTATGAGGTGAAGGATATGAGGTGAAGCTCTCTGGATGGGGGTGACCATTGGTACACAGGCAAAGGCAACATTTTCCAAGGCTGACCCACATGGGAAGGTTCCCAATGTGCATCCAGAGACCACTGTGAGTACCAAGACCTGTGTATACTCACGATCCAGGGCTGACTGAGAGTGGGGAGCCTCAACATCCTGTTGGGGGCGCTCTCCTTCTTCTCTATTTCTGTTGCTCATGGAAGACATAAATAAACTTTCAAAAAATTGTAAAAGACTATTGGATTCATTTTTTAAAAAGTTTATTTTGAGAAGGGTAATACACGGTCATCTCTGAATTATATGCACCTTCTGTATCCTCCAACATTGTCTTGACACTACAATCCACCCCCACCTTCAGCTATCATGGATTATGGACAAGTGTGTGCCCAGATACACACCTGATAGAGCAGGTGCACATAATTGCTTGCATTTTTACTGGACATGAAGGAACAAACTAACATTTAACTTTACTAAATCCGAGGCCTTTCTTCAGTAGTACACAGTGAATTGAAAACTATATTTTTCTAAACGGGATGGGCCTGTATTCTAGGAAAGCTAGAAAGTACATGCCATCCATCTTTTTGCCCTACTTCCAACTTTTGGATAATTTCTTTTTCTCCTGGGAAAACGACATCATCAGTATTTTATTATGCACTGTCCCCTCTGCTAAGTTTATGTGCCATGTAATTGAGCAGTTTAAAATGTGCATATATAGATGCAATCACAACCTATCATATTGTATAAATCATTAAAACTTTTCATATTAAATGTACTACTTAAGAAAGATGTCTTGGGGACCAGCAGTTTGCGTAATGGCTATGTCGCTGAACTCCCATGTAGTCGACCACAGTTCAAATCCCGGACCTGGTGGCTTAAACTCACACCAGGTGCATGTGCGTGTGTGCCCAAGATCCTGAGGAAAGAATGGAGGAGAAGGGATTGTGGCGTGACCATCCCCCCTGGAGGGTGATTTCTCGTTTTCTGTTTCTCTGTCTCTCTCTGTCTTTCTGGCGAGCGCACGCGCCCTATAGCAAAAACCTCTCCAAAAAAAAAAAAAAAAAAAAAAAGCAACTATTTGTTTCTTCATTCTAACCAATTCATATGCAAGTTTTCCCCTAGACACATTGCAACATTGGGCTTCCAATATAATTCCCACCAGAGAAGCAGGTGGGTCTAAGTGTGGGCATTTCATCATTGACATTGTTCTGTCCCCAGGAGAGCTTAGACTATGCTCATAGGAACACAAAGGACTTGAGGCTTCTATTGGTTCTTCTTGAGAAGTGAACTCTGGCTAGGAATCCCCTATGCGCCACACGGAATGAATGTATTATGATCCCTGGCTGTGGACACTCATCCTGAACTGGTCCTGTAAAACCAGTTCTATGAAATCAAACATCTTAACAATGTCTGATAAGATACTGAGAAATATTTGATAGAAAAAACTGATAACTCGATACACTAGATTCACAACCAATTCCTTTTAATAGGAAGTAGGAAAATACTCGACCCCTTCATATGCTGATATGTTTTTATTTTCACAAACCAGAAGTAGGTGGCCTTATCCAAAATACGAATAGTTCATCATTGACATTGTTCATCATTCCATTATAACAGGAAGTCCAGTGATGAACTACTCTAAATCCCGTGTAATTAATTATATTTTGGGCAAATGTCTTTTGATATTTAATGGGTTTATCACTATCATATTTTAAGCTTATTGATTTTTTTCTTAATCAAGTGAGACAGAGAGATAAAGAGAGAGAGAAAAATAAATAAAAACACCTCCAACATTGTCTTGCCACTACAATCCACCCCAGCCTTCAGCTATCATGGATCATGGACAAGTGTGTGCCCAGCATAGTCAAGAAGGTCACCAGAATTGAACTAGGAACCTCTGCATGTAATATAAGCAATCCAGATTCCTGAGAACATAAGTAACACCATACCAACCACAGTTGTTCACAGGCCAATGGAGACAAGAAAAGATACATTTTTTTCTTCTTTTTTTACTATTTTAAATAAAAAGTATTGTTCTTGGTATGGATGAAGAGAAAGAATGTAAAGAACTTGCTGATAATTAAATCTAGGGTTGTTGTAAAAGTTATTGTGTGTTTTTTCTATGTTGTGCTATGCAAAAAAGTCATGACTTTTCTGACAACCCAATAAATGTTTCTTAACTGACAAACTATATTTCTTAAAAGATCTTTTTAAATGGAGAAAATTGATTATGTCTTAAGGGTTTGAGTTCATTCGTTTTTATTTATAAATTTCCCTTACAGACAGTAACAGTTGGCTTCCTCCGATGAAAGAATTAATACTAGCCTCTTACTTTTTGTCAGTTATACTACAGTTTTGAAGAATCTAAGTTTATATTATGCTGTACACTGAGATTCAAAGGATTAATTATAATGTTTTCTACATTCTAGAAGATTAAGTGGTTTACATAAATCTTTTAAATGCGGGATTTCTTTTGGTTCTTTGTTGTTTTCATTTTAAAATGCTTTTAGGTTTTTGAATTTTTTTTTTCAGAATCAAGTAATTTCTTGTTGCAAGAATGACACCAGAGTTATTTCACTTCTAAGAATGTTTCTTTGTAATTATACTGTAAGTTGCTGGTGATGATAATTGGATGGAGCACTCCACTCTCTCAGTTAGTAAACTTGCTCTAATACATTAGTCATTAAATGCCACAGGGAAGATGTCTTCAGGGCTGTCGCTTTTACTATCTTCTTTCTCTAGATAAGTGCCTAAAAATATTCTTTCTCCATGGATATATTTTAATTATGATTAATCTTCTGTCACATGTCCTACATGGGATTTTTCTAACACTAGATTTTTTTTTTTTGAACTGTGGTTAGTCTTAGATTTAAAATAATTTTGCTCATATTTCTAAAAATACTTTCATAAATTTGTTATGCTCTGTATTTGGGGGAAATTAGTAAGCTTCCATTAAATCAATTTTTGTTTCTTCCGTGTGATTTTTGCCTCTCACTGATAGCTTTAATCTCTGTCTTTTTTCATGTATAAGCACTAAAGTTATCCCAAGTTTTTACTCGATGTTAGCAATTTAATTTTCAGATGTCCATACATTTTTTGCCATTTAATTTTGTTCAGCATTTTCCCAATAATGTATGTTGACCGTAAATATATTTTCTTACATTTGTAATATGTCTTCTCTTTTTGTTTTATCAACACACTTTTGGATTCTATTTTATTCTATCGAATTCATTTTCCTGTTGCTGTTTCACAGACCAAAATATTTCTGAAAATTTACTTCTTTTTTCTGTGTTTCTATTTTTTTAAAGCTGGGGATTTTTATTCTTCAAAAATTCAGATTTTTATTTCATTATGTTTTAAAATCTTGACATTTTAGTCCATCTTACTGATGTTTCTTTTTGCTTTGATATAATGAGGATGTTGTTCTTTTTCTTTATCACAGAATTATATTCTAAATCCCCCTCACCCAGGGTACAGTTTAAGAATCCCTGTCATTTCCTCTCTTCTCTGTTTTCTTTTTTTTTTAGATTAATTTTTCTTATTATCCTTATTTACTTTTTTAAACATTTGATTGCTATACATCATTTGGCTTGTAAAGAGAATTTACACAACACGAAATACTTCTCAGACCAGTCTGGTTGACAATACTATACATGTTATCATCAATAGGTAATAAATCATTTCTGTTTCCACAAATGTCATGCCTCTCTATTTTTTCTCCTGGTTTCCTTCCCTGTACTCACCTCACCCCTGTTGTTCCACACTGTCTTCAGCATCCATAACTATTTTCACTGCTTTTATGCCCTCCGATATTTCAATCTCTACGATAGAGTGCAGATAGTTGGTATATATTAAGTGAAGTGGGGTGGGAGCCCAGTTAAAGCAGGGTCTGTCATGAACTGCACTCTGCCTCATCTTTCAAGTCACAGCTTTTGTTAAATATTTTCCGTTGTGGCCCTACCATATACTTGGGGAAGCACCATCCTTGCAGAAAGATATTTTTATACTTCTGATTGTACAACTGGAAAATATTTCCTTTTATAAGATAACAAAATATTATCCTTTTATTTCACCTGTGTCTTTCCCATAACTCTTTTTACTATCTTTTCATCAAAAGAGGCAAAAGATGGGGCTAGCTACTCAGTTTAATTCAGATATTTGTAAGATCAATAAAAATGATCAAAAATGGTTCTTTTTTCAAAATCCATGGAATGGTTCTTGGAATTCCTTGCCAAATGAATCTACTATAAACATCTTGTTAGAAAGTAGATGGAAGTCTCCCTAGGGAAAATAATCATTAATGAAAAGAAATCAGAAATTCAGGTGACAACAAAACAGGAGAATCACCATGTAGCTAAGACTGAACAGTCAGTAACCTTGTTTAATCAAGGGAATACTTCTCTTAAAAATCACAGTCCATTGTCCACCAGAATTCAGGAGCTGTTTTTAATTCATCTCTTTGATTGAATTAAATGCAACCCTGGCCACATGCACATTAAAAATACTTGGAGCACTTCCAAAAAGTATCTCTGCTCAGGTACAAGAATAGATCAAATTTTTTAAATTTCCAAAGTGCGTCCAGGTACCCACAGGAGTTTCTGCACGCACAGTGAATGTTGGGAACCAGTTAGTGCACATTGCCATTAAAGCTGCAGGTTGAATTTTTTAAGAGGTTTTGCCTTAAGATGTGTGCACTCACCAGGGAGAGAGAGAGAGAGACAGAGACAGAGACAGAGACAGTTAGAGGGAAAGTGAGAAATCACCCCCAAGTGATTTGGAGCCACACCCCCAATCCCTTATCCATTCTCCTAGGATCTTGGGCATGCATGCACTCGCACCTGGTGTGATCTTCAAGCCACCGGTCTGGGACTCTGACCATGGTCGGCCATGTAGAAGTCCAGGGACATAACTGCTATGCCATCTGCTGGTCCCTGATTTTAATTTTTTAAGTAACTATTTATACTGCTTTTTAAAACTAATGTCCTATCAAACATTAATAACTATCCTTATTGCACATACACCTTACAAACAAAATGTAAACTTTTCTTCTAAGAGATGAAACATACATATTAGTTAAGGTTAGCAGAGTATCTAAGTAAAGCTAAGCTTATGGGACACACACACAAGCTAAACGTGTTCTGTTGGATTTTTTCTTTGAACTAATGCAGTTATCTGATGTCATATAATATCTCGAAAGTGAAAATGAGAATCTATTGGTATTTATTTCCCATCTTTCCAAAATCAAATCAATGTCATGTAAAAATATTAAAGGACCTTTCCATGAAGGAAGTAATGAACCACGGTATTAAGTTCCTGCTCACCAATGCTTTTTGTAAAAGTTCATTCATTTATATCTTCCAGGACAGAGAGACAGAGACAGGTACCCCCAGAAAGGTTTTCGTGCCATGATCTTACCCAGTATCAGCCAGGTAGGATGATAGGAATGCACACCTGTGCCCAGAATACACTGTGAGTCCCTGTGACTCAAACTAAAGAACTTTTTTAAAAATGATTTCTTTTTATTTATTATCATAATTTTATATTACATTTAATCGCATGTTTCTTTACAGTGTATTACATTTCTTCTTCCAGCATGATTACCATGAATATAGGTAAAGACAAAGACATTACTATCCACATCAATTATTATTAGTTCTTTTTTTTTTTTTTTTTTTTGCTAAAGGGCGTGTGTGCTCACCAGAAAGAAAGAGAGAGACAGAGAGACAGAAAGTGAGAAATCACCCCCAGGGGAGATGGCCATGTTGCAATCCCTTCTCCATTCTCCTCTTGGGATCTTGAGCATGCATGCACACACGCCCAGTGTGAGTTTAAGCCACCTGGTCCAAGACTCGAACTGCGGTCGACTACATGGGAGTCCAGTGACATAGTCCTTACGCTAACTGCTGCTCCTTCTCATTATTTCTTAAAAGTTCAATCATTATATATATTTGGTTTGTAAAGAGAATTCATCCAACATAAAATACTTCTCAGACCAGTCCAGTTGAGAATACTAAACATGTTATCATCAACAATCAATAAAACATTTCTGTGTCCCATTAATGTCATGCCTATTTGTTCTCTTGCTATCCTTTTCTACACTGTTTCTCTCCCCTCCCCATTTCACAGTGTCTTCATCATTCATAACTGTTTTCACTGCTTTTATACCCTCCAATATTTCAATCTTTACCATAAAGTGCAGTCAGTATATATTAAGTGGATACATACAATATCTTTCTTTCATATCCTGGCTCGGTTCACTCAGCAATAGATCTTTCATATTCTACCACTTTCTATCAAATTCTAGGGTCTCGTTTTTTTATGGCTGAATAGTATTCCATAGAGTATATGTGCCACACTTTTTCCATCCACTCATTTGTTTGTGGACATTTGGGTTGGTTCCATGTCTTAGCAATCATGAATAATGGTGCAATAAACATTGATGTGCAAGTGCTTTTCTCACAGAGCATTCTCCTCTCCTTTGGATAAATACTCAGAAGTGGAATTGCTGGGACAAACTTCAGTATTATTTGTAGATCTTTGAGGAAACTTCATATTGTTTTCACAGCGACTGAACCAGTTAACTTTCCCACCAACAGTGTAGGAGAATTCCCCTTTCACCACAACCCTGCCAATACTTACCACTTTCTGTATTTTTAATCTTCACCATTCTGACAGGGGTTTGGTGGTATCTCATTGTAGTTTTAATCTACATCTCCCTTATTATGAGCGATGTTAAGCATTTTGTCATATGATTTTTAACTGCTCATATGTCTTCCCTAAAGAGATTTTTGTTCAGCTCATTTCCCCATCTTTTACTTGGGTTAGATATATATTTTTTTTGAATAAGCCATTTCAGTTCCCTATGTATTCTGGTTATCAATCCCTTGTCAGAGGTATATTTTACAAAAATATTCTCCAATTCTGAGCATTGTCTACTCACACTAATTACTCTGTCCTTTGCTGTGCAGAAACTTCTTGATCTGATAAAGTCCCACTTGTCTATTTTAGGGATTATTGCCTGTACTTTGGGAATCTTATTTAAGAAGTCTTTGCCTACCCCAATGTCTCCCAGAGTTTCCCCAGTGTTTTCCACCAGTAGTTTTATAGTTTGAGGTCTTAGATTCAGATCTTTGATCCATTTTGAGTTGATTTTTGTTAGTGGTAAAAAATGGGGATTCAATTTCATCTTTCTGCAGGTGGATAGCCAGTTTTTTCAGCACCATTTGCTAAAAAAGATTTTCCTTTTCCCAATGGATTGACTGGTATCCTTTGTCTAAAATAAATTGGCTGAAAGCTTTCGGGTTTATTTCTGGAATCTCTATTCTATTCCATTGGTCCACCTGCCTGTTTTGTGGCAATACCATGCTGTTTTGATTATCACAATGAGTTGCTGCCCGTTCTACTCTTCTTGCACTGGATTGCTTTGGCAATACAAGGTCTTTTATGATTCCAGACAAATTCTATGATTGTCTTTCCTGAATCTGTGAAGCATGTCTCTGGTACTTTGATTGGGATTGCATTAAATATGTAAATTAATTTGGGTAGAATTGTCATTTTGATTATATTAATCTTTCCAATCTAGGAACATAGGATGTCCTTCCACTTTTTTTGTATCACTTTCAATTTCTTTTTTTAGCTTCTCAGTTTTCTTTGTGGAAGTCTTAAACTTCTTTGGTTAGATTTATTCCTAGGTATCTTATACATTTTGTGGCTATGATAAATGGAATAACTTTCTCCAGTTCTATCTCAGTCTGCCTGCTGTTTGTGTATAAAAATGCTATAGATTTTTGGATGTTGATTTTGTATCTTGCCACTTTACTGTATTCATTTATTATATGAGAAGTTTTTCATGGAAACCTTTGGATCTTCTAAGTATACTCTGATGTCACCTGAAAATAAAGATTTTCAACTTTCTTTGCCTATTTGAATACATTTTATGTTATTCTATTTTCTGATTGCATTAGCCAAAATTCCAGCACTATATTTAAATGCAGTGGAGAATGCCTTGTCTAGTACTGGTTTTTATTGGAAAAGCTTTGAGCTTTTCCCAATTCAGTATGTTAGCTATAGGCTTTTCATATGTGGCTTTTATTGTGTTGAGAAATGACCCTTCTATACCAATCTTACTGAGAGTCTAAATCGTGAAAGGATGTAGTATTTTATCAAATGCTTTCTCTGCATCAATTGATATTGTCAGATGGTTTTTATCTTTCTTTCTGTTAATATGGTATATTATATTTATGGTCTTATGTATGTTGCATCCCTGGAATAAAGCCTACCTGATCACGATGAATAATCTTTGTTATATGTTGCTGGATACGATTTACAAGTATCTTGTTGAGAATTTTTGCATCTATATTCATCAGAGACATTGGTCTGTAGTTTTCCTTTTTTTTTTTTTTTTGTCATGTCTTTATCTGTTTGGGGAATGAGGATGATGGAGGCTTCATAAAATGAATTTGGAAGGTTTTCTTCCTTTTGGATCTTTAGGAATAATTTTAGTAAGATAGAGGTTAACTCTTACTCAAAAGTTTTGTTGAAGTCAGATTTTAAGCCATCCAGATCTGTGCATTTCTTTGTCAGGAGGTTATTTATTACTGATTCAATCTCCTGGCTTGTTAATGGTCTATTCAGGCTTTCTATGTCTTCCTGATTCAATCTTGGTAGATTATATGCATCCAAGAATTTGTTTATCTCCTCCATGTTCTCTTGTTTGTTGGCATATAGTTGCTCATAGTATCCTCTAATGATTACCTGTATTTCTATTGTGTCTGTTGTAATGTTGCCTATTTCATTACATACTTATCTAGTCTTTCTTTCTTTCTTTCTTTCTTTCTTTCTTTCTTTCTTTCTTTCTTTCTTTTTCTTTCTTTCTTTCTCTCTCTCTCTCTCTCTCTCTCTCTCTCTCTCTCACTCTCTCTTTCTTTCTTTCTTTCTCTTTCTTTCTTCTTCTTTACCAGTGTAGCTAATGGTATGTTGATCTTGTTAATCTTCTCAAAGAACCAGCTTTTGCTTTCATATATTTTCTGTATACTTTGTTTATTTTCTATTTCTTTTATTTCTGTTCGAATCTTTATTATTTCTTTTCTCCTGGTATGTTGTTGTTGTTGTTGTTATTGCTGTTTTTCTAATTCTCTGAGGCAGGATGTTAGGTTGTCTATTTGTCACCTTTCCATCTTTTTCTTATGTGCACTAGCTGCTACGAATTTCCCTCTTATGACTGCTTTTGCCATACTCCATAGATTATGGAAATTCATGTACTAATTGTAATTTGTTTCATAATTTTTTTTATTTCAGACTTAATTCCTTCAGTAGTTAAGTCATTCAGAAGTAGATTGTTTAGTTTCCATGTGTTTGTATATTTTCAAGGGTGTTTCTTGAAATTAATATCGAGTTTAATTCCATCATGGTCAGAGAAGATGCTGGGTATAGTTTTTACACCTTTGAATCTGTAAAGAATTGATTTGTGTTCTATCATATGGTCAATCTTTGAAAAGATTCCATGCCAGGGTGAGAAAAATGTATATTTTGTGGTCTTAGGGTGGAAATTTCTATAGATGCCTGTCAAGGCCACTCAATTTATTGTATCTGTTTAAAGAAGATAATGGGAGTGTTGAGATCCCCAACAATTATAGTTTTGCACCCTACCTCTCCTTTTAATTCCAGCAGTCTTTCCTTCACATATTTAGGTGCTCCTGAGTTGGATGCATAGATATTTATAACAGTTATGTTTTGATGAATTAGCCCATTTACTATTGCATAATGCCTTTCTTTGTTTCTTTTTATAGTCTTTGTCTTGAAGCCTATTTTGTCTGAAATCAGTATCACAACTCCAGCCCTTTTTTGATATCCACTTGTATGGAATATCTTTTTCTAGCCCTTCAATTTAGTCTATTTATATCTTTACCCATAAGGTGCATTTCTTGTAGGGAACAGATAGAGGGTTTCTGGTTTTTTTATCCATTCAGCCAGTCTGTGTCCATTAATTGGAGAATTTAATCCATTAACATTCAATGTTATTATCAATATTTCTGGACCTGTTCCTATCATTAAGCAAACCATTTTCTTGGTTGTTTTTCATTCTCTTATAACTGTCCCCCTGACTTATTTTCCTGGTATTTTACTCCCTTCAGAACCTCTTGAAGAGCTGGTCTGGGGTTGATAAATTCTTTCAGGTTTTGTTTATCTGAGAATGTTTTTATCTTCTCTTCCTATATGAAGGATAATCTTGCCAGGTATAGTATTCTTAGTTGAAATTTATTTCATTTAACACTTTAAATATATTTTCCCATTCTTTCCCAGTCTACATGGTTTCTGACAAGAGCTCTGATGTTAGCCTGATGGGATAACCTTATAAGTAACTTGACATTTCTCTCTTTCCAATTTTAGTATCTTGTATTTGTGGTTTTGGCCAATCCGGCTATAATATGCCTTGGAGGGGATCCTCTTAGGTTGATTCTATTTGGGGTCCTACGTATTTCTTGGGTCTGGATACTTGAATGCCTCTCTTGGTTTGGAAAGTTTTCTTCCAGGATTTCAGTAAATAAATTATCAATGCCCTTAATATGTTTCTTCCTGTTTTGGGATACCAATTATTCAGATGTTGGAGCATTTGATGCATCTAGTATTTCTCATATATTATCCTCGTTTTTCTTGGTTGTTCCCTCAGTCTTTTTGATACCTTTTTCTAGGTCAGACGTTTTGTATTCTGCATATGAGATTTGATCTTCTGTGTGATCTAATCTACTTTTTTTTTTTTTTTTTTGGATAGGTTTTTTCGCTATAGGGTGCGTGCGCTCGCCAGACAGACAGAGAGAGACATAGAGACAGAAAGCAAGAAATCACCCCCCAGGGGGGATGGTCACGCTGCAATCCCTTCTCCTCCATTCTCCTCTCGGGATCTTGGGCATGCACGCACACGTGCCCGGCATGAGTTTTAAGCCACCGGGTCCGGGACGTGAACCACGGTCGACTACGTGGGAGTCCAGCGACATAGCCATTACGCTAACTGCTGGTTCCCTACTTTTAATACTTTCCAGGGAGGTTTTAATTTTCTGTATCACATTCTTCATCCCTAACAATTTCATTTGATTCTTTTTTATGGTATCTATTTCTTCTTTCAAATCATGGAAGGACTTCTTCATCTCCTGGAACTCATTGTCTCTTTTCTCTTACATTTCAATTCACTACAAATATTCTAAATTGCTTATGCAGCATTTCCACAACTTCCATTGTGTTGTCTGTAGGTGATGTGGAACTGATGTTTTCCCTTAAGGGAGATGCATTTTGTTGGTTGCTCATATTTCTTGTGCCTCTGTGATTGTTTCTAGTCATCTGGTGATCTATACGTTCCTTCCTTATTTATTCAAGATATCTCTGAGGTACAGAATGTACAGAAGTAGAAAACTGGCGATCTCTCTTCTGCTCTGCCTCCCTGTTGCTCACCAGTACCCTGCACTGTAACTGGTCCTGGGTGACCCAGTGTCTCCCCTGTTTCTAAAGAACAGGTGCACCTGAAACTGAGCTGCTGAGCTTCACCTCAGGAGCAAAGAAAAGATCACATGGTGCATAACACATGCCAAGTGCTATCCAAAACACTGAATTGTTGAGAGTTCAAAGGCAAGTGGGCAATGGATGAGCCACGGGTCCTGGACATTAGTCTCTGCAGCCACAGACAGCCTGGGATCCGGCAAGACCGTCCGCTTGAACTGCTATTCGAATGGGGCGGGGAGGGGCACAAATTCATCTTAAAGTCCCAAGACACAAACCTGAAGTCCAAAGTCAATTGGTGGTGATGGGGGGTGGGTTGGGGGAATGAGTCACATTAGGTCCTGCAGCCACAGGCAGCCTGGGATCTGGCAAGGCCATCCGCTTGAACTGGCCACTCAAGACCTTTTTATGTGCTTCCAGTTTTATTGCCACTGTACCAATGCTGCCCATCTCCCCACAAACACTTATTATAAATAATCTAGTAAAACAGACTATATTTAATAGATTCCACTAATTTATTTTTTGCTAGAATTTCATTTTACTTGAAGGAAAAAAAAAGAGTCTTTAATATGTTTAGAGAAAATCTACCAAAGTAATATTCGTATTGTACTGTTTTAGTCTGAATATTATACACTGAAGTAACTTAAAGTTTCAGGAGGTGAAGGGGGAGGTATTCTATTAATTGCTTCATTCATATCACCCAAAGCTTGTAAATTGTGTTTTAAATAATCTAGCATAGGCGCAGCTCAAGAGATTTATTGATGAATAAGAATGTTGAAGGAAAATATTTGGTTTTGGATCAATGACTAGTATATTTCTTTTTTTTTTTTTTTTGAGAGAGAGAGATTTTTTTGCTACATGGCATGTGCACTCACTGGAGAGACAGAGAGAAAGATACAAAATGAGAAATCACCCCCTGGGGGAATGGCTGCACCTTGGCCCTTCTCCTCTTGGGATTTGGGGCATACACACACTGGTGCCCAGTGTGCGTTTCAAGTCATTGGCTCCAAGACTCAAACTACAGTCAATTATGTGGGAGTCCAATGCCTTAACCACTGTGTCACCTGCTGGCCCCTACATTTCCTATTCTAACATACACCTCCTAGTATTCCTTTCAAGATCACCATATTTAAGAGCTTACACATTAGAATGAGAGCACTCTTAAAACACATAGTTGGAACTATGGAATGTTATAGTTCGATACCACGAGAACTCTCAGAATCAAATATTTCAAATTTATAAGGGAATTGTGACCATTGTATTTTATGCATTCTAAAGGTCTACATACCATTTCTGAAATGGAGAGTAAAGACATTACATCACGATGTTTTCATTCATGAGTTCATAGATGTTTATAACCATCTAGTTCTGAAATGTCTTGTTTAGAAACTTTTGTAGGTGTATAGTACTAGTAAGACCATACAATTTGACACCAGTCTTACTTGAATTTGGTCCTAAATATAACACTTATTCATATTCAACACTGGATAACTTACTTCTGTAGAAATTTCTCTCTTTCTGTAAAACTCTAAGAAAATATCTTCAGGTCATCCCATGGCCTGGTGATTAAATATGCTAGATCCCACATGGCCGAATGTATGGTTTGAGTCCCCAACCCAGCAGCCAGAAAGATATGCCAGGTCACTGTGATTATGTGCCTAAATTTTGGGGATAGAGAAATGGAGGAGAAGATTTAAGATTTAAGGGGTATTTTCTCACGTTCTCATTCTCTCTCTCTTTCTCTGTCATTGTCTCTCTCTGGCAAGTGCACACATCCTCTAGTGAATTAAAACAAAAAAAAGTATCTTCTTGACAGGAATATTTTACCTTCCTGTGTGTGAAGTAATGTATATGTCTGGAAAACATGAACTGTCTCACAGAAGTTTCAGAGTACATTAGTAAGTAAAAATAAAGATAATATGAACAATAATAATTACAATTATAATAGCCTGACTTTACCAACACACTGCATTCGAATCAAAGTTCTTTCTAATCCAAATTTGTGTTTGGGAAAGAGAACTGTGCAGCTAGAAAGGGAAGTCTCTTATTTAAAAAGCTGAAGTGGTTTTGTGAAATACACACATTCAAACAGGTGCAATATTTGAACTTTTGTCTGATTAGACATCTTGTAGGTATGTTATTAATATTTTTCTTTTGCTTTTTACCAGGTCTAGTGTTTCATATGTTAATCCAGAAAATTCTTACTTTGTAGATCAAATTTAGGTAAATGAATACTCGCCAGTATTATGAATACGGCCGTCTCTTTTAATATGGATCAGGTACTCTTCACAGACCCTTCTGCTGCCTGCTATCAGTGCCCCTTAGTAGACTCCATAATGATAACACGACTATTATGAAGCCTCCGAAGTAGCTACGTCAAACAAGCCAATATTGATCTTTTTCTGTAAGAATGCTAAAACTTGTCTGAACAGAAAATCTCATTAAAGCTCTACCAGCTGCCCTTTGCTGCTATTGTTATTTTTAAATGTCTTTTGGACGATACCTTTATTTTTGATTTAATAGCTTCAGCTGTGCAGGAATCAATGCAGGTATCTGAGATTCACTTTTGGTAAATAAAAATTATTATGTGGCAACAAAGTAAACATCATGACCATATTTTCAGTGACTGGCAGAAAGAAATGTTTAATTTATACTAAAGCATCCGAAAATCTATAAGACACAAACTGTTCTTAAGTCCTTTGTTAGTTTATAAGTGGCCGTTGTTACGTTGTATTGGCGTTGTTTAATGCTTAATGTAACTTCACCTAATGACCGTGAAGCACATTCAAAATACATTTAACGACAGTAAATCTTGATGATAGGAACCTATTTTGAGAAATCAAACAAGCCTAACTTCTTAGTGCCAAATATGCTTTTAAACAATCTGTTATAAGAAATATGCAAAAGCCTAAGACACATAGAGGCTTGATTTATTTATTTCTTTTAATATTGCATATCACTGGAATTATAGCCCCTATTCATTCAAATAATTAATTTTCATTGCTAAAACTACCTAGCTACTATTCATTTTCATAATACAAGGAAGCCCTTGTGAAGGACACATCTGAAGGGGAAACCCCTTCCCCCCACACCCCATGAGAGCATTTGGCCCCAAAGGAACAACTTCTTTTTTTTTTTCTTTTTTTTTTTTTGAGAGGTTTTTGCTATAGGGCGCATGCGCTCACCAGAAAGACAGAGAGAGACAGAGAGAAAGAAAGCGAGAAACCACCCCCAAGGGGGGGATGACCACGCCACAATTCCTTCTCATCCTTTCTCCGCTCAGGATCTTGGGCACACACGCACATGCGCCTGGCGTGAGTTTAAGCCACTGGGTCTGGAACTCAAACCGCGGTTGACTACATGGGAGTCCAGCGACATAGCCATTATGCTAACTGCTGGTCCCAGAAACAAATTCTTATATGGGATTAATCAAGGGTGAAGCATGGGTTCTTTCTGGACTTTGAGGTCATTGTTAAAAACAACAAAAAAATAGTAAAATAGAACAAACAAATGAAAAGACATTGTGGCCATATCTTTCCAGGTACAGCAACATTCTGTCTATACTGAGTTCATAGCATCACCCTGGATGGCACACAGGCCGGGCAGTTAGGAACATACCCCCCACCTTCTGTGCCGGGTGCATAGGATGCTCACTCTGCAGTCCTGTGGCTCCCATCAGCTCGGCGCTCTGAGCCTGCACATGGACCAATCATCTCATGTGTTGAGACAGCTCAGAAGGTGGGGAGGTAGTGACTGTCAGTGTTTTTCCCTCTCTAGATCGTACATTCTTAGAGATTGAATCTTATGAAGATTGTATTTTTATCCTCAGTTTTGCAAAGTGTGTACATGAATAAATTTATTTATTAATCTATTCAATACCTGAGTATAAAACATAAATGAGAAGATTCTGTTGCAGGTAATACTGAGCATTCAAATATGTGTGTATGCACGCATATGTGTATATGTGTGCACATGTGCGTTCACATGCACAGGCTCATACAAGAGAGAGACATATAAAAAGACTGACCAGAATTACAGAAAAGAATAAATCTATACTTGCATCCTTGCTGTTATCATTCTGAGTCATTCCTTTCTGTAATTTTCTTTAGAAAAAACCTGTACAACTTTATCAGTGGAAAGCAATTTTGAAAAATGTCTCTAAAACAACACTTTTTAACTATTATTTTACAAAGCAGCAATCTTCAAAATTGAGTACCTTAACACCTGAATTTACACAAGGACTTCCTAGCAAGCACATGGGCATGTATGTAGACAGCTTAAAGTAAAAATTCCAGATTCTTCACTTGGATAGACAATCTGCCATAGAATATCTGTGATTTGCCAATCTATTTTTTTTCCTGACTCTCCTTCCAAAATTGTTCTTGTAACCACTTTTCAAAAGAAGAGGGTACATCTCACCCATCTCACTTAATGCAGTACATTGTCACAGGAAGAAAGCACATTCTACATACATTACTTTTTTTTTAAGATTTTTGCCATAGGACGGTTGTGCTCACCTGCGCAGGACAAAGAGGGAAAGTGAGAAATCACTTCCCAGGGGAATAGTCACACCAAAATCCCTTCTCCTCCATTCTCTTCTTGGGATTTTGGGCACACATGTACACATGCTGGGTGTGACTTTTCAAGTCGCCAAGTCTGGAACTGGAACCGCATTTGGCCATGTAGGATTCCAGTGCCACCTCCAGCCCTGAGATAGGTTTGTTTAACGAGTTCTCACCAAAAATTGATCTTTGTGCCCAGCCTCCCTGTGAGCTGAGGGCATGGGAGTGTGCCCTTGTGTTCGGCCTGTTTAGGTGGGGTAGATCCAAACCCAGACCATGAACAGCAATGCCCTTCCACTTTTACAACCGCCGAAAGTCCTTGATTTATTTATTTTTTAATGTATTTTTTATTGTTGTTCATACATTAAATTACTATACATCATTTAGATTGTGAAGAGACTTTACCCAGCATGATATACACCTCAGTCCAGCCCAGTTGAGACCACCATACACATCCTTGTCAACAGATAATAAACCTTATCTGTGTCACACTTGATTTTGAGAACTATGTGAGAGTAAAATAAATGGAGTCTTTGCAAGGGCAGCATTCTATTTGGTAGCAAACTAAGGGTGGAACTTTCTCCACATATCTTACATAACTTACCTTAGAATTCAGTAGTGAGATTTCTAGCTCGAAAATTTAGGAATAGATGATATTTAAAATGGGAATTAAAATGAAGGCAGACATTTCCATGGAAATGCAGAATGATTTTTGTTGGTAAAAACTGCCTTTGCTTTTTAGGTTATATGATAGGCATTTCCACTGAAAGTTTATGATTTTGATGAAAAGTACAGTGTAAGTAAGGTTCGGTGTTGAATCAAACACTATAAGAAAGGTTCAAACATCTAAACTGTACTAAGTGCAGAGTTCAATGATTACAGCCTTAATTAAATGACCAGAGTGAAGCTGCTACAAAGGATGGAGACCATTAGCATTATAACTAAATTTGTGATCTCAGTGGGTTTAATTGTATGTCTACAGCAGGCCTGAAGAAACAAAATATCAGAATACCTTACACTGTGAATTTATAATTTTTATGTCAAGTTTAAAATGTACAAAGGCATACACAGTTTATTTATTTTTATTTTTTATTGCTTTCAAATGAAATGAAAATATTTGAATAACATTACAGATTTCAGGCTAGTTTTCAATTTTGTTCTTGTTTTCAGATGATAATATTATTGTGAGCATTTATAATTACATGGAGTGTCATGAATAAAACATGACTTTGGCTTCCCATTCCTATTTCTTTTATTTTTTTTTTTTTAAGTTTTTGCCATAAGGCGTGTACGCTCACCAGACAGAGACAAAGAGAAGGAAGGAAAGTGAGAAATCACCACCCAGGGGATATACCCACGCTGCAAACCCTTCTCCTCCATTCCCCTCTTGGGATTTTTGCCACACGACTACATGAACCTGGCATGACTTTCAAGCCGCCGGGTCCAGGACTTGAAACATGGTTACCCATGTGGGAATCCAGCATCTTAACCACCATACCACCTGCTGTTTCCACCCCTTTCTATTTCTCTTCAGCTTGTAGAATTCAAGCAGACAGAGGAGTGGAGTGGGGAGATCCAAATTTAAAAGATCTTTTGGATTCCTGGTTCAAAACATTGAGCAGAGCACATGAGTTTGCCTTCCTACTTCTCTGACCCCTTTTAACATAAAAAGCGTTAAAACCAAAACAGAATGCATGTACATCCCCATAATTCTTAACCGGTATGAGGTGTTACAACACAGTGCCACAGACTGCATGTCCATCAGATGAGGGAAATTTATTTCTCACGGTTCTGGAGGCTGAAGTCTGACCAAGAGCAAGGTACTAGCGGCATGGTTGAGATCTAGTAAAGACCTTGTTCGTGGACAGCATCTTTTTATTGTTGGGGCGGGGGGAAGGATTTTCCTATAGGACGCCTGTGCTCACCAGAAAGACAGAGAGAGACGGAGAGACAGAACACGAGAAATCACCCCCCAAGGGGCATGACCACACTGCAATCCCTTCTCCTACATTCTCCTCTTGGGATCTTGGGCACACACGTACATGTTCCCGGCATGAATTTAAGCTACTGGGTCTGGGACTCAAACCACAGTTGACTACATGGGAGTCCAGCGACATAGCCATTACGCCAACTGCTGGTCCCAGCATCTTCTCATTGGATAGCAGGAAAAGGGCAAGGAAACTCTCAGACATCTCTGTTGTAACTCTATTCAAGAGGGCTCCATGTTCATGATAAAATTGCTTGCCAAATGCTTAACCACCTAATAGTATCACATCAGTGGTTAGAATTGTAACATATGAATTGGGCACGAGAGGACACAAATATTCTGTCCATTCATCATCTATATTACTGTCTCATTTAGCACCTATTTACTGCTAGTAATTTGTCTACAGATACGTTTCTGTTAGCACTACATGGAGGTGGCAAATCTTGGTTTTTTGTTTTATGAATTTATTGTTTTTTGTTTTTTTTTTTTTGAGAGGGTTTTGTTATAGGGCACGTGCGCTAGCTAGACAGACAGAGAGAGAGAGAGAGACAGAGAGACAGAAAGCGAGAAATCACCCCCCAGGGGGGATGGCCACGCCTCAATCCTTTCTCCTCCATTCTCCTCTTGGGATCTTGGGCATGCACACACACACGCCCGGCATGAGTTTAAGCCACCAGGTCCAGGACTTGAACCATGGTCGACTACGTGGGAGTCCAGCAACATAGCCATTACACTAACTGCTGGTCCCTATGAATTTATTGTTAACCTCAATTCTTAAAAACTTTTGCTCTGAAAATATTTTTAGGCTTACTTTATTCAAGTCTTCATTTGTACAATTATTGACCAACTCTTTAAAGCTTGAAGTGATTTTCATAATGCCTTTTATAATACTAAAAGACTTGTACTAATTCTTCCTTGTCTATTGATTTTTATTTTCTCATTGTTTAACATGTCCTTGAAGCACTTATACAATCTCATACTTCCTCAGTAATGTAAGACAGTTTCAGTTGCATCCTTGCCAGCATTTGTTGTTCTCATTTTTTAAACTTTATTTATTTTCAGTTTTGACCAGAGAGGGGCAGAATGAGAGGGAGAGAGGGAAAGTGAAAAAGCAAGCTGCCAGTTCTGGGACTCGAACCATGGTTGACTATGTGTGAGTTAAGTGCCCTTAACAACTATACCACCTGCCAGTCCCTGTTGTTATCATTTTAATGTTAGTTATTGCAGTAGATACACCATATTGTGGTTTTAGTTTCTATTTATCAGATAAGAAACAATGATTTGATGACTTTCTCACTTGCTATTGGCCATCTATGCAATTTTTGTGAAATATTTATTCATATCTTTTACCAGTTTTTAAATTGAATTTGTTGACATTTTCCATCTAATTTGTAGGAATTAGTCAGATATTCTGTGTACAAATATTTAGGCTGTCATATGTAATGTAAATAATTTTCCTAGTATAGGACTTACTTATTTTCTTCATGGCACTCATCAAACTATTTTTTTCTTCTTATTTCAATTTATTTTTTTTCAGAAACAACCCTCAGAATGGGAGAATATATTTGCAAACTCTCCCTCAAGTAAGGGACTGATAACCAAAGTATACAGGGAACTCAAGCAGCTTACCTCTGCAAAATATATTCGATCCAATTAAAAGATGGCAAACAAGCTGAACAGACAACTCTCCAAGAAAGATATATGAATAGTCAAACAGCATATGAGAAATGCTCAACATCCCTTATCATAAGGGAGATGCAAATCAAAACCACAATGAAATACTACTAACCCCACTCAGAATGGCTAAGATTGAAAACATAAAAAAAATTATAAGTGCTGGAGAGTCTGAGGTGAAAAGGGAACCCCTTCTACACTGTTGGTGGGAATCAAAATTAGAACAGCCACTGTCAAGAACAATATGGAGGGCCTTCAGAGACCTACAGATAGAACTACCATATGATCCAGCAATTCCACTCCTGGGTATCTACCCAAAGGACAGGAATACACTCAAACAGAAAAACACTTGCACCTGCATGTTTATTGTGGCATTACTGACAACTGCTAAAACATGAAATCAACCCAAATATCAAGAACAGATGAATAGACTAAAAAAGTATGGCATATATATACACTATGGAATATTACTCAGCCATAAAAAAGAGACCCTGGTATTTGATAGAAAGTGGATGAATATGGAAGATTTACTTGTAAGTGAAGCAAGTCAGATTATGAAAGAGAGGTACTGTATGTCCCCACTCAATATATACCAAATGTCTACACTCTGGCAGAAACTGAAAGATTGTAAGGTATAAAACTATGGAGATCAACTGAGGATACTACAGCCAGTGTGGGAGGAGGGAGGGAACTGGGGGTGGGGGTGGGTGAAAGGAATCAAGGGAAAAAAAATAGCACAACTTTTAAGGAACAAATAAATAGAAAATTATCTGTTGCTGATAATGTATATGTTAATATCTTTGACTAGACTAATGTGCAGTGTGTTCATGCTGGCAAAATTCATTTTGTATGCTGTAATAACATACAGTGATTGAATGTAAACAAAAAAGAAGAAGAAGAAGAAGAAGAAGAAGAAGAAGAAGAAGAAGAAGAAGAAGAAGAAGAAGAAAATAAAAGAAAGGACAAAGAATTTTTTGCCTACTGGGCCAGCCAGGTGATATGCTGGTTAGGGTAAGTGGATTTGTCATGGCTGGCTGTGTGGTTTGAATCATAGACCTGACACTTTGGGACACATCAAGCATGTGTCATTGTGTACTCATAATCCCAAGAGGAGAATGGAGGAGAAGAAATAACTGCATGGCCCTCCCCCGTCACACACATTCTCTCTGTGTCTGTCTCCAGTGAGCACATATGCTGTACAGGAGTTAAAAAAGAATCTTTGCCTACCTCAGAGTAATGAAAATATTCTTCTAAATTTTATTTAGGTCTATAATGTACCTTTAATTAGGTTCTTCATATATTGGAAGAAAGGGGAAAATATTATGGCTTTAATAATGTTAATCCAGGTTTATTTGAGCTCCATTTGTTGAAAAATTCTTCAATTTCTTTTCCCTAGCCCTTTTTATTTTTTTATTTTATTTTTTCACTATAGGGCACGTGCGCTCGCCAGAGAGACAGAGAGAGACATAGAGACAGAAAGCGAGAAATCACCCCCCAGGGGGGATGGTCACGCCGCAATCCCTTCTCCTCCATTCTCCTCTCGGGATCTTGGGCTCGCACGCACACGCGCCCGGCGTGAGTTTTAAGCCACTGGGTCCGGGACGCGAACTGCGGTCGACTACGTGGGAGTCCAGTGACATAGCCATTATGCTAACTGCTGGTTCCCAGCCCTTTTTATTTTTAAGCATCAATTGAATTTAAAAGTGTAAAATGATTTCTGGATTCTCTGCTCTATTATGGTTTCATTTTGCTTTTCTATATTTGTTTAATAATATACTATATTCATCATTAAAAGTTTACAGTAGTTCTTAGTAACAGGTAGTATGCATCCTACAATGACAATATTTTAAGAAATGTTGTGATCATTCCAATCCATTTGCATTTCCATATAAATATTCTAATAAATTTATTAAATATTTCAATGAGGCCTTTTGGCATTTTCACTGAGACTATAATGAATATATGGAAGAATTTGGAAAATTTGGCACCCGTGCCATATTGAATTCTTTAATTCATGAGAATACTTTATCTATTTATTTAGAAAACCTTTATTTTTTCATTTATTTATCTGAAAAAGGGATATTTGCTAAGTGCACCCTGCACTTACCAGAAGAGACAGAGAGACAGAAAGAGAGAAATCACCTCACAATGGGGATGGCCTCCCTACAAACTCTTCTCCTCCATTCTCCTCTCAGGATCTTAGACATGCATGCACATGCACCCAGCATGAGTTTCAGTTCACAAGGTCCAGGATTTGAACTGCAGTCGACTATGTGGGAGTCCAGTGTGTAACAATGCACCATCTGTTGGTCCCTATTTAGAAAATCTTAACATGTACTTTTCAGTGCAAAGGTTTTTGAACACTTTTTTTTTTTTTTTTTTTTTGAGAGGTTTTTCGCTATAGGGCACAGGCGCTCGCCAGACAGACAGAGAGAGACATAGAGATAGAAAGCGAGAAATCACCCCCCAGGGGGGATGGTCACGCCGCAATCCCTTCTCCTCCATTCTCCTCTCGGGATCTTGGGCACACACGCACACGCGCCCGGCGTGAGTTGTAAGCCACCGGGTCCGAGACGCGAACCGCGGTCGACTACGTGGGAGTCCAGCGACATAGCCATTATGCTAACTGCTGGTTCACCCAACACTTTTGATTAACCCTAAAAAGTTACTTTTTGTTTCTTGATTCTACTGCAAATGCATTTTTTAAAATTTTTAACCAAATTTTGGCTTTGTTAACTTCCTCTTTTTTATCTTATTGAATCTTCTTAGATTGTAAGAATTTTCCTCTTAATTATTTTGCATTTAAACTGTACTATCTTTTCTAGATTTGAAAGAATTTATATTATTGATTTTTAAAATGATTTTCATTCAAGTATGCTTTAAAATAATAAATTTTGTTCTAACCACTGATTAAATTATGTCTCAAAAGTGGTCAGTTTTTTATACTTTATCATTTCACTTTTGATTCATGTGCTCTTTAGAAATGTATTATTTTAATACTCTAAATTTTAGAAATTTTAAAATAATGTTACTGTTACTGTGTCCTCATTTATTACCATTGTGACCAGAGACCAAATTCTGAAAATTTTCCATCATTACACAATAAAACATAGTTTTTCATTTTTCTTTTAAAATTAAGATATCTTGGCAGCAGATGGACTGGGTGTTTAATGTGCTGGATTTCCACATGGCCACCTTGGTTTGAGTTCCACACACAATAGCTTGAAAATCACACCGGCACGTGTGCATGCCTGCCAAAGACCCTCACACAAGACTAAAGAAGGGACTGTGGCATGGCCATCCCTTTTGGGGTGATTTATCACTTTTCTTCTTTCTGTCTCTCTGGCAAGCACACACTCTATATGGAAAAATCCTATAAGAAAAAAAAAAAAAGAAACATGAAAGATTGTCTTCCAAATTACCAACACAGTTGACACTTATGCTGCTTTTCTTTTCTCCTTTAGAATATAAGCTTCTATTTGGTGTCATTTTTCTAAAGAGCTTTATTTCAATTTATACTACAGATATTCTGGTAATAATTTCTATCCACTTTTTTTTTTAGTCTGACCACTTTTTTTTAGTCTGAGAGTATTCTTCAATGTACCCTAATTTCTAAAGAATATTTTTATATTTTGCATTTTATTGGTATGCCATAGGCTTCACTTTCCTTCCACTGATGCTGATAAAATTGAGTCATAATTCTTTTTTTGGAGAGGTTTTTGCTGTAGGATGCGTGCACTCACCAAAAAGACAGAGAAAGACAGAAAGCAAGAAATTAACCCCCAAGGGGCATTGACACAATTTCTTCTCCTCCATTCTCCTCTCAGGATCTTGGGCACGAACGCACACACGCCCAACGTGAATTTAAGTCACCGGGTCCAGGACTCGAACTGCGGTTGACTACATGGGAGTCCAGTAACATAGTCATTATGCCAACTGCTGGTCCAGAGACATAATTCTTAAACTTGGTCTCAACTATTTAAAATATCTTCTCTGGTGGGTTTAACATTTTGTTCAATCTTTTCATTTTAGCAGATTGACTATAATGTGTTAAAGTATCTCTATATTTATCCTGCTTAGGGGTTTGCTGAGTTGTTTTTGTTTGTTTGTTTGTTTGTTTTTTAATATATATTTCATCATTACATTTTCAAATTTCGTCTTCCCCCTTCTCTCTAATTTTTTCTCTTGGGGTTCTAAATACACATACACTAACCTGCTAAATGCTGTCTAACATTATCATTCAGATAGTGTTTTTTATTTCCATCATTTATTCAATGTTAACCAAAACTGGATAATTTCTGTTACTCTACTTTTATATTGTTCAATCACCTTTTCTGCAGTCTCAATGCTGATAAATCTGGTTAGTGAATTTTTCCTATCAGGTCTAACAATTTCATATTTTTTTTCCTTTAATAGTCACCATTTCTCTTTAGATTCCTCTTTCCATCATTCTCAATCATTACACAATTCTCAAATACTTGAACATGTTTTATTAGTATTGAGAATACCAACACCTTGTTACCTTGGTGACTGAGTGTTTTTTTTTATGAATCATCTTTTACTGTTTTCTGCTTGTCTTGTATTTCTGATTGTATACAAAATATTGTATGTAATGGCTTTAACGATCCTATATTATGACCCTTTCTTTTAAAAAGTATTGTTTTTTAATCTATTAGGTTGTTAAATTCTCTTAATATTTTTGCCCTAATAGGTTTAGTTTTACTCTTGATGAGAACAGGTCCAATCTAGGATTACGCTTAGTCTTGGGAAATGATATTTAAGTCTTGGTCCTCCCAACTTAAATATACTCCTTCTGGAGATTCAACTGACTGCTCAAATGCTGCTAAGTTATGTCTTTTCACTCTCATCTTGGTGAAATTTCAACACATCTGAACACTGCATGATTCTTGTACCAATTTTCAGTCCTAACCCAACAATAGATGGATTTCTTGTGGTCCTGTCCTGTATGTTCACAGCCCAGGCTTCATCCAAAGAACAACGGTGCATCCCCAGAGAATCTGTGGAATCTTTCTTAGAAACTCTCTCTGCTTTATGAGGGTGCCCTAGAAGACACAGGTGCTCCAGTAATTGGGAACCTGAATCTCTCCTCTGATCAGCATGACTACCATGAGCAATGCCCACCTATGTGTGAGAGCAGGGTAGTAACATCATGCAAAGAGCTGAGGGGATAACAGGGTTTCCTTGGGCATTTCCTCCTCTCCACCATCACTTAACTATGCTTCCTGTTTTATATTGCCTAAAAACGTTTGCCTCACATTTCAGTCAGTCTTACAGTTTCAGCAACTGTGTGGTACACATATGGTACATGTTGACCTGCTAAAATAAAATAAATTTTATATCAACATTTAGTATGATTCTCTTGTTTTGTAGTTTTATTTTTTCCTTCAGTCATTATTGAATGTTCTTCTTTTTCCTAAGGATTCTTATTTCTTTTATGAGAGAAAGAAAGAGGCAGAAAGATAGTACTCCCAACAGACAATAGAGTCCTGACACTACAATGCACTCCTAGCTGTGGCCAGCTCCAGATCTTGGGCACAACTGTGCCTAGCATACTCAAAGAGGTCTCTGAAATTGAACTTGAAACTTTCCTATCTGGATCAGCCTTACAAATAGTCACTTATTATTGCTGTGACATCATCTAGCCCCTAAATGTACCTCTTAAAAGCCATTATTTTCCAAATCATTCCCCAATGTCTTCATAGTAGAAAGATAAAACACATGCAGTTAAAAAGGCAAATTTTAGAAGATGATCAAATTATAACCCTAACAAACCTCAGTAGTTCGCAGCATTGGTTTTGTGTACACTAAATACCATTAGTCATGAGAAAATAGTACAGATCACTTCACTAGTTTTCATAGCGTTATTGAATGAGTGTGCTAGCACACAGGACCCAGGAAAGCATATACACCTGAAGAATAATATGATGATATATATACACACACATAAAAACATATATATGGAAAAATCTAACCAAGCTGTAAATAATAATGTTGATGATGATTAATACTATTTTAGTGTTCACCATGTATAAGATATTTGCCTTTATTATCTACGTTGAGTCCCACAAGGATTCTATAAAATATATATAATCATCATTGCTGTTCTTGAGATGAGTAAAGCAAAGTACTAAGAGGCTCAAAACTTGCCCAAAGGTACAGACAGAGCTCGAATCACTAATAATGTTTTATCTTCATAAAAATAATATGTTTAAAAATGATCTACTCTAAACTTTTAAAAAATTTGTTTTAAGAATTTGTTAACTAATTCCCTGACTCTGCTTTTTTATTCTTTTTACAATTAACACCTTGTTAACTATGGACAGGTGTTTCCCAATGGGGGATTAAGCTCCAGCCAGGTGTTAATGAAAAGAAACAAGAATGTTAGGTTAATAAGACACAGGAAAACTGCCATGTACTGAAGCGGAGCTATAAATTGGCTTGTTCTATCAAGGGAGAGTTTTTGTTTTAATCACTTCCAGTTTTCTGCCAATTTTCAAGAGTCTTTTATAACTCTTTGAGTTTCATTTTAGCTTAAATTAACATAAAATTTGCCTATGTGACTGATGTAAATATAGTTTTGATCCTTGATTTTGCATTAAAACGAGAGCTTTGTGAACCTCCCTGTGAATATTCATTGCTCAATGCAATATACTATTTCATGAAAAGATTAGAATCGAAATTACCATGAAGGAAGGAGTAACATTTATCAATAATTGTGACAGAACCAACAACTAACTAGCTAACAAAACCCACAGGTTAAATATGTTCTGCCGGACTTTTCCTTTATGCATTGATGTAAGACAATGTATTATGATCTGTGTCAAATCATGCTCACATACTATTCAGGATTTTATAGAAAGTTATATTGATATTTCCTTTGATCTGTCCAAATGCAATTTATATATGTTAGAAGAAAATCGTTAGATATGTTTTTACAAGACTTTTTAGAGCAAAAAGTTACACTACTTCCCACAACCTATCTAGATTAAGGGTTTAAATATAGTGGCCAGAAAAACGGATTTAAAATGGGAATTATATAATACCATTTGATGCTTATAAGGTTAATAAACCAGAAAAGTACTCACCAACTCTGGCGAGGATAAAGTGAGTTGTGTACTTCTATATATATAAGAGGGAAAATAAATTGAAAAAAAAAAAACAAGAAATATTGGTTAGAATAAAATGAAGGAAGCAAAGGAAGAAGAGGATTTGGTAATAGTTTAATATATATCAGGAGATTGATAAAATCATATTTTTATATTTAATATGTAATATGAATGTAATTCAATGTATATATGTATTTATCCTATTGATGTAATTAGATGTATAAAGTTTACATTTTAATGGAAATATAACCTAACTAACTACTATTGAAGTGAAGGGAGGCATGCTCAAAATTTTGAATAGGGTGGTAATGGTAGCTCTCAATGAAAACCTGTCACTTGAAGAATTGAATGAGATAGTTTTTAAAAATAATTTTATTATTATCATTCTCATATATTTGACCCATTTGAAATTTGAGAATGCTGGGAGATTGAATGCTTTTTTCACCAAAAAAGTTAAATGGCCAATACTGTCCAACCCAAACTCAAATTTATCCATTGTGCTATGATGTCAACATAATAAAATGCCATATTACCCATATATTTATGCCATAAGGCACATACTCTCACTGTAGAGAGACAGAGAGAGAAAGTGAGAAATCACTCCCTGGGAGGATGGGCACAACATGATCCTGTCTCCTTCACTCTCCTCTCAGGTTTCTGGGCATAAATACACACATACCCAGTGAGATTCTCAAACTGCAAGGTCCAGGACTCAAACCGTGGTCAGCCGTGTGGGAATCCAGAGCTTTAACTACCATTCCACCAGCTGGACTCACCTACATATTTATGAATCTACTTCTCGGATCACTTTTAAATTCCCCTGGTGTACTCTTCAGAATGCATTTGCTAGTAATATTTTTCTATAAATCAGTTCATGCTACCATGTTCTCAAAGATGTCATTTTAAATGTATGTGTATTTTCACAAGTTTCAATTCTGTTTTTTCTTGTTTATTTGAACATGATAACTTTCATTGTTCTGCCCACACTTGCTAACCTTTTGATATATATTTGAATGACAGGATTTGAAATGTATTGATAAACTTCATTATTTTATTCTATTTTTAAAATGGTGAATGCTAAATTAACTCTTTTTTTTTTTTTTTCCTTATTACCAGAGAAATTGTAGCCAGAGAGCCAAGATCTGGGTACTCCACATAATAGAAAACAAAAGTATATGCTGATGATAATGTATATAATATCCTCACCTGGACTGGTGTGATACATATTCATGTTGGAAAATTCACTTTACAAGCTATGTGATGTATAGTGATGGAATATATAAAAGAAATTTTAAAAAAATTAAAAATTACAAAAATGGTTAAAAAGGAAATAAGCAAAAAAAGAAAAAGAAAAAAAAACAAAAACTAAGTCTCAAAGGTGTCAAAGGAACCAGATATTTTATAGTGACACAAAATACATTGATTAATGAATACCAGGATTGGGTTTCATTCAGGAGGCACAAGTATGTCTGAAACAATGAATTTGGTCACTAACCATCCTCATTTGTCTGTTGTCTCTCTTAAATGACCAGTGGTCACGCCAAAAGAGTTTGGTAAGTTTTATTATTATTCCTTCTCACAAGACTGATTTAGAAAAGCCTGGAGTATATTGAGACCATATAATGAATGTAGGCATTACATTTTTAAACTGGTATAACAATTTGAAGGTTTAAATATATTGAAATATATGCCTTGTACCTTTCACTGAATTTGGGCACAGGCTTGTGAGTAGGGCTTTGATGTTCTGCAGAAAAATAAAACTACTTGAATCCAATTACCATATTGAAAATATTCCTCCAAAACTTTAATTCCCTGTCATTTCTCCTCTATTTGTCTGAGGTTGCTATTCAGAATTTTAAATAATTCATTTACATAAGAATCCTTTTCTTAGCTCCAGACAGTGTGAATATTTTTATGCAGATTAAAGTGTATGCATATAAAAACTTTTAGAAGAAAAACAAAAAAACAAGTTCCCAGAAGTCAAAATCAGATTAGAGATCTAATAAGTTGCAGTGAATTCATATATGCAGCAGCTGCTGCAGAAATGTCACTGTGCCATGAGGGAGGGTGCAATTTAGATAAAATGCTTTATTGCATGTGTGTTTATTATTTTCTTTATCCTGTGATAGGAATTTAATACTTTACATATTTCTCCAAATTATTACATATTGTGTA
Source organism: Tupaia tana (assembly GCA_026018925.1). Taxonomy (NCBI): domain Eukaryota; kingdom Metazoa; phylum Chordata; class Mammalia; order Scandentia; family Tupaiidae; genus Tupaia; species Tupaia tana. Next base: position 15,173,216 of record JAKSZU010000019.1, on the reverse strand, counting down.
AAACTTCTAAGATCACATTGCACAAAGATTATTGTATAAACACACGGACTATTGGGACCAGCAGTTGGCATAATGGCTATGTCACTGAACTCGCAGTTCAAGTCCCGACCCGGTGACTTAAACTCACGCTGGGTGCATATGCATGCATGCCCAAGATCCCAAGAGGAGAATGGAGGAGAAGGGATTGCGGTGTGGCCATTCCCACCCTCCACCCCCCCCCCCCTCCCGGGGAGGGGTGATTTCTCGCTTTCTGTCTCTGTCTCTGTCTTTCTGGTGAGCACACGCACCTTATAGCAAAAAACTCTCCAAAGTGAAAAGAAAAAAAAAATATGGATTATCACATACAGGAAAATGTAAGAAAATAGCCCTTCCCCCTAACATCTCACTAGCCAAATACAAGAAAAAAGTGTAATGAATTTAAAACCAAGAAGCTAACATATTCTACTCCCTCAAGCACTTTACATTTTCTAATGAAGGAAAAGTTCCTGCTGAGCTTCTTGTCATAAAACCCAATAAAGTTTTTATTAAAATGAACAGTAACAAAAAAGGCAAGTATAAATACAATGTTTGTACAGTTTAATAAGACCCTTTCCTCATGAAACGACATTGAAGTTCTTCATTAAAAAAATCAAGAAATCACTCAAAAATGTAGTTTAGCAAAACATCTATTAATTAGGCTTTGAAGAGTACTGTATAGCTAGAAGAAACAATTTATATAAAAACAAAATGAACACAGATACAATATGAGAACAACTTTTAAGTGAACAAAGTCCTTATTATGCAGTTAAAGCACATAAGACTTTGTACTGAGTACATAGAACCAAAAAGTTATTAACCAAATATGTAGAAGCCACTCTCTCAAGTCATCTAACTTTGCTTAAATCAGATTCTCTCTAGTAAAAAATTATTTTATTCATAAATCATTGAATACTCTTCCATGATGACAAACATAATATTATCCATATATGTGTGTGTGTGTATGTGTGTGTGTGTGCATACACATAAAATGCTGATTTTCTGAATATAAGTCCTTTAAACACAGAAGAAAACACTGGGTATTGTTCTAGCCCAGTAGCAAAGCCAAGTGAACTATCAAGCACTCTTGGGTATTCACTACACGAAAGAACTAGATTTTTATCTTAAGATTCTTATTAATTTTTTTCTAGTTTTTGCTTTTGGGTGTGCCTACTTGCCAGACAGCAGAGCGAGAAAGAGAGAAGGAAAGTGAGAAATCGTTCCCTAAGGGTATGGCCCACTCTGTAATCCCTTCTCCTCTGTTCTCCTATTGGAATTTTGGGCAGTCACACACACATGCCCAAGTTTTTCATAAGAAATATCCTGTGTTTGCTCAAAGATCCCGAAGTCTCTTTTCATTTTGAATGAACTATAAACTTAGTTTATGCTAGCAATGTTTGTTTTTCCCCCCAGAGAACCTATGTCTTCTTCATACCCCTAACCCCCCCTAAAAAAAGTTTAGTATACTCTTTTTTTGGGGTTGGATTTTCCTTTTATGAGGTCTCTCTAGTCTTAGGTCATGTTTACCTGTTGTAGGATAATGACTTTAAGATCTAAAGAAGTACTTTTGTCTAATAGAGATGGTGTGCTAGGTACAGTCATAACCCAGAGCTTTCAACCAAGGGACTTTTGTTTGAACAAAAATTCATCTAAAATCTTTGTTTCATCTCATAGGGTGTGTGTGCTTGCCGGAGAGAGATGGAGGAAGAGATAGAGAGGGGGAAAGTGCGAAATCATCACCCCCAGTGGGGATAATCATGCTGCAATCTCTTCTCTTCCATTCTCCTCTAGGAGTTTTGGGCATGCACACATGTGCTAGGCATGATTTTCAGGCTGCCAGATCTGGAACTTGAACCTCAGTCGGCCTTGTGGGAGTCCAGCACCTTAACCACATGCCACCTGCTAGCCCTGGGATGTATCACTACTATTTTCTAATGTGTATTTTATTCATGACAGAGAGAGCATGTGTATCTGTGAAGGCACCCTTGACATGGTCCTATCATGGCATGATCTTTTTCCCCTGGGCCTCCAGTTTGCCAGAATCTTGCGCCCTCACACAACTTCCAGGTCACCCAGGGATCCAAACCCACAGTCAACCATGTGACTTCCAGTTCTGCAGTTCAGTTTGCTACCGACCATGCCAAGAGATTAGGCCAGAAGGGGACTTGGAGTCAACAATTCATTATATTCAGCCAAAGGGACAGCTATATTGTTGAGTTGAACTCATCTTTACCCTAAGCAATCTTTCACTTGGAGAATCTTTTTATGGCATGAGAGTCTGGAATTGAAAAACAGTTTTATTTTTGAATCTAGCAGTTTTTGGCCCCTCTACAGTCCCTATAAATTCTGCATACAAATTAAACTGTACTTTCTTTAGCTCATTTCTCTTTGTTCCTATCATGCATAACTAAAAGAATTCAACTAACATTTTAAATGTTATGCCTAGAAATCATCTTCATATGAGATGTAGTAGGTTTATTTTCTTTTTGTTTTCTTTGTTTGTTTGTTTTAGACTTTTGTCATAGGGCATGTGCATTCATTGGAGAGAGACAGAAAAAGACACAGAGACAGAGAAAGTGAAAACTCACCTCCCAGAGGGTATGGCCATGCCACAATCCCTTAACCTCTCAAGATGTGGGGCACATATGAAAACATGCCCAATGTGTTTTTCAAGCCACCAGGTCAGGGATTCAAACCACAGAGTAAGCCATGGGGGATCCAGCACCTTAACCACTATGCCACCTGTTGGCTCCATTTTCTATATTTTAATTTACAGAGGAAATTTTGTTTTAGAGATCTTTTGCTGTAAGGTGCATGTGCTCATCAAAGAGACAGAGAGACAGAAAGGGAGAAGTCATCCCCAAGTCGGGAAGGCCATGCCATAATCCCTTCTCCCTTTCCTCCTGGGATTTTTGGCATGCTTGTACATGTACTCATCGTGAGTTTTAAGCCAGCAGGTCCAGGATTCAAACCACAGACGATTACGTGGGAGTCCAGTGATGTAACTGCTACTCCATTTGCTGGTCCCTACTGAAGAAATTTTTGTTTCATCTCAAAACATTGGTTGCCATTTTTCTAATCTGCTGTAGCATTGGGACTTCAGAAAAGTCATGACATTTTTCTATGTTTTTCTATGCAAAAATGCATCGTGACTTTCCTGATGAGCTAGTAGCTTCATCTCTATTATTATAGCCAATACTGGTCACTGCCCAGGCTGGGGCCAAGGAAGACACCTGTGGTATAAAATTAACATAGGCACTCACACTCAAGAAGGTGTGCTTACCTCTGTAGACACTGTTCTAGATGCCTTATTTTTAAGAAAGCACTTTCAGTTTACATGGCATTTTTGAAAAATTGTAACTATTTTCTTACTACCTTTCCAGGCAGGCTCCTGAAGACAATGCCATATTTTTATTATGAAATCACTCCCACTTGAAGGACTAATTTCTGTATCAGTTAGCTTTTTATGCATAACAGACCATCCCCCAAATGAGTGACTTATGCCATAACCATTTACTGGGCCCGCAGTTTTATGGATCTGTAATTTGGACTGGAATGAGTCTGTTCGTTTTAGCTGGGATCATTCATATGTCGGTAGTAGTCAGCTTTCAATCATCTCCTTTGGAGAGATTGAAGGGCTATCAGTTGAGCAGCTGGATGATTCTTCTGGCCAGGAGCAGACTTGTCTCGGCTGGAATCGCATATCCATCAGCTGGCAAGTTGGCTGTGAGGTGCGGTTCAGGATGGCCTGACTTGAAATTGCCTTTGCTCCATGTACGGTCTTACACTGCAGATTTGTCCATCTGGAAATCACAGGACACCAAGAGCAGCAGCAGTGGAAGCAATGAGATTTCTTTACGCCTAAACTTGGAACTACCACCGTGGCACTTCTGCTAAATTCCATTATTCAAAATAAGTCATACATTTAGCCCAGATTTAAAGACTAGGAAAATGGATTGTACCTATTAACACAAAACCAAAACCAAAAAAAAAAGAAAAAAAAAAAAAAAAAAAAAAACAATGTGACCATTTTGACAAGCTAAGCTACCAATAGTTTAAGAAGAAAAAGTTTCACTTCCAAAACGCAGGGCCTAAGGAAAGTATTTGCGTGCAGATGGTTTATTATAGAAAGGATGCATAAGAAGTAGCAATGAAATGCATTATATGAGAAAAAAAATAAAAACAGAAAACCCATCCCAACATGCATTAGCAAACTGGCCGTTGCTGTGGGAAAATGGAGCTACTACTTGGTTAAGTTTATAATGATGTGTCATCATTTGCCACGATCAATCTAAATTTTCCAGGAGCTGAGCAAGGAAATTGAAAAAAGATACAGGTATCACCACATGTGCTGCAATCCCTTCTCCACTCTCCTCTTGGGATTTTGGGCATGCATGCACACACGCACAGTGTGATTTTTAAGCTGTCAGTGTGGGACTCCAACTGTGCAACCAGTTGGAGTGGATGTGGGATCCAGCAACCTTAACTTCCACACCACCTGCAGGCCTGGAATAAAAGATTTTACAATGGTATCATACAGAATATAAACCTTTGCAATTTTAGAGAAAGTTTTTTTGAAAAACTGAGTTTGCTACCCTCTAGAATTATCATATACTCCCTGTCATCAGCATTTAAGTGACTCACCTTGGCTTCTGCTTTAGTCAACTAGAGCTACTATATCAAATGCCATAATTGGGTGACTTGTAGACAACAGAAATTTATTTCTCACAGTTCTGGAGTCTGGAAAGTCCAAGACCGAGGTGACAGCAAATTTATTGTCTGGTGTGGACTGCTTCTGGTTCATGGACAAGCTGTTTACTATGTTCTCACATGCTAGAAGGATTTGGGAAGGTACTTAGATTGTTTTTTTGTTGTTTTTGTTTGTTTGTTTTATAGTTTTATCATACATTTATTGTTAAAGAAAAGAAAAAAGCGAGACAAATCCTTTAAGTAGTCCTGGCAACCTCAAATTTTTGTCACATCTGATATTATAATCTTATGTCAGTTCTTTTAATTAAAATTATTTCTATATGCCTTGAGCTGTCTGCTTTGATTAAATATCTTCTATTTATGGTGGGAAACAAAACCAAGTTAAAAGCAAGCATTAAGAGACAAACATTTACTCTATTATAGAAGAAAGAAAGAAAGAAAGGAAGAAAGGAAGGAAGGAAGGAAGGAAGGAAGGAAGGAAGGAAGGAAGGAAGGAAGAAAGAAAGAAAGAAAGAAAGAAAGAAAGAAAGAAAGAAAGAAAGAAAGAAAGAAAGAAAGAGAAAGAAAGGAGAAGCAAGAGAGAGAAAGAAAAAACTCAAGCAAGCTCTATTCTGTGCGTTATTATTTTTCAAATCTTATTTCTCAAAGCTCACAGTAGCCTCAAAAGTTTACTGATAATGGTCCTGTGAGTTCTTACTAAATTAATTTCATCACAAGAATATTTATAAGAATTAAATAACTGACATGTATTTGTAGTATCTGTATAATTTGGGACAGAGTTCTACCTACGTAGTTTATGCATTAATTCTGTACTTTGTTATCGCTAAGCCTACCTGGTCTTTCTTGGAAACCCCGCACCTTAACCACCACTCCACCTGCTGGCCCCAAGAATTAGGTTTTTGACATTTGAACTTAGGGTGTATAGAAACATTCAGTCTACAACAGCCTCTGATATTCTTTTCTTTTTCTTATTTATTTATTTATTTTTATTTAATTATTTTTTATTTGTAGAGCAAGCATGTGCTCATGGTGGGGGAAGAGGAATGGAGAACTGCACTTGTTCAGGTTTAATTAATCAGACACAATAATTACAATAATTGTGTAAGACAACTAGGGAAATGAATGTATTGGTATATTCATATATATATATATATATATATATATATATATATACACACACATACACATGAATGAATGTGTATATATACAAGCATTTGTTTCTTAATGCTTGCATTTAACTTGATTGTATATATATATATATACACACACACACACACACACACACTCATTCATATATATTTTTTTCCTGGATATAATTTAAAAAATTATCAACTATTGGCATCAAAAAATAAAACTATTATCAGAAATAAAAATTATAACATGCAGGTGACTGAGCTGTGAACAATACCTGCATAGTTACAATATTTCAAATCCCGAATATTTTTTTTCTTTTTTCTTTTAAATTTGCCAGAGGGCACATGTGCTTTCCAGAGAGGAGAGAGAGAGGAGGAGAAAGAGAGAGAGAGAGAGAGAGAGAGATAAAGCCCCCCCCACCACCACCATGGGAAATGGTCACACTGCAATCCCTTCTCTACTTCCCCCTTCTTTCAGGATTTTGGGCACACACACACACAAACAAGCCCAGACACTGGGCTTGTACCTCAAGCCACTGGGCCTGGGACTCCAAACATGCAAAGTATCTGTGGTTGAGTGAAGAATGGCAAGTTCCCGTATTTTTTTCATAGAAAATCATAATATCTAAAATTAAAAATGAAAACAGGTAAGAAAATAATCATGTTACCTGGGAATATAAATGCAAATACCAGAAGCATCAGCACATGATATAAAATATTTTTACCTCTGAAGCCTTCCTTGGTGTAAGGCTTGCAAAAATATAATAATAAAGTTATGCACATTATTATTGTGATAAATTCAAACTCAAAAATAAAAACCGATAACAAAAGGGAAAAGGAGGGAAACAACACATCTTTGCATCAGGAAAGAATACATTATGACTGGAATTTTACAGAGCATCTATTCTGTAATCAAGCACATCTACCAAAATAACATTCATTTCTTGGTAATAAAATCCATAAAAGTGGTAGTGTGGAGGAATCAAATGTGTATCCCCTATGAAATATAACAGACTTGGATTTTAGTCTCGATGGTGACATGTCAAAGTTCTGTGGCTTTGGATACATTACTTAGTCTATGGAACTTCAGTTTCCTTATTTGTTAAGAGGGGGTCCCAGAATTGGCATGAGAACATAATGAAATAATCCATTTAAAATATCCACCATCATTCCTGACAATAGCTACATGAGAAAATGTAGGTATTATGATGGCTAACTTTATTCGTCAACGTGACTAAGCTAAGGAATATTTAGAATGCTGTTCAAACATTACTTCTAGGAAGTAGCCAGGCGTGTGTTTTCTGAATAGATGAGCATTTTAATCAGTTGGACGGATTAAAGAAGAGCCACCCTCATCAATGTGACGGTCCTAACAGAACAAAAAGGTAGAGGAAGGAAAAATTTTCTCTTGAGCTGAGCCATCCATCTTCTCCTGCCCACCCCCCAATACACAGGGCTTTGATTTCAGGTTGAATCAGTCAGCTACTCTCCCGGTCTCCAACTCACAGACAGTAGATCTTAGGATTTCTCAGCCTCCATAAATGTATAAGCCAATTCCCCTTATAAGTCTATCACCTATCTAGCTAGCTATTCTATTGTCTCTGTTTCCCTGGAAAACTCTAATACTGATATTATTTATTATGTTCTGGGAATAATTTTTATAAAGAGATTTTTGTTATAGGATGTGTGCACTTGCCAGAGAGACAGAGACTGAGAGACAGAAAGCGAGAAATCATCCTCCAGGGGCAATGGCCATGCTGTAAACCCTTCTCCTCCATTCTTCTTTAAGGATTTTGGGTACATACTCACACACGCCTGGCATGTTTTAAGTCACTGGGTCCAAGACTTGAACTATGGTAGACTACATGGAAGTCCAGCAACATAACCATTTTGTCATCTTTTGCTTCCAGGAATCATATTTTTAAATTGTCAGAATAATCTATCAGTGGGACCAGCAGTTAGCGTAATGGCTATGTTGCTGGACTCCCACATAGTCGACCAAGGTTCTAGTCCCGGACCCGGTGGCTTAAACTCATGCCGGGCGCGTGTGCGTGCGTGCCCAAGATACCAAGAGGAGAATGGAGAAGGGATTGCGGCGTGGCCATCCCCTCTGGAGGGTTATTTCCTGTTTTCTGTCTCTCTGTCTCTATCTGTCTGCCGAACGCACGCGCCCTACAGCAAAAACCTCTCCAAAAAATGAAAAAAAAAAAAAATAAAGAATAATCTATCAGTGAAGTTACTGTACTCATTGTATTCATTGAATTATAATCAATTAAAAAATTGCAAATACACATACTTATGTTGAAATTGTGTCAATAACCAGTACATGAGTCAGGTTGACATTTTTAGCCCAAAAAGGCCCATATATGAGAATAAGAAGAGAATATGGGAATAACCCACATGTGAGAATAACTGAATAAAAAAATGCAATCATTTTGGATAATACTTCTAAAAACAATGGGAAAACAATCCAGTAAATTACTTCAAGGGCAGAATATCCAAAGATTTTTTTTTTTTTTTGAAATAAATGGATGTTTCCTTTGTGCCTCATTGTTACTCTACATGGGAATCATACGTCAATGTTTAGCAGGTGTCAACTAGAAATACAGTCGTGGGCTTTGGACTTCTTCAAGGCAAACAAGAGATAAGCAGGGAAAATTCATTCAATGTCAGTGCTCCAGTGTACGTTAGAAGCTAAAAACATAAAAGTGTTACTGGGAAATGTAATACCTGGAAATTGGTGTGTCTAACCCTACTTTCTGACAGAGAATGATGGCCCCCTCCATTTATCTATTTGATATCATAAACTGCTTATCTCAGCTGCAGGGCTAATATCACTTTCCATGAAGCAGATGGTGAATCATAGCTAAATCAAAAACTGCAACTGTTTTAAATGTAAGGAAGTGCAGTTTGTTGGTCTCCCAGTGAGGACATTCCAGGAACATCTGAGTGAAGCTATTTTAAAATGTGTTTGGTTGAGGACAGATTTCATCATTCTTTATCAAACTGTTCTCTGTATTACTCAGTTCAAAAAGAAAAATGTACCTGAGTTATACAAAACGAATTATTGGCCAATTACATCTTACGTTATCAAATATCAGCATGAGGGTATTTTTTAATAGTCTTTCTCTTGATAGTTGTTCAAAATGATACATCATGTTTTGAGTAAAACTAATTGCTCCCGTTGTTATATATCATCTAAATAATGTTGCCAAATTATAAATATCAACTTGAGAGGCACTGTAGGAATAATAAAGCAATGGTGTTTGGCTTAGAGAATTTCTTTCTTACAGCACTGCAGTAGGAAATGCATTTGTCAAGGAAAAACCATCACTGAAAGCCAATGAGAAGCAAAATTTTTTGATAAGTGATACGAGCAATATAAATACATACTAAAGGTATCAACATGAGGGGAAGTCAGCTATCCCTTGAAATTAACTAGTTTTTATAAGGAGATTATTCAACAATTGATGAAAGAAGTACATTAATATAATTTTCCAGGTCAGCAGGTGATGAATCAGCTAAGGTGTTTGATCCCACATGGCTGATTCCATGGCTCAAGTCCCAGATCCAGTAGTTTGAGAAACATGCAGGCACATGTGTGTAAAGCTCCAAATCCTGAGAGAATAATGGAGAAGTGACTGAAGTATGGAATCAGTCTTCCATGAAGGTTGATTTCTCACTGTCCTTCTCTCTCAGTCTCTCCAGTCTATGTTAAAAATCTAAAATATACATATATTTTCCAAACATATATTTATAAAGAGATTAAAGTGACTAAGAATGTGGTAATGCTAATGGAAATTTTTTACTTTGAATTACCTGTGTATCTGCCGATTGGGATATGTATTTAGCACATTATCTGCGAAATGTTAATGATTTAACTCATATCTCAAAAGGTTGTTTGGTTATAAAAAGACAAAATTATTTAAGTAAAAATAGCATACTGTAGGGCCATTCTTGGACCTGGTGATTAAGGAAGCTGGAACTCACATGATCAAATGCATGGTTTGAGTCCTGAACCTGGCAACCTGAAAAACACATGGGGGGGCATGTGCCTGTGTGCCTAAAATCACCAAGGGAGGGAGAAATGGAGGAGAAAGGATTGCAATGCGATCATTCCCCATGGGGGTTGTGTTCTCTCGCTCTCTCTTTTCTGGTGAGCACATGTGTCCTATGGCAATTTTTTTAAAAACATATTTTACACAGTAGGTATAGTAGTTACCCTTTGTCCAAGGTTTTGCTCCAGGGTTTCAGTTACCCATGGTATGGGATAATAACATATCTTGAGAGAGAGATGATATTCACATATTTATTATAGTATATTATTATAATTATTTTTAAACAAATTATTTTATTTAACTGTACTTACCCACTTATTTATTTATTTATTTTAATTTGACCAGAGAAGGACAAAGTGAGAGAGAGAGAGAGAGAGAGAGAGAAATTGAGAAAGCAAGTAACCAGGTCTGGGGCTTGAACCGCAGTCTAGTACACGGGAGTCTACAACTGCAGTCTACTGCCCTTAACCACCACGCCACCTGCCAGCCCTTTATAATTCTTTTTAATTATTAGACATTGTTGTTAATCTCACACTGCACCTAATTTATAAAATAAACTTTAGTATAGGTATATATGAAGAAATATAGAAAAAAAATCATAGCGTGTGCAGGTTGAGTATCTGTTCCTTAAGTACTTGAGATCAGAGTGGTTGGATTTTGGATTTTTTTCAGATTTTGGACTATTTTCTTATATATAATGAGATATTTTGGAGATTAAACTCAGGGCTAAACATGAAATTCATGTATGATATCATGTGAAGTCAGGTCTAGAATGTCCCAATGTGGTGTCATTTTGGAACGTTTTATAGTGTGGATGTTTGGATTAGGGATGCTCAGTGTAGATAGGGTTCAGTACTACCTGTGGTTTCAGGTACCCACTGGGGATCTTAGAAAGTCTTCACAGTAGATAAGGGGAAGTTATTGTACTGAATCATGTCTCCCTTTCTCTTTCCACTTTTCATCTCTTCAAATTGCCTTCACCAAGTTATGTATTCTGTGTGTTTAAAATATTTTAACATGTTTTAAGTAAGGTAAGATAAATCTCACCTTAGCAAATAGATCTGTACAATGCCTGTCTTCCATTTGTGAATGGTTCTACCCCAAGTTGTTCAGCCCAGAAAAGCTTGGAAATTCCTGGAGACATTTTTGTTATCACAGTGGTGGAGGTGCTACTAGCATCTTTTGAGTAAGACAGAAGCATGGCTGAACATTCTAAAACCACAAAATACACAGGAGTCCCCTCCCACAACAAAGAATTATCCAGCTCAAAATTCAATAGTACTGAGGTTGAGGAACCTTGGTTTATGGACGAGAATGGTTGCTGTGTTTAACAAAATATTTAAGATAAGTATAGAAATAAACAATTTTCCTTTCAAAAGGAAAGGTGGCCTATAGAGTTTAGAACAGAAAAAGATAAGAATGGCAAAAATGAAGCAAAAAGAAGTAAAAAGAAAAAATTAAATTGAAAGACACAAGTTTGCCTAACTGACTCCACCAACTATTAGGAAAGTGAGCAAGTTACCCCAATGTCTGTGAGCATCGGTATCCTTGGCTAACAAGGTAGAGATAACAATGCCTTCTTTTCAAGGTTGTGAAATCTTTTCTTCTTCTTCTTCTTCTTCTTCTTCTTCTTCTTCTTCTTCTTCTTCTTCTTCTTCTTCTTCTTCTTCTTCTTCTTCTTCTTCTCCTTCTTCTCCTTCTTCTCCTTCTTCTCCTTCTTCTCCTTCTTCTCCTTCTTCTCCTTCTTCTCCTTCTTCTCCTTCTTCTCCTTCTTCTCCTTCTTCTCCTTCTTCTCCTTCTTCTCCTTCTCCTTCTCCTTCTCCTTCTCCTTCTCCTTCTCCTTCTCCTTCTCCTTCTTCTTCTTCTTCTTCTTTTTTCCTATGTCCTTACTTTCTTTTCTTTTGAGAGTAACTGCGTGACCAGAAGTCGAGGAGGCCTGGCTAGGAGGGTAAGAGGCAGTGAGACTGCAGAGATGGCTGCAGGGATGGGCCTAAGGTGTGGTGGAGACAAGAAGGCCTGCAGTCTCCAGCTTCCTCTAGACTCTACCGACACTTTCCCATTCTTCATAATCAGAAGCTTTCCTGATTTTAGCTCTCTGTCTTGACTGTAGGACCCATGATAGAATTCATGTACTATTGGAGCCTTCCAAATATAAGCCTCAAATTGAGATTCACAGAAGATGACCACACATTCTAGTATGTTCTCCCTCTTCTTCCAACACCAGACAACTAGGAAAATGTGTGGGAACCACCAGTTACTCATCTCCATCCTCTAGAACTTTCATGTTAAACATGGATTTTTTTACTTCCATTTCATACTCAGGAGGTTGAGTTCCATTTCCTCATTTGTCACTAACAAGAAAAACAAAGTGGTAAAATAAAAGTTTTAATTGAAATATTACAAAAATAATACCAGAAGTGAAAATAAATTGGAAAACAGGCTATCCTAAAAGTCTAGCAGAAAATTGTTAGACAACTCTTAAAATCTTACTCTCATGTATTAGTAAATATTTTTAAAGAGTATAGACTAATATTTGAAGAAAGAGTGTTTGAAAGAATGTTTGGTATAAAAAAGACATGGTTTCTCCTCAAACCATGTGAAAAGCACTTCAAGAACACTAGATATGAGTTCCTGTAGTTGAGGGACAGGCTCCTGCTATAAGAGGTCTAGGCGTGATTGTTCCTCACAAACCAGATGCAGGCCAGGTGTGAGAAAGAGCTTCTGAAGAGTTATCTTAGAATGAAAAGCAACAGAGAAAAGTTGAAGATATTGATAGACTTGTAGGAGCTATCAAATATGTCAGTGACCAGCTAGAGCGGAGATGCTTCATCTGAGTCAAAGGAGCTTCAGGTCAAAAATCCCAGTGAAAGATGACCTCTGAAAAACACATCTGTAAGAGGCAGTTCTACAGGGCAGCTATGGTGGAGCAGGCTGCTCAGACTTTGTGCTTCAAAGGCTGGGACCACATGAGAGGTGCAGGTTCAACTCCCAGTCCAGCCTAAGGGCCAAGATTAGTAGCCTATTCCTCTAATCTCAAGCATCTCCAGGCAGCTGAGGCAGGAGGGTCGGGATCTTGAGGCTGGCCTGGACAACGTAGTGAGATCCTATCAGACAAAGCCAGGTGTGGGGGTGTGTACCCGTAGTCCTAGCTACTCAGGAGGCTGAGGCAGGAAGATCACAACACTCTGAGATTCTCTCTCTTGAAGAAAAGAGAACAAGGAGAAAAAGAGTGTGAAAGAGGGGGGAAATGGTAAGGGAGTGGGGTAGGAGGAGGAGAAATAGAGGCAGTTCTAACCACCCTCCAGACCTACAGAGGAGTCCTGGCTCACAAGAATGACGAGTCATCATAATTACTTGCCTCCTTTCTGTTTATGCTCTATCGCCAGACCTGAGGGATCTGATACCACAGTCAGTAACCTGGGAAGTATGATTTTGAAAAATCATATGTATGTTGATAAAGAAGTTGGATATGTCCCCATTCTGCTATTATAAGCTCCCTGTCTGTGGCAAACTCTAGATGATGAAGGAAGTAACACAATTTTAAACCAAGAGTTTTGCTTATTATATGGGTCTAGACGTTCAAATTACTGGTTTAAAAATCTTGTATCAACTGAAAATGACCAGAAAATAGCCCTAATTTTTAACCAAGGGGCAAAGAAAAGCTTCCTCATTGAATGATTTTAAAAGTGCACTGAAGATGAAAATAAAGATGTTTTATTGTTTATCCTGTAAGGTAGGCTTGTTTAAATGATCAGTTATATGGTCAGATAATATTCCTATTGTTTTTATTACGTCTAAAAAAAAGAAAAAAGAAAAATTTAGTCATTGCTTCTTACAGAAAATAAAATAAAAACATTTAAATACATTTCATGGAAAATATAGGATTAAAAAATATGCTAAATGACCAATTCAATATGAGCAAAATTAAGTTTAATTTAAAAATAACCCTACAATTGGCCAAACTCTGGACCAGAGTTAGGAAAATAAGAATAAAGCACACAGGCATAATAAAAATTGATGAAAATATTGCTCATTAAATGAGCATACTATGTTTGGAAATACTGAGATGGCTTCTAGAAATTGCACAGGTAATTTGCTTCTCCTTAGGAAAGATTACTTTGGCTTTCTCCTTTGTAACCCTTATGAAATTATGCTAGAGGGTAAAGAAAAGAGAGAAGGAAATGCTAGGCCAAAGTAGAAATTTTACATGATGCAATATGTAAACGATGTTTAAGGAATGGAAAATAATTTAGTGACCAATGGCATGGGAAGGAAAGCAGGAAGAACTAATCTTCAAGAGTGAACAATTTTAAAAGAGTGCCACAGAGAGTAAGGATGTAACAATTCCATCTATTTTAGAAGACAACTGAGAACTTAAGGCACATTCATCGACATACTAGATTAGAGTGAAAAAGGAGACTGAATACCAGTCAAGGTTAATAAGCTGTCATATTTTTCAAGATGATAAAATCATGAAGAAAGTAAGACATCTGCAGTTAAAAATGAAAATAAAGATGTGAGGTTCAGGATAAAAATCATAAGCTACAAAAATAGGTATTGGTCATAACCAAAGAAATAAAAATACCCATCAATAGCCGAGACATTTTGTGGATATAAATGGGGAACAATCAAAGGCAGATCTTTGGAAATACAAGTGTACAAGTCACCAGCAGGAAAATAGAAGATGCAGAGAGGTTAATAAGGGAACTCGGAAAAGCAGCAGAATGCAAACGTGAGCATGCCAAGGTCAGATTCAGCTGAGAAATCAAGCCGAGTAAAGACAGAACAGGTCATTGGACTTGGCAATTTAAAGCTCACACGTAATTTTAAAGAGACCATTTTTAGAGACTTTGTCCACGCTGTGAGAACAATGGGACTAGATAAGTGTCGATGCTTCTTCCAGTAATAACAATTCTATTACTAGATATAAATTCTAAATCTGATGGGACCAGCAGTTAGCGTAATGGCTATGTCGCTGGACTCCCACGTAGTCGACCGCGGTTCGAGTCCCGGACCCGGCGGCTTAAACTCACGCCGGGCGCGTGTGCGTGCGTGCCCAAGATCCCGAGAGGAGAATGGAGGAGAAGGGATTGCGGCGTGGCCATCCCCCCTGGGGGGTGATTTCCTGCTTTCTATCTCTCTGTCTCTCTCTGTCTGTCTGGCGAGCGCACGCGCCCTATAGCAAAAACCTCTCCAAGAAAAAAAAGAAAAAAAAAAAATTCTAAATCTGATGTCAAATAAGAAATATCTTATTTGTAGTTCTTCTTCAATTCCAGAAGTGATTTGTTTGAACACTCATTATTATGACAATTGACCAGGCCTCCCATGGATGCACCCTCAAGACGTATGGCATACTTAAAATTATTCTGGGGGGGGGGCGCCCATGTCCTGGTGGTTAAGGCAGCTAGATTCCACATGGCCAACTGAATGGTGTGAGTCCTGGACTAAGTGGCTTGAGAAATATGCCAGGCATGTGTACATGCATGTCCAAAATCCTGAAAGGAGAGAAAAATAAAGAAGGAGGGAGTGGTATGTGACCATTCTCCATGGAGGTGATTTTTCACTCTCTCTTTTTCTTTCTCTCTTCAGTGACTGCATGCATCTTCTGGAAAAAAATCTATAATTATATTTTGGGGTTCTCTTGAGGGTAAAGCAAATCATTCTGTTTTTATGAGAAAGAAATCTCATTCAATAGGCTGATTAGAGATTAGCATTTGTTTGTTTTTCTTTATAACACAAAGATTGCTAAGGAATAAGAAATATAGTTTAATTTAATATTTAATAATTTTCAGTGAATTTCTTCCTTCCTAATAGTATTTGATTTGGGAGAAACAATTTTCATCCAAAAAATGTATTTAATTTCCCAAGTTCTGTCTATGTGGTTATCATGTTTATGAACACATGGAAACAAGTTATTAGTTAAGCAGCAGTTTATGCCATTGAAAAAAGTATAGATTATGTCATTCTATATTAATAATCTGTTGCTTTATACTCAATTCATTTCAGCAAGTCATTTCTAATATGAGCAGCATACTGTAATTACTTATTAGTTCCCTTTGTTACTTTCATGAATACAATATTTGTGATATTTAGCATATCAAATGCAAGATGAATTTTAAAAATTCCACAGGGAAAAGCTGAAAATTAGGAAATCTCTTTACACTTAGATTGATTAATTTCAGAGTTTATGCGAGTGTAACTGCTTTTGGCACCTTTTCATTTGTTCCTTTTTTTTTTTTTAAGAAAGACTTTTGCAATAAGGTGCATAAACTCATTGGAGAGACAAAAAGAGAGAGAGAGACAGAAAGTGAGAAATCACCTCCAGAGGGATGGCCACTCTTCAATCCCTTCTCCTCTATTTCCTGCATGTGATCTTGGGCACGCATGCACTTGCACCTGTCATGAGTTTTTTAAGTCACCAGGTCCGGAACTCCAGCCATGGTCAACTATGTGGAAATCCAGTGAGTATCCATTATGCCATCTGTTGGTCCCAATATGTTCCTTTTTTTAATGTGTAGATTTCTAATAGGTTATCCTTCTAAAAATAGGTTATTATTTGACTATTATAAAACCCAATGGATGTATGAGGACATTATCTCCTGCTGTCATGACCTCTGAAGTATTAAGGGATTCACATTGTTCTATTTTTTTTTTTTGGAGAGGTTTTTGCTATAGGGCACATGCGTCACCAGAAAGACAGAGAGAGACAGAGAGACAAAAAATGAGGAATCATCTCACCCCCCCCCCCCCCAGGGGAGATGGCCATGTCACAATCCCTTCTCCATTCTCCTCTTGGGATCTTGGGCACGCATGCACATGCGCCTGGCGTGAATTTAAGCCACCTGGTTTCAGACTCTAACTGCGGTCAACTACATGGGAGTCCAGCAACATGGCCATTATGCCATCTACTGGTCCCCTATAAACTTTGAGATACAACAGATCATCATAACTTTATTTCTGATAAGTATAGTGTCTTGCTAAAGGTTTAGTATAGAAAACATTCCTTGGAATATTTTAGCTAAGTTTTTTTTTATTTTTTTATTTTTTATTCAGAGTGGTTTTTGCTATAGGGCGCTTGCATTCACTGAAGAGACAAAGGGACAGAAAGTGAGAAATCACCCTCCAGGGCACATGGCCACATCACAATCCCTTTTCCTCCATTCTCCTCTTGAGATTTTAAGCACGAATGCACACGTGCACCACATGAGGTTTAAGCCATGGGGTCCAGTACTTGAACTGCTGTCGACTATGTGGGAGTCCATCATGTCACCTGCTGGTCCCTAACTAAGATTATTAGAGACACGTTAACCTCTTGGAAGACTAAATTAAAATGGAAATTTAGTTTACTAAGATAGGAAGTAAATATGCAATGTTACTTCAAACATTAGTATGAACAAAGGACACACATTTTAAAAAAAAGTTTTGAAATCTCATCTAAAGTAGCAATTATCACTTGATATTGCTATTATTCAAGAGAAAATATTTTCTAGATGTGACTTGCCATATCCCTATCTCACATTCTAGTTTTGCTCTATACAAATCTGTAAAACTATACAAATAAACCCCATAAAAGTTTCTACTTAAATGCAATTAGTTTTAGCATTAAAATGATTTTCTTTACCTTAACTTTTAAATCAGTTGAGTTCTTTTAAATATCTCAAGATAAAAATTATTTTTAAGATAACATGTATGGTAATATCTTTGATTGAGCCAATATTCAGTGTACTCTGGATGAAAGCATTCATTTTGTGTGCTGTAGTGATACACAGTGAATGAATATAAAATAAATAAACTTTTAAGAAATGCATTAATAAAAAGTTCCTTTAAAAAATCTAATGTACCTATACAAAGAACAAACATCAAAGAAATAATTTTCTAGAACATATTTGAGGCATTGTCATATGCTAGAAATATTGTAAGATTGGTCAAAGATTTTCTGGCTCTGTATTATTCACGAAAGTAAAAATAATAGTACTTGCCTGATATACCACATAGATCTGTGTTAAGGGTCAAAATAAAATAATTAAGCAGACTTTGCCAAGTAGAAAGTATCATAAATATTAATAATTTTATTATTCCCAGCCTTATTTTTTATCCATATCTTTTAAATCTTTTGTGGTCTTTTTAATAGGATAAATATATCTGATAATTTTGAGTTTCTGGGAATATATAGCTATAAATTAGTGAATGGACAGGAACCTATTCACAAATTAGACTCAAAAGTAAACAGCAAAGGAAAATACATTACAAAGAAAGAATTTCATTTAATTATGTACTTAATTTCTATAAGGTGCAGTTGTCTTTAGTCTTAGCAAAAATTGAGAAATAAAGAAGAAGCCATCTATAATACACATTCACTCGTTAGAATGAAACAACATAGGAAATGTATGCCTTTGAATGGAGTCAAATCTTTTGGTGAGATGTCCGTATGTTCCTAGGGTGTGCAGAATTTTGTTCTGCAGCATGGTTAAAAACACACACACACACACACACACACACACACACACATTTTAAGAGCTTGTTCATGATAAAATGCGGGAAGAATGTTACTGGGTTATAAGCAAATCAAATAATCTTACTATTAAAGAATATCAGTACATGGAGAAATATAGAAGTGCTTATGGACAACAGTAAAGGAAAAGGAGAGATTTTAATCACACATTAGAAATTCTTTCAGTGTAACAGATTTAATCTATCCACCAGTCCCATCTGAAACTTATAAGTTAACAAAAAGTTCCATTCAGAATTTTCAAGGAAAGTGTTTTGCTGCAATGCTACTAGATAAATAACCAACATTACCATAATAGATTCCCTGATATGAGTCTCTTTCATATCTTGAAGTTTTATCATAAATCTCCATTTCTTGTGAATAACTGAATTCATTTTCAAAAGGTTTTTCAAAGTTGGTACATCTCCCAAGGGATATTTGGCAATGTGCGGGACATTTTGTTGATCAAGTGACAGAGATACATAATGCATGCAATCAGTGGGATAGTGCATGACATAAAAACTGTCAGACCGAAATATCCAAATGTAAGCTCACATAAAAACACTGAACTCCTGGGCTTGGGTTCTGTTATCAAATGTGTAACTTGGCAAGTCACTGCCTAAGTCTTAACTTCCTTATCTTTTCCTGAGATGATCAAGCCATAAAGTCATCTCTATGCATTCTTCTTACTTTGGGTGTCTTTAATTTTTTTTCTTTATTTTTTGCTATAAAGTGCATATGATCACCAGAGACAGAGAGAGAAGGAAAAAAGAAAGCACCCTACTTTCAGGATCTGGGGCATCCATGCACATGTAATTGCATGTTTCTCAAGCATTGAGTCTGGAACTCAAAATGTATGATTGGCCATGTGGGATCCAGATGCCTTAACCTTTCTTTGATGGTTTTATCTAGGCAACATCACTCTCCCCCTTTTCTAAAGGTCTACAACAATTAGAGCTCTAGCAACACAACCTGACATTCTAATATATCATATATATTTGCTCCGTGTTTTCTTTTGCAAAAATTATATATACCAAATTAGGTTTTCAGCTTCTTGAAGAAATAAACTTGGACATACAAGTGTACAGATAGCTATACATTTTTAGCCATTCATCTATCTATCCATCTGCTTGTCTATTTAAATCATACAGAAGAGCCAAATATTATTGGTGATTACTAAGTGCTTCATATGCAAGTGATCTCCTACAGGGACATTTTCATGTCCCAATTGTCCTATGAGCAAAATTTGTTCTTTCCATGGAGAAAATATTTATAATTTTCCAAAAGATCATATTACCATGAATTCCTCATAGGTTTTCTTCATATATCAAAATAATTAAGGCTACCTTCATAGTTCAATGGCTAAGTTCTGTGTGAAGGGAGCCAGATTCCACATGGACAACCATGATTTGAATCCCAGCCCTGGCAGCTTGCAAAACATGCCAGGTGCATGTGCCTGTACACTCAGGATCCTGAAGGGAAGGAGGAATGAAAGCAAGGACCCCATAGATGGGAGTGTTTTCTCTTTCTTTCCTTCTGGTATGTGTATGCATCCTCTGGCATTACAATAAATTACTACTTGGAAAATAGCTTATGTTTGCACATATATTATCTTCATAAAACCATAAGGTATTGATAAATGAGGGTTTCCCAAATCTGTTGGAACACTGTGTATTTTATTATTCCAAGATCAGTAAGAAAGGACAATTTTTTTAAAAAATTGTATAATTATTAGTTCACTGGAATAAGATTTTTAAAAACCATTCCATTTAAAGAGGCATATAAATTCAGAATCATTTCAGAATCTTTGCACCCTGTTTTATCACTATATGATTCTCATTTTGAAAAGATTCTCCAATATCCTAACAGAGTATATCAGTTGATATAAACTCATTCTAAGCTTCTGCCATCTGATTTTTTTTTTTTTTTTTTTGCAAACTCCTAACTTTGGTTTCTACTCATCTTTTTAAATGTTTTATTTTTTTCCTCCATTAGTATATCCTATGCCTAAAGATCAACTCTTTCCTCAAGTCATTCTAGGGAGTTCCAAATTAATCTATGAAAATACTTCTTCATCCAAGATGAATTAAACAATCATCACTCATTTTCTTCTAGACTTATTCAGAAGAATGTTAAAGCTATTTAAAACAACATTTATTCAAGTAATCATTTAGCTTTCTGGAAAATTCAAGCAGTGAACTCTTAACAACCCAGTAGGAATAAATAGAGAACAAATACGTAATTTCTGATAAAGGCTGTTTCAACCTGTTCTTGAATTGTTAATTGGACATTCTCGGACAGCACAGATAATTATGTTATTACTTTTTTCTTTAGAATCTCTCTTCTTTCTTGAATGTCCTTTCTGGGAGAACATAATATTCAAGCCGTGGAAAAAAAGTACAAAGATTAGAGGTGACAGCAACACCAAATAAAATAAAATATCTCAATTGGAATAAAATACCTCAATTGAATTTTTTTTTTTTTCTGTAAGGAACACATATGTTAAAAAAAAAAAAAAAAACTCAAAATATTGCTTTATCCAATGATAGGATCACGACTTATTTCAAGCAAGTCACCAGACAGTAAAAATAATTGTGTTTCTAATCAGCAAAGTAGAAAATAAAGTACTTCCTTAGTATCCATGGTTTTAAAGGATATCATTCAACTTTGAAGTATAAATCTGAGAATAAAAACTCAACTAAGAACCAGCCCCTCATAGCCTCTCGACGTGCTAAAGCATCATGTATTGGAAACTGAAACCTATATAGCTTTACGAAATTATTCCTTTCCAGAAGTCATATAAATTCAGCACCAGTTAGGGTTGAACTCCTGTCTGAGTAGCTTAAGAAACAAATCCAGCGCATGTGCATTTACGCCCAAAGTCCAGATAAGGAGAAAAGAAGGTAAAAAGATTGTAGCGTGACCACGCCCATTGTTGGGGGTGGGGTGGGTGATTTCATCCTTTTTTTGGTAAGTGCACATACCCTCTGGCAATAAATAAATAAGAAGACACACAACTGGGACTAAGCAACTTCATATCCAATAGGAGCACTTCGTCTCAGTTTTACTGGAGCATGTGCTCTAGCCGACATTTTGTTAAAGCCCATCTGATAAAGTACACAAGGGACTTGCCTAAAAGATAGTATAATATTCAGCTAATATTAAGCTAATATTAAGACAAAGAGCATATTATGATAGTTCCTATTTTCATTTTTTTATATAAAAATGTCATTCCTCTGAAAGACCAAGTGATAAAAGCCATCGAACATTTGCTTGTTGGTTCATTAATTGTTCATTTGCTTTGAAAAGACAGGCATAGCTGAATTAGCCGGTGAGGTGAACAGAACTGCCCGTCACTGCACGTCAGTGTTGAATGAATTGGTTGTCTAATCTCCATGTATGGTTTTACAAATGGTAACATTTCCATAGTGAAATGTAATGATTCAAACAAATATTCTACTTTAATATCAAATTAGACAGTTGTCCATGAAGTAAAAACGCTAAGAATAAATGCCAAGGTTTAATTCCTTAAAATTGGGCAAGTAAAAACTTAAATTTGGGGTTGTAAAAATTGCTCATGTTCAAAATTTAGTATTTAACAGAATATTCTTCATGCATCTTATAATTTTACATGACACCAGCATAATAATCCAAAGACAAATGAGATAATTTAATATAACTCAGAAGTGTCTTGATAATTAACTAATAACAGGTTTTTACAGTCCATTGAGAATTGCATTACCAGATTTATTTCACAAAGTCTGCTATGGGTAATGTATTTAACAACTCTAATCAGTCTGGATGGAACTGGTTTAATCTGCACTCTCAGAAGCAACAGGAAGAAAGGGAAAAAATCAGTAGCAAAAATAAATGAAAGCTTCAACCCAAGCATGTTGAAAAGATGTCAAATTAAACAGTCCAAAAATATGCAGCCATGTGCAACTGTTTAGTATGATGCTCTGGTTTGTGAAAATCTCTCCCTTGGGGAAAGCATTTTAAGTACCTAAGGCTCAAATATAAAAAAGAATAAGCAAGAATTAAAGCATTGCTATAAAACCGCATAACAAGCTGAAGAAGTCATGGTTTGCCTCCATTTCTGTCTCCTTTCAATTCTCCATAAAAACATAGACTACTTAACGGTAATTATTGAAGTTAGCATTTTCTTCTTTGATAGTTTTTAATACCACTACCACTTCCTCCTTCTAGATATAAGTTTAAAGCATTTCAGATTGTCACTGTATTGTGATGACACTTCAGTTTACTTTTGATGGATCATTTATTCCATCAGGCACACTGCATAAGCTGATAGAAGATAACATCAGGGAAATTGAGAAGGAAATATCTCTAACATTTATTGAGTGTCAACCACCAAAAACTATGGTTAAGTACAAAGAAGCACAAATAAACCGGATGCCATTATAGTGCTCAAAGTCCTTCAAAAAGCTAAGGGAAGACTTCAATTCTGCTGGTAAGGGATGCATCAGATTTCAGTTATGCACAAGTAACTGTGCATAACTTCAGTTATGAAGAAACTTCAGTTATGAAGTAAAACAGAAGGGATTGCAATTAAGTTCACCTGATGGGGGTCAAGAGAGACTTGAGAGATTATGTCAAGAAGCTTTTGCTTTTGATCATGATTGGAATTTTCCAGAATCACAATGGGTTCTTGGGTTGTGAAAAGACAGCATATATGTCAATACTGATAATTAAGTTGTTAGTACCAAACTAAAACTTGAAGTGACTCTGTACTGTCTTATTTCTCCAGATTTATCTGCTGTTATGTCTACTCCACATTCTCCCCCAGCCAGACTACCAGTCTCAGTCTCCTCATACACCATGGTCTTCCACATCTCTAAACCATGGTTCACCCTATGGTTCAGCCTGCTATCTCTACTCCAACTCTATCTGGTAAATTGTTTCTCTCTGATGACTCAAGCTAAGAGAAGTAATTATGACATATTTCCTATTTTGGTTCTTCCAATTCAGGAATAAATAGATGTTTCTATTTATGTTTTAAGTAAATCTTACCCTTACATCGATTCATTATGCATTCATTTATTCATTCTAATAATTGTCTACTCATTTACTCAATCATTTATTTAAGATTTATTTATCATCCCCCTAATATATGTCAGGCACAATGCTAAGAGATGCAATTAAAGGGAGCAAGAGAGTAATTTTTATATTAGACTGAATGAAGAATTATAATAGTCAACGATGGATTATAATCTGCTAATTAAGCCCATTATGAATGAAAACTGAAAAGATGTGAGATTTGTCTAGGATATCAATAAGGGATGGGATACGGGTATTTGATTGAACAAGTTGAAGGCCATGGTCAATTAAAAAAAAAAGAAAAGAAAAAATAAAGGCCATTTCTTTCTGAATGTACAAGTTAAAATAAGTAGTGCTAAGAAGGACGCTCAGACATGATGAGATAAAGAGTGAGCATAGTATTGCCTATTTTTTGAGTCAGATATTTAGAAGTGACATTTAAGCTGATATCTTAAGGATATAAAGAAGAAGAGAAAATCATTTTTTTAAAGAAAAATAAAAATTAATGCTTTTCAGTGGCAATGTGCCTGAGTAGATTAGGAAGAGAATTTTAGCCCACATAGCAGAAATTTGTTGTGTCTACCACTATATTGCTGATATCTAAAAATTTTCTCAACACACAGGAGGATTTCAGTAAATGTTTATGGGTAAACTGATGGCAAGAATGGAAGTAAATGACAATGGAGATTAGAGAAACAAAAGGTTAACAGAGAGTAGAGAAACTGAGTAGGGTAAGGTTATGAGAAGCTATACAGATTGTTATTTAAAAAAAAAAAATAAAAAAGTTGTTACAAAGTCACTATGAAATTGTGGGAAAGTAGGTATGTGCCACAGTAGCCAGAGTCAGAAGAAGAGTACGTCTTGAAAGCCAGCCAGTAGTGTGTTGGTTAGGGCAACTAGATCCCTCATGGCCTACTGCACTGTTCAAATCCCAGACATAGCAGCTTACAAACCTTGCTAAGCACAAGCGTGTACCCAAAATCTTGAGAGGAAAATGGAGGACAAGAATTGCAACATGGCCATCTCTCCTGGGACCCTTTCTTACTCTCTATCTCTGTCTCTTTCCAGCAAGTGTATGTGTACTGTAGCAAACAAACAAAAAAGAGGGAAGTTGACATTTTAAAAAAAAGATATAATTTAATGATGATAAAATAGGCAAATATTTTTAAACATTGATACTTTGGATTGGCAAGCATGTAGAGTACTAAGCTTACTTATAAAGTTCTAATGTACTTAAAATATCATTGTGTCCAAGTATATGACATTCATTTAGGAAAAAGCAAAAAAGCTATGAGGCAGTAAAAAGGCCAATAGTTGTTAAGGCCTTGGTGAAGGGAGGAAGAAATGAATAGGTGGAACACTAGAGACTTTTAGGGCAGTGAAGCTATTCTATATAATACCATAATGGTATATACATGGTCACTACACACATGTCAAAAAGCGATAGAAGGTATACTACCAAGAGTGAACCCTAATAAAGTATAGGGTGTCACCCATCTTATCCATTGGGTGACAATGATCTGTCAGTGTTTCACTGACTGTCACAAATGCTTCATCTCATGGGGAATTTGCTAATGTAGAGGTTTGAGTATGAGAAAGGTATACAAGAATTCTGCCAAATGAAAAATAATTTCACATTAAAACATTAATAATAACTAGTACAAAATAAATACATGTTCCTGGAGAAGGGGGAATGGAAAGAAAGACAACAAAATGTTATGGTCATCATCTCCTTTGGGTGGCATTTCCAATGAATTTTGTTTTCTTCTTCAAAACATAAGTGTACTTGTATAACAATCAAAATATTAAAAAAGTAAACACTAAAATCATTCAGGTTGATTTTGCTAAATATTTTATTATATAAAAAATATTGTTTAAAGAATTATGCCAGTTCATTTCATTTATTTATTTATTCATTCATTTTAATTTGACCAGAGAGGAACAGAGCAGGAGAAAGCAAGGGAGATGGAAAGTGGGAGAGCAAGCTGCCAGGTCCAGGACTCGAACTACGGTTGGCCATATGGGAGTCCAGCACTCATAACCACCATGCCACCTGCCATACCACCCTATATAAAAAAATAATTTAATTGTTGGGATGATGGAGTTGAGAATAGAGAAAGGGAGAGATCACAACAGCTTTTTTTTTTTTTGCTTTGTTTTATTTTGTTTTTATTTTTTTATTATTATTTGTACATTAAATTGCTGTACATCATTTAGATTGTGAAGAGACTTCACCCAGCAGCTTTGCATAATTACCTAAGGATCCTTTAAAAATACATCACTGTTTACCAAAGTATTTTCTGCAAACTTGGATCCACAAAATTCTTATAGGGAGGGGAAAACAACAGCAAAGTTATGAAACTTAGATATCTTTTCACTCTGTTTGAAATACTTGAAATATTTATTATGTTTAAAACTTTAAAAATGCCTGTATTTAAGAAATGTGTTTAGATTTATTTAGTCAGTGTTTTCCTGATGTGTTTACTTAAATCACTTCCATGCAATTGTAATTAAGCAGCTGAACCATATATGGCCCACAGTATGTTTTGAGTCCTGGACCTGGCTGTGGAAAATCATGCCAGGCACATGTGTGTGCATGGCAAAATAGGAGGATGAAATGGAGGAGAAAAGATTGCAGCGTGACCATGTCCCATGGGGTGATTTATCACTCTCTCCCCCAATCTCTCTCCAGTGAGCACATACTCCCTGTAGCAAAGTTTTTAAAATAATTATGTTTAAGTTGTTTTTTTTTTAAACATCCCTGAATGGAAGTCCCTCCCTAAAAATTGCAAGTATGATTTAAATGTTTGTTTTCTAAATAACTTTAGAGAGAGTAGCCAATCTTACGTCTAATCTCTTCTAAGAATTCTTGAAAACCTTATTATGTTTGTTCAACAAACATCATTCTCATACATAATGATAATAGTACCATCAAAATCAGTAAATTAACATTTATAACATAGGGCCCAGCAGGTGGCTTGGTGGTTAAGGGCACTGGATTCCCATATGCCCAACTGTTGCTCCAGTCCTAGACATGGAGGTGGCTTGCTTTCTCACTTTCTCTCCTTCTCTCTCACTCTCACTCTGTCCCTTTGCTGTGATGAAGCTTTCACAGCAAAGGGAACTATAACTAGAGTGAAAAGAAAACCCTCAAAATTTAAAAAAATAAAAAAACAAAAAAACTTTCAAATTAATCCTCAGACAAGATATTGATACCTAAAATACATAAGAGATTCAAGCAGCTTGCCCATAGAAGAATGACTAATCCAATGAAAATAAAATATAAAAATATATAAATAATATAAAAATAAAAATATATAAATAAATGAAGTTAAATAAAATAATTTTAAAAAACATATAAAACGTAAATATTTCTCTCCTTTCAAGTTTTGCCTCTTAGTGTCTTGATAGCCAAGGTTTTTAGATCAGAATTCTTTTTTTTTTTCAGAATATGGGTTTTTATTTTTGAAAACACTTGATTGAGGTATCATTGACATGTGAATACATATTTGATGTATTCAACTTGATAAGTCTGCAGTTAAATATACATTTACAAACATCATACTGAATGGGAAAAGCTAAAAGCCTTCCCATTAAAAGCTGGAATAAGACAAGGCTGCTTACTGTCTCCACACCTTTTTACCATTGTGATGGAAGTCCTAGCCAATGTAATCAGAAAAGAAAGCAAAATAAAAGGCATTTATGCAGGAAAAGAAGTGAAACTGTCCCTATTTAGAGATGATATGATTGTATACATAGAAAATCTAAGAAAATCCATGAAAAAGTTCCTAGATGTGATAAATGAGTTTAGTAAAGTTGAAGGATACATAGCCAATGTGCAAAAACCTACAGCATTTTTATACATCAATAAAGAACAGACTGAGACAGAATTGAAGAAATAAATCATATTTGCAATTGGTATAAAACAAATAAAATACTTAGGGAAAAAATCTTACCAAAGAGGCAAAAGATCTCTAAAAGGAAATGTATGAATAGCCAAAAAAAAGAAATTGAATATGATACAAAAAAATGGAAGAACATCTTGGATTGGAAGAATCAATATAATCAAAATGCCAGTCCTACCCAAATTAACTTACATATTCAATGTGATTCTGAGCCAATTATCCAAGAAATTAGTCACAGAAATAGATAAAACAATTACAAAATGGATCTGGTATAATAAACAGTCTTGTATTCCCAAGGAAATACTGTACTGAAAAAAGGAAAAAAAAAAAGGAGACATCTGACTACCTGACTTTAAAATATATTACAATGCATGATAATTAAAACAGCATGGTGCTGGCAAAAATAGATACATAAATCAATGGAACAGAATATAGAATCCAGAAATAAACTCCAAATTATACAGCCAATTGATCTTTGATAAAGGGCATAGGACAATACAATGGAGAAAAGAAAATCTTTTTAGCAAATGGTATTAGAATAATGGGATATTCATCCACAGGGAAAAAAAAAATGAAACTGGGCCCCTATCTCTCACCATTAACTAGAATTAACTCAAAATGGCTCCAAGATTTAAATATAAACCCTCTAACTACAAAACTACTAATAGGAAATATAAGAGAACCTTTTGAAGAAATTAGAGCAGGCAAAGATTTCATAAATACGGCCCCCAAAACACAAGTAATCATTCTTAAAAGAGACAAATGAGATTACAATGAGCTAAAAAGCTTCATCACAGCAAAGGGAACTATAACTAGAGTGAAAAGACAACCCTCAAAATTAAAAAAAAAGAAAAAAACTTTCAAATTAATCTTCAGACAAGAAATTGATACCTAAAATACATAAGGAATTCAAGCAGCTTGCCCATAGAAGAATGAATAATCCAATGAAAAAATGGACAAATGAATTGGATAGACAACTCTCCCAGGAAGACTTACATTGACCAAAAGCCATATAAAATTGTACAAAGTTTATTTTCATAAGGTAAATACAAATTAAAACTGCAATGAGATATTATTTAATGCTAGTTAGAATAGGTAGGGTCAAAAAAAATTTTTAAATGACACGTGTTGGCAAGACTATGTTGAAAAGGAAACTCTCTTACACAGTTGGTGGGAATGTAAATCAGCCCAACCTCTGTGAAAAACAATAAGAAATTTTCTCAAAAATAAAAAAAACAAACTTCCATACAACCCAGTAATCCTACTTCTTGGTATTTATCCAAAGGATAAGAAAACTATCAGAAAGATATCTCCACATCCATGTTTATTGCAGCATTATTTACAATTGCTAAAATATGGAACCAACCTAAGTGTCCAAAAACTGATGACTGGGTTGAAAAACTATGGCACACATATACTATTGAATATTATACAGCTATAAGAAACAATGAGATACTATTGTTTGACTCTAATTGGATGAATAGAGAAGACATAATGTTGAGTAAAATGAGTCAGACTTTGAAAAATACACATTGTATATCCCCACACAATTTGTATGGAGTGCTATGGCAGAGATTGAGAGGCTTGAAAATGTGAAGGTGGCAAGGATGGGTGTAAGTGGGGAATGTGGATTGTAGAGAGGGGGTGGTAGAAGGAAGATACAAGGAACAAGGGGAGAGAACATTTGACAGACAGAAAAAAAGGAAAGAAAAGAAAAGAAAAATAGAACATGTTCATTATGAAATTAACTAAATTCTGTTGTGTAACAGATTATTTCATAAAGGTATTTAATTACATGTTTATTAGGATTAAAGTATGCATGATGACATTTCATCCCAATAATTTCAAATTAATTTTTGATTTGTCATGTATTTTTCATTTGTATCCTTGATTATATCTTGATTGAATTAAATATACACACACACACATATATATCTGTGAAACTATCACCATGATCTATGTATTCCATAAACATATTTATACCATCTCCAAAAATGTCCTTCTGTCCTATTTACTTGTTATTAGAATTTTTCCTGTGTGTAATAAGAACATTTAACTTAAGATTTACATACCTAGCAAATTTTAAAATATATAATATGCTATTGTTAACTACAGGCCCTATGTATAGTAGATCTCCAGGACTCTTCATGTCATAAAAGTGAAACTTTATGTCCTTTGAGTAAAACTTTTCCCTTTTCCTTCCCCCAAACCACTGGGAATCCTGTTCTGCTCTCTGATTATTTGAGTTTGACTATTTTAGATTTCACATATAAAGGGCATCTTATATGTGTCTGATTTATTTCCTTCAGTATAATGTCCTCTAGGTTCGTTCATGTTGCTTCAAATGGCAGGATTTCTATTTAATAACTGGTTTTTAGAAAACTGAGTATCCACATGCAGAAAAATGAAACTGGATCTTTAGCTTATCCCGTACACACAAATAAATTGAAAATGCATTAAAGATTTATACCAGATACAACAAAATTCTAGAAGAAAGCATAAGATAAAGCTTATTGACACAGCTCTTGGCAATATTTTCTTAGATATGCCACCAAAAGCAAAGGAAACAAAATAAAAAATATAAAAGAAGGACTATATCAAATAAAAGAGCTTTTGCACAATGAAGGAAACCATGAACAACATGAAAAGGCAATCTACGGAGTGATAGAAAATATTTGCAAACCATATATCTTAGTCCATTCAGGATGCTACAACATATACGGGGTGATGTTTAAATGGAATTTATTCCTCATAGTTCTGAAAGCAAGGAAATTTAAGAGCAAGGTATCAGCATATTTGGGGTCCAATAAAGGCCTACCTCTTAATTCACAGACAGCTGTCGCTTCACTGCAACTTCAGAAAGGGAGAGATGTCTCTTTCAACCCTGATTTATAAGGACACTTACTGTATTCACCGGGCTTTACCCTCACGACCTAGTGACTTCCAAAAGGTCCCACCTCCTAATATCATTGCCTTAGGGGTTAGGATTTTAATATATGAATTTTGAAGAGACACAAACCTTTAGACCCTAGCACTGTGAATCTATTAAAGTGTTAATATACAGTGTATATAAGGGATTCCTGCAACTCAATAGAAAATTAAAATAAATAAGCCAAATATAAACAAACAAACAAACAAACAAGGAAATGATCAATTAAAAAAATGGATGAAATAACAATGTATGTTTCTAAAGAAGACACACGCTGGTAACAGGTATATGAAAAGGTGCTCAATGTCATCAGCAAAATTTAAATCAAATCATAATTAGATA
This sequence comes from Tupaia tana, assembly GCA_026018925.1. Lineage (NCBI taxonomy): Eukaryota > Metazoa > Chordata > Mammalia > Scandentia > Tupaiidae > Tupaia > Tupaia tana. Next base: position 15,142,581 of record JAKSZU010000019.1, on the reverse strand, counting down.
TCACCTCACTTCATTTTAAAATACTACTAACAAATAAACAAATAAAAATGAAAAAAACAAGTATTAGTGAAGAAGTGATAAAAAGAGAACATTTACACTGTTGATCAGAATCTAAATCGGTGCAGCCACTATGGGAAACAGTATGGAGTGCCCTCCAAAAATTGAAACTAGAACAATCTTCAAATATAGTAAGTCCACTTCAGAGTTTATATCCAAAGGTGTTGAAAGCATAATCAAAGGGATAAGTACTCCTATGTTCATTGCAGCATTATTCACAAGAGTCAAAACATGCAAAAGATGTAAATATTTATCAATGCATGAATAAAGAACATATGGTGGGACCAGCAGATGGTGCAATGATTACATTTCTGGACTCCCACAAAATCGACAGTGATTCAAGTCCTGGACCTGAAGGCTGAAAACTCATGCTGGGTGCATATGTGTGTGTGCCCAAAATCCCAAGAGAAGAATGGAAGAGAATAGAGGAGAAGGGATTGTAGGAGTGGCCATCTCCTTTGGGGGTTGATCTCCTGTTTTCTCTCTGTGTCTTGTCAGCAAGCACACATCCTATAGCAAAAATCTCTTTCTAAAAAAAAAGTACTAATAATATGTGCCACATACAATGGTATATTATTCACTCTTCAGCTCAATAATGTGTTGCATTTAGATGGTTTGAATTTTTCTTTTGTTTTGTTTGTCTGTAATTTTCAAGAATTATTTTCACATCAATGATGCTAACACATTTATGAATTAGAGAAGATATTTTTAAAGAATTATTTTATTTAATTTTATTTATTTATTTACTTATTTAACTCAACCAGAAAGGGACAGAGTGAGAGAGTGAAAGAGAGAAAGCAAGAAAGCAAATTTCCAGATCTAGTACTTGAACTGTGGTCAACCATGTGGGAGTCCAGTGCTCTTAACCACCATGCCACTTGCTGGACACCATAAAAAGATATTTTTATATTTTGTAAAATATTCTTTCATATGGGCTTGTCTGATGTTTCCACATTATTACATTAAGTTATATCTGTGGCATAAAAATTATAGAAGTGATGCTATGTCCCTTGCATTGTATTCTATTAGATGCCACACACTTTGAGTTTGTTGTATTAAAGGTTAGATTCACTTTAATTCTTTGATTGATGTAATGTGTGCCTAGCCTCTCTTACTGTAATATTACTTCTCACCCCATTGTAATTAAGAAATTATTTATGGGATGGTGCTTTTGACTGTGTGAATATGCTGTTCCTCACCATGGCAAATAAATTCTAATGTGATTGCTAATGATCCCAACTTCAGTACCCTCTCCTTGAGTTTGAGTGGGAACTGACTTCTTATGAGTGGAATAGGACAAAAGTTTTGAATATTACAACCAAGATCATGTTTCATTGTATAAATATATATACCCCCCATCTTACTTACCTAGAATCATGCTCTCCACTGCTTACCTTGAGGAATATTAAGCCAACGTGAGTTCTGCAGCCATGAGGAAATTAATTCTGCCAACAACTTGAGTGAACTTGGAAGTAGAACATGAATCAGTCAAGCATCTCGATGAGAACCAGCCCTGGCCAAGTCTTTGTAGCCTGGCAAAGGATCCCAATCTCACTGTGCCCAACTCCTAAAACTGAGAGAAAAGACGCATGTTGTGTAATTTATGGTAATTTATTACGCAGCATAGAAAACTAACATGCTCATCATACTTTCCATGAATTATCTAATTAACTTATTTACTTCAGTATAGACTCAGATTTTATTTATTCCTATTTTATTCAATGATTATAGTCCGGTACTATCAATATTTAATTTGGCATTCAAATGGTTATAGAGTTGGCCTGTGACACTTCATTTTTATATGTCCCCCTTAATCTTTGAGCAATTTCTTATTTAAAAAAAAAGTTTCTTTAAATTATTATTGTTGCTTCAGAGAGAGAAAGAGAGAGAGAGAGAGGAAACTCCCACTGCGTCTTCCTACCACAATCCACCCTCAGCCTCTGCTAGCCAGGATCATAGGCCCATGTATATGTACAGGATGTAAAAGGAAGACTGCAGGAGTGAATCCAAAACCTTCCCATGTGGCTTCAGCATTGCAGAGTATTGTATTACTAATATGTCATCATGGTTAACCCTGTAATTTCTTGTTTTCTGACAAACATGATGCTCTAGGCTTATTTTGTATTGCCCCACCCTAGCCCTGGGTATGAGCTACTTTTCCACTGAATATTAATTCATTTTAGTGAAGAAATATTTAGAGTAGGTCTATTTTCTAGATGTGTCCATTCCTATGAAGTGTCCCTGATATTAAGCAGAGCTAGAAAAGAGACAAACACACATACACAAACACACACACACACACACACACACACACACACATTTTTATAAATATCTTAAAAATAATAAACTATAAAATACATATTTTACTTGTATAAATATATGCACATCTGTATTTCATACTGTTATCTACTGTATCTATTAAAAGCCATGGGTTTGCTCATATATCCCCCATTTCAGTGTAAAACCGCAGCATTTATATTAATTTTATTCCTTTCTACATCAATAACTTTATTCTTTGATATGTTTATTCTTCATGAATTACTTATTTATTCAATTTCTCTATGTGTGAACAATCTCCCATCCTTACTAAACCTTTCTCCTCTTTTACACAAGTAGAGTTCTTTCTAGGGATCAGAACTCTTGATGGGTCAATGTTACTACCCTCCTGCTTATGTAGACACCTCATTCTTCCAGCCGTCTTCCACACCCTGTGCCAAAGTTCTTCCATGCAGGTACCCTTCTCTACCTGCTGCTGTGATGACCTGATATAAGACACTTCTTTGGTCTCCTTGGATTTCAGCATTATAGGCCAGATGTCCCCCACCATGGAATTCTTCCCATTTTCTTGGATTCTAACATCCTGGACTACCTGAATTCCCAGAGAGGACATTATCTTTATTCATTTTTGGCTCTTCTACCCTGGGTTTGCTGACATTCAGTGTCTACCTTCTTTAATACACTGGACTTGGATAGCTAATCCTGGAAAACAGATGATTATTCAAACCAATTTAATTTACTTACTTTTCAACTTAATTTATAATATACTAGTTCCACTATTATAAAATGAATCGAACACAGAAACACTTATCTATACAGACAACAGAATAAAAGAAAGATACATTTTTTAAAAATATAATGGTGTAGCAGGATGAAAAATACCTCAAGTTTCAAAATATAAAGTCAAGTAGCTTGCTTTGGGAAAGTAATGATTTTTAATGCAGTATGTTATAAGTTGTCCATTGCCATATCTTCCACACTTTGTAATTAAAAGATTAGTATTTATATTCAGCTCTCTCAATGTTAATAGCTTAATCTCTTGACTAAATATTAAGTGATTTATTTTTGGCCAACTGAAGTTTTAGTATGTACAATTAGATAACACTTTAAAAAGAAAAATGAACAAAAAGACACTTGAATACAACAAAAATTTTATGTAAAAGAAAGTAGATTTTCATATAGCCACAAATACGAGCAAAATTAAACAGCATAATATAATTTAAAAGGATACATGGTCCCACTTAGTTATGTAAATATACATATGAGTTTCCTAAATACTTATACAACTGCAAATTACGTATTTAAATCACTAGAAAAATGACAAAATTAATTTTAAAGCTGAAAATGACCTTACCATTCATTAATATATGTGACAGAAAGATAAACAAGTTGAACAACTCATTCAAGAATTACATTCTAGCTTTCAGAAGATTCCTCATGGCTCCTGGGAACTAGATATTTCAAGGGACAGGAGAAATGAAGATTTTTCTACTCATAATTTAGCCTCCAGCAAGCAAAGCTAGCATGTGATCACAACAGAACGGCAAACAGATCCTAGAACACCTCTGTCTGCTTGCTCCTGAACATTGAGGCTTAACTTCAAGAATTTGAAAGAAACACACCATCCATCAGATGACAAGAAATCACCGTCGGATCACGAGAAATATGGGAAAACGAGAAAATACTTCTCCTCCAAGGGAAAAGAGTAACTCTCCTTCATCCACAAGCAGTTCGCTGAAAGTCATGGAAATGTCTGATAAGGAATTTAGAGCATTCATAATGTCGAAGCTAACAGAGATGGAAGAAAAGAGAGATAATGAACTGCTAAAGAGAAAGGAGAAAGAAGTTGCCGAGTTCCAGGAGATGAGGAAATTCTTGCAAGATCTAAAAGAGGAATTACACACTTTACAAAAGACTCAAACGGAACTGCTAGAGATGAAGTCTATAATACAAGAAGTCAAAATCTCCCTTGAAAGTATTAAAAGCAGACTAGATCATTCAGAAAATAGAATCTCAGATGCGGAAGAGAAAATGGCTGACTTAGAAAAATCAACCACGAAGACTGAGAAAATGGCCCCAAAATTTGAGAATGATATGCGAGAAATACTGGATACCATCAAATGTCCAAATATCCGGAGAATTGGCATTCCAGAAGGTGAAGAGACCCATAAGGGCATTGATAATCTATTCCATGAAATCCTGCAAGAAAACTTTCCAAACCTAGAGAGGCATTCGAAGATCCAGTCCCAGGAAATACAAAGGACCCCAAATAGAATCAACCCAAGAAGATCTTCTCCAAGACACATTATAGCCAGGTTGACCAAAACCACAGACAAAGACAAGATACTAAGATTGGCAAGAGAAAAACATCAAGTTACCTACAAAGGACATCCCATCAGGCTAATAGCAGATCTCTCATCAGAAAAATGTGAGTGAGAAGAGAATGGGAAAATATATTCAAAGTGTTACAAGAGAAGCAATTTCAGCCAAGAATACTGTACCTGGCAAGATTATCTTTCAGGTGGGAAGAAAAGACAAGAACATTCTCAGATAAACAAAACCTGAAAGAATTTACCAGCACCAGACCAGATCTCCAAGAAGTTCTCAAGGGTGTGCTGTATCAAGAAAATTAAACACAGACACATGGAAATAAGAGTCCAAAAACTATGAAAGTGGCCAACTTAATCATAGGGACAAGTCTGGAGTTGAATATTATATCCCAGAATTTAATCAGGAAAATTGAACCAGAACAGAAGATAAAAGTACATGAGACTGATAGGTTCATGCACCTACCATTTGAACAGAATCCTAACTTGTTTCCTGGCTTTAAGCAAAGTTCCTTGGCACTTCTTTGAGTTAAGTTAAAACTGGTTTTCTTAGTAGTAATGAGTGAACTCACCATTGAAAGTAGTTAGATTATGTAGGAAATTGTGTGATCAATGCAACGTGGGTGGGAAGGGAATGAAGGACAATTGTAGACACCGGAGGTGGTGTGAGAGGAGGGTGGGAAGGGACAGAGGGTCAGAAAGAGGGGTGGAAGTAATTCTAGGAACTAGTAATGGAAAATTTTTTGTAATGTGCATGATTGAGTCACTATGCAGTGTGTACTGGATGGGAGATTGCATTTTGTAGGCTGTGATGAAGCTTAGGGAAAGAATGTAAATTGAGTTACAAAAAGAAAAAAGTTTCAGGAAAAAAAATATATATCTATTCAATGACTGCAGTAAGATATGTAGCCTCAGCTAGGTGCTACTTTATAGGATGCGTAAAGTAAGACTTGTGTTCATGGAAATGTGTGTATCACCTGTGTTTGCTATGAGGGTATTTGGATTGATTAGGGTCTTTGGCGATACAATAAAATGTGAGGAGAAAACAGTATAGAAAGCAAACATAGATACCAGAGACAGTGTGGGAGGAGAGTGGGAGATGGTAGAGGGTAAGAGATAGGGAATCAAGGATGGGGGGGAAAAAAAAGCAAAACATACAGAAGACAAGAAATGGAAGATCATTTGCTGACAATAACATGTTTGTTGATGTGCTTGATTGAGACAATATATAGTGTACTCTGGATGGAAAATCTCATTTTGTATGCTGTAATGATGTTCAGTGAATGAATGCAAATAAATAAATTGAAATAAAAAAAGAAATAAAAAAAAGAATTACATTCTACTCAGTGAGGCAGAAAGCAAGTAGATTATTACAAAACAATACAAAACTGAAAAGTTGTGATAAAATAAGAAGTTAAGGCAAAACAAGTGGAGCAAGTATGCCCTTGGAAATAAACTATTTTATTTTATATTTTATTTTTTAGATTTTTGCCATAGGGTGCATTCACTTGCCAGAGAGAATCAGAGAGAGACAGTATAAATAAATGCGAGAAATTGCCTCCCAGGAGGGATGGCCATGTCACAATCCCTTCTCCTCCATTCTCCTCCTAGAACCTTGGGCATGCTCACACATGTGCCTGATATCATTTTTCAAGCTTCCAGGTCTGGGACTTGAACTGCAGATGGCACTGTGGGAGTCTAGCATCTTAACCACCATGTCAGCTGCTGGCCCTCAAATTATTTTCTAATACTTATTTTCCAATTAGTCTAAAAGTTAGAATATCTAAATGAACTCACCCATGATTACAAATAGTCAATGTGAGTGTTAGAACTGGAAGAGATTCTTTCTTCATTTACCCCAATGTCCTTTTCCTTACTTTTCAGTGTATTATAGAAAGCTTAATAGCATGCATTTTCTAGGTATAAACTATCATGGAATGTATATTTTTTAATTATAAGCCATAGGTACTTCATACTTAATAGTATTACATACCTAATAATATTATTCTCTTGAACTCCAATAAACTGTGTGGATTACCATAAAACATTTTATACACACACGCTCCCTGAGGGCAATTTAAAAAACTATAGTTTGCAGTGAAGTATATAATATAGTAGTATAATTTCTGCACATTCAGCATATCCCATATGAGATGTTAATGAGTTGGAAAATTAAAAGAAATAACAACACATGAGTCTTGTACTATTTTCCAAGTTCTTTTAGCTTTTCCTTTCTCCTGGTCTTTTGGACAATGTTTACTATACAGTTGGTATAAATATTTATCATTGTGGAAGTGAGAAAATGTAATTATCTATGGATTCTTTGGCTCAACAGACACCTACCTGGGTAGATTTATAGGAACCAATTTATCCTTTTGTAAACTTCTTTTATTCAAGTCTTCATATAGGATTATAAGAGACTTTGATAACATTTTATAAATTTGTCTATTTACTTTTTACTTTTATTGTCTCTACTGAATGCTCTTTCAGCTTGTGGCTCAACATGAAGTAGATAAGGAGTAATAAAGCCAAATGAAGAATAACTTAAAAATTGTTAGGAAGCAGTTTTCTGCCAACTTCAGTCGCTCTAAAACTACTACATTGCACTAAATTCCCAGGCCATGTTCATAAATGAAACACTCTAAGTGGTTAGATCTAGCAAATCTGAACATAAATATCTGCTACAAAGCTATGTTCAGTATATTCTGAACAGAGAATGGTGATTCCTGAAGATTAAGACTATTACAAGATTTCAGCTTTCTTAAAGCACATGCTACATTTTTATAGCTTTGGCGGCTACCTTTTTAACATCATAAGTGGTCCATGTAGCCTAGATGAGGTAATCATAAAATTCTAGGTCAAACAGGTTAGCAACATTCAGAAAATAAGTTAGGTATATTAAAAAAAAAAAGAAAAAGATAAATTTTCTTTAAAATCTTAACAGATTATTTTCAATTTCCATGTGCAACTGAATCAGATAACAGGAAACACATATATTCATTCAATCTAATTTATGACTCCAAATCTCACAAAGATTAAAAAGGAGTTGATAAAGTACTGTGCTGAATGTCCTGAGCTGTTTGTCTTTATTTGTTAGACAGTGCATGCATGCACACAAATGAGAAAAAAGGGAGAGTGATCAGCCCCTCTACGAGGTCTGGTCCTATCAGGAACCCTTCCATGAGTCCTCCAGTTTGTTCTGTCCTGAGCATTTGCAGGCCTGCCCAGAATGCTTTGCACTGAGTGAGCTTGCGATTTGAATCACTGCCATGTGGGATCTGGCTTCTCCTGAGTAGCACATGAATGCTGTGCCACAGAGACAGTCCCTAAGCTGTTTATCAAGAGTGTGCATACAGTTTCCCATATGTGAGCATAGAGAATGTATATGTATATGTAGTACGGGGGAGAAAAGACATAAAATATATAAGAAACACAAAATGGAAAATTATCTGTTGACGATAATATCTTTGAGCCAATATACAGAATTCTGGATGGGAACATTTATTTTCTATGCTTCAGTGATATACAGTGAATGAGTGTAAGATAAACAAAGGCAATAAAATAAACTGAGGTTTAGCATTCTTTTTGTTTGTGCATCCTGTTAATTATTTTAAGAATTATTTTATTAATTTTATTTATTTATTTTTTAAATTTGACAAGAGAGGGACAGAGCGAAAGAGAGAGAAAGTGAGAAAGTAAGCTGCCAGGTCTGGGACTTGAACCACAGTCTGCCACATGGGAGTCCAGTATCCTTAACCACCACACCATCTGCTGGCCCCCATACTGTCAATTTTGAAATGTTTGAAACTAGTAACACATTTTTTTCTCCCTTCATTCTTTACTTGGAACTCAGGAAGTTACTCAAAACCTTTTCTCAAAACAGACTATTATTATGAACAGGCAAAATTCCATCTCAACAGTTTCTTTCCGAGATTACCTATTATCAACAATCTCACCTTATTGTTTCCTGCATTCCTTTTCATATACTCCAATATTTTTTGTATTTTTTTTTAATTTTACAATAAAATATTTAGGCTATAAATTATCTTTTAAAACTTAACTTGGGACCAGCAGATGGTGTAACAGTTACATTGCTGGGCTCCTCTAGGACAGACAACAATTTGAGTCCCGGACCTGGACACTTGAAATTCATGTCAGGCTCATGTATGTGCATGCCCAAAATCTAAAGAGAAGAGATTGTGGCATGGCCCTCCCTCTGGGGAGTGATTTCTTGCTTTCTGTCCCTCCATCTCTGTCTCTCTGGTGAGCTCATATGCCCTATAGCAAAAATGTCTCAAAAAAAAAAAAAGACTTAGCTTTGATCACTTAAATACATACTGTTAATGAGATGCACACAAAAATGATGGAGAAAAGATCTCTGAAATCTACTCCTCCATAAAAGCAATAGGAACATTAACTTTTTAAAATTAATAATTGCCAAACTCCAAAATTAACTAAAGATTTGTAACATTTCACAGTGTTTAATAAAAAGGTATGGGACCAGCCCCAAGACCCACTAGTTAAGAAAGCAGGATCCCACATGACAAACCGTGGTTCAAATCCTGGCCCTGGTGGCTTAAAAAACAAATGGGCATATATATGTGCCCAAAGATAAAACAGGATGGAGGGATGAATGAGTAGGGGTTATAGAGTGATTTCTGTGGCATCTAATTAGCTCTGTTCATATTCTCCCCATCCCAGCTCCTCAGTAGTCTAGAAAACAAACTCTTAAAAACTGATAGCTGCAGAAAAGACCAGCCTAATAAAGCTGGAGGGAGAATGTGTTCGGAGTTCCCCAAACCCTATCTCGAAAGAATTGCTTCTATTGCGCCTTTCTCATAGTTCCCAGAAAAACCCCATTCACAGAATTCATCCTTACTTGATTTGAGTCAGATCTCTTTCAGTAAAGAGTGCTCCATCTCTGGGGCGATTGCCAAAGAACCAGCAGCAATTGTTTGTCATTGTGTATGCTTATGTGGCAATGCCAGTTGAAGAACAAGAGTCTGGCGTAAAACTTAAAAATAAACATAAGATAACTTTAGGAACCTTGAAAAGTTCTAGCATATTCCAAGAAATAAAAGAGGTCCTGTCTATGACCAGAGCTGTAAAAACACGGAGAAAATACTGAGGAAGGCGCTAAGTTATCACTTTGGCTGATTTTGAGGCTGTGCAAAAGCATTAGGTGAGGCGTAGGTCAGTTTTAAAATTCCACGTCACCGAATGTAAGTCTGAGCACAGATGCACCTACAGACAGCCTCAGGGAAGGACAAGAAACTTACTGTTTCAAGTTAGAGAAGGAAATCTCTTGTGAAAAGAAAAATAAGCTCATTTAATAGAGTTCTATTGAGCAAACATTAACACGATTTAAATCAAGCAGTTGTTCTTGGACTTCTGGACAATTCCGGCCAGCCTCATGGTCAATTCTGTATTTAAGTCGGCAGAAAAGGAAAGTGACGTGTGCAATGAAGGGGAATGTGCTGTACAAAAACGGAAGAGAGTCAGGGAAGTAGAGAAATCATTGGTTACCTTCTGAGGCCTGTCTGTATTAACATGACTTCAAAGAAGGGATACCTGTGATCGACTGAAGCCTACCTGCTGTGATTGGTGGTAATCTAGCAACCAGCTCAGAAAAACAGCCTAATATGTTCGATTTCAGCCCATCCATAGGAATCCATGTGTAGAAGTACAGCAACTGTTTTAGGCCAAAATAGTTTAATTAAACACTCTGTATAGTCAGTTATTTGACTATGAAGACAAACAATGAGAATTCAGCAGTTAAACAGGGAAAAATAGGTGACTATAGTTTTGGTCAAAGAGTTACAAAAACAAACAAGAAACAGCAAAAACAAAAATAAGCCCTCACAGAGGAAGACAACAATATAACCAAAATATATTATTTAAAATGTCTAGTTCTCAATTAAAAAAATCAAAAGACATGCCCAGAAACAAATGAAAAGGACGTACATACAAGGAAATAATCAGTCAATAGAAATTGTTTCTAAGAAAGCCAGATTTAGACATACTAAACAAAGTCCTCAAAACAGAATAATTTCTCACCAGATGGAAAAAAAATCAATAGTCATTCCCACAGTCTAGTTGTTAAAAAATCCTGCATGACTAGGGTGCCAGCCATGATGTCTCAGAAAAACACACGAGGCTTGTGCTAATGCATGCCCCAAACCATGAAGGGTTGGAGAAATGGAGACGGGATTGAGTCATGAGACCACACCCCACTGGAGGTGTTTTCTTCTTCTCTCTCTCTCTCTCTTTGTATCTGTCTTTCTCAAATAAGAGTGCATGCCCTCCAGTAATTAAATATATATATATATATATATATATATATATATATATATATATATACACACACACACACACACACATACACACTAAGGAGATAAAAATGATCAAAACAAACAAATGATAGAGTTTAAAAGTACAATTGGGCCATCCCACATGGTGGTTAAGATAGCTGGATCCCACATGGCTGAACACACAGTTCAAGTTCTAGAAACAACAGCATGAGAAACACACTGTGTGAGTGTGTGTGTGTGTGTGTGTGTGTGTACATTCACCAAATCCTGAAATGAGGAAGAGATGGAAAAGAACGGACTGCAGTGTGACCATTCCCCACAGATGGGTGTTTTCTTTTTTTTTCTCTCTCTCTCTGTCCCTCTCTATTGGCTAATTTTAAAAAAGTACACTAGCTGAAATATATATTTCATTAGAGGGGCTCAGCACCAGGTCTGAGCTGTTAGAAACAAAGAATTAAGCAATTTAAGAGTAGGCCAATGAGCAAAAGAAAGGGAAAAATGATAAAAATTGAATAGAGTCTTGATAGCTATGAGGTACCATCAATTTTATCAACCTATTACAATGGGAGTCTCAGAAGGAGAGGAGATAGAGAAAGTGGTAGAAAGAACAATTGAAAAGTGATGGCCAAAATTTGATGAAAAAAAATATATATATATTTTTGGAGAGGTTTCTTTTTGCTATATGGCTCATGCGCTTGCCCAAAGACAGAGAAAGACAGAGAGACAGAAAGTGAGAAATCACCCCCCAGGGGGGATGGCCACACTACAATCCCGTCTCTTCCATTCTCCTCTCTGATCTTGGACACACACACACAAAGCCCGGCGTGAGTTTAAGCCACCGGGTCTGGGATTCAAACCACGGTCAACTACATGGGAGTCCAGAGACATAGCCATTATGCCAACTGCTGGTCCTGATGAAAAATATTAATGTATACAAGCAACGATCTCAGCACATTCCACACAAGGTAAATTCAAAAGAGACCACACTTAGACACATAATAGACTGTGAGATACTAAAGGAGAAAGAACAAAAATCTTGAAAGCATCACTATAAAACAGATTTGCAGACTTAAAAGGGCTCCTCGGGAACCAGCAGTTAGCGTAATGGCTATGTCGCTGGACTCCCACATAGTCGACCGTGGTTCGTGTCCCGGACCCGGTGGCTTAAAACTCACGCCGGGCACGTGTGCATGCGTGCCCAAGATCCCGAGAGGAGAATGGAGGAGAAGGGATTGCGGCGTGACCATATCCCCTGGGGGGGTGATTTCTCGCTTTCTGTCTCTATGTCTCTCTCTGTCTGTCTGGCGAGCGCACGCGCCCTATAGCGAAAAACCTCTCAAAAAAAAAAAAAAAAAAGGGCTCCTCAATAATATTATTAGTTAATTTCTCATGAGAAATTATGGAGACTGAAATAAAACAACGTGTTTACTAAGAACCCTACATAAGGTAAAATTACTCTTTAAAGCATGAAGGTGAAATTAAACTTTCCCAAAATTAAGAAAATGTGTAAAAGAATTTAACAAAAATCATGTTTCCTTCAAGAAATATTAAAAGACATCCTCAGACTAAAATGAAATGAATCTAAATGATGTATGTATCGATATAGACTATAAGTGAAGGTAACTCAGTAGATGACTATAAAGCATAGTGTAAATGTATTTATTTTTACAACTTCTATTTTTCTATTTGATTTAATAGACAACTGCATAAAGCAATAATATACAAAGATGCAGTTTATATGTCATTAATACCCCAAAGGGAAAGTAGAATAAAGTCCTAGTGCAGTCAAATTTTTGTATTCTAAAACAAACAAAAAAACTCATGCTGGGTACATGTTTGTCATGCCCAAGATCCTGAGAGAAGACTGGATGAGAAGAGGTTGTGGAATGGCCATTTTCCCAGGGGTAACTTCTTGCTTTCTGCCTCTTTGTCTCTCCAATGAGTGCCCATACCCCATAGCAAAAATCTCTTTACTAAAAAAAGGAAAGAAAACAAAACAAAAAAAAAAGAAGAAAACGTGAAAAACATTATAGCCCCACTAAAGCTAAAAAGACATTTATGGAAAGACCCACCCAACAATAGCAGAATATACCCTTTTCAAGTGCAAAAGAAATAGTCTCCAAGACAGACTACATTTTATGCTATAAAATAAGCCTTCACAATTTTATTTTTGATAGATTTTTGCGATAGGGCACATACACTTGCCAGAAAGACAGAGAGAGACAGAAAGACAGAAAGGGAGAAATCATCCCCAGGGGGGATGGCCACGCCACAATCCATTCTCCTCCATTCTCCTCTCAGGATCTTGGGCACACACGCATGCACGCCCGGCGTGAGTTTAAGCCACCAGGTCCAGGACTCGAACCATGGTCGACCACATTGGAGTCCAGTGACATAGCTATTACACCAACTGCTGGTCCCCAAGCCTTCACAAATTTTAAAGTGTTGTCATTATGAAAGTGTTTTCTCTGACTAAATTAAAAATTAATCACAAAATATTGGCAAATTAAAAATATGCGTAAATTGGGACCAGCAGTTGGTGTAATGACTGTCGCTGCACTCCCATGTAGTCGACCGCGGTTTGAGTCCTGGACCCGGTGGCTTAAACTCATGCCAAGTGCATGTGCATGTGTGCCCAAGATCCTGAGAGGAGAATGGAGGAGAAGGGATTGCGGCATGGTCATCCCCCTGGGGGGGGGAGGGGGAGTGATTTCTCGCTTTCTGTATCTCTGTCTCTCTCTTTCTGGTGAGCACATGCACCCTACAGCAAAAACCTCTCCAAAAAAAATGTGTAAATTAAATGACAGACTCTTAAAAAACAAAAGAAAAAAATAAAATAACAAGGGAAATTAGTAAATAATTTGACATAAATGAAAACAAAACACAATATTCCAAAACTTATAGCATGATCCTAATAAAATGTTCAGAGGTGAATTTATTTCTCCAAACAGCTATATTTAAAAAGAAGAAAGATTGCAAATTCACACCCAAATCTTTTACTTTAAGAAGCTAAATAAAGAGCATATCTAAGCCAAATGAAACTTGAAAAAAGAAATAATAAAAATTAAAGTGAAATAAAGAAAATCAGTGAAACCAAAATTTGATTCTTTTAAAAGATCAAGAAAATTGGCACACCATTTGAAAGACTGAGCAAGAAAAGTATGTATAATTCAATCATTAAAATCAGAAAAAAAGATGATATCACTGACAATCTTGCAAAAATAAATACGATTATAAAGGGGGTAGGGACACTATACATATCTGTGTGCTAGCCCACCCTCTATGGCACAGTCTTAAGCATACCTGACTGTGGAGCTGGAAGCCACATGGTGAGTGTGGTTTAAATCTCCTGTCTAGTTGGCATAAGGCATGCCACTCATATACACAGACGGAGGCATGGCCAGGCAGAGGAGGTGCCTCCCTCCACCTCTCTCACGTGCTCTACCATGAACAAAAGTGACAAAAACAATGAAACCTGTATCTCGAAAAATTGTCTAACGTTGGTAAGATGAAAACATTCCTAGAATCAAATAAATGATGGACACTAACTCAAAGAGACATAAACATTCTGAAAATACTTAAATAAAGAGATCGGATTATGGGCAGGTGGAGGAAGAATTCCCATAAAGAAAGTTAAGTCTGAGTTGGCCTGTCTGGTAAAATCTACCAAACATTTAAAGATTTAATAACAACATTTTCCAAATTCTTTAATAAAAGGGAAGAGATGGGAATACTTCATAATTATACTTTTCTATGATGCTGGTATATTTTCCTGACCCAAAAGCTAGCCAAAGATCTCACAAGAAAGGATAACTTCAGACCAATATCTCTTATGAATATAGAGATAAATATTCTCAAAAAAATATAGAAAGCAAACCTCACCCAGCAACTTATCAAAATAATTATAAACCACAATCAAGTGAGTTTTATCTCAGTAATGCAAAGTTGGCTTAATATCTGAAAATTAAACAATATAATATGCCACAATAATATAATTTTAAAAATTAGTCATTTCGATAGATGCAGAAGAGGCATTGTATAAACTCCAATTGCTTTTATGATAGAAACACATAACAAACTAGACATATAAGAGAAATTAAACTTAATTTTTTTAAAATTTATATCTTTAATAAAATTCTGATACACAACCCCACAGGATTTTCTTCTGATCCTATCATTTAAAAAAAAAAAAATCTGTGGAAGACTCACAGAACGAATCATATTCAGTGAAAAACTAAATGTTTTCCTTACAAAATTAAGAATAATACAAGGATATCTATTCTCATTACTTCTTTTCCACATTACACTTACGATTCTAGCCAGGGCAATTAAGCAAGAAAAATAAATAATGGTCATCCAGACTGAAAAGAAAACATTTTGTACATGACGTGATCTTACTTATGAGCAATCCAAAGAAGTCTCCTAACTAAAATATGAATTTATCAAAGTTTAGGGTACAAAATAGTATAAAAAAATCAATGGCATTTCTATAGTCTATCAACAAATATTTCAAAATTATAGTTAGAAAGTAATTTAATTTATAATAGCATAATAAATGAAATATGTAGGAATAAATTTAATAAGAAAAGTACAAGACTTTTATGCTAAAGACATGAAAAATTATTTTTAAATTTAAGACAAAAAATGGAAAGATTTGGTGCCAGCAGGTGGTACACAAGTTAAGTGGCTGGATCCCACATGGCCAATTGAGTGTCTGAGTACCAGATCCGGTGGCTTGAAAAATTCAGTGGACATGTGTTTCTTTTTTTAATCGTCCTCAGGAAGTGTGTGTGTATTAAATGTTTATGACAATCCACACAGTTTATTGGAGTCAAAGAGAATGAAGAAGAAATTGTGGTATAGCCATTCCTGTGGCGGGTGGTGGAGGTGACAATTTATCACTTTTTCTCTTTGTCTCTGGCAAGTGCACACATCCCACAACAAACTAAAAAAAAATAAAAGAAAAAGAAAAAGAAAAAAAAGACTTTCCATTTACATAGATTGCAAAATTAATATTTTTAAAATGTCAATGTTCCCTAAATTGACCTAAAGATTTGTAGTTCTTAGCAGAAACTCAGTTACATGTTGTAGAAATCAAAGCTAATCTTAAAATTCATATGGAAATTCAAGGCACCTAGAATAGCCAAAACAGTCTAGAAAAAGAAGAGTGAGGATGAAAGACTCACATATCTTTGCTTCTAAATGTGTTACAAAGCTGTAATAACTACAGTAATATGGCCTAGACAGAAAGATAAATATATCAATCAATTGCATATGAAAAGCTTTCAAAAAGTTTGTGGAAAAATGAAATTAAAGTACAAATTTATTTTGGTTAAAAAAAAAGTGAAATGAAATCCATGCAATATTTTTCATACTAAACATCTTCCAATAACTTTTTGAAGGTTTCCTTTAGAATTCAGAGTCTTGGGGCCAGCAGGTAGCACAGTGGTTATAGCACTGGACTCCCACACAGATGACCATAGTTTGGGTTCAGGACCTAGCAGCAAAACACTCATATTGGGCATGTGTGTTTGCATGCCCAAAATATCAAGAGCAGCATGGAGGAGAAGGGATTGCAGTGTAGCCATTCCCCTAGGGGATTTCTCACTCTCTTTCTCTCTCTGTGTTTCTAGCGAGTACATGCACCCTATGGCAAAAATCTCTCTCAATAAATAAATAAATAATTGGACACCAGCAGGTGGTGTGGTGGTTAAGGTGCTAGACACTCCCACATGGCCAACCAATCACGGTTCAAGTCCTGGACCTGGTGGCTTACTTTCTCACTTTCCCTCTTTCTCTCTCTCTCTCGCTCTCTCTCTGTGTCTCTCTCTGGTCAAATTAAAATAAAATAAATAAGTAACATTAAATAAATAATTCTTAAAATAAATACAAATAAATAAGAGTCTAGAAATAATCTATTATCTTTATGTATAGCTACTTTTCAAAAAGAATATGAGCAAAATTAAATGATGAAAGAACAGTTTCTCAACAAATGGTTCTGGGACAACTAAATAGGCACAGGCAAATAAATTAAGTTGGACCTCTACCTCTAACCATATACAAAAATTAATTAATCATGGATCACAGACCTATGTGTAAGAGATATCACTTTAAAAATAGAGTTCATATGGTGATGCAGCAGTAAAATGAGAGAGATATTGCGAGGTAGACCCATACAGGAAAGTTACCAGTTAACATCTAGAAACTTCCCGAGTACACTGGGTATGCATATGCCCATAATACATGATGGCTGAAGCTACGGGTGGATCACAATATGAGACCCTATCAGAGGTATTGTATTTCTGTCTCTCACTCTTTGTCACTCATGGAATAATACACTTAAAAAGAGAGATATCATTACAAAACTATTGGAATAAAAAATAGAAGTAAGTTTTTGATACTTTAATAGATATTTACAGATAGGACAACAAAGAATAAATAATAAAAGAAAAATATATGAATTGGACTTCATTATAATTAAGTACTTTTATGCTTCGTAAAACACCATCAAGAACATAAAAAAGGCCACCCACATAATGGGAAAAAATTATTAGCAAATCATATATACCCAATAAGGGATTCATATCTAGACTACATAAAGAACTCTTACATGTAAACAATAAAATTCCAAATAACCAAATTTAAAAATGAACGAAGGACTTGAATAGACATCTATCCAAAGATAATATAAAAATGACCAATGATCCTACGAGCAGATGATTAACATCATTAGTAATTATGATAACACAAACCAAAACCATAATGAAATAGTGATCTATATCCACAAGGATGGCTCCAATTAAGACAGATAAGGCTTGGTAAGGATATGGAGAAATGAAATCTTAAGTATTGCTGGAAGATTATAAAATGATATAACCATTGAGAATAAAAAATATCAATTCCTTAAAATGTTAAATGTGGTTACTAAATTAGCAATTTCAGTAAATGTACATCCAAAAGAAATGAAAACATAAGTTTACACATAATTGTTCATAGTAGCATTATCTATTATAGGCAAAAAATGTAAATATGGCCAGCCTAAGAGCCTACTTGTTTGAGGCGATACATTCTATCTATATAAGCAGTAAGGGTTCGAGTCCTGGCCCTGGGACTTGACACACTTTTCATGAGTGTTTGTGTGCCCCAAATTCTGACAGGACGGAGAAATGGAGAAAGGATTGTTGCATGACCATGCACCATTGGGGGGTGTCTTCTTCCTTTACTCTGTTTCTCTGTCTCTCTCTTGAGAGTTCATGTGCCTGCCAGCAGTTAAACACACACACACTTCAGAAGCTTGAAGCTTTCACATTCCTGGAAAGCAACAAAGGATGTACCACTTACCTTCTTCCTGGCTTTTAGGGAGACTTAGGTGCTTGTGAAAGAATCCAGAAGCCCACGCTCACTGGCTGCTGCTGCTTTTTACATTGCTGCTGACCCTCTCACCAAGGTGCTGCCACTATCACTACTGCCACCATCTCTATCACTTCTGCGGCAGCTGCTGCTAATATTGTCACCGTCATGTCCTTGACAGCACCACTGCCAAAAAGCCAAGCAGGGTCTTAGAAAAGTGGTAGTCTCCTTCCTTACTTGTCTGACATTGGCAGGACTGAGCAGGAAGTCATTTTGCAAGGGCATCTGGGAAATGTAGTTTGCAGAACTCCTACGTTGCAGGAGAGAAGGTACCGAGAGGCCAGTATAGAAATTTTTTGTTTTTGTTTTTTTTTGGAGAGGTTTTCGCTATAGGGCGCGTGCGCTCGCCAGACAGATGGAGGGAGACAGAGAGACAGAAAGCGAGAAATCACCCCCCAGGGGGGATGGTCACGCCGCAATCCCTTCTCCTCCATTCTCTTCTTGGGATCTTGGGTACACATGCACACGCGCCCGGCGTGAGTTTTAAGCCACCGGGACAGGGACGCAAACCGCGGTTGACTACGTGGGAGTCCAGCGACATAGCCATTACGCTAACTGCTGGTTCCCAGAGGCCAGTATAGAAATGAGAAGCCGTAGGTAGAGTAGTGGTTAAGTGCTGGACTCCCATATGTTGACTGTGACTCAAAGGCACCAGACCTGGTAGCCTGAAGATCAAGCTGAGCACATGTGTGTGCTTGCCCAAAATCCCAGAAGGAGAAAGGGCACACGCGCCCAGCATGAGTTTAAACCACTGGGTCCGGGACTCGAACCACTATTGACTACACGGGAGTCCAGTGACATAGCCATTATGCCAACTGCTGGTTCCAATTATTTTTTCCTTCTTTCCAAAAAATTTTTCAAGGATTTTATTCACTTATCACTTCCATAAAGGCCCTGGACTTTCACTTATCACTTCCATAAGGGCCTCGGCCCAACAAAGCTGGGGATGGGGGTAGGACTTGAACCCTGAGCTAGAGCTGCAGGGGATTTACAAAAGACAATGAGACAGACACAAAAGTGGGGGAAGGCAGAGATAGAGATCGGGCAGTCCAGGCATCTCTGATGGAGAACACCTCAGCCCTGATTTGTTCTCAGGTTTATTCCTGATACAGCAAAACCAGGTATTTTCTATTATCGACTACAGCTGTGGAGCCTCTTGTATCCCATGATTCTAGACAAATCTCTCCTGGCCTGCTCTGGCTGGCACACAGTTTTTCCTTCAGTTTACATGATCCTGTAGTGCAGATCATGTCTTTATTAGAGCTTTCACTTGCCCTGCAGCATGGGCACCAAAACCATATCTGCTTTAAAAGGTCATGGGACAAGCAGTTAGCGTAATGACCACGTCACTGAACTCTCACGTAGTCGACCTTGGTTCAAGTCCTGGACCTGGTGGCTTAAACTCATGCCAAGCTTGTGTGCGTGCATGCCCCAGATCCTGAGAGGAGAATGGAAGAGAAGGGATTGCGGGTGTGGCCATCCCTCCTGGGGAGTGATTTCTCGCTTTCTGTCTTTCTGTCTCTCTGTGTCTTTCTGGCAAGCTCACGTGCCCTATAGCAAAAACCTCTCCAAAAAAAAAAAAAAAAAAGAAAAAGAAAAGAAAGAAAGTCACTAGTTTTTGCCCAAATCTAGCCACTCCCTACATATAAGTGAGAGAATTAGAGCGAGACAGAGACAGAGATACAATACCCCAATGGTGTCCCAATACCAGGATCCACCCTCAGTGCCAGCCAGCCCAGGTCACGGACACAGAGGAACCCAGAGCACTCAGAGGTACCCTGACTTGAATTGGTGACTTTCCCACGTGGAGCTGCCTCTCGGGGAAGCTATCGTTTTACCTCTGTGCCACCACCTGCCACCTCAGCTGGTCAGCATTCTTAACGAGTTGAATCAAACTTTCTCTGCTGAAGGATCTGAATCTTTGCCAGAACTGCACTTCAAATTTGATTCTCCTCCCTCAATTGTGTATGAATCAGGGTCAATCTACCTATCCAACATGATCATTTTCTTGGATACCTATTCATTAAATATCATGTCAGATAATAATCCCAAATAATCCTTGGTGGGAATTAGAGACCCAAATTTATGAGGAAGAAAAAGCAAAATATTTGCAACTGAATTACCGAGTATAAACTTAGAGTAGCCATTCTCTCATCCATTCTTTAATTCCCAGACGTATCAGCTCAGAAGACAAAACAAAAAAGATACTCTTGGAAGAGACACTCCTGAGATTGTAAAGGAAACCCAGAGATTTGGAAGAAGAGCCTGTACTATACTCTTTCTGCTATATGGTACTTCATGGTAAGCATTCATCACGGCTTATTTATCTGTTCCCCTACTGCAATATACCTGTTTCGGGCTATTACAAATAAATCTGGCAGAACATTCATGGGCAACTTTTAAATGTAAGCTTTCATTTCTTAGAGATGAATGGTCAGGAGTATAATGGTTAGGTCATATAATAATTACATGTGTAGTTTGACAAAAACTGCTAAAATGTTTCCAAAGTAAAATGTCTGATTTACAGTCCCACCAGCTACATGTGTGAACTGGTTTCTTCATTTTATCAACAGTGTTTACTGTTGTCACTGTGTTTTTATTGTGACATTCTTTATCTGCATTTCTTTCACCAATATTTTGTAATGTTTGGCATACAAGTTCTGTACCTGTTTTATTAAATTTACACCTATGTATTTTATCTTATGAATGTTGTAAATGATATTGTGTGTGTGTTATTTTCTAATGGCTGTTGCCACGTTTTCATTGCCAATGTGGGGTAGAACAATTGGCTTTTCTATGTCGACCTTATATTCTGACTTGTTGAACTCACTTGTTAGTGCTGGTTCTTCTGTGGGTATTTTAGGGTTTTCCACATTTGGCAATTATGTTTTCTGGCAATACTGATTTCTTCCTCCTAATACATATCCTATTTCTTTTGTTTGGCCTAACTGGCTAGAACATTTAGTATGATGTTCAGTAAGAGTGGTGAGAGGAGGCATCTTTGCCATGGTTTTGCTCATACGAGAAAAGTACTCAGTCTTTTTTTTTTTTTTTTTTATTGCAAGAGAGATTTTTTTTTTTTTTTTTTTTTGGAGAGATTTTTCATTATAGGGCGCGTGCGCTCGCCAGACAGACAGAGAGAGACAGAGAGATAGAAAGCGAGAAATCACCCCCCGGGGGGATGGTCACGCCGCAATCCCTTCTCCTCCATTCTCCTCTCGGGATCTTGGGCACGCACGCACACGCGCCCGGCGTGAGTTTTAAGCCACCGGGTCCGGGACGCGAACCGCGGTCGACTACGTGGGAGTCCAGCGACATAGCCATTACGCTAACTGCTGGTTCCCCAACAAGAGAGATTTTTGCTATAAGGTGCATGTGTTCACCAGAGAGACAGATAGCAAGAAATCACGCTCCAGGAGGGATGGCCATGCCACAATCCCTTCTCTTCCATTCTGGTCTCAGGATTTTGGGCATGCATGCACACACACCCAGTATGAGTTTCAAGCCTCCAGGTCTGGGATGTGAACCATAGTTGACTACGTGGGAGTCCAGCTACGTAACTCTTATGCCCTCTGCTTATCTCAAGTATTCAGTATTTTAGCATTTGGTATTCAAGACATTGCTCATTATCAGGTTGAGGAAATTCTCTTCCTCTCTATTTTCATTTTATTAAGAGATTTTAAAACCATAAATAGATATTGAATTTAGTCAAGTAGTTTTTCTGCTTTAATTGATATAATCACATGTCTTTTCCTCTGTTTTTATTTTTTGTGTTTCTTTGTCTGTTATTTACTACTATTGGTATTTCCAGTTTGCTGACTTTTTTGGATACATTAGGATATATGAGGGACACACTTACACATGAGAGATATACAGAGAAAGAGAGAGAGAGAGAGAGAGAGAGAGAGAGAGAAAGGGAGTAGAAAAGAAAGCACAGAACTTACCATGTATTTTTTGGAGTCCTGAGTTTTCTTCACATTGCAGATCTTACCATGTTTGTTTTAGATAATACATCCACAATTTTTATTTGTTTAGCAGAAAAAAATAAATGTCTTCTATGTTCCTAGAAATAAAAACAGAAGTATTCTTTTACTGTGTTTAAAAATAAACAGTTGATGACTGGCATTGTTTCCGATGAGAGGTCTGCCGTTAGTCTGATGGGATACCCTTTGTAGGTAACTTGCCTTTTTTCTCTTGCCAGTCTTAGTATCTTGTCTTTGTCTGTGGTTTTGGTCAGCCTGGCTATAATGTGTCTTGGAGAAGATCTTCTTGGGTTGATTCTGTTTGGGGTCCTCTGTATTTCTTGGGGCTGAATCTTTGAGTGCCTCTCCAGGTTTGGAAAGTTTTCTTGCAGGATTTCATGGAATAGATTATCAATGCCCTTATGAGTCTCTTCACCCTCTGGGATGCCTATTATCCAGATGTTTGGACGTTTAATTGTATCTAGTACTTCTCGCATATTATTCTCAAATTTTTGGGCCATTTTCTCAGTCTTTGTGGTGGATTTTTCTAGGCCAGCCATCTTCTCTTCTACATTAGAGATTCTATTTTCTGTATGATCTAGTCTGCTTTTAATACTTTCAAGGGAGATTTTGACTTCTTGTATTATAGCCTTCATCTCTAACAGTTCCATCTGATTCTTTTGTAAAGTGTGAAATTCCTCTCTTAGATCTTGCATGAATTTCCTCACCTCCTGGAACTCTTCAACTCCTTTCCCCTTCCTCTTCAGCAGTTCCTTGTCTCTCTTCTCTTCCATCTCTGTTAGCTTTGCCATTATGAATGTTCTGAATTCTTTATCAGACATTTCCATGATTTCCACTGAACTGTGTGTGGATGAAGAGGAGCTATCCGTTTCCCTTGTGGGAGAGGTATTTTCCTGCTTCCCCATATTTCTTGTGGTCCTGCAGCGATTTCTGGTCATCTGGTGGATGGTCGGTTTCTTCCAAAACTTGGAAGTTCAAACACACGGGTTTTGTATGCTGGAGGCCCAGTGATCAGTGGGACATCTTCCTTTCTCCCAAAATAGCTAGATCGCAGGAACCATGGAGCTGTGTCTCTTGAAGAAGGGCTGTTCTGGGCTCCATGGGTCTTAATAGCTGTGTATGTATAGATGTGTCATTTCTCTCTCTTCTTTTATTCTAGAAAGTGACAGTAAAGTATAGGGATCCATGAAAGACTCGTTAGCACAAAAAAAAACCTAAAACTTTACTGATTTAATTAATTCAGCATATGCTTTAAAATTTTTTCAGGACAATAGTTTAAATTAAATAAAACTTAAAGAATTGATCATCTGAGGTATTTCCATTCAAAGCATTTGCACCTAAAAGCCTAGGAGATAAAGTATGAGTAATAATGTATTTCTATTTTCTCTGAGCCATTAAGATCACAGTGCAAGTGACAATGAGAGACATTTCCATTGAATTCATGCTTATTGATGTAGAATCTTAATGGAACCAGATGCTTCTATCTTTTGACACTTGAGCACATTATTATAAGTCAGTGAAGTGCACCCAGATAGTAGCTCCTTCACTAAATTTCACAGTCTTACTCTCCTGACAATAAGCCACTCTTTCTTTGTGTTCTTTTATACCTCAGGCAGAGATCCATAAAGCTAGCATAAAAAAGCCTAGTTCTAAGATCATCACATGAAACAAATTGGAAGGACAAAGCAAGAATCTGCTTGTTTCCCACAAAAACCATGGACAAATAAAATTAATCACAAAATATAAACTATACAATTATGTTAAAGTAAATATGGATTATAAATAGAAATTATGAAGTCTTGGGACCAGCAGTTAGAGTAATGACTATATTGCTGGACTCCCATGTAGTCAACCGCAGTTAGAGTCTCGGACCCAGTGGCTTAAAACTCACGCCAGGCGCGCGTGTGTGTGTGCCCAAGATCCCGAGAGGAGAATGGAAGAGAAGGGATTGTGGTGTGGCCATCCCACCTGGGGGTGGTGATTTCTCACTTTCTATCTCTCCGTCTCTTTCTGTATTTCTGGCGAGCACACACACCCTATAGTAAAAACCTCTAAAAAAAAATTATGAAGTCTAAAGTTTCTATGTGGATATTAAACGATTAGACAAAATGGTGGGATAAAAGATGTGCACTGGTCTTGGAAAGAGAAAACCCGTGTCCCAAGACAATCCCATTCTAGGATATAGAGTTAGAAGACTCTTCATTACTGAAGAGATTTAAATTACACTTAATGGCTATTTCAGAATTGAAAAAAAAAAGAAAAAAAAAAGATATGACCAATAGCAAATAGTAATACTTTTTAAAAACACTACAACTATGAGAACAAGAACACTCTATTCCCATAAATATCTGATGTAGACTAAAACAACACATCAATGCATTTTCAGTTCTTTGCCAGAAGAAAATTGCTAATTGCATGTAAAATAGTTTAGCTCAGTATTTTTTATATTGTAAGAAGTTAATAGCATCAGCAACTAGTTGTTACAAATTATCTGAATGGAATTTCTTAACATTACAACCACTAGATCTACAAACCAAATCTGTCTTCTTCCTTCCTTTCATTATAAAAGAATTATACCACTGGAGCCCTCCCTTCCATCTTCCACAGGGATAGCTATATTATTGTCCTGCCCTGACCCTAATTCGAGCTGGAACACCTAGGTCAAACCATTTCTTTCCTACAAAATCAATCGCTAACACACTATCTTTGGCATCACATACAATACTCAATTGTGTCAAAGTAAGGTACCATAAAAAGGCATAAGAATTCTAAAGGAGTCGGTGTCATCTAAAAATGGCTGGACAACTTGTGGCATGAGACGTCTAGGATTCTCAGGAAGACCAGAGGTAAGGGATTTAGGGAGAGTAGTTTGAAAATAGGAATGAGATATATGAGTAGTACCAATGGAATTCATCTATTGTAGCCCCACATTGAGGGACGTTTCCACGAAACACAATTCTTTGATCGTATAATCCTTCCGAGAAAGATGAGAAATATGAGGAAAGATTATCAGTAGCACTGAAGCACTTTAGAGGAGAAGGTCCAAAGTTAGAACAAAGATCTAGCTTTCCCAAATGGAATTCAAAGATCCCTTAGTAGGATAGTAAAATCAGGAGTAAAAGGATTCCAAAGATGCCTGAAGCCTAGAACAGACTTGAAGACTGAAATGACTTAGCTGGAACTAGATAAAGGCCAAGGGCAGAGGTGTTTAAGGTAGCTGATAAACTGTGGACCTCTCAGAGATACAGTTTTTCTGAGGAATAACTATACAAGAAAAGAGTAAAGTTTTGCATTTTTAAAAGTTAGTAATTTTGCTCTAACATGAGAAAACTAATCTTTGTTTTTATAGACCTCTCTTTAGAAAAGGAGTTGTTACCTAGGAGATTTATGAGTTCTGCAAGTAATTGAGGAAAGAAAATGATGTCTACTTAGAGGACAAGAGCTTGGAAATTATTTTCTATCTGAAATAATCACCCTGCAAGAATAAAAGGTAAAAATGCTTAAGTGAAATTTCGTTGGCAAAAATATTAAAAGAAACTTGCATTCTGAAACCTTTTTAAATACACTTATTGAAGTAAAATTTACATAATGTAAAATGTATCTATTGTAAATGCACACGATTCAATTATTTTCAGTAGGTTTATAATGTTGTGCAATGATCAACATCATTCAGATTTAGAATATTTCTATTATGCCTAAAAGGCTTTCTAACACCATAGGTTAGAGGTTAGGCAATGATTGGGCAAAAATTTTCTCAATTCATTGTCTCCCTTACAATGTTACGTTAGAGAATGATTAGGGAATGAATTGTGAGAGCTTACTGAATGGTGAGACAACATCCCAAGAATTAGCTCTCAAATAACTGCAACCAATCTTGTATTCCCCATGCAAAAGTTTGCACTCTTACTAGGGAAACTAAATACCCAAATAAGCAACCTACAGATTCTGACATTTAGGCAGTGCCGTAAGATCATCAGGTCACTCATAGAAGGGTCTGTGATACTCTGCTCTGAAGACTGACCTACATGCATTGGCCCTCCATTACACTCCTTTTCCAGGACCTCGCCAGTACATTTCCATCTGGTCTGCCACTTGCCTTAAATGGTGCAGCCACCTTGATCCAGCTGAGCTGTGGTTCCCTGTTTGTTTCCTACAGAATTAGCTTTTACTGAAAATATTACTAAGCCTGTGTGCTTTCATTCCACCCCCAAACAACTCAGTTCCTTTGAGCAGCTAATCTACAGATATTTGTGTTCAGCCCTATCCTGATAAATTACCTTCCCATAGAGCCAACTGAGGGCAGGTGGAGTCTATATCAGGTAAGAAGGATGCTATGTCTCAGAGTTCTTAGCGAGAGTGTATAATCACTTTTCATTTGTTGGTAACCAGTTTCTAGTTTCATGCTTATTTTTGTAGGTGAGATTTGCCTATTTTTTATTTTATTTATTTATGTATTTATTTTTTTATTACATTGAATTACATATAACTTTACAGTGTATTACCTTGCTTTTTCAAAAGGGAATGCCATGCATGTCAGTCAGTACAGAGACATTAATCTCCCGCTTCAACATTCAATATCTTTCCTGTTTCCCCCAATCATTATTATTATTATTCCAATTATTTTTTATGATAAACATGATTTTTTTTTTCCAATTATCAGATCATAAAGTTCCCAACAATAGGGAACGTAGACGCCACTCGGGGCTGGACCAAGGGTGGGTCTCGTGCAGCCCCGCAAATGTAGGTGAATCTCCATGGAACACAGTTTCAGGAAAGCAGCTCAGGAAAGCAGAGACGGCCATCAGCTGATGCGGCACGTGGGGCAGACCCCAGCTACGGCCCGCGAGGCAGAGCCCCGGCCACGGCACACGGGGCAGACCCCGGCCACGGCACGCGGGGGTCAGAGCCCCGGCCACGGCACGCGGGACAGAGCCCCGGTCGGGCCGGACCTCCAGATAGGGCACGCGGAGCAGAGCCCCGGCCGAGGCACGCGGTACAGACCCCGGCCAAGGCACGTGGGGCAGACCCCGGCCACGGCACGCGGGGTCAGAGCCCCGGCCATGGCACGCGGGACAGACCCCAGCCAAGGCACGCGGGGCAGAGCCCCGGTTGGGCCGGACCTCCGGATAGGGCACACAGAGCAGAGCCCCGGCCATGGCACACGGGACAGACCCCGGCCACGACACGCGGGGCAGACCCCGGCCAAGGCACGCGGGGCAGACCCCTGCCACGGCACGCGGGGCAGAGCCCCTGCCACGGCACGCGGGGCAGACCCCGGCCAAGGCACGCGGGCCAGACCCCGGCCACGGCACGCGGGGCAGACCCCGGCCACGGCACGCGGGGCAGAGCCCCTGCCACGGCACGCGGGGCAGACCCCCGGCCAGGGCACGCGGGGCAGACCCCGGCCATGGCACGCGGGACAGAGCCCCGGCCAGGGCACGCGGGGCAGACCCCGGCCACGGCACGCGGGGCAGACCCCGGCCATGGCACGCGGGACAGAGCCCCGGCAGGGCACGCGGGGCAGACCCCGGCCACGGCACGCGGGACAGAGCCCCGGCCACGGCACGCAGGGCAGAGCCCCAGTCGGGCCGGACCTCCAGACAGGGCACGTGGAGCGGAGCCCCAGCGCCCTGACCCCGCACCCCAGCACGTGGAGTGGAGCCCCCGCGCCTGCCTCCCCACCCCCGCGCGCCGGCACGCCGAGCGGAGCCCCCGCCTGCTGCCCCTGGATGTTTAATTGTATCTAGTACTTCTTGCATATTATTCTCAAAGTTTTGGGCCATTTTCTCAGTCTTTATGGTGGACCTTTCTAGGCCAGCCATTTTCTCTTCTACATTAGAGATTCCATTTTCTGAATGATCTAGTCTGCCTTTAATACTTTCAAGGGAGACCTTGACTTCTTGTATTATAGCCTTCATCTCTAAAAGCTCCATCTGATTCTTTTGTAAAGTGTGAAACTCCTCTTTTAGATCTTCCATGAATTTCCTCACCTCCTAGAACTCTTCAACTCCTTTCTCCTTCCCCTTCAGCAGTTCCTTGTCTCTCTTCTCTTCGATCTCTGTTAGCTTTGCCATTATGAATGATCTGAATTGTTTATCAGACATTTCCATGAATTCCCTTGAACTGTGTGTGGATGAAGAGGAGCTATCCGTTTCAATTGGAGGAGAGGCATTTTCCTGCTTCTCCATATTTCTTGTGGTCCTGCAGCGATTTCTAGTCATCTGGTGGATGGTCGGTTTCTTCCCAAACTTTTGAAGTTTAATATGAGGGTTGGGAAGTATGCAGAAAAGGAAGCAGAGAGAGGGAAACAGTACCAACAACAACAAAAAAACAGACAAGAAACAGAGAAAAAGAAGAGGAAAACTTTGGAATAAATCTAAAAAAGAAAAATTAATATTCAAAAAAATTAATATTCAAAAAATTTCAATAAAAATTCAAAATTAGAAAACCGCGCGGCGCGCTAAATGTCTAGATCTCAGGAGCCATGGAGCAGACTGTCTCTTGAAGAAGGGCTGTTCTGGGAGGAGCAGAGGGGATCATTAACAAAATAAAGGCCTAGGAGGGAGGGGCCAAAGGGCCCTGTAAGATGCCTCACCTTAAAAAATTCTAAAAAGCAAAAATTAAAAAAAAAGACAGACAGAGAGAGAGAGAGAGAGAGAGAGAGAGGTAGAGAGAGACAAAGATTGATTCGGAGACAGGAGATATGAAAGGGGTTTTCCTACCACGTGGGTTTTGTATGCTGGAGGCCCAGTTAGGAGTGGGATATCTTCCTTTCTCCCAGCATGTCTAGATCTCAGGAGCCATGGAGCAGACTGTCTCTTGAAGAAGGGCTGTTCACGTGGGTTTTGTATGCTGGAGGCCCAGTTAGGAGTGGGATATCTTCCTTTCTCCCAGCATGTCTAGATCTCAGGAGCCATGGAGCAGACTGTCTCTTGAAGAAGGGCTGTTCACGTGGGTTTTGTATGCTGGAGGCCCAGTTAGGAGTGGGATATCTTCCTTTCTCCCAGCATGTCTAGATCTCAGGAGCCATGGAGCAGACTGTCTCCCGAAGAAGGGCTGTTCTGGGGAGATTTGCCTATTTTTAAAATTTTCCATAAATTTCTAAACTTTTCCCTTTAAGAAGTGAAAGGTATATATGTGATCTTCTTTAAAGAATAAGTATATAATGTAAAATATAAAGAGATGTAAATATTAATGATTTTTGAGTAAATAGTCATCTCCATGCTTTCTATATTGAAATGACCACAACAGTTTAATGTCGGCGTCTGCCCCAGGGCTTGGGTCTGGCTGAATCATGATCAGGGGGCTGCTGATGAGGAAGAGAAAGAGGACAAGAAAGAGAAAGCCCTCCATCTTACCAGGACCTGGGAATTGGGAAGAATGAGGCAAAGGGATAGAGTAGAAACGGACAGAGGCAGCTTGAGTCTAGGTAGCCCAAGCAACTTGTGCCGCCCAGATGAACTGGACGTCTTTATTTATAGAACAAGGAGACATTACATATGTATGTTTTACAACACTTCATACATTGGTTGCCAGGTTACAGATAATAAGAAGCAGTTAACAAATCTATGAGGGCTTAGTCACACCAGGCCATGTGTATCCCTTGGTAATCCCATCAAGAGAAAATCTCATCTTCCTTTCTAATGCAAAGAACTAGCTGTAAGGTGTGGGGAAGGAGCTAAAGATCTTCTCACACCACCACACCCAGAGTAGGGTAAAGAACCTTTCAGATACAGAGCAGGGATTGGATTTTACTAATTGGGACCAAGATGTTTCTTGAAGTCCATCAGATGTGTCTGTTGGAATGCCCCTAGTAATTTCCACCCTTGCTCTGTCTGCAGCCAAGGTCAAGGAAAGACAAGTTACAAGGTTCTGCCAAACCCCAAAAGAGCATGTGGTGTTTGCTCAGAGCATGTCCCCACACCTCAGATTCTCTCTCTTAAATGTGTCCCCACAGTTTAAACACAATATTTACCCATTTTTGTACTGTAGACACGATTTTAGAGGAGAGATGTCCATGCTGGGTTGAAGCCAATTAAAATTAAGAGAGAAAAGGAAAATATGCTTTATCTTTCCAAAGTTAAAACTTAATGAAAATAATTTAGGCAGTGCTATAAGACCTTCAGGTTACTCATAGAAAGGTCTAGTTATACAAAGAAAATATCCCATAAGCATTTTGTTCCTTCAGTTTTATACATCCAGTTTTAAATACTATATTCAATAAACAAATAGAGAAAAAATATCAGATTATTTAAGTTTCTGAGTACAGAATTTAAAGACCAAAAATTTTTAAAAATACGAAGCACAAAAATAATTTTTAAAAATTAAACTAGCCACTGCAGGCACTTAACATTGAAAAAAAGAAGAAAACACTGAATCAATAATTATGGTTTATAGCTACAGAAAGATGAAAGAATATAAGTAGAAAAGAAAATTTTATAAAAGGAGCTAAAAAAAAATCTGTTAAAAATATAGAAGCATGGAGGTCAGCAATTGGTGTAATGGCTATGTCGCTGGACTCCCATGTAGTCGACCGCGGTTTGAGTCCCGGACCCAGTGGCTTAAACTCACGCGAGGTGCGTGTGTGTGCGTGCCCAAGATCCAGAGAGGAGAATGGAGGAGAAGGGATTGCGGCGTGGGCATTCCCCCTGGGGGGTGATTTCTCGCTTTCTATCTCTCTGTCTCTCTCTTTCTGGTGAGCATACATGCCCTACAACAAAAACTTTTCAAAAAATATATAGAAGAATGATATAATAAATTAATAATTTAATAGAGCAGCTAAAAGTTAAAGCTAAGGAATAACATGGCTTGGGCCAGCTGATGACATAGCGTTTACATTGCTGGATTCCCATGTAGACAACTGCGGTTAAAGTCCCAGACCCGGCTTAAAAATCGTGTTGAGTTAGTGTACATGCATGCCCAAGATCCTGGGAGGAGATTGGAGGATAAGGGATTGCATGGCATCCCCTGAGGTGGGGGTGACTTCTCACTTTGCCTCTCACTGTCTCCTTCTCTCTCTCTTTCTCTAGAGAACACATATGCTCTATAGCAAAAATCTGTCAGAAAAAAAAAGAAAAGAAAAAGCAATATCCTTGGCTTAAGGAGATGGGAAATACGGAAGCAAAGAAAACTAGAAAAGGTCTAATATCCAAATATGAAGAATTCCAGAAAGATAAAAAATTATCTATAAATAAATGTTAAAGAAATTAAATGTGTGAGAGAGCAATAGGTAATGAAAAAATAGAATAGGGAAATAATCTAGGCAATGGAAGGAAGAATATGAGAAGAGAGACGGTAGTATGCACACCCTAGAGCGAGCAGCAAATGGTTTCTGAGACTGAAATAAAGAATATGCTTCAGAACGATCAGAGAGAAGGCTAAGGATCGCCCAGTCAGAGAAGTCTAAGGATCACCCAATCAGAGTAAGCCTTGTTTGCCACATGAAGGAGTTTCAAATTTACTTCAAAATATCTGTGAGTCATCAGTTGAAAATGAAAGAATAGCTATTCACTTTTTTAAAAGCTACCTTTTCATGAAATTTCAGTGTTACTAATTTTGCCAAGAAGAATCTCTATATGTGGGGACTGGTCCTTGTTTAACCCCTTGCAGCAAAGAAGGTGGACTGAGACTTGAGCAGAAAGTTACAGCAGTAGCCAAAGCATACTGGGACAGCAGCGGTGCCGGAGAGGAGTGGGAAATTGACTCTCAGAACAAAGAAACATGCAGCCTTGGATTCCAGGATCCTCAACAACGAAGGTGTCCTCAGATTTGGTGAAAGAACTAAGAGGTTGAGCAATGATTCCAATTTGTTGTAAGCATGTGCAGTGTTCTATTCTTCCTAATTTATATTTATTTGTATTTCTAGCCATTTGAAATGAAATATCTACATTTCAGCTAAGAGGCAATTGTTTATAACTGAATTAGGAAATATACAGAAAGAAGGACTGAGACTTCAAATATTAGCACCGATGAGCAGCTAGGAAGGAGCTGGCCTTGTCTAATCTCACACAGTGTATAAGGCTTCTTTCTTTTTAATTTAAAATTTTTAAATTAATTAATTAATTTATTTATTTTAATTTGACCAGAGAGGAACAGAGCAAGAGAGAAAGAGAGTGAGAAAGCAAGCAACCAGGTCCGAGACTCGAACTGCGGTTAGCCATGTTGGAGTCTGGCGCCCTTAACCACCACACCACCTGTCAGCTCCAAGGCTTCTTAAGGCTCATGTAACACCTAGTTATTATGCAGGGAGCCTGCTCAGGCTGTGTGGTGGGCTTTTATTGTCTGTTTTCTTAAGCACTGAATAGAGATTAAAACCGGTCAGCATAGTGTGCTGGTTTACTTGTTGAGTTGTCAATGTCAATTTTTTTAAACTCTTTTATCCCTAAATGTAGTTGCCTATACTTAAAAGACGGAATGTTTTTGCCTCCCCCCTCCACAAAATTTATATTTTTAAATCCTAGTCCACAACTGTGATAGTATTACAAGGTGGGACATTTGGGAAGTAATTAGGTCTTGAAAGGGGATCCTTCATGAATGGGATTAGTGACCATATAAAGGGAATTGCAGAAAGCTCTTACCTTCTTACCACTCTATGAGGACACCACTAAGCATTGGCAGACTGTAACGGAAAAGAGGGCCATCACCAGGATCTGACCATGTTGGCATCCTGATCTTGGACTTCCAACCTCCAGAACTGTGAGAAACAAATATGTGTTACTTATAAGCCACCCAGTGGATTTGTTACAGTAGCGATACATACCCAGTTATATGTTATATTTTAAAAGATTCTTTGTAGTGGAATAGAGTAAATTTTGTGAGTTATTTATATAAAACTTAAAAAAATATTGCTGTATCTGCAGTTCTGCCAACATAGAATAGTGAATACTACAGGAACTAGCCAGCATATTTTTTAAAAAGTTTAAGATAAAATAATTCAGACTATAAGTCAATATTGAATCATAATAATAAAAATTAAATACTATTTTGTAGTGTACATTTTATTTACATGCACATTAAATGAAAAACATGAGTGAATGCCATCTCAGTGAATTTTTAAAACCCGACTGTGATAGATACTATTAGTTTTAATCTCATTTGAAAAATTAGAAAACTAATATAAAATATGTTTGTGTGAACTACCAACATATGCAGAATTGAAAGCAGTTGGTGCGGGGGTGACAAAAATTTTCTAACATCAATTCCATATTTTTTCCAAAATATGGCATTATTTTCCCACTTGGATACAAACTATGGTAGTATAGCCATGTAGAAAAGTTGTTGAAAAAGTAATGACGTATTTTTCACACACACACACAAAAAAAAAACAGAAAATGCATCATGACTTTTCTGACCACCTAATACATTGACACCTAAGCAAAACACCAACTGTATTTTGGAACTAATTTTATGTATTCAACAATTTCTCATATGTAGTAAAGAGTAATGTAATCCCAGGCAATAGCAGAATAGGTACTCTTCTCTTAGATGATCAAAGTCATTAATATTCAAATTTTAAAACCGCGTACAGATGGCTAACATAGTAAAAAATCTTATTTCTATATGCTAACACATAAATCAGATTAAATAAACATAGAATTCAACATTTTACCTATGGTTATGTTCACCCAATATTTTAAATATGTTTTGGATAAAACATTTTCAAATATTGTTGAAGAGAATGGAAAACTCATATCACTCTCCTGTTTCTGTGAGATTAATATGGGCCAAAAATTCAACCTAAAACACAACAGCTCAAATCAAGCACATAGGCAGTATTTAAAATAAATGTAGTTAATAAGTGTACGAATTGATTAAATTTGATGAAGTGTCCTGAAACTATTTAATAAATAAACCAATGAATAGTATTCTCACCAAAAGAGAACCCCTGCTTCCTTCATTTTCAAAGAATATATGTATCTTTAAAATAATTATTTATTTATTTTTAATTCCATTTGTTATTATTATTTTTTAATTTGACTAGACAGAGACAGAGTGAAAGGGAAAGCGAGAAAGCAAGCCACCAGGTTCGGGACTCGAGCCAGGGTCAGCCATGTGGAAATCCAGCCTCCTTAACCACCATGCCACCTGCTGGCTCCAGAAAAAGTGAGGGTCAGCTGGTAGCACAGCAGAACTAAGGCACTCTGTGATGCCAGACGTTCATGGGAAAATTCTGGGTTTGTGTCCCAAGGCCTCGTCGTACACACCATTTGGAAGTGCCCATGCCCATGATCCTGGCTGGGTGGGACTAAAGTGAACTGCAGTATGAGGACTCCACTAGATGTGCGTATCTCTTTCTCTCTCTGTCTCTTTGTCATGGAAGATATGAGTAAATGAACTTAAAAAATAAGTGATAAAATGTTATTATTGCAAATAAGATTCAGAAGCATGAGGAAATCCTGAAGACTTGAATTGATCTTTTAAGAAATATTGAATTTCAAAATGAATGGCATGGCCTTCAGATAGAGAATTTATACTTGTGTTGTGTTCTCCACCCCTCTCCATGCCCTGGAAGGCAGATGAGCAAGCCAAGTCTTTTGTCTTTCTGTTGTTGTGTTCAGCCCATGCCCATGAGAGGTTCTGGTAGAAGACTGGAGGGCAGAAAGAGTGTGAGGTAAGGTTATTTATACTCTTGCCTCCTCATCACTGGTTCTCCCTCTGTGACAGAGTCTTGGTTTTCAGTAGTCGAAGTCCACAGCTCCTGTATGGAAACCTCTCCTGTAGCTCTGTTTCTCAAGGTCTGGTAACACTCCCTTTCCCACAGTCAGGCCTGTCGTGAACACATTCTGTTCTTGCTCCCCTGCAGTAGTTTGCCTTACCTTTAGCTCTCCCTTAGTCTTGCACAAATTTGTGGATACAGTCTCCTCATTAAGCTCTCCTTTGTAGTTGAGCATATCATCATTTTCATGCCAAAAGCCTGCCCAGTGCAAGTATCAGACAGTGAAATCTGAAAGGAATTGAAGATAAAGGTTTGACCACTGGGATGCCTATTGGCTCAGTTCTTTACTATTCCCTTTCCCTCACTCCCACACGCTCTACCTTGGCCAGCCACACAATCCTTAAAAGTTCTTCATAAGCTCTTTCTCAAAGTGGCAATAACTAGACCACGTGGATTTTTACCTGTAGTTATTATTACTAGTCACTTTGTCTCTCAAGGATTATTATCATTATACATTCTTTATTTTTTAAAAGAAATTATTTATTTTATTTCAGTTATTATTGCTATTATTATTATTTCAAGTTTGCCAAGGGGAACATGTGCTCACTAAAGACAGAGAGAGATGAGAGAGAGAGAGAGAAAGAAAGTGAGAAAGCAAAATAATAGGTCCAGGATTTGAACCACAACCAGTCATATGGGAATCCAGCGCCTTAACCATCACACCACCTGCCAGCCCCATAAATTCATTAATAGGTAAAAGTCCTGTTACCAAGGTAATTTAAGATAGGCACAATTTATACTGAAAACTCAGCTCTCGGTCCAGGTTAATGGTGTTTTCAACCTCATTTTTGTGACTGTAACGATACCAATACATAGCCGCTGTGTCTTCCTTCACTTTCCTTTCTTCTTCTCTTCCATCTTTCCTTCTTAAAATTCCTTAATGAGTCGTTCCCTTGACTCTTTTTTTTTTTTTTTTTTTTTAAAGTTTTTACTATAGGGTGTGTGTGCTTGCTAGAAAAAGACATAGAGACAAAGAGAGGGAAATTGAGAAATCACCCCCCACAATTTCTTCTCCTCCATTTTTCTCTTAGGATTTTCATTTGCACATGTGCCTAGTGTGATTTTTAATCTGCCGGGTCCAGGACTTAAACTGTGGTCAGCCACGTGGGAGTCCAAAGCCTTAACCACCACGCCACCTGTTAGCCCCTGAATGGACTATTTTAACATTTTTCTTAATTAACCTGGTCACCTTTCCCTTATCCAAAATACTGTTCAAATATCTGTACAGATAATCTGTATGTATCAGGAATTAATGGGAAGATGAAGAAATGTGAGCTTTTTAATCTATCTCTGATAGTGTACTTTTAATGTTTATTATTTTCTTTCTTGTATGAAGAAAAGAGACAAAGACTGGTGATCACCCCCAAAAAAGTCCCCATCCCATGGTAGCCCAGCTAGCTATGAGCACAATCTTGGCACATTCAAGGGAGGTCTCCAGACACAAAACCTGAGCCCTCTCCTGGGGGTTAGCTTCACAGAATAAGATGGTACTGCTAAAACACCATCCGGACCCCAATAGCATAGCGTTTGCCTGTCCTACTCTTTAACTCAGCTGGGTAAGCACAATGGCATAGTCACGGTTACTAAGGGTCTGGTCTCACCACTACGGGCAGCCAAGAGACCAGTGGTCATAGTACTCTACAAAAAAACTTATCCCTGGGGTCAGCAGCTGATGTAATGGTTATGTTGCTGGCCTTCCACATAGTTGACCGTGTTTTGAGTCTGGACCTGGTGGCTTAAACTCACACTGGGGATGCATGCGTGGTGCCCAAGATTCCAGGAGAAGAATGGAGGAGAAAGTGATTGTTGCGTGGCCATCTTCCCCAGGAAGTAATTTCTCACTTTCTGTCTCTCTGTCTCTGTCTGTCTGGCAAGTGCACAATCCCTATAGCAAAAATCTGTCTTCTAATAAATAAATAAATAAATACATAAATACATACATACATAAAAATCTGGGGCCGGCAAGTGGTGTGGTATTTAAGGGCACTGGACTTCCACATGGCTGACCGTGGTTTGAGTCTCAGACCTGGCAGCTTGTTTTTTCACTTTCCCTCTCTCTCTTTCTTGCTTTGTCCCTCTCTGGTCAAATTTTAAAAAGTAAATAAATTGAGTTAAAAAAATAATTCTTAAGAAAATTTTAGCCTTTATACACACACACACACACACACACACACACACGTACATCTATATGTATGTGTATATATGTGTGTACATATATATGTATGTGTATATATGTGTGTGTATATATATGTATGTAGTTTTTTTAGGTGAACTTCAGGCCTACTGAATATATGTATAGCCTTTAGCACTATATATGTGTATATATATATATATGAATATATATGTGTATATATATATATATATATATATATATACACACACACACACACATATACAGTTGTTTTAGGTGAATTTCAGGCATACTGTCCAGTTATTATTAATATTTCAATCCTAAATATCATATTGTTATCAAAGATTGACAATTTTATGTGCTCAATATCTGCCTCTTTTTTTTAAGTTTATTTATTACTTTTATGAGTGAGAGACAGAGAGACAGACGGCCCCTAGTGGGTCTCTAGGCCGTGATACCCTGCTAGCCTTCTGCCCGTCCTGGATCCTGGCAAGCCTGTGCCCATGCACTGAGGGAGGTCTGTGGACTAGAATCAGGAAACTTCCTATGTGAGGTTGCCTCAGAGAGTAGATTTTACCACTGCACTACCTTTAATTGCTGTCTCTTTGGTTCACTTCAAAGAGCAGATCTTATAAAGTGCCAAGATAGATTTCTTAATTTCGAACAAACTTTCAGCAAGCGGCTATTTGGTATTTAGTCTAATCAATGACAGCTTCGCAGGAAATTGCTTGCTAAAAGGAACAGTGTATTTGCATATTGCTTTCAGTTGCATTGGACTCCTCAATTTTGAACTTATTAATAAAGGCCTGAACTTTCAAAAAAAATGGTTTGAAGTCTTAAATTTTTTCTTACTACTGGTATTTGCTTGCCAATAACGGGTAATAGAATCTAATGACCACTTTTGCCCAATTTCTTTTTTTTTCTATTTTTTTTTTTTTTTACTTTTCTGACAGTCTAGTCCCCCTGCTTTCCTTTTTATAAGACCATTCCAAAATCTTTCAAATTATAGTTCAAATTGTTTGCTTGTTATAGTTTGTTTTGGAAATCAGTATAAGTGAATTCAAAAGACCAAAGATTCTGCACACTTGTTAAGCAATCTTTTTTATTTTCTTAAATTGGAAATCCACTTGGGCATGCATACAAAGGTATTACATATGTAGGAAATGTACATTGGAACACAGAATAGTTGCAGTCATAAAATCGCCCATTGTTTTTCAATCAAATTAATCATAACTTAGCATTTCTGGGACTTTGAGATCCAGCTTTAAGATTTCTGTCACTGAGACAAAATTTGTAGAGAAGCAGGACAAAAAATTCTAGGACCTGAAAGATCTATATTGTATGACATTATTATATTTGGCTGGAGAAGACAAATGCTTTCAGAATCAAACTACTCTTAAGAGAGAGCAAAAGGGACTATAAATTCAAAATAAAAGCAAAGGTTGGTGACAATAAGTCAGATATTATAATGATATATTATTGAATGAAACTTTCAGGGCTTCTTCCTAACTTCCTAAAAGTTCAGATATGAAATAGAATTTCCAAAGAAAGTGTTGTCTAGCTAAGTTAGTAATTCTGTATCTTCCTTCTTTCACTTATTAACATATTTTTCAATATGCCTTTCGAGTCGTCCTCTTCTATTTTTCTTTATTTAAAACATAAAGTTTATAAAAATGGCTGTAAGCCTATCTTCTTTTCTTCTCTCTCTTTTTTTTTTTTTTTTGGAGTGTTTTTTTTTTTTTTTTTGCTATAGGGCACAAGCATTCGCCAGAAAGACAGAAAGAGACAGAGAGACAGAAAGTGAGAAATCACTCCCCCCAGGAGGAATGGCCACGCCGCAATCCCTTCTCCTCCATTCTCCTCTTGGGATCTTGGGCACGCATGCACACACGCCTGGCGTAAGTTTAAGCCACCAGGTCCAGGACTCGAACCCCGGTCGACTACATGGGAGTCCAGCAACAGCCATTACACTAACTGCTGGTCCCAGCCTATCTTCTTTTCTTGGGTTCAGAATTTGCTAACTGAAAGCAGCAAGAAAGGAGTGTTGTTTTACAATATGTCCTATCAGGTTGTACCTGCCTTTTGAGACTAGGAGGCAAGAGTTTTTCTCAAGTCAAAAAAAAAAAAAAAAAAAAAAAAAAAAAAAGCTGTGTTGTCACATGGTCTCTTGATTTAAGATGAAATAAAGGCTGAGCAAGTTAAAAAATGGATAAAGACTATTGCATTATTGGACTTTAGGTGAAATGTCAGGTTTCAAATCCTATCTTAGATATTGGTGTTGGACATATCACCGTTCTGAAACAATTTACTTATCAAAGCGAGAAAATACATACAGAATATTGTAGAAAATAACTAATTATGCAAAAAATCTTAACCTTTATATTTTAACTTAAATGTAACCCATAAAGACTAGAAAGCAGGTAGCAAATTCAGTGTGCCGGATGTCTCCTGGGATGTATTTAGGGTTTTGTCACAGTGTGAAATACGGGAGAACGGACGATCTGGGGAAGACGGAAGGCAGAATGCTCTCTGGAGGGACTGAGAGCACAGTTTCACCATTCTTGTCTCTCTAGCTCAAAGGTCTCCAGAAGGGAGGCCAGTTCTAACTCACAGACATCGTAGGTTTTGTCCCCACAAGATTTTAGACATGAATGATTTTCATTTAAACATTTAGGCTTCTCCTGAAGATCTGGCATCTCTGGAACTGTATTTCCTCATCATGACCATCATCTGAAGTCGCATAAGTATCCTGCCTCTAGACAGTGTTTCTGCTCTATACTTGACCACGGTCCCCACAACTCTTTGTTGTTTATGGGCTATCAGGAACTCAGGTCTCCAAGGACTCTAAGGGGAGTTGAGTGGGACAGGTAGGACCTCCGGCTGCTCCTCTAATCTCAGGTGCCACAAAGTCCCGTCCAACCACCCCAGGGTCCAATGGAGAGACTCCAAAGCTCAACCAAGTCTACCCAGAATGAAAAAGAAAAAATAAGTTTGACAAAGTTCATAATTTTCTAGGAACTCAAGAAGGCATTGTTATTTTTTTTAATCTAAGCTCATTTCAAAGGACTTTATTAATTTTCACTTTCCAAAGTTATCTGAGAAAAAGTATTTTCAGACACTTACAGTAAGTGCAGTAATTATCGTAAAGCACTAGCTGGCACCTCCTTTCTCATGCCTTTGCCAACTACCATGCTCCAGATCGCCATTCTCACAATCTGCTGAAACAGCCTCTTGTTTCCTGCCAGTTTTCCTCACTCACTGTTTCACACCCACGCCAGAGCCACATTCTTAAACAGATCAGTGAGAAGCAAGAGTCAGGAGGGCCATTTCATTTCTCCATATTTTACCTGTATTTGCAGACAGTAGGAAAAAGTCCAATAAGGGCTTGCACGGATCTTTGCTTCTGAGTCTTCTAAATCAAGACATTGCAATTAATTTCAGAATGAGACTGCTAAAATGATTATCCTACATAAAAAATATTATTTAACTCCAAATGTTGCATCATATACATTGAATGGCTTCAATTTCCCTTTGTTGCAAACCCTCCTATAGTTTAGAGATGTGGTGTTCTAACCTGTTTGTATGATCCTTTTGACAGAGACATTTTATAAAGATATGGATGTTGCTGAACAGCGGTGCAGTGTTAGAATGTGACATTGGTGAGGCTTACCCACATGGGAAAGTTTCCTGTTCCCATCTAGAGAACTTCCTAAGTCCTCCAGGAATGCCCATGATCAGGAGTTCATTACGGCTGGAGGTGAGTCATAATGTCAAAATTCTGGTAGTAAAAACCACCAGTGTTGGGAAAAGCAGATGGTGTAATGGTTAGGTTGCTGGACTCCCACATACTCGACCATAGTTTGAGTCCCAGACCCAGCAGCTAAAAACTCACACTACTCAAGTGTGTGTGCCCAAAATCCCTAGAGGAGAGTGGAGGAAAAGGGATTGCGATGTGGTCATCCATTCTGGGTGGTGGTGGGGGGGGTATTTCTTGCTTTCTGTCTCTCTGTCCCTCTCTGGTGAGTGCATATGCCCTTTAGCAAAAAGCTCTCTTAAAACAAAACAAAACAAAAAACAATGGTTTATACTTGTGAAATTATTTACCTTCCTTTAAAATACACTGCTGTGACCACACAGTGTATCAGGGATTTGTCACTAGGAAGTAAGGAACAGAAAGAGATGGAAAGACCAAACAGCACAGATAATTATAAAGTAGTCATTGCTTTCTGCCTTCCAAAAATTTTTTACAAAGAGCTTTGTCTATTTATCCTACTCCTAGCCACTCTCCACTTCTGACCATAGAAGGAGAGAAAACTCATCTCACTGAAGAAATTTGAAATGGGGGCTAGCAGGTGGCACAGTGTTTAAGGTCCTGGACTCCCATGTCTGGGATTCAACATGTCTTTATAGTTCAAATCTCGGACCTGGTGGCTTGAAACTCACACCGCTCACACTATGTGTGTGTGTGTGTGTGTGTGTGTGCGTGCCCAAGATCCTGAGAGGAGAGTGGAGGAAATGCTAATAAAATGACTCTCAGAAAGGGACAAAAATCAGAGGAAAGGAAGTAAAGAAAGATGAGAAGGAAAGAAGCAGGGAAAGAATGCGCCCTTTGCTTGTAGGGTCCATTTCTCTCTTTATCTCTTTTTCCCTTTCTCTCTCTTTGGACTCAATAATCTTTAATTGAACTGAGTTGTGAGTTAAGTCTGAAACATATGGATGAAATTGCAATTAAAATTTTCAATCAGTTTAAAAATAAAAATGGAAGGATATGTTATAACATTTTTTCCTAGAATTTAAACGTAATGGATTTTTTTTTTTTAAATCAGATGAATTTCCCATTTATAAACAGATTAGCTTTTCCAAAGGATTCTATGTATAAACTTAACAATCTTAACACATACACACACATGTTTAAAACTAGCAGTTCTGGGACTAGCAAGTGGCGTGGTGGTTAAGGGTGTTAGACTCCTACATGGCCAACCCCTGTTTGAGTCCTGGACCTGGCGGCTTACTTTCTCACTTTCCCTCTTCCTCTCTTGATCTCTCTCTCTCTCTCTTTCTCTCTCCCTCTCTGGTCAAATTAAAATAAGTAAATAATAAAGTTAAATAAAATAATTCTTTAAAAGAACAAAAAATAAAACTAGCAGTTCCTTGTTTGTTTTTCCTACAGGGTGTGAGCACTTGCCAGAGAGAGTCAGACAGAGATAGAGGGAAAGTGAGAAATCAACTCCCAGGGAAGATGGTCATGGCTCAACTCCTATTCTTCCATTCTCCTCTCAGGATTTTAGTCATACATGCACACATCACTAGCAAATTTTTCAAGCAGCCAGGTGCAGGATTGGAAATGCACAGTCCTCCATTCTCCTCTAGAGATCTTGGGCATGCACACACGCACGCGCCCAGCATGAGTTTAAGCCACCTGGTCCGGGACTCGAACTGCGGTTGACTACATGGGAGTTCAGTGACATAGCCATTATGCCAACTGCTGGTCCCTAAAGTATTGCTTTATAAGGAAGAAAAAAAAGTAACAATGACTTTGAAAAATTCCCCCTTTACAAGGAAGGTGGTAAAATTAGGAATATCTACTTGAAAAGTTTTCATTTGGTGAATGAATAGAGCAATAAAATCCTTCATATACAAGAATACACCAAGGAGTTTAAAAACACATATGCAACTAAAAGATTCAAACTTTCTTTTAACATTTTTAGAAAGAAGTTATTTTTGAAAATCTTCCTCAAAATTGGTATTAAAATCTGCTGTTATCATCACTGCATCATAGTCTCTCTTACCCATTAAGTGGCTCAGTCTGGTAGCACACAGATGATGCGTGTGTATTCCACGGATTTGGGAAAGTCAATTTGGTATGTTTTGGAAGGCACTGATCAACTGCATGGTGGCTATAACAGAGCTGTTTATAATTACATGATATACCAAAGCATAAAATCTAGGAGAAAAAGATGAAGTATATTAAAACAAATTTAGAAAAATATAGATAAGTAATATTTAAAATGACTGTAGAATAGGGTTTCCCTCTGCACGTAACACTTCATTAGCTACAGTGTTTTTGACTCACTCCTGAGGCCCAGTCTGAACTGTTGTGGGGAAGTGAGTGACAGCACAGCCTTTCACCACCATGGCCATAACCTCCTCTTCGTTGTAGGTCATGTGAGATTTCTGACTGTGTCTGCCCAAGTTGGGAAACATCTTATGTGAACTGTCTCATTGTTAACGAATGGAAGATTCTCACTATTACTGATGTTATCCCTGTTTTATGACTTCAGAAGCTGAGGCCTTTAGAAGTTAAGTGAGTTGTCTAAGGGCCGGAGCTGGGTAACTGAAGAACCCAAACTTGAACCAGATGAGGGGACTCTAAAACACTGTGCTGCTCTATTATAGCCATGAAATACTAATGCTGCCTCTTATTATTACTGCTCTTTCCAGTATATGAAAAGCTCTTGTGTACAGATCTATGGATTGGCCATTATTTCCAAGAGCAATAAGGTCCAGATTAGGTGACTTCCTAAGGACGGTGTAACTGTCAACTGCTGTGGTTGACCGACAGCCCGGTGTGCTCTCTCTAGAGCCCTGATGCTCGGACACACATGGCTTCCCATTTCAGTCCACGGTTCTCGTTCACTGATTACTGGTAAAGTGGTCAGCCTGAGAAGTCACCCAATTTAATTTCTTTAAAGCTCTAGCACACTATCCATCTCTAATTTCCTTAAGAATATTAAGATAAAGAACATGATGCTGTGTAATAAGAGTCATAAAACTCAGAGACACAAAATAACTTCCATGTGTTGTATATTACCAAGAATGGCTAAACAAGAACAGCAATTACTTACTGGGAGATGATGAACACTTAAAGAAACTATTTTTGTGTTCAAAATTACCTGTTAATTTATTAAAATTACCTTTAAATTTATTAAAATTTCTATGGTTATGTGGTTATCATACTTCAAACAATATTCCTTCTACAATAAGCACAATCGTCTCTTCCATTTTTTTCATTGACTTTGAAATACAGTGAGTTTCTATACATTAATTCTTACTGAAAAATTTTAAAAAAATAGTATATCTAAAAACATTAAATAGGTAAATGTAGAACCTTTCAATCTACGTATGTATGTTTACAAAACTCCCTTCCACTGTTAGTTATACAAGCTTGTGTGCCAGGTAAATTCATATTCTACCATTTGTTCAGTTATATATTTGATTAGCAAATGTCT
Source organism: Tupaia tana (assembly GCA_026018925.1). Taxonomy (NCBI): domain Eukaryota; kingdom Metazoa; phylum Chordata; class Mammalia; order Scandentia; family Tupaiidae; genus Tupaia; species Tupaia tana. The sequence goes on along the minus strand of JAKSZU010000019.1, from coordinate 15,098,141 downwards.
CTTTCCTTATTTGAATTTGCTCTCCAGTGACTTCATCCATGAGCCACACAATAGTCCAAACTACTCAGAGACCTTTAGTGTTTTAATGGTGGCTCATCATTTTTAATCTGGTTTTTAATCATCTATTCACCTTAATCATTTCTATTCATTCTCTTGTCAAGCATCCATCTCTAAATTAGTCAAAGTGCTATGTTTATATTTATATTTCCTTCTAGGTTATTAGTCTCCCCAAAAAAAGCTTCTTGGACACAGATTGTCCACTAACTCTACCCAATCAACATCGTTACATTTCTGATGTGCCTAAAAAATGCATGATGAATGTGTTATAGCATCAGTTAAATACATAAATAGTCTCAGGTTACTGAATTACAGAATATTTTTTGCATTATACAACTGGATCTTTTAATTTATTTATTTATTTATTTATTGAGTAGTTTTTGCTATAGGGCACGTGCGCTCACCAGAAAGACAGAGAAACAGAGAGCAAGAAATCACCCCCCAGGTGGGATGGCCACGCAGCAATCCCTTCTCCTCCTTTCTCCTCTCGGGATCTTGGACACACACACATACACGCCCGGCGTGAGTTTAAGCAACTGGGTCCAGGACTTGAATTGCGGTTGACTACATGAGAGTCCAGTGACATAGCCATTATGTCCATGGCTGGTCCCTAGATCTTTTTAAACATACTTCTGTACTCCTGTTTCCTTCCCTAAATTCTCTGTACTTTTGTATATAATAGGTATACTAGGATCTGAAATTCCACATCAAAAGTCTCTGAATTTTTTTTTTTATTTTTGTAATCTACAGACTTATTTGGGAGCAAATTTGATATTATGTAAAGCTGTTTATCCCACTTAATATTATGACAGATATCAATGGTACAAATATGATTTATACCTGATTCTTGCCTTAAATTGAACTCATGCTAAAGTTTTTGAGTCTTCCTGATCTTTCAAATATATACTATTCATAAACTAGTAGACTATATGCTAAGAGTTCATATAAAACAATCCACATGACTCGGCAATAAGTTAAAAAGTGCTAATTAATATTGTATAGTTTCCTAAATTTCTAAAAATGTTAATATCCCTACAGTAGTAAGAGGATCAGCTCTTGGCACCACCAGCCTAATGGCATAATGGTTATGTTGCTGGACTTTGTCCTAAGTTCAAGTCCCAGACCGACAACTAAAAATCTCACACTGGGCACATGTGCATGCATGGCCATGATCCTAAGAGGAGAATGGAGGAGAAGGGATTGTGGCATGACTATCCCCTCTGGGGGTTGAGTTCTCGCTTTCTGTCTCTCTCTCTCTCTCCAACGAGTGCAAGTACCCTATAGCAAAAATCTCTCTCAAAAAGAGAACCAAATTCTTAGAATAGTGGCTCTTTGCTCCCTAGCAAGTGGATATATATTTGTCTACTTCCTTTCATACTGGTTTTTAAAAAAGTGCTAAGTGGAAGACCCTCTAAAATATGCGGATGTCATTGCTTTCCTTATTTGAATTCCACACACTCTTTTTTGTTCAAGGCTGAAATAGAAACTAAGCAGTGGATTAAAGTAATTTTCAAACTTGAAAATTGAAAATACAATCTTGTACTTTTCAATTGGCAAGATGAACTAGTCTGTTCCCGAAAAAAAAAAAAAACATTGAGTTCTTCAGAAATTGAACTATTGTGTAGCTACTGTTATTTTCTTTTCTGTTGTGATTTATTTTTCTCCCTGTGCCTGATGGTCAGTTATTGTCCTCTGTGTGTCTAAATGCCTTGTTTGAAACCTATTCCCTCTATAGATTTAGCCTCTATAAAAATTGCATATAGTCTAAAAAACAACTCGCAAATTTTGAGACATAATCTCAGAAACATCACATCAATTAGAATGTCAGGATTATATAATATTAAAGGTGGGGAAAAAATCTTATAAGATTTATATCTCAACACTTCAATTTTTTTTTTTTTTTTGGAGAGGGTTTGCCTTAGAGCACGTGCACTCACCAGAGAGAGGGAAAGTGAGAAAGCACTTTGCCTTCTTGATAATCTCTATGTAAAATACTCACATTTCCTTACACAGTTATGTATATATGATACTTCAGTTATTACTTTCAGTGGTATCTTAAATTATCTATTTTAAGTCACATACCTTCATTTTATTCTCCATACACAAAATAAAGAATTAGAGAAATCATATTTCCAAATCTTCAAGACACACAATTTTTATATTAAAACTTTTTAACTTGGAAAATATTAAGATATTTAAACTTTTCCTAAAGTGATTCTAAAGGAGTACTTGAACAAGGATCCAAAAGCTACACTAGCAACAAAAGAGACAAGAAAGTTCTATCGTAATTTTTCAAACATACATTCAAATGTATTGTTTAAACATTTAAATGTTTAACTGTGCATATAAACAGTCCAGTTAAGATAGCATGTCTCAACTTACAACTTGTGCTATAAATAAAAACATGGAGAAATAAGAATAAACAAATAGAAAGCATAAAGAACGTTGTTGTACACAAAAATAAAGCAGACATCTTTAACAGGCCTGAAACAAAATAAAAATTCTGAGCAGTAATCAGCTTGTGACTTGGGAGACACTGGATATAATATCTAATATCAACAGAATCTAATCTAATATCAACAGAAATCTAGAGGTCAGTATAATATCTGATCTGGGACAAAAACTCTCAGTAGAGACATGTGGAAGCAACTCACAGAGATAGATAAGCAAGCTGATAAAGTGGATATAAAATAAATTAAGTAATAAACAAACCAATGGCAATGACAAATTATGAATCACATGGACCAAACTAAGGCAAGAAATGTATCTAACCTATATGTAATATATTTATTCTAAATGCAATTAAGTTTATGAAATAGGTGACAAAGTATTTTACATCAATACTTGTAAAATGCATGAATACTGAAAAATTACAGCATTAATTTCGGTTTCAGAAACCAGCAGAGGGTGTAGCTGTAACGTTGTTGGACTCCCATATAGCCAATCACAGCTTCAGTCCAGGCTCTGGTGGCTTGAGAATCACAAGGGGGCACGTGCAGGTGTGCCCAAGATCCCAGGAGGAGAAGGGATTGTATAGTGGCCATTCCACTGGGGAATGATTTCTAGTGTTCCCTTTCACTGTCTCTCTCTCCCTGGCAAGCACTCACTCCCTAAGGCAAAAATATCTTTAAAATATTGGTTTAAAATATTAGCAAAATGAAACAGGAAGAGGTGGCAAAAAATCTAATAAGAAAACTTGGAAATTAAAAATGTAATTATTTAATAAAATGTTACTGATATAGCCAAAGACCTAAATGATGCTAAAAGTCAATGAAATAATACCTACCCATTGCTTTGGAGTCCGTCAACACAAAAATATCATAACCTGCCACAATATCATTCAATATCATTCAAGTGAGAAGACAATATAAAGATGTATTTTAACATTTGAAAAGGGTGATGTTGTCACATATGAATTTTCACTGAAAGAATTTTTGCTAAGAATTGTTTTTATTTTACTTTATTTTATTTGTCCAGAGAGGGACAAAGTGTGAGAGAGAAAGAGAAGCAGAAAGTGAGAAAGCAAGCCATTAGGTCTGGGACTCGAACCATGGTTGGCCATATGGGAGTCCAGCACCCTTAACCATCACACCACCTGCTGGCCCCTCGTGGAAGAATTGTTAATGGACATATTTAATCTAGATGAAATAAGAAACAAAAAATAATTTATACGACAGAGAGAATGAAAATTCGCCAAAATATGTTGATAAGAATGTTTAATGGTTGACTGCACAGAAAACAATGTTTATGTTTAAAAACTATCAAACTAAATCCTAAAGCAATGATCACAAGATGCTAGGGTATAAAATAGAATATGCAATGGATATTTAGAGTACAATAAGAATCTTGTCAGGTTTAGGATGAGATGATAATGCAGAATAAATTTAGATTCAATGAAAAGTTTTCATTACTTCTATGGGTAAAATATAAAGAATTACAAAATTATGGATATAAAACCCTGGCTTTTGACAGGAAGAGGATGAATATGGAAGATTTACTGCTGAGTGAAGCAAGCCAAGCTATGAAGGAGAGGCATTGTATGTCCCCACTTAATATATACCAAGTGTCTGCACTCTATGACTGAAACTAATTGACTAAAGGATATAGAAACACAGTATATAGATGTAAATACCAGATACAGTGTGTGTGAAAAAGGAGGGTCTGAGGAAGGACATTTAGAAGAAAAATAAGGAGGCAAAGCATTAATGGCACAAATAAATGTGGTATTATCTGTTGAAGATATTTTGTAGTTTTATCATCAGTACTAGGGAGAAAAGTCAACCTGTTGAAATATCCATTTTGTAAGACAAATAATAATGTGATTGAATGTATAAAAGAAAATGAAATGAAAAAAATAAAATAAATAAAAATTATGGATACATACATATACATTGACTTATATATAAGCCAATAACTTACAAATCAGCAGACCACAAAGAAGAAGAGAAGAAAATTGGAAAGAAAGAAGAAAACATAAGAGAAATAACAGAAGACATGGTCTATCTCATAGAATTTAGAAAGAGAGGTTAAAGAAAGAAAAACGATGGTACCGTAAACCAAAAAAAAACCAAAATCATTAATAAAGTCAAATATTTAGGCAGAATAGATAAACGTCTCTAGCATAGATAAATGATACAGCTTTTAAATAGTATTTTTAAAAATCAAGCTATACAGTGCTTAAGAAAGAAACATTTTAACAAAATTATAGATTAGGATTCAAAATAAAAGACAAACACATACAACGAAAAGGGATAATAATATTAATATCAATAGAAATATAATCAAGGTAAAAAGCAATAAAGATAAAGTAAGACACTGTGTAATATATCTAATATATAAAATATTATAAATAAATATGAGATCATTAATAGATATAATTTACATAAACTTAAATCATATCTTACAAGAAATAATAGTTTTTCTTAAGTTTATTTGCTTCTTCTGAGAGAGAGATAGGCACTCACAAGTCTTTATGATCCACCCTCAGTTCAGCCTGTCCAGGTCACAAGCACCTGTACCCACTGTACTCAGGGACATCCCAGTTCGCAAACCCAGGACCTTTTCTATGCTGGTCCAGTTCTGTTACTGCTGTGCCACAGCCTGGCCTTGATAATAGTTTTAAATCAAAAACCAAACTACACATGCAATAATACATACAAATATCTCAAATTTTTAAAAATAAAAAATAAATTACCCTATCAATTTCAACAACTCATGTAAAGAAGATGCACAATAGCTAAACAGGGTTCTTGAAATCAATTCAAAGATTTTCAATATTAGAAAAAATTTATCATAATACCATGACATATTAAAAGTGTCATATTAAACATATATGACCATCTGCAACCAGCAGTTGGCATAATGGCTATGTCACTGGACTCCCACATAGTCGACCACAGTTCCAGTCTGAGACCCCGTGGCTTAAAACCACACCAGGCGAATGTGCGTGCATGCCCAAAATCTCAAGAGGAAATGGGAGGAGAAGGGATTGCAGCATGGCTATCCTCCCAATGGGGTGATTCCTTACTTTCTGTCTCTCTCTCTTTCTCTGTCTCTGTGGCGAGCACATGCTCCCTATAGCAAAAATCTCTCTTTAAAAAAAAAAAATGATTATCACAATAGATTCAACAGATTTATATTTAAGTAAATTTACTGATTACAGAATACCACTAAACAAACCCCTTAACCAGATAACCAACTAGAAACATCACTTAAACAGGGAAACTTAAGGCACATGCACTTCAAAGATAATAACCAGATAATGATTCTCCTACCTCTGCATATACTAAGTAATGAGAAAAAAAGAATAAAAATTTCTCTTTATTGGCAGATAGTTAGTTTGCAAAGAAAATCTGAAAGATTACACACTTACAGAACCAATAGGGCTTTCAGCAAAAATTTTGTTTAAAAGATTAACATTTAAAACGTGATATAATTTCTGTATAATAATCAACTAAAAATAAAAGATTCTTTTTAATCAAATTGGAGGAGCGATTAGAGCAATATATAAATTCTCTGATTGTGCCCAATATTTACAGATACTTTTTGAGAGATATTTTTAATTGCCAGAGAGATAAAGAGATAGAGAAAGCATGATCATGCTGCAGTGTTTTCTCCACTTTTCTACCCAGTCAGGATTTGGGTCACATAGGCACACATGCACACAGTATATTTTTCAAGATACCAGAACCAGGATTAAAACTACAGTTGGCCATGTGGGATTCAACATCCTATACACAGCAATTAACCACTGTGCTATGAGGCCAGGTCCTTTTGAGATTTTCAAAACATCAGTGAAGAATAAAAATAAGATACTAATAAGAGAAAAGATATATCATTTTCAAGAATAAGAAAACTTAGTTTTGTTTAAAGGTCATGTTGCCTTAAATTATATTATAAAGAAATTTCATCCAAATCTGAAATGATTTATTTTTTTAAATCCTCAAGTTTGGTTTTATAATTCATATAAAGAGATAAAAGTCCCAAAATGGCCAAGATAATTTCAAGAAGTGTGAATGTCTGGTTTATCCTATGAGACATTTACATTTACAAAATGTTTTTGAATGTCTGTATAGGAAATGTTTCTTTAAAATAACATAAATACATATGCTATTAATGATAAACTTCTGTTAATTGAAAGGTACTGAAGCTAAGGAAAATGACAAACCATAGAGAAAAATATTTTCAAATCATATAACTAAGAATGATTTATAAAGAACTCAATATGTCAATGAGAAAAAGATAATCCAGAAAAACCTGGGCAAAGATTATAAACTGGCATTAATAAAAGTGAAAACCCAAGTGACCAAGAAATATATGAACAATCTCAATAGTAATCAGAATAAGACAAAAAAAAATCCTTGAGATACATTTTTATCTTCATCAGTTTGAACATAATTAAAAATCTGACAATCCCAATTATTGGCAAGGAGAAGAAAGAGAAGTCTTACATATGGATAGAAAGATAATGAGGACAGTCTTTTGGAGAATAATTTGAAATGTCTAATAAAGTTAACGATCTGTCCTCTTTTTGATTCAGCATTTATACAACTTCTTTCTAGATCCTATAAAGAAACAAACTCTTATGAAAATATAACCTCTACGATAAGGGTCATGAGGCATACCTTGTAATAATGAAAACTAGAAACTACCTAACTATTCTTCAGTAAAAATAAATAAATAAATGATTTCTGCTTTAACTTCACAATGGAAACAGTATGGCTATTGAAATGGAGTGGGTGTGTTCACATACCCATCATATATGAATTCTATATATTTATACATCAGATATATCATAACCAGCAAAAATAAGATACACAATAATACATTCAATACTATATTGATAATATAGTTTAAATAAATACAAAGCAATACTATTTGTCACTTGTAAATACTACAGTAACAGTACAACATTACAATGAAATGATATTCACCTAACATGCAATTCTCCAGGAAAGGAGAATGAGAAGGCAAATTGAAAAATTGAATGCAGGGGCTTCAAATATATCTGATTTGCAGTTTATTGTAAAAATCTGAAAAGAAAATGCCCAAATCAAAGTATTTGACAAACAGGATAATGGATATATATATATATATATATATATATATATATATATATATATATATACATACACACACACACACACACACATTATTGTATTATTCTCTATATGATTTTTTCTTTTTTTTTTTGGAGAGGTTTTTGCTATAGGGCGCGTGCGCTCGCCAGACAGACAGAGACAGAGAGATAGAAAGCAGGAAATCACCCCCCAGGGGGGATGGCCACGCCGCAATCCCTTCTCCTCCATTCTCCTCTCGGGATCTTGGGCACGCACGCACACGCGCCCGGCGTGAGTTTAAGCCGCCGGGTCCGGGACGCGAACCGCGGTCGACTACGTGGGAGTCCAGCGACATAGCCATTACGCTAACTGCTGGTCCCTCTATATGATATTTTGTATTTGAAATATCTCATACAAAAAAAGTAGTTGCCCAGCAGTACCTGAAAGATTAGCCACCTGAACACAATGAAAATAATGCCCTACCATTGGTTGAGCCTAAGAGGCTTAATAAAATTGGACAGCTGGGACAAATTCCAGTCATCGCAGATAAAGGAATTTCTCACTGAAAAGAAGTGATATTTTGACCAGCAAGTGCTTCATGCACAGGTTCAATTGCACATTCTCTAGGAGTGGCTATTTTCTGATTATAGAGTATTCTTATATAATAGCTGTGTTTATGTCTATTCAAAGCTTCAAAGCCCTTCTATTATCTCATTTTTCATTGTAGAACTTTTGCTGATATAACACATCTTGATTTATTGAGATTTCTTGTTTAGATTTCTTCCTTCCCATTAGACTGTTGGCACCAAGCACGACGAGATGGCATCTGTGTTTTCACTGTGCTTGCTTCATTTTCTATTAGAGTTCCTAGAATAGAGCAAGGATGTTTGAAAAATAAATAAGAAGGGGGACAAAAAGAAAGGAAGAAAGACAGGGAGAGAGGGAGAAATTTAAGCAAGTTTATAATAACATATTGAAAAATATATATATCCCTATTTTATCCATGTAAATATTAAGAGAAAGTCTAGACATGAAGCCTAGCATTTTTTACTCAGGTTCAATGACTCCTGGTACAATGTTCATTTTTATTATAATTTATCAAAAAGCTAACATTTTTATTTTCTTAGGAGAAGTTTTACATGTCATATAAATTTTTCCCAAATTTAGTACTAAAAAAAACTATCTTCTCTAGTTTTGTACTTAAAGTTACACTTTATAAATTGTTTTTGTAGTTATTTCTATGAAATGATTGTAAACTAAGTAGTTTACTACAGTGCTGGATTGCACTAGAAGTGGAAAGGATTCTTGAATTGTTACACATTAGTATTCTGATTACTTTTGCAGATTGTAGATTAAAGATGTCCTTTTCAATAAATCACAAATTTAAGCAAGTTGGTGTATGCTCAGCTCTCTATATGAATTATCTCATTTAGTGTAAAAAACCTGGAGGAAGGGGCTAATACTGGTTTGTCATTTTTTGAACAAAGAAATTGAAACTGAAAGTGCTAAATAATTTGCCAAGTTAGAAAATCACAAATAGCTTTTGCATGCAGGAGATCTGACACAGAAGCCCACATACCTCAATAAGTGTGCTATTACGATAAAAAAATTGAAAGTAAAAAGAAAAAACTGAAGATTGACTCATTCTTGACATATTCCAATTTGTTGATAGTCACATGTTAAAGCTGTAATGTAACTTTCACCAATTTCAAAGTCTAGTATATCTCTACTCAATACGTACTGAATGTCTGTACTCTATGGCAGAAATTAAAAGGTACAAGATATGATAACAGAGAGGGTAACTGGAGATACCAGAGATTGCAAGGCAGAGTGTGATCAGGAGGGGCAAAGAAAAGAAACATTTAACAGGCAAAATGATGTGAAGTTCTCTATTGAAAAAAAAAATCTTAAGTTTTGCTTCATAAAAATATTTTTTTAATTCACCAATTTCTCATACAGGTTATTATTCATAAATTTGCTTATAATTTTTTTAACTTTTTTTACTTATTTATATGTTTAAATTTTCCTGTACTTCAATAAATAAATAGACACAAACAAATCAATTCTGTTTGAAAAGACAAAGACAAACAATTCTATATTCTATGAGTTTATAGTCTTATGGTAAAGAAAAACATTAAAAAGGAATTACCGTAATGTTTTGACATAGGAAATATAATAACTTATTGTTTTATTTCAGAAATGTATTCTTCCAATAAATATGGATTGAAAATTGTTATATATCAGCAAATTTTTTCTTTTCTACTACTCTTGACATCACAAATTCCTATTTTTTTTCCCCTTGTTTGCTATAGGGCACGTGTGCTCACTGGAAACAGTGTAAAACACAACATTGTAAATGAAATCCATGTAGGAAATTTACTGGAGACCCCCCTTAGTCATGGGCATGTGTGTGACCATGTTCTAAACTGGCCGTAGAAGGGGGTGGGATAAGACCCTGCTGAGGTGCACACTGTCTCCCTCAGTCATGGAAAAAATAAGTAAAATGAACTATAATAAAATAAGTATACAATTCAAGGCTTTAAAAAAGTATGTATTTCTAAAACTAAAACCAGGATTTGGGTTTTATGATTTTAAACTTTTTGAGATTTGGAAATAGGTTCTTATATACAACATATTATATTGAAGGTCCTTTGATTTTCCTCAAGGCTTCATAGAAGGCATTGAGGCCCATATTTTGTTGAAAACATAGGAAAGGTGTTTTATGAAAGATATTGTATTATCTATACCTTCATTACCAAAAACAATACGCGTATTCACTAATTTATAAATAAGTTGCATAAAACAGGGTTATTTCTTCACTTATTTATTCAACATTTTTATACCTGATCCAGAGGACTTTCTTCTGTACCCTTAAATAGGTTGTCTTTCCAACTTTCTATTTTGCACTTTAATCTTCAATCCAGTGTCTTAACAAGACAATGTTTCTACCTCCTAAATTACATCCAGTTTCACTCTAAATATTGCATGTTTCTTCACAAATGCACTGATTTGTTCCTTATGGTTTACTTCTTTTTGCAGAAACAAATGAGTTTATAATTATATGGATTATATTTCTCTTGCTTAAGAAAAGACCATTTTTTCCAATTGTTACTCTTTTTCTCTTTTTTTTTTTTCAAATCACATCCTTACACCCATATTTCTTACCTTCCAGCAATTTTCTTGTGATTTACTTTCTTCATTTTTATTCAAGCCGCAAGCAAACCAAATCAATGAAACAGTGTTTATAGAGTATTGCATATTAATAAACAATCTGTCTGCTCAAATTATGCACCACCCATTTCTTCCATTCTGGTCTGCTTTGTCCTCAAATTTGTAAATCAATTTCACTCTTTTCATTTGAAAACCTAGGCATTTATCCCCCCCTAATTTTTCTCAACAAAGAACGCTGTAGCTATGGAAGTGAAGAAATGTGAAAATGACACTCCTACTCATTTCTTCAAAAATAAAAGGTAAAGGAGGTATTTTACCTCTACCTTGCTTTCCCTTTGTCTGTGTTCCTGGGTTATCAACAGCAGACTTCAAGGAGAAGAAAAAGGATAGAATTTGAAGTCATACAAAATTAATCTGAAATCTCTCCTTTGCCAGCAACTGAATATTGATTTGTGTCCTCCCAAAGAAAGCTATGAAGTCCTAACCCTCAGGACTTCAGAATGTGACCTAATCGGGCAATAGTGTTGCTGCAGTGAGAATCAGTTAAGAGAAGGTCATACTCATGTAGGGTGAGTCCCTACTCCAGTATAAACCAGTTATTGCTTATATGAGAAAATGGTGTGCAGAGACGCAGTGAGAACGGCCATGTGAAGATAAGGCAGATGTTTCAATGATGCATCTACCAGCTAAGAGATTAGAGCTGTCACCAGACGAGGAACATGGGATAGATTAGTCTTCAGTAGCATCCACAACTGCCAATACCATGGTTTTGGACGTTAGCCTCCAGAGCTATAAAAGAATGTATTTCTGTTGTTTTAAAATATCCAGTTTGTGGTATTGTACCATAGCAACCCTAGGAAACTAATACATTGGGCAAATTACTAATTTTCTCTGACACTAAATTTCCTTTCTGTAAACTCAAGAAAACCTACCTACCTTCCTAAATTTCACTGGGCCCAAACTCTCCTACTCCCCTTTGTTGTGTGATTTGCTCACCTGTCTGTGACTGGGAGTTTAAAGGAAGGTGGCTATCCCTTAAGTGATAAACAAGTAGTGAAGAAGTGTGAAAATTCTACTTCCTTGACTCCAATTAGGATACATTTAAATACACATTTCATATTCCAGGACTAACTTGCAAGATCAGGCTGATGCTTAGACTGTCTAAATCTACACGTATATTTAAATAATAGGTACTTCCACTTCCGTAGTCTACTTTTTCACTCCCTGATCATTCTTTTTCTGCAACCTTTTCTCTATTAAAGAGTTCCTCGCATGACTAACTGTGTGACTGAGTCCCAAACCCAGCGACTTGAGAAACATACCAGGCACATGGGCATCCTGAAAGGAGGGATCAATGTCATGTAACCATTCCTCAAGGTGGAATGTTTTACTTTCCCTCCATCTCTCTTTCTGTCTCTCTGTCTCTGACAAACACACGTGCCTTCTGGCAAGACAAAATAAATAAATAAAAGGAATGCCAAACAAGGTAGATATTAAGAAAGAGACATTACCAAAAATAATAAGTAGGAAAATTCATTAGAAATATATAACAATCTTAAAAAACTATGCATTTAATAGAAGGATTTCAAAATATGCAAAACAAAATCTGACCTCGCCCCCTCCCCAAATGGCTACCCCCCCCCTTTGTAAAGTATCACTAAACAGGTTGCTCAAAAACAAGAGCAGGGAACCAGCAGTTAGCGTAATGGCTATGTCGCTGGAATCCCATTAGTCGACCGCGGTTCGCATCCCGGACCCGGTGGCTTACAATCTTGCGTACGTGCCCAAGATCCCAAGAGGAGAATGGAGGAGAAGGGATTGCTGCGTGACCATCTGGGGGGTGATTTCTCGCTTTCTGTCTCTAAGCGCACAGCCCTATAGCGAAAACCTCTAAAAATAAATAAATAAATAAAAAAAACGAGCACATTTTCCTCAAAAATCAGGTTAAAAATAATCATCTTCACCAAAACATTTGCCAGCTTTATTTTTGCTCAAAATATCATCAAAAAGCATAATTATTTGTTCACTCTATATACAGTTCTCATTATAAATTAATTGGTATGATTTTTCCATGGTCACTAAATGCTTTAGGGTTATTGGATAGTATACTAATATTGATTATTCATTTTAGTTCACTTTAACTTATGAAAATCACCTAACTCATATCAAAGTATAAAGACCCACTCATTAGGGGCCTCCCAGTGGCATGATAGTAAAGCCTGACACCATGCAAGTCTGACCTACATAGGAAGGTTTCAAGTTGGCTTCTAGAGACTTCTCTGAATAGCATACATATGCCTGCGATCCAAAGTCAAGTAAAACTGGTTGTAAATCAAAGTGTCAAGACCCTGTTTGGTAAAATCTCTCTCTCTCTCTCTCTCTCTCTCTCTCTCTCTCTCTCTCTCGGAAGAATAAATAATTTTTTAAAAGAATTCCACCCTCGCACGCACACACAAACACAAATAAATATAAATAAATATGTACACACACACACAAGCATAGTGTCAAAACAAAGTGTATAATTTATTGAAATTTAACAAATTAAAGAGAAGAAACAAGGCCAACAGGTGGTGTAGTGGTTAAGGCACTGGACTCCCACATGCCATCCTCAGTTCAAGTCCTGGACATGGAATTCTGAAACTCATACTGGACACAAGTATGTGTGTGTGTGTGTGTGTGCCAAAAATCTCAAGAAAAGAATAGAGGAGAAACGATTGCACCATGGCCATCCTCCTGGGGGGAAGGGTGATTTCTCATTTTCTCTCTCTCTCTGTCTCTCTCTGGCAAGTGCACATACACTATAGCAAAAATCTCTCTTAAAAAAAGAGTAGATGATGAAACGTAAATGGCACCTTATATTTAATATCATATATCCATTTGTGTCTATATTATTCAATTCTGACATGGATAAAATAATGTTATCAAGAAAGCAACAGCAAGACCAACAGACGGCGTAATGTTACATCACGGGACTTCCATGAAATTGACCACAGTCCAAGTCATGGACCTTGCAGTTGAAACCTATGTTGGGCACATGTGCATGTGTGTCCAAAGTCCTGAGAGGAGAATGGAGGATGTGGTAAGGCCATCCCCCCTGAGGATGATTTCTTGCTTTCTGTCTCTGTCTCTCTGGTGAGAACACATGCCCTATAGCAAAAATCTCTCTTAAAAAAAATAAAAAAAGACAGCAACAGTGAGGGGAAAGCTGCATAGAGGTACATCATTCCCTTCCCAGTACCTGTCGAAGTGCAGCTGAAAAACAGAGAGATCAAGGGACGAAATGTCACACATTTTCTCCCCTCTGCCTTTTTTTTTTTTTTTTGAGAGAGAGATTTTTTTTTCTATAGGACACATGTGTTCACTAGAGAAAGTGAGAAATCACTCAACAGGGGTGATGGTCTTGCAGCAATCACTTCTCCCTTCTTGGCTCAGGATTTTGACATGCATGCATGTTCCCAGTGTCAGTGTCAAGTCACTAGGTATGGGACTTGAACCATGGTCAGCCATGTGGGGGTACAACACCTTAAGCTGGACCCCTATCTTAAGGCACTGGACCCCCATCTTCTGGCTCGTTCTCTCTGCCTTTTCATCTCCTGCCTATGACCCCTGATTGCCAAACCCAACAAGAAGCCAGTTAGCCAGGGAGCCTGCATGGGCAGCACACAGAAGAGGTAGAATGAATCGTCATGAGATGAGCGGAAGGTGGCCATGAAAAGAGGTGCAGTAGAGCTTCGTCTTGGGAGAGGAGTCATCAAGGAAGGGGTCACAAAGAGAGGGCTGTTGCTAAGTAAATTGTGCTTTTTAGTTTGTTTCTTCCATGAAAAAGAGAAAGTCAGAGGGCGAGAGAGAGTGTTAGACACAGAGACGGTGACCATCAATGAGATCTTCACACCGTGGTCTCCCAACCCCAGCTAGTCCATATCGCTGGCACACACATCTGCCCCATTGTGCACAAGGTGGCCTCGGAACATAAACTCAGGATCCTCCATGTGGGTCCAGTTGTATTGCAACGGTGTAACTGTCTGGCTCATTAAGTAATTTCTAAATGTGAGCAGATATTTGTAAGAAAGTAAGAATATAGAGGGGGTACCAGCAGATGGCGTAATGGTTACATTGCTGGACTCCCATGTATTTCACAACAGTTCACGTCCTGGACCTGGTGGCTTAAAACTCACGCCAGTTGCATGTGTGTGCTCAAAATCCAAGAGCAGGGATTTCTGTGTGGTCATTTCCCTGGGCGAGGGAGATGATTTCTCACTTTCTGTCTCTCTGTCTCTTCAGTGAGTACACATTGAAAATCTAGTAATAATCTCTCTCAAAAAAAGGGGGAAATCCTAAAAATAGAAGTAGGTAGTCCACTCTATTCCATTTGAAGAGAATATATCATACTCTTTCCCACTGATGTGTGACAACAGTCTTTTGTTCAAGCATGGGACTGACATAGAATATTTTTTCCTTGTTAAAATGTTATTATTTAAAAATATATAGCATTCATGAATACATTCTCAACCAAAAGAATTCAAACATTGCCAAAAAAGTTAAAAATCCTATTGTCCAAGAACGACAGTTCAAACTCTCTAGATTCAACTGCTTTTATAGCATCAAACTATAAGCTTTCAGCCCTTATTCTATGTATCTAAACAAATCTATCTGTGGTCAAAAGAAAATGTATATCTACATATTCGAAGGGTATTCAGCATGTCCATGGGAAGCATGTATTTTGAAAAAAAACTGTTCATTGATTTCAAAATATTTTGGCACCAAAATAAACTCATACTAACTTTTTGTAACATATCTGAACAGGATCTAGCTAGAGGCATAAGTTTTCAGTTTGAAAAGAGTCTCTGTCAGAACAACATGAACTCTGCTTAAATCAAAGCAAGAACAAACATCAAATTATGGAGAAGCTTGAATGAAAGAATGGTGAAATTACTGATGCTTTACAAAAAATTTACAGAAATAAGGCCCTCTAAAACTTAGCAGCTGCAAAAAAGATAACTCATTTTAAAACGAGATAATGTTGAAGAAAAAGTCCACTGTGGCAGGCCATCCACATCAATTTGTGAAGGGAAAAATATCACCTCATTCATGCCCAAACTGAAGAAGAATGACAATTAACGGTAAAAACAATAGCCCACACCACAGATAGCTCATTAGGTTTAACTTCTATAATTCTGACCGAAAAATTAAAGTTGAACAAACTTTCTGTGGGTACCCAAACTGTGACAGGCAGATCAGCTGCAGACAAGAGCAGAGCTTTCAATGGAAATTTTAAGCATCTGGGATCAAGATCCTGAAGCCTTTTACTTTTTTGAAGGATTGTTACAGGAGATGACCCCTGGCTTTACCGGTACGATCCTTGAAAATGAAGCACAGAGTGATGGCTACCAAGAGGTGGAAGTGGTCCAGTTAAAGAAAAAGTGAACTGGCAAGAATAGAGTCATTACCACAGTTTTTTGGAATGTTCAGGCATTTTGCTGTTGCCTTTTTGAAAGGCCAAAGAATGATAACATCTGATCGTTATAAGAGTACATAGAGAAAGATAGCCAAAGCTTTAGCAGAAAAAATGTCTGGGAAAGACTCACTAGAGAGTCCTTCTCTAGCACAACAATGCTCCAGTTCATTCTCCTCATAAAACAAAGGCAATTTCGCAAGAGTTTCAAAGGAAAATCATTAGGCATCCACCTTACAGTTCTAATTAGCTGTCTGAACTTTTTTGGTTTCCTAATCTTAAAAAAGATACATTTAAAGGAAACCTGCTTTTCTTTAGTTAATAACAAAAAAGCAGCAGTAAAAAAGCCCTGCATTGACATGGTTAAATCTCTAGGACCTTCAGTGCTTCAAAGGTAGACTAAATTGCATGTGTCATTGCTTACAAAAGCAGCTTGAACTTGATGGAGATTGTGTTGATAATTAAAATCTGTATTTTTACTTCTATCTTTTAATTCTATTCTTCCCATGAACATTATGAATTCCTATTGTATGTACTAGATAGGCTACCCATCCCTGATTTGCCTCCTAACCACAAAGCTTTACGTTTCACTAGCTAGTAAACATCTTCAGGTGAGTATCAGATGGGCTTACAACCCTCTGATCATCCTTGACTCTTTTATTTCCATTTATATATTACTGAAAAATTGAGTGGAAAGTTCTGGTCTTTAAACATCAACATTCATCAGATGTGTTTTCCATAAATGTCCCTTCATTCTTTACTCAAGGCAGCATTAGTAAAAGGTATTATGTATGTTCGTTTCTTACTCCCCTGCTGATAAAGGCCCTCGGCTTCATTCTTTATAGAGGTGCAAGCAGAGACTCCAGAGTCCTCCTCCATCTTCCTCCCACAGAAAGAGATGACAAAGAGGTTTATCCAATGAAACTTCTATCCATTACCCAGCACAGAGAAATCAATACCAAAAAATATCCCGCCCTCTTCCCTCCATATCATTATGGTATCATCTGACTGAATTTCATGAGGTAAAATACCTTAGGTAAATATTCACAGATGTAAGGAAAAGTATCGTGCAATGGAAAACACACAGAAAACTTCTCTTCAAGTCTGACCAAGAATTTGATCAAAGGTTCCTGGAACAGAAAAATAGGTTAAGGAACAAAATAGACTCCAAGCAGACCCTATGGTACATAAAAATTTAATACACAAGGAAGATTAAACTGTTTATATTCCAGGAAATCTAAGATAATGCACTATATTTTACAGTGCATTAAGACATTCCATTGTATTTAAGATTCTTGAGACATTTTAATGAGATAATACAAATAGCCATTTATTATTCAGAGTGGCATACAAAAGGGCCTAGCTAATTCTATCATTAATGATTTGAAAATTAATTAATTTAGATAATTACCTTACACTTCGTATTTCTTGCCTAAAAATAAAATTCTAAGCATATAATTAATAATTATCTTTGTCCTTTTAAAAAACTAGATGTCCTCCTCAGCATAATAATGGACAAGTTTGTCTTCTCAAAACTAATTAAGAGTCACATTACAAGTATTCAGATGACACTTGAGTTTTATTTGCAGTGACATTGCATGTCCTCAATGTGCGTTTTTGAAGATGCAATGTAAAGTGCCAAAAATGTATGAGTAATGTCTAATCGTTAGTGAATAACTTAAGAAAATGTCCCTATTAAAAATATTTCCAAATTCCATGCTGAAAATATAAAAATACAGAGAGCCCCAAATTGCTTTAGTTATCCCAGAATACAAACAGTTCTTAGAGAAGAGCACAAATTGTATTTTTAACTGAAGTCAAAGGATAAGTGTTAAGATTTTTAGAAGAAACTGTGCAACAAGCCAAGCCATAAAAATGTGGGGATGGCAGCCTGCTGTAAATTTTTCTGGCAGTTATGTCTGTAATCCTAAATCCGAGTTACTGAAACCCTGTAATACAATAATAATAAAAGCAATGCAGCGTGAGCACAAGGCCTGTCAGATTTATGATGAGCTGGTGTCGTCTATGAAAGGAACACACCAAATCAAATTAGCGAAGAGGAGATTAATAGAATTTCATCAGTTTCTAGCATGGAGACTATAAGCTGCCTCATAAATTTCTTGTCCTGAAAGGCAATGGCTTGCGCACTTCTGAAGTCAAGCACAGAAGTGACCACCGCAAGTGGCTTTAGCTACTGGGAGGCAAAGTTATTCTGTGCAGCTTCAGAGGACTAGGAGTAGGGAGCGAGTCTCAAAGACGCCTCTAGACCTCTACCTCATAGAAGCAGGGCATCATGGTGGTTACAACTTGGACTCCGTCCAGATTGGCAGGATTTTCCTTCTGGCTCCCTTACCGACTAACTCAATGGCCTCGGGCAAATTTCTTAGCTTTTTTTGTACCTCATTTTCTCATTTCTACAATGGGTATAATTGTATGAAGTTAATAGAGTTGTGAGAAGATATGCTAATTACATGCAGAGTGATTAGAACAGGGTCATAGAAGAAGTTAGCTAATATTACCAACAATTATTCTCTCATGCCCTCCAAATCTTATCTGAATGACTGTGCTGATAAGGAAATCAGAGCAAAAGGAAAAATTAAAAGCAGCATGAAGCTACATAATCCAGGCTCATCTAAGGAAGCATACAAAGGAAGGAAGACACCATTGCCTGAAAAGATTTTCTATCACTTTGATATGGAAACTGTAGCTGCAGGAAATTCTGAGTTTCTGACAATTAAGATTCAAACAAATGTTGATTGACTCCATATGGGAATGATGTAAGCATTCACGATTTGCCTTAAGAGAGTGTTCTGTCTCCTTCAAAACCAAGGGTTGTAATTCTTATTTTAAAAGGGAAAGAGAGAAGGCCAGTAGGTGGCGTGGTGGTTAAGGAACTGGATTCCCTCATGGTTGACTGTGATCTGAGTCCCAGACTTGGCAGCTTAAACATTATGAGAGGAGAATGGAGGAGATGGGGTTGAAGGATGGCCATCCCCCCGGGGAGGCTGATTTCTCAGTTTCTCTCTCTCTCTGTCTCTCTCCAGTGCGCCCATGAATCCATGGCAAAAATCTAAAACAAAAAGGGAAAAGGGTGTCCACAGGCCTGTTAAAAGTTTATCCTGCCAACAGCAAATCTCAATGCTTCTTGATTTCTAACAACCTAGGACTTTGATTTAGTAAATACTGCTCTGTCTTCAAAGCCACAGGATCTGCTTTCTTGGATTCTGTTTTATTTAGAATGATTCAAACTCATTTTCTATAAAAATTTTATAACTCACTGGAAGTAATTGAAAACCCATGAGATTTTCAAAGATATCATAGCATCATATATTTGCATATCTTTGGCAGAAACTACCTACCCTTAAAATTGATTCAGTATTTATGATGTTTCTGCATTTAAAGGAGAAAAAAAGGATGCTTACTTTTCTCATGCAAAGGGATGGAAGGAGGAGATGTAGAAATAATAATAACCGAAGAAACTAAGTTAACAGCCCTATGATATAGACCATATATGTCACTTCATGAGAGCCCTACTCTCTTGGTCTATGTTTATATTTCAAATAAAACTAAGATTGCTCAAGGGCACGGATGGTATAGCATGCTTTGTGCCTCACGTAGTGTGCCTGGGACTTCTGCACTTCTCTTTGCCTGAGTTCACTCCCTGATAATCACAGTCACTCCAGTTTACAAACGCCATCTATTTAATTCAAAAATTCTATCATTATGCCTATTCGCTTTCCTAACTTGACTCTTATACAGCTAATTGTCTACTCCTTGGATTTGAGTATCTAATATGCCTCAGTGCATCCTCAGGTGAACTCCTGACTTTAATTGTAGAGTGGGAAATACGGTGTTCTGTAGTTGGTATTACCTCAGTATCTTTGAGATCCCTCCTCCCCGGTTTCTTGGTCCATTCCTCAACTTGGACATGCTTTGAGTCTAGCGGCTTGTACTTGTCATAGTTTGCCTTAAGTAGCTAGGGCTGCATTATATATATATATATATATATATATATATATATATAATCATAAAATTTATATATATATAATCATAAAATCATAGGCTAGGTGGCTTAAACAACAGACTCTTTTTTTCACAGTTGTGGAGGCTGGAAAGTCCAAGCTCCAGGTGTTAGCAGATTTGGTTTGTAGTTAAGGTCCTCTTCCTGGATTGCAGAAGCCCACCTTCTTGATATGTCTTATGAGATAAAGAGCATGATCTTCCTTGTCCTCTTCTTGTAAAGCCACTAATTTCCTCATGAGGACCTGACCCTCATGAACTCACCTGTGAATATCCCACCAGGAGTTAGGGCTTCAACATGTGGATGTTAGGAGGGGCTCAGTTCAGTTAGTTCATAGCACCTGTTCAAGAAGACCGCCCTAGGGTTCCTGGAGTTGCTAAGAAGTCACAGGAACTTGAAGTGACTGGAAGTTGTGTCTCCGGAACCCCTCAGTTCATACTCAAATCACATTGAGTCAGGAAAGCTCTGAGATGCAATTTATCTTCTAGAGCTCTCTCTGGATGAGGCTTGACTTTTTCTACTTCCCACTTACATAGTTTCTCTTGAAAGTAGTTATTTAATAAGTTAGTGGTGGGCCAGCAGGTGGCATTGTGGTTAAGACACAGGACTCCCACGTGGCCAGCATGGTGGTTTGAGTCCTGGACTTGGTGGCATGCTTTCTCTCTCTCTCTCTCTCTCTCTCTCTCTCTCTCTCTCTCTCATATCTTTCTCTGGTGCCTGAATGTGCCCTATAGAAAATTTTCAAAATAGTAATAATAATAATAATAAATAAAATGAAATAAACCAATCTTTAAAAAAATCATAAATAATTTTTTTGCACCCAAATCCCAGTTTCAGGGATTGTTTTTGATCTAACACACCTTGAAAACCTTCTTCTCACCGCAAAAAGCCTTCTTCAAGGCCTCCTCTGCTGGTACTTGTTCCTCCACTGTACCACCACTACATCTGTCTTCAGCACACAAACACCCTCATCATTCTTTCTTCCTTTTTCTAACTTGTACCTTATTTATCAAAATTACTGATGGATGGGGCCAGCAGGTGGCGTGGTAGTTGAGGTACTAAACTTCCACAGGGTCGACCACTGTTTGAGACCCGGACCTAGAGGTTTGCTTTCTCACTTTCCCTTTCTCTCTCTCTTTCTCTCTCTCTCCATGTCTCTCTCTGGCCAGATTTTAAAATAATAATAATAATAATTTTTAAAAATCCCAATGACTCTGAATTCAAATGATATCCAGACATGCCCAGGTGTGATGGCAGTCAGTAGGGTACTGCTCTGCCGTGCCGGAGCCACACAGAAGTTCAGATTCTGGGTCAACCTGAAACACACTGAGCCATGTGTGCCCATAATCCTGGCTGGCTGGAGCACTAGACGGGGGGTCACTGCATGGCAAGACCCTGTTCAGGGTGCCTCTCTGTGTAAAAAATAAAAGATAAACTACATGAACATAAACATGTACATCCAGACACTGATAATCAACAGCCTTCCCTTTCACTGCTTCACACTTAGGTGACTGTAGCATTTACTGTCTTCCAGAGTGGATGGAGGTGCTACTGCTACTTCTGTAGTGACGACAGGTAGCAAGCGTACCTCAGCACACTGGGATGTATGGTCCCCCTTCTCTTCAGGGCCGTCTAGCATCTCCTTTATTTTTGATCTGTTATCTATTCTCTAGCAGAGGAGAAAAAAAATGCAAAATGGTTTATGACACCCTCCTGCTCAAAAAAACGCTAGCGGCTTCTCATAACAGTGGAATAAAATTTAAACTCTTTACTGATGCCTTAAATGTCTTGTGTGATTGGGTGCCGAAATCCATCTCTGACCTGAATTTCTACTACTCTCCCACTTACTGAACTCCAACCACACGGAACATGCTGGTATTTTTTCACTAGTTCAGACACATTCTCCACCCAGGACCTTTGCGTGTGCTGTTCTTACTACCTGAACTATCACACCCCACACAGACCCACGCCTCACCCCTTTCACACAAATCTTGGATGGCCTGTGTCAAACACCACCTTCGCTCCTTCGCTATCTTCACACTTTGATCTTCATTGTGTCTCTGTATTTCACTGGTGCAATTTTAACAGCTTGACCTATCGCCTTTCTTGGTTTGTTCATATTTATGTCATTGTCCCCCATTAGGATGCCAGCCTTTCCTGAATTCAATTCTAGGTCCTGCTCCTGGTTTTAGGAAGCTAGCACAAAGCACGCCAAAATATTTAGTGAAATCTAGTAAGTTCTCAATGAGTTTAAAATTCCTCAAGACTCTGAATATGTGCATGTGCGCTTGTGCATATGTGTATTGCTTTAACTAAGTCTCTTTGTAATCTTCTTTTTAAAGTATTTAGTTAATTAACATCTTTTTTTTTTTTTTTAGAGGTTTTTGCTATAGGGCGCGTGCGCTCGCCAGACAGAGAGAGACAGAGAAAGCAAGAAATCACCCCCCAGGGGGGATGGTCATGCCGCAATCCCTTCTCCTCCATTCTCCTCTCGGGATCTTGGGCACGCACGCATACGCACCCGGCAGGAGTTTTAAGCCACCAGGTCCGGGACGTGAACTGCGTCAACTACGTGGGAGTCCAGCGACATAGCCATTACGCTAACTGCTGGTCCCATTAATTAACATCTTTTGTGAATCGATAAAATGTGATCATAAAAACAAAACAGAAAACATGGAAAGCAACTGTAGATACCAGAAACAGTGTGGGAGGAGGATGGGAAATAGCAGAGGATGAGAGGGGGGGAAATATATAAGTAACAAGAAACGGAAAATTATTTGTTGACAAAAACATGGATGGTATTATCTTTGATTGAGCCAATATACAGTGTATTCTGGATGGGAAAACTCATTTTGTATGCTGCAATGATGTACAGTGAATGAGTGTAAAATAAATCAATTAAAAAAAACAGACAGGAAGAGAGAAAGATTATAAAATATATTTCCACCTTCTAATACATTTTTACGTTAGATTTAATTATAGAACTTAATTTGTTATGAAATAGATAGTTAATTTTAGAAACCAATTATTCACATTTAAGTGAATGATTAGAATTAGTATCTAAGAATGCGGGTTTAAATATGTACATTTGATGAAAACACATTATCTAGAATTTTTCATAAAGCAAAATAGAAATACACTTTTTACCTTTGAAAATCTCTACATCTTGTCATTTGTCCTTAAGCACAGCCTGAATACATGGTTCTTTTGTCCATAATAAACGTGCTTATGACAGCTAATATATTTAAAATGCTAGATTCTGAAGTATAAGTTGGGCATGTATAATTCTGGGAAATGAATTCTGGAATGGTAGCCCAAAGCATTTCCTAAGCAAATCCTGAGAATGTACAGAACATGTTGAGAACCACTTTTATATATTCCCTCCTCCATTTATTCAAACCTTATCTCTTCAAAACCTCCCTGCCACAATTGAAAAATCCATTTCCCTTAAATGTGAGCTTTAAACATACTGAAGTGACATTGCCATATTCAAAGAGCAAAGCTTTCTTGCACCCAAGATATTGCTTTAAGCCACTAGCCTACGTATCTTTTTTTTTTTTGTATTTCAGAGGAAGGAAGTGTGATTGCTAATATTTATTAAAGGCTGAAGTAGGTATACCCATCTCACATTCGGTACTGTCTTCTACTAAGATGGGATTTAGTGTCTAAACAATCCATCCCCATCTTGAAGTATTTTTCTTCTGTTTTAGGCAATACCTAACTATAAATACACGGAGAATGTGAATATAATCTTCCTTTAGTGAAAACAATCTAGCTTCACAGAATAAAATATGAAAATTTTCATTTATGTCCAAAATGTCTGAATACCCTTTCTAAAGAAAAAGCCACTGTTAATATAATCTTCAGTATATATCCTTATTATCTTTTTCCTATGCATGTGGGTGTCTGTGTGTGTTTGTGAACATACACATTTATTAACTTAAAGGACATCACATCGTATGTGTTTCTCTGACATTTTATGCCAGTATGTATTTTCTTTTTTATGGTAATGAGTGAATATATTCTTTGGAATATACGTATTGTAATGTGCCTGTCCCTTGTTCATTGGCTTTCTGTGATTTCCAACTTATACTATTGACAAAAAAAAAAAAAAAATTACAGTGAATATCCAGGTAGATAAGCCTTTGTGCTCGTGTGTGTGCTTATAGATAAGATTTAATAAGGAATAAGTTCTGAGTATAATACTATATACAATTCTTATTTTGACATGTCCTGACAATTTGCTTTCCAAAATTCCTATTATACTCTCACTAAGAATGCACAAGAGTATTTCTTCATACAAGCATACCGTTAGTGCATACAATTAATCTGTTATATTCTTATGCCTGTTGTGGTTAAAAACCAATGTCTTTTGGTCGTTTTGATTTTCATTCGATTTAATCTTCATCTTTACAGAGTAAAACATGATGCATTGTTATTATTGCAGTTCTAATATATTTGAACATAATTCCCTTTTCCTTTCTATGCGGTATTCACTTAGTTTTATCTTCTATCTGATCCTTTATTGCCTGTAGTAGTTATGAAGGTATTTTCTTGCTTTGATTTCCAGATTTTAGTTGTATATTTGCTACATGACATCTACAATATATAATATTGTAAAACCTTTGGGTTTTTAAATCTTTGGGTTTTTAATATGTGTATATACATTTGATTTTTTTTTCTTACAATGTTCAGAATTAATCAGAACTAATCAGGTGTCCCATATCCAAATGAAGCATTCCATTTATGTATTATTTCTTCTAGTCATCATCTCCTTGGTGATATCATCTTATTTTGAAATTGCAGTATTTTGAAAGAAAGGAAGACTTTTTTTTTCAGTTGAGGTAAAATTTACAAACTGCTAAATTTGATTTTAAATAAAATGCAACAAGTTTTGATAAACGCAAACATCCATGTCACTACATACGTTAATCAGAGTGCAGAACTTTTTTATTACTCTTGAAAATTCCCTTGTAACTTCTTCTAGTCCATCACACAAGGCCTAGGCAACCCCTATTTTTATCTCTATTACCACAGATTTGTCTTTTCTTGAACTTCATATAAATGAAATTACAGTGTGTGCTATTTTCTCTGTATCACTTAACTAAAGGTTGGAGATTCATCTAGTTACTTCTCAAATCAGTAGTTTATTTGTTTCGTTGTTTGGAAGTATTCCATTGTATGACTGTATCACAATATTTTTATCCGCTGTCCTCTTGTTAGACATTTGGGTTGTTCCCAGCTATTTACTGTTATGAATCACTCTGCTATAATAAGCATGCACGTACAAACATTTCTGAAGGTATGCTATCTTTTCTATTAAATAGTACCCAAGAAGAAAATTGCATTATGGGAAGATCATATGTTTAATTGATTAATTCTACTAAAACAATTAAAAAGCTCCCAGACAATTTTTTCAAAGATGCTGTACAGGTTTACACTTTTTTTTTTTTTTTTTTTTTTTTGTGATTGTTGTTGTTAGAGGCTGTGTGCATCTGCTTGAGAGAGACAGTGAGAGAAGGACAGGACCATTCCCCACAATGGAGAAAGGTCACAACCCCTTCTCCTCCATCTCTCCCTCCTTTTGAGATTTTGGGCATGTACACTCATGTGCTCGGTATCTCTCAAGTCACCAGTTCATGACTTGAACATCAGAGTCAGCCTTATAGGATTTAACCAGCAGACATGGAGCTGGCCCCAATTTTTTGCTCCTAATAAAGTTTGCAAATAACAATTGCTGCACATCTTCACTAACATGTTCCCTTCTCAGTCATTTTAGCTTTAGACATCCAAGCGACTGTAAAATACTACAACATTAGGATCTTAATTTACATTTGTCTTTTTAATAATGAAACTTTGGGATGCTTATTGGCAATTCATAAATTTTCTATTGTGAACTCTCTAGTCAATTCTTCTGCCCACTTTTAATCTGCCTGTCTTTTCTTTATTGATTTATAAGAGTTATTTGTATATTTTTTAAAGAAAATTTTATCAAATACGTGAATGCATATGTTTTCTCCCCATCTATGTTAGCTTGTTTTTTCATTATCTTAGTAGCTTTTGAAAACCAAAAATTTTAATAAAACCCAATTTGACATTTTTTTCCTTTGACATTTATTTCCCTTAAAACATAAAACTTATGCCCTTTGAAGAATTCTTGCCTACTCAAAGTCACACATATGTTGTTTTCCTCTAGAAGCTTTATTGTTACAGTCTGGATCCAGTTCCCAATAATTTTTGCAGATGGTATGAAAGGGCAGTCAAATTCATTGACGGGATACCTAGTTTTTCTTGTATCATCATAATTCACTTTTAAATTTTCAGGAGTTAGATATAGTGATTCAGAATGCATGCTCTGGGGTCCAGCAACTTATTTTTGAACCCTGACCCCAGCATATATTTTTTAGTTCTTTTTCCTCCTTTTTTTTCTCCCAAATTTTAAGGATTAAATATTAAAATATACCTAAAGTTTCTCTCACAATATTTGATATATAGTAACTTTCCAGGGATGTTAGTTTATAAAGAAGAAAAGTTACTTCAGAAATAATATCGGGACCAGCAGTTAGCATAATGGCTATGTCGCTGGACTCCCATGTAGTCAACCGCGGTTCCAGTCCCGGACCCGGTGGCTTAAACTCACGCCGGATGCATGTGTGTGCATGCCCAAGATCCCGAGAGGAGAATGGAGGAGAAGGGATTGTGACATGGCCATCCCCCCCGGGGGGGCTGATTTCTTGCTTTCTGTCTCTCTGTCTCTGTCTTTCTGGCGAGTGCATGCGCCCCTATAGCAAAAAACTCTCAAAAAAAAATAGAGAAATAACATCAAATTGTTATAATAATATTTATTTTAATACTATGATTCCAATTTCTTAAATATAAAAAAAATTCTCTCATTTTGAATATTAATGTGGGCTAGCCTACAAATCAGTTTCAAATAACTTGTCAGTAAATTTTGAATATGATAATACATTTTTTCTGCTGTTGCTGATAAAGAACTGTGATACTAATCTAATTGTCATTTTTCCATAAATTACTTTTTTTTTCCTCTCAAAAAATTCAGTGCTCTGGAATTTCAGGCATAATAATCTTCTGCCATCGATCTTTGGCACTAGATTGCGGGTACTCACTATATGCTTACCAATGCATTTTTTTCTGGTAAACTTTCTTCTATTATCATTTCTTGCTTTTTCCTTCCATTCTATCTATTTTTCCTACTGGTAACTTTTGTTGATTTGTATTAGAACATTTTGAAATAACTTCCAAATCTCTTACACCTCCTAATCATGATTTGTACCATTTTGTGATTTTGCTTAATATTCTAGTTGATAACTCTTTTTTTTTTTGGGGGGGGGGGGGGAGATTTTTGCTATAGGGCGCGTGCGCTCGCCAGACAGAGAGAGACGTAGAGACAGAAAGTGAGAAATCACCCCCCGGGGGGAGGGATGGTCACGCTGCAATCCCTTCTCCTCCATTCTCCTCTCGGGATCTTTGGCACGCACGCACACGCGCCCGGCGTGAGTTTTAAGCCACCGTGTCCGGGACGCGAACCGTGGTCAACTACGTGGGAGTCCAGCGACATAGCCATTACACTAACTGCTGGTTCCCTAGTTGATAACTATTTTTTAGCTATGATCATTCAGACTCTGTATTGATGGCTTTCCACTACAATCATCTTTTCCTACAAAGACTATGTATTTTTCTAAGTTATCAGTCTTTTCTGAATGTGACATCATCTTAATTCTAAATTAAATTCTAATTAAGTGTACATTTTAATTTAAAATTTATTTCTGTTTGTTTTAGTGACTCAGTACCACCAGGCGTGGGTTATTTTTTCCATTAAATTTAACGACTCTCATGCATGTTGTTGACATTGTTCAAAGGTTTGCTGATCTGGTGAACTTAGTACTTCATCATCTATACCTTCTGTTTGTCCTAGCTTGCTTTTTAGTTATATATTAAAAATCAGGACGTAAGGATCAACAGATAGAATAGTGATTAAGGCATTAGACTCCCACAGGACCTACCGCCATTGAGCCCAGATCCAGTGACTTGAAAATCACTCCAGGCATGAGTGTGTGCATTCCCTAATTTCCAGAGGAGGGCAAGTGCATACTCTCTGTAAAAATATAAGGGAAAAAAAATAGATTAACCAGAAACATCTTTGTTTTAGGTCTAATATTTTGAGCTCAAAGTCATCACTCCTATCCTTCTAAGAAAAGGTTAAAAACCAAATTAGTGGATTTTATTTTATACATTAGAGAACTCAGGATACAGGGCAAGCCATCACAGAGCAATCTCTAAAATACTCAACATACCATGTGTGCACTTTCGTCCCAACCTACCTAATCCTATGTATTGCTTATATCAAGGATCTCAGTCCTGGACTCTCATTATATCTCCAGACCCTGTTCTTTTCTCTGCTCCTATACACTTTATTTTCTCTTGGGAACTTCTCTACTTTTGTCTACCTCTTAAATGCTAATGTCTTTCAATTAATGCTCTTGATCTTTCACTCAATTTCCTTAGTAGCTTTGGGTTATGCGCCCCAGTATCATTGCTTTACTTGCCATCTACTCGAAATGATTTATTACTAATATTTTTCTTTCTCAGTTTTTGAGAGTTTGGGAAAAGCTGTGGATCGCTTCCTGGAAATCTACTACAGACAAAACCTGATGCTAACGATTTCAGAGGATTTTCAGACGCTTTGATTATAGATATCCATATATATATGTGCTAATGATTCACAGAATTGTCTTTTCAGTCCTTGTTTCTCTCCTGAATTTAAGCTTACATTTTCAATTTTTCCTTTGAACAGCTCAATGTCAGCTTAGATAGCTCCTCACATTTTTCAAATTCAAATGCCCAATCTTTTTCATTTCCTCAATATCTGTTCTCTCCCTATAGTTTTCTGTCATGGAATAGAAACACTATCCATCTTCTCAAAATGGAAACCCAGTCGTCATCTCTGACTTCTCCATCACCTGCCCCTCGCTTCTCTGAGCCGAATGTGCACCACGTCCAGTTACAGCCTCACCCTCTACGGCGTTCATTCATTTTCCTCCATTCCCAGTACGGCTGACCTTTTCAACTCCAGCATAATCTCCCCTCTGATAACAAAACCACCTGTTGCCTAGATTTTCTGATTCTGCCTTATTCTATTTGAATCCATTGTCAATACCATCACCCAAGTAAACTTTTGGAAGTGTGCCTATGTTCATGCTTAAAACTCTTAGATGAAATCCCCCATCTTTTCTTCCTTTTTCCTTATTTTTTATTTCTTTTGTGAGAGATTTTTGCTATAGAATGTGTGTGCTTGTCAGAGACACGGAGAGAGAGAAAGCGAGAAATCACCCCCTGGGGGGAATGGCCATGCCACAATTCCTTCTCATCCATTCTCCTTTTAGGATTTTGGGCATGCACACACATGTGCCCAGAGTGAGACTTAAGCCACTGGGTCTGGGACTAGAACTGCTGTCATATATGTGGGAGTCTAGTAATGTAACCATTATACCATCTGCTCTTTCTTTCTTTCTTTTTTTTTTTGGAGAGGTTTTTGCTATAGGGCGCGTGCGCTTGCCAGAAAGACAGAGACAGAGAGACAGAAAGTAAGAAATCACCCCCCCCCCCAGGGGTATGGCCACGTCACAATCCCTTCTCCTTTCTTCTCTCGGCAGGATCTTGTGAACACACGCACATGCGCCTGGCATGAGTTTAAGCCACCATGTCCAGGACTAGAGCCCCGGTCGACTACATGGGAGTCCAGCAACATAGCCATTGCACTAACTGCTAGTGTTTCTTCTTTCTTTTCTTTTCTTTTTCTTTTTCTTTTTTTTTTTTTTTTTTTTTTTTTTTTGCTGTAGGATGTGTACGCTCACCAGAAAGAGATGAGAGAGATAAAGTGAGAAATCAACCCCTACCCTTCTCCTCTATTCCATCTTGGAATTTTGGACATGCATGCACACATACTCAGCATGATTTTCAAGCCTGCAGGTCAGACACTCAAACCATGGTCAGCCACCTGTGGGCCCACTCCCTCTTTTTTTAATGTAAATTGTAATGCCTTTTTTCTTTTCTTTTTTTTTTTTTTTTTTTTTTTTTTTTTGAGAAGTTTTTGCTATAGGGTGTTTGTGCTCACCAGAAAGACACAGAGAGTCAGAAAGCAAGAAATCACCCCCCAGGGGGGATGGCCATACCGTGATCCTTTCTCCTCCATTCTCCTCTCGGGATCTTGGGCAAGCACACACACGTGCCCAGCTGAGTTTAAGCCACCGGGTCCGGGACTCGAACTGCAGTCAACTACATGGGAGTCCAGCAATGTACCCATTATGCCATCTGTTGATCCCTATAATGGCTTTTTATACTCAAACTTATTACCTCAGAACAATACCTGTTCTTTGCTTGTTCTAAATTGCAGTCCTAGCAAACTATTTTAATTTTCTAGAAGACATTCTCAACTCTGATTTTTTTCTCATACTCTCCCCACTTCCAGGTGTTCTTTTCTGCCTTTTCCACTTTGTATAACTCATACTAATTGTCTAAGTTGATCTTCTAAAAATACTGGGTTGGGAAAGTCATGACACATTTTTACATAGAGACACATAGAAAAATATTCATTACTTTCCTGATGACCTAATATGTCCCTTTCTCTTAAGAATGGACTGTTTGCATGTTATAAAAGTCCTCATCCCACAATATAATTTAGTTCCAATTAAAGTCTTTATTACATTAAATTTTAACTTTTACTTAGTTGTCTATCTTCATCTATTAGAATGTAATCTACTTGAGAGCCTCTTAAATGTTATTGTTGTAGCACTTGTAAGACTTCCTTTTATTACTATAATCCATATTGATCTCTATCTAAATATCTCATTATCACATTTTCCTAGTGTAGGATTCACCATTTCCTGCATTATATCATCTGGTTTATTTTTCTATTATAGCTTCTATGTCACCCTCCAACTTATCCTTTGAACAAAATATCTCTTTCTAATAACAGAAATCTGGTTATGTCATGTCACTATTTAAAAGTCTAATTTCTAACCTATTTTTTAAGAAGTATTTATTTATTTAATTCCATTTGTTATTATTACCTTTTAATTTGGCCAGACAGAGACAGAGAGAGAGAAAGGGAAAGCAAGAAAACAAGTTGCCGGGTCCAGGACTTGAACTATGATCAGCCATGTGGAAATACAGTGCCTTTAACTATATGCCACCTGCTGGGCCCTCCACCCTACTTTATTTTAAAAGAAAATTTAAATTTCTCACCTGTCCGTCTTATAAAATATTCTACAGTTTGAGCCTATCTTGGTCTGCAGTCTATGTCTAGCCATTTCTCTTTGAAAATTATTATGATAATTCAAGGCCCAGTTCAGATGTCACATTCCGAAAAGTCTCAGATTTACCTGTTTGGAAAGCCTCTGTCTTTCACACTCCACTTTCTTCTACTAGCATTAGTTATTCTCTCCCTCAATCAGCACATCTGCATAATCATATCCAATCTCTTTCCTGAAAGGAGGAAGCATGGCTTAATTACCATTATCTCTTCACAAAACCTGCTAGAGTGACTTCATCCATTACAGGTGCTGGAAAAGTGCTTGTTGGTAAGGAAATGAAAGTTTTCATCTCCTTTGTCCTCAAGGTCGAGATTACATCATTGTTATCTGTACAACCACAAAAGGCATCAAGAGAGATAAGCATATTGATTATTTATTTAAAGAGGCCTATTTGTTAGGTAATTTCTAAAAAAACAAAAACCATATTAGTTTAAAAAAATGTGGAAATAGCTTTAATTACCTTGGTAGTAATACAGTTTTATAAAATCTGAACTAAATTGCCAGCTCTAAAGACCTGTGATATCTTAAATAATAGTCTATTTATATAAAAAGTCCAAGATAAGAGAGAAAATAGAATTACATTTAGAAGTAATAAGATTGATTATAAAGCTATATTACTTTGTAATTTATCAGATTACTTTGAGTTTTTAGTTCAATCAATTTGCACATCAGTCCTGCAGGGTTTTGATTACAAGACTTCTCTCTGGAGAGTTGATTCTCTGGGACTGGGGTCACTGGAGCAAATGCAATTTTGTAATAAAACTTCCTCCCTTTGGTCACCAGATTGCTCTGGAAATTAATTGAAACCTGTACAATTGAATAGAAAGGAATAGTGGTAACTTGATTATAGTACAACAGATTCAGCTAGGAGCCAACTTGGTGGTTGAAATGTAAGAGTGTAATTGGCTTTTAGGACTGTATTTTAGAAGATTCAGTTGGTTACTGGGTTAGGGAAGCCCACGCTCAGGACTCCTGGATAGACTGCATAGATATCAGGACTAAATCCAACTGACATACCCAAAACAAAGGCCTTGTATTCAACTGGCCTATTGCTCTAGGCTGTAACCCTGTGTGCTGGTGATTCTGTTTTCCACTTCTCTGTTGCCTGTACAAGGAAGAACATAGTTCACGTAGGGGCCGTGTGGCTCTTTTTCTGCTGTTATGGTGTGTAGGATCTTGCTTAGATTGGTGAGAAACAGTTATTCCAGGTGTGGACTCAGGACACTCCAGCTTTTTCCAAACCCATGTAGCTTTATAGGGACTAGGAGACAACAATAAAATTTGTTAATATTTCAGGTTTACCTTGTGAGTCCCTGTGTACAGGCTTCTTATACAGGTGAAGAAAATCTGACTCTCACTCTACCCCAAGGAACTAGAATCCTTAATCAGCCTAATTTAAGAATATAGACCATTTTTCAAAGTATGGTTTAACGTACAACCAGCTTTTTCTTGTCATAAATATACACACGCGTGCACCATTTGCTATGTAAGGTTATGCTAGTATTCAGAAAAGGAATTTTAAAATGGATTTCAAAATATAAGTGAAATAACACAAAACAATCTAAAATTTCCTCTTTTTTTTTTTTTACATTTCTTATGCTGTGTTTCTCTCTTATTATCACAAAGCTGTCATTAAGAAACACATTTTTTCCCCAAATTATTTTCCTTTCTTGTTCATTCAGTGGAATGAATATGAAAAGAGAGGCCCTCTGTTGTGAATCTTCTCCACGAAAACAAGTTTAATGAGTTCACGTAAAGTTCATCCTTTAAGTCATCTTGGTGATTTCTCAAAACTAGAACACTACAGTACAATTGCATAAAGTGAACATTTTGCCCACACAGTCATAATTTAGTATTTGGTAATAATTGCCCTCTGTTTTTGACTATTCCACTAAATGAATTTCCATATCAATAATTTCTTTTTGGAGAGGATTTTGCTATAGGGCACGTGCACTCACCAGAAAGAGAGAGACAGAGAGACAGAAAGCAAGAAATCACCCCCCAAAGGGAGATAGCCACTCAGCAATCCCTTCTCCTCCACTATCTTCTCTCAGGATCTTGGGCACACACGCACACGCGCCCAGCATGAGTATAAAATACCGGGTCGAGGACTTGAACCACAGTTGACTACTACTTGAACCGTGAGAGTCCAGTGATGTAGCCATTATGCCATCTACTGGTCTCAATGTATCAATAAATTTTTAAATACACTCTTCAGGTCTTAAACATGGGGTACTATTTTTCTTCGACTTTCAAATTAACTGCAATTCCAAGCTAAATAGTACATATGTTTTACTTTTTAAAATATTAATTTACCAAAGATTAAAACTAAACTGCATATATGTGGAAATATAATAATAACAGTGACGAACATTGATTGAATACTTAAAATAAGCAGACGATGGACTATTTGTGTAACTCCAACTACCTCTATGAGATAGTTCTAGATCCCCCTTTCTCTAGTAAGAAGGAATTAAGTAAGATAAGCAACAAATATCCACATGACACAACAGCTAAGAATATGCACATATATTTGCATAATCAGTCTTTTATATAGAAAATAATACATTTTAATAAACTCATATCTTATCTCAAACCATAGCCTTAAAAATAATATAACTATACTCTTAAAATAAACTCTAAAATATAGTTTTCATTTAACCCATTTTCAAAGATTACTTAAAATATAAAAACAATACCAACATGAAGAGGACTTTTAGTTTTGACCTTCTTCAAACCGACACAAGCCCTTATGCTTATGTATTTCTCTTAAAAAGAATACTATAGTCTATAAAATAATGTAGACTTTTCATTTAAATTCCATATAAATCAACTGAAGAAATGAACACATTGATAAATGACATTTTAAACAAATCTAATAGGTTCTCAAAGATCATAATTGCCCCCCAAATTCAGAATTTTTTGGAGTTGCTTTAACTGTGCTCCCTAATCTGCCACATTTTATTTTCTAATGTTCTGAGCTATGACTTACAAAGAACATTAGAAATAAAACTTTTGCTTGTTGGCTGAAGACATTAAGCAACAGACCCGGGGGTTTCTGGGACTGAAATAATACCTGAAACATTCACATGACCTGTGCACGGATTGGTTGGTGCTTAGGCTGTCCAAGTGGATACTCAGTGCCATTGTCTCTAGGGCACAGTGAGCAGCCTAAAGAGCCAGAGCACCTGCTGAGGACCCCGGATCCTGGAAGCTTGCGCTGTGAGGAAGACAAGTTACTCAGCAGTTATCTGTATGACTCCAGACACAAGGTGATCTCATCAATGCAGAACTAATTGGAATTCCTGGAAATTATATGTAATAAATAGTCCAAAATTCTCAATGAGCGTCATTTAATCAAGGTGATGACAATTAAAAGGTAAATAAGTCATGAGAGATCTCATTTCAGTTCTGCCTCAAAACACAGAGCAAGGAGGCCAGCAGGTAGCACAGTGGTTAAGGCACTGGACTCCCATGTGGCTGACCACGGTTCGAGTCCTAGACCCAGTGGCTTGAAATTCACACCGGTGTGTGTGCATGTATGCTCAAAATTCCAAGAAAACAATGGAGGAGAATGAATGTGGCATGGCCCTCCCCCCCGGGGGGGGTTGATTTTTCACTTTCTGTCTCTCTGTCCCTCTGTCTCTCCAGCAAGCTCACATGCCCTATATCAAAAATCTCTCTCTAAAAAAAAAAAAAAAAAAAAAAAAAAAATAGAACAAGAGATTCTTTCCCTATTTTTTTCTTGAATATGATGCACTGCATTTTCACATTGTTTCTTAGAAAAGTTAGAATAAAAAAAAATGATATAGTCCAGAAACTGAGATTGCATTCATATAATGATCCTGTAGACAAAATTTTAGAGGGTAAAAAAAGTACATGAGTTAAATTTTTCAGGGCCTTAGCATAGTGCTTTAAAAAAATGGACATTTGAAACTAACTTTATGAAAAGGTGTGTGATTTTTAGATTTTTGCCATAGGCCAAGTGCACTCTCCAGAGAGAAGCAGAGAGAGTAAGAAAAGGAGAAATCACTGTCTCCCAACCCCCCCAATCAGACCAGGTGGGATGGCCATGTTGCAACCCCTTCTTTTCCATTCTCCTCTTAGGGTTTTGGGGATGTGCCTAGCATGATTTTCAAGCTACCAGGTCCAGAACTCAAACACACAGTCAGCCATGTGGGAGTCCAGTGCCTTAAACACCACACTACCTGTTGGCTGTAAAATATTAATTTTGAGCTATTTATTTTAACATAGATCTCATATTTTAAAATATCTTATCCAAAAGTAACATGATCTAGAAATGAATCATTTACCATCACACATTCTTTTTATACATGGAGAGTTGGAAGAGCTAGAACCAAAGGGTGTCTGGAGAAGGAAAACAGTTCAGTTGCATTCACCCAGAAGCCTGGAGTTGAAACCACATCCCTAGTATAATTTTATTTTTATACCTTTTTAATTTTTATTTATTTATTTATGTTTTTTGGGGGGAGGTTTTTGCTATTGGGCGCGTGCACTCACCAGACAGACAGAGAGAGACAGAGAGACAGAAAGCGAGAAATCACCCCCCAGGGGGGATGGCCACGCCACAATCCCCTCTCCTCCATTCTCCTCTCGGGACCCTGGGCACACACGCACACACACCCGGCGTGAGTTTCAAGCCACCGGGTCCAGGACGTGAACTGCTGTTGACTACGTGGAAGTCCAGCGACATAGCCATTACGCTAACTGCTGGTCCCTATTTTATTTATTTTGTGAGTGAGAATGACAGAGAGGGGGACGGATAGACAGCACTCGCGACAGGTCCTTGATGCCGTGATCCACTCATCCTTTGCCTCAGCCTGCCTGGAGTCATGCCAGAAGGCCAACCCAGTACTCTCCCAGGTAAGTCAGCATCACAGACTGCCACATTGTACCTCTGTGTCACAGTTGTCCGCTCTCTAGTGTAACTTTAAAAGAAGCAATGTCCTCTGCAGTCCATCACCAGTCATTACCTTCCCAAGAGGCATGGCCATGGCCCTCCTCTTCTTCACAATCATTTTATGAAACTTAGACTTGGAGTGATATAGACATTTCTACTTTAAACTCAGAATATACTCATGTACCTTTTCACAATCACGTGTGTATGTATACACACACACAAATATACTTTCTTGATATTATTAATTTAATCATTAAGCTCTTGATCATTAAGCTCTTGCTAGCTGATATTTAGCTGCATTTTTCCAATGTCATAATATTTTTGTAAAGTTGCCATTGCTTGGTAGGCTATGTTTCCACTATGCTTTCTCTTTTAAAGTAGAGCCTGAAAAAAAAAAAAAAAAAAAAGAAATTAATCTGTTTTTTCCTCTTCTGCATCTTGCTGCCTTTAATAATTGTGCCATGGTAGAAAAGATTTATATAAAAAAAATTAAAGATAAGTAAATCCTGAGTTTGGGGCTTGTCTCTGCTTCTTCTCCTTGCATTACTTTCTGTAAATCGAGTGCCCTCTTTGTGTCTCAGCATTCTTGTGCATAAAATGAAGAAGCTGGACCAAATATCTAAGGCCCTTTGTAGCATAAAGTCTCTGAATATTATAATTGCTTTCATTTTTTGGTGATTCATGAAGTACCTTTGTTCGATGAACAATCTGGACCTACATCCTTTGGAATCATATTTTAATAACCCTGGTGCTCCCAAGGGAAAGAAAAACAGTAACAAGTGAATAGATTATTTGCTCCTTAAAATGCAGTATCTTTGAATATTTCAAATGTTGTAACAATATGCTTATATACCCAGCTTTCATTTTCACTAGTGTCTTTACATTAAAGTGTTCTTTTTCTCTTAGTTCACTTATTTTCAGATGAGAAAATTGATACATTGTCATTGTGAGTAATAACCTACAAAACATACACAAAAGAACATAAGAAAGAAAAAAAAGTAATTCCCTTTCATCTCACTATCCCAGAGACCCATTATCAAAATTATTCTTCTGAGCCCCTCTGTATTTCTGTGTGTCATATATTTTTACAATATTAGATGAGTTGTACTTTCCATAGTGTTTTGTGAACTGCGTATATTGCATATAAATACGGTGAACACATTTCCTTGCTAATGAACATAGATTTATATCATTTTAATTGCTATAGTTATTCTAATGTTTGCATGTTCCATGATTTATTTAACCGAACAATATATTGTTGGACAATTTAGTTGTTTTTATAAGAAACTTTAAAATAAGCATCCTTTATCTTTAAACATGTATCTGATTATTTTATTGCAAAATGTATACCTACTATTCACACATTGCAAATGTTTAGAACTCCTGTGTAAATATTTTCCCAATCCTTGATTCATCTCTTGACCCGTACTTCCTGAGTCACTGTCCTTTCGACCTTCAGCCCTGACCACTGTACCAATCCCCTGCCTCTTTCAGGGGCTGAAGCATGGTCCCCAGCCTCAATGTTGCCCAGTGGTATAGTTGCCTGCCTCCGCTTTTAATTCTCACTTTTTTCCTCTCTATTTATGCAAATAAGTGTCATCAAAATAATCTTCTACTCAGGGGACTGCCAGTGGTAATGTGGTTAAAGCACTGGACTCCCATATGGTTGACTATGGTTCAAGTCCTGGACCTAGAGGCATGAAAATCATGCAGGGGGCATGTGTGTTCATGCGCAAAAATCCCAGGAGAAGAATGGAAGAAGAAGGATTGTGGCAGGGTCATCTCCCGAAGGAGGGATTTCTTACTTTCCCTCTCTCTGTCAATCTCTCTCTGTTTCTCGCCAGCAAGTGCACACACCTTATGGCAAAAACCTTAAAAAAATTGTTTGATCAAAAAATAATCCTCTACTCCTTCTAGCTATGTGTCTTCCTTTCTTATTCCCAATAAAGCAGTTGGGGCAAAGTTTATGTATCATAATAGGAATCATAGAGTTTTTATTAACCTCACTTTCTTAAAGATCAGATAAATTTGGTCACATTAGAAGTTGGATATTATACATTTCATTTATGGTTTTATGTTATATTTATATGTAAAACTATTATAGCTGATTCTTTAATCTCTTGATTTCAGACTTAAGTCTATATGCACTTAAAAGAGTAATATCATAATTCATAAGTCACATGAATAAAATTAAGGAAATCCTTTCATATGAAATCACTACTAGGTTTTAGGCACACAGGCATGCACTTTCTATAGTATTTAAGATGTCTACGGAAGAAAAATGTAAACAGGCTTTTTTGCTACACAGTGGATTCTATAGTCTCTCAAGTGTATTTTAGTTTCTTTTAATGTCTGAATCATTCTGTATTAAAATAATTAACTTTACCCTTTCTGCCAATAAAAGCTGAGTAAATACCTAAGAAGCAGTAATCTTATTACTTAATATGAAAATTGCTTATTTTTGTGCTATGGTATATTTCAATAGCCCATGTCCTCCCTCTGTCCAGACAGCGAACTCGGAGAGCTAACATTAGCAATGGATACCTTTGCCAGAACTTGAACATATAACAACCTACAGTAAATGTCAAGCAGATGTGACTTACATAGGCAGCATAAAGGCCATTGTGGAGCGCAAGTCTGGGACTGAGATTAACAAACAGTTTAGAAATCTCTGGAAAACTAAAGAGAAATATAGCATGTCTAAGGATGAGAAGAATGACTCCTGCTAAGCTATCTAGAAAACTCTGGGGAGGATGACAGAGAGAATAATAGTAAGAGACTTCAGAAAACACAAATAAAGTCAGATTAGGAGAAGAGGGGAAAGCAGAGTTTATTAATACCTGCAAACTGAGAGTAGGAGAAAAAGAATAAAGAGATGGTGGGGCAAAATAAAAAAGTTAAAAACAAAACAGGACAAGAAAAGACAAGCTAAGAATATGATTTGAACCATAAATCTAACATTGGTTTACAGTCAGTATTTATTAACTGCGGTATTATGACTCACAGACTCCCAGAACGATAGAATGAAAAATAGAACTGTGTGTAACAAGCTCAATTGACTGAGTTAAGGTACAGAGCTACTGCTAGCATAGCCACTCTGGCTTAGGAGTTCACACACACACACACACACACACACACACACACACAACCATTACCTTACAAAGTGAGTGATCAGGACCAAAGATGGTGTGAAGATTCAGACACTGGATCCCACATGGCTGGCTATGCAGTTAGAATCCTGGACACGACCACTTGAAAATCACACCAGGCACATCTGCATGCCCAAAACCCTGAAGGGAGACTGGAGGAGAAGGCATTGTGGTGTGGCCATATTTCACAGGGATTGATTTCTCACTTTCCCTCTCTGTCTCTCTCTCTCCGCCACTGTCTCTCTGGCAAACACATATGCCCTATATATATATAAAAAAATAATAATAAATGCACGGTCACTTTCCTTTATCACATTCAGGAAAAGAAAAAGTGGTTATGACAGGAATGGGAAGCAGATGAGAGGAACCATGATGGAATTGTTGACATGGTGCATAAGACTGTGAACCATTAGGTTAGAGGTTAATTCTAAACTAAAAGAAATATATTTATGAAAGATCATGTGATTTAAAAAAATACTATAATTTGAGAGAACTGTTTCCATTAGGATCTTTATGAGGCATACCAGCACTACTAATCTCAGTATCTCTTCCTAACTGGAAAACTAGAGGAGGTTATAGGATCCCATGATATGAAGAAAATACAGCATCCCATGACATGAAGAAAATGCTTGTTATGAGCCACCTTTAACAGGGAGTACAGTAAGCTTCCCTCTAACAGTTTTGTAGGTGACTGAGTTTTCCTAAAAGAAACAACCATATTAGGATAGAAAGTCTTGGCAGATATTTCTGTGTGACAATTATTTCTGGTTTAATGGCATAAGGGACACATCTTTCTAGGAATTCCCTCATCCAGCTGGAATTTATCTATAAGAGTAAAATATATTGCCTGAGGAGAGGAAGAGGATTGAGCCATTATAATGCAAATGTAAGATTTTGTAAGTCCTATCTGTAGCCATAGGCGTAGGCAAAGTTGGGCAATCTTGAAGTTACATATGAAAATAGATGAAAGGGAAGCCAGAGTATTGTGTGAATTTATTTAGGACTCTAGAGAAGTTCCCAGTTTGAATTTCTTAGTGGTCTAGATCAATTTGAAACCCTACAAATGACTTCATAGGGAGATTATCAGGGAGTACAACTCAGCCAGAACCTCCTGGTTTCAAACACTAAACTGGGGTTATGAAATAAGCCAATAGGTTTTTTAAATAAATTTGTAATATTTATTATTCTTAAGATACTCTTAGAGAGAGAGCAAAGTCAAGAGTAGCCAACCAAAATTTTCCTCAAGCATTTGTAAATCTAGACCCTGGATCTCTGCAAAAGGCTTGCTAGCTTTTTTTACAGGGAGGGTTAACATGGGACTACATAGTCTGGAATAAACAATTCTAATTCTCCTAATCAGCATTTGGGACATAACTGGACTGTCTCTTCACTAAACTTAGAATAGAGGAAACAAAACTGCTTATAAGAAGTAAAGCTAAACTGTTTTACAAGAAATGAAGCCCCATAGGCAGAGTCTAGAAGCTAAGAATGAGACAAAGAAGACAAAGATGCTATGCCTAATAATATAAAGTCCCACACTTTTAAATATAATATGATTTCCAAAACTCCCCAAAATGAAGGTAATAATTGATCTTAAACTGGTTTGTACTCTTGTATCTTTGAGATACTTGTTCTAATCTCTTCTGTTGTTAATGACAGAGATACCTGAGTCTACATTACTTAAAAGAAAAGAGGTTTATTTGGCACACAGTTTTCAGATCCAGGGTCCAGGGGACACTTTTGGTAAAGGTCTCCTTGCTGGTTATCACACGGCAAGATACTGCAGAGCAATAGCATGTGAAGAGAAAACTATGCATGTGTTCGCATGTCTGTTGTCGATGTCATTCTTTCTCCTTACAAACCCACCAGCATTCAGGTGGGGAGACCCACTCTGATAAACTTACCCAATTTTAATCATCTTTCAAAGGCTCTGCTTCTTAATCTCATTGTCTGATTAAGTTCCTGCCCTTTTACAACCTTTTCAACTGCTCACCAATTTCAACACATTCAAACCATAGCAACACGGTACAAAGTTTCTCCTTGAGAAGGTAGGGGTCAGAATGTTTGCATCTGAGTGTATTTTATCCAGGAGTTATCAATCAGCAGGTGAGAATATCAGAATGTCAAACTTGGACTAGAGAGGGGGGGAAGGGATAGGAGCCCTGAAACCCATTCTAAACACTGAATTTCTGGGAAGCAATTCATCTGTTCCTCTTCCTTCCCTTAAACTACTACCACAGCACACATAAAGTTATTCCAGATCACGTAACTCAGATACTACAAATAGACAGGCATGGAGTAAGTATTATCTTGATAGAAGTAGGAGTGGAGGACTGTAAAGTCAGTGGGTGGGGTTTTCCTCACAAGGTAGGCATTTAAACTGCAAAGGAACAAAAGAGGCCTGGGTCTCTTAGGGAAAGTATAAGGAAGTAAAATACAATCATAAACTGGGATGTTCTCAAGAGGGAAGCCCTAGGATATGTTGAGCTTTTTTCATCTTCTGTACTGTAGACCCAGAAACATCTCATTTCCAGTCTACTTTTCCTTGCTTCAATGTTTTAATTCCCTGTGGCTTTAGTTCATTATGTTATACATTAAAGCCCAGTGTTGGAAGTTCATTGAAGGAACACACTTATTCTATAGTTCTGGGCAGAAGCTATGTCAAAGAGAACAAAGTGGGGGAACCAGCAGTTAGCGTAATGGCTATGTCGCTGGACTTCCACGTAGTCGACCACGGTTCGAGTCCCGGACCCGGTGGCTTAAAACTCCTGCCGGGCGCGTGTGCGTGCGTGCCCAAGATCCCGAGAGGAGAATGGAGGAGAAGGGATTGCGGCGTGACCATCCCCCCTGGGGGGTGATTTCTTGCTTTCTGTCTCTATGTCTCTGTCTGGCGAGCGCACGCGCCCTATAGCAAAAAAAAATCTCTCCAAAAAAAAAAGAGAGAACAAAGTGGGTAGAAGAGTGACCAGCAGCATCCTGGTGTCAGGAGAAAACCAATCTCTGCATACCCTACTCCAGATCAGCAGGGAGACAGACCACTTTCTTCCAAACCCTCCATAGAATAGTAGTCTTTGTCCAGAGAAGGGGCAGGTGTGAACTGGGAGAAAAAATA
This sequence comes from Tupaia tana, assembly GCA_026018925.1. NCBI lineage: Eukaryota > Metazoa > Chordata > Mammalia > Scandentia > Tupaiidae > Tupaia > Tupaia tana. Next base: position 15,055,366 of record JAKSZU010000019.1, on the reverse strand, counting down.
AGATCTCATCATTTAGTAGATAACTATCTAATAAATAAGTATTTGGGTTATAGAACAAACAGTTGAATAAATGAAATTGTTTTAATTGAAACATAATTGTAGTAAATACATTTATATTTTTGTAGATATTCAACTCAATGAGATACTCATTTGGAAGACAAGGCATTTTGAATATCCTCCTAAAATCTTTATTTTGGAGAATATTTTGACATAATTATATTAAAGTTGGTATTTTATCATATAGAATGTAGAATCTCATAATATTCTACAATAGTTTCATGACTTTCTCATCCTTGGATCTGTCCCTGAATCCCACACCAAATTTTAAGTCTCTTGGTTCAAAATTATAGCAAAATGACTTCACTGAGGTACACTGCTGCTCCTCATTCAAATAACTTCCCCTACTTAGACAACAAGAAGGACCCAGTATTCAGGTAACTGTGTGAGAAATTAGTTATCCTAGAATTCTCATTTGATTCGACATTAATACTTTATTATTTACCGAAGTTGTAGTTTTGTGGTAGAACCATAGGTAGCTTCTAATATGGGACTGGCTCAGTAGTCTCAAAATACCCTGAGTTCCTATAACCTGGTAACATAACCACCATGCACTTTTATTCCTTGTGATTTTAGAACTCTGAAGTTCACCCCTAAAGCTAGATGCTCCCGTACACAGCAGCCACAACAGTCATCTAATTCCTTCATTTTCATTATCTTGTGACCTTAAAATGGCTATCTTTCATTACAAGGAAATTCTGTTTTTTTCTAAGAAAATGATAAACATTTGAGAATTTGAGACTATCAGACTTTAAGGTCTTTGTGCTTAAGACACATACTCCGAAAAATGAGTTTCTGATCTTTAGATCTGTTGAGATCTGTTCTTTCTAGCCTAGAAAGAATTAATGGAATGATTCGGTTCCCCTACTATACCCATAACAGTATTATTCCTATACCAGTCCTTGATACATATTTTGGTGACAGAGCCTTGTATAGCATTTACTCTATATATATCAGATAGATTCCTTTGCAAACGTCTTCACAAAATAGAAAGTTCAATTACTCCCAGTTACCAAGGAAACAGCAGGAAACCATGAGGCCACTAAGAGGTCAGTGTTGTCAAGGCTGACCACCTTTTCCAGCGTATAGAGTGTCAGAAGCAGGTTCAAAACAGAAATAATTGCATTTACCATTCTAAGTTATATATAGTCCTTTTTGATAAAATTAAATTAAAAGAGTAATTGGAATAAAGGACAAAGTTAGCTTCTTCCACCTTCCAGATTTAAATGGTATAGAGCCCAGTATATTTAAATTTTACTCAAACAAGGACTTTTAACTAGGCTAGTCAAGTGACTATGAATAAAATACAATGCCACTGCTATCTGCTCACAATAGGCAAGCTATAATAAGTTGAAAATTAACTAAATACTTAGTAAGTCTTCAGAAGTTTGCCTGGGGATGGCCACACAATCAGGCATATTTCTGGCACCAGTTTCTGATCATGCCTTTCTTTTTTGCATCTCTAGATAAAATATGGTAGATCTCATAGTCTGTATGAGATGCAGAGATTGTTTCTTTCTCTCCCCATTACCCTATTTTTATCACCCACCCCTACCCCACCCTGCCACCATAACTAAGCACTGCATCAAGCATTGGCAATTCTCCCTATGACAAATGCATTTAGAAAAGAAAAAGCAAAAAATAAAAAAAGTGGGCTCTTGCCCCTGGCAACATTACCTGTGAAGAGTTCTGACATGATGTACCTGTTTAAGAGAGACAATTAAGCAGATTCCAGATTTGAAGGTAGGCATCTTATTTAGAAGCCAACTTGTTAAGTTTCATCTAGCACTGAAGCTAAATTTGAACTCTACCTAGACAAATTTCAATGCTGTTTGGGCTAGTGAAGGATACACGAGAAAATTAGAAGCAAATATTCTGCTTTTTATTTTCCTCATGGCAGGTATTAGACCACAGAGACTTAAATGTTTATGTTTCCACTTGTTTGAATTTTAAAATAAATGTTCTTTTCCCTTGTCTTTACGGAGCTTACTTTTCTTTGTAGACTAAATGTTACCTTCTTAAAGGCCTTTCCTGATGTATGTTCCCCTTCCCTCCCTCATTCCCCAAACCAATATTTTTTATCATTGCAATATTTTCACTTTTTTTAGAACATATACCACAGTTTATGATTGCTGAATGAATCTTTATCACTAGATTTGTAATTTTAAGATCTGAAAAAGCATGTATTGCTTGAATGAGCTACTGACTACTATTATTCATTTAAACATAATCAAAAGATAGCAAAATATATACTTATTTTTAAATCAGACATGTCGTTGAACAAAAATATAAATATTCATATAACCTGATGAATATCTTTTTTTTTTTTTTTTTTGGAGAGGTTTTTGCTATAGGGCGCTTGCGCTCGCCAGACAGACAGAGAGAGACAGAGAGACAGAAAGCGAGAAATCACCCCCCAGGGGGGATGGCCACGCCACAATCCCTTCTCCTCCATTCTCCTCTCGGGATCTTGGGCATGCACGCACATGCACCCAGTGTGAGTTTAAGCCACCGGGTCCGGGACTTGAACCGCGGTCGACTACGTGGGAGTCCAGCGACATAGCCATTACGCTAACTGCTGGTCCCCCTGATGAATATCTTAATCAGAAGGAAAACTTACAAAATAAGATTATTACTAATCAAAGACATGAAAGCATTCTCTAAAACTTTTACATTATAGTAAAATGACTACACTTAACACATTATCTAATGAAAGATACTATGCATTTGTTATATTGTTTGAGAATATTTAATTCTACAGACAACAAAACAAATAGCATAATTGAAATTCAAGTCTGTTACTCAAAGAAAATAACATGATGAGAAGGTCAAAAAAAGAGTAAAATAGGGCATTTGGTGGCTCACTATAAATAACAGATCGGGAGCCCAAGTGACTAAAAACATACAAGAAACATAGGAAGCTCCTAGTCCTCAGGAGGCCTTGAATCAGCTACTGCCCTGTAAAACTCACTCGGATCTCCCATTCCCAATCTAGACCACAGTACCTCAGGCCTATTGGCACATTCCATCTCTGGATCAGGTGCACTTGCCTCTGCACCACTCTGATTAGTCATGGTGTTGAGAAGGTCCCAGTCTCACCTAAAATCATCTATCATTTGCTTTTCTATATGGTAATTTTTTCTCAAGTTTTAAAGGGTAATTTTCCTATCCATTGTCATATCCTAAAAAAGGCGTTAGAAAAGTGAAGGACAAGATTTAGAAAGAAAAAAAAAATGAAGAAAGATAGAAAGAAATTCAGAAGGAAGGAAGGAAGGAAGGAAGGAAGGAAGGAAGGAAGGAAGGAAAGAAGGAAGGAAGGAAGGAAAGAAGAGGAAGAGAAAAAAGAAGAAGGAAAGAGAGGGGAAAAAAGAAAAGAAAGAGGGACCAGTAGATGATGTGGTGGTCAAGGCACTGGACTCCCACGTGGCCAAATCAGTTTTGAGTCCTTGATACAGTGGCTTATCACACCGGTCACATGTGCATGCGTGCCTAAAATCCCAGGAGGAGAAAGGGGAAGAAGGGATTTCAGCGTGGCCATCTTCCCTGAGGGGGTGATTTCTCACTTTCCCTCTCTCTGTCTTTTCCTCTCTCTCTCCCTCTGACAAGTGCATGTGCCCTATGATAAAAACCTTAAAAAAAAAAAAAAAGAAGAAGAAAAGAAAGAAAAGAGAAGAGAAGAGAAGAGCGAACAAACGTAATATGTTCCTGTGATGGCCAACTCATAATTACTCAAGCCCCTAGAAAATAAATAAGCAACAGGGTAACAAATGCCAGAAAATTACATTTTACATTTTCCAGCTTTCCCTCCTGAAGGCCCAAGAGATGGACTGATAAAGCTATGATACCGAGTCCCTTTTTAAAAACCAAACATAGAGTTCAAAAACAACTAAGAGAATGACCAAATTAATGATAGGGCTAAGTCTGGAGTTGAATGTTATCTTCCAGAATTTAAACAGAGAGATGGAACCACAACAGAAGATAGATTAAGTACATGAGACTGAACTGGTGAAATAGAATCTTATGAGTTTTGACTAAAACATTAATGATTTTCTTCTATGCTTTGTTTTCCAGAGTTAAGGATTTTTGTCTTGTCTTGAGCTGCCAATAGGTTCATGTACATATTATTTGAACAGAATTCTGACTTGTTTCCTGGCTTTAAATTTTAAGTAAAGCTCTCAGCATTTTTTAAATTTTGATTTATTAAAGCTAAAACTGCTTTTCTTGAAATAAAAAAAAACAAACAAAAATAAAAAACAAAAATAGGGAGGCCACCAGGGGATGTAGTAGTGAAAGTGTTGGACTCCCGCATGGCCTAACACAGTTCAAGTCCCAGACCTGGTGACTTGAAATTCATGCTGGCTCATGTGCGGGTGTGTCCAAAATCCTGAGAGGAGAATGAAGGAGAAGGGATTGGGATTGCGACATGGCCATCCCCCTGGGGGGATAATTTGTGGCTTTCAGTCTCTCCAGCAAACACATGTGCCCTATAGTAAACAATCAAACAAAACACATAAAAGCGGAGTGTGTATCTGTTCATCTTCACGTTCCCTTATTCTCTGTTAATACATAGGGAAACTGTATACATTTTTGGTTGTTAGCCCAGACTCCTTGTCACTGTCCATAGAGAAAGACTTCTACACACGCACAGCATTGTAGGTGAGTTTAAGGGGGTCAAGTGCAGAGTGTTGGCTGGCATAACTCCCTTTTTGAGTCATTGCCATAGGTATTCGAGGTAGGTAATAATGGGATATCCTAAAAGAAAGACGAAGTCCATGTCCCCTGTGAGGTTATCTGGAATATCTGGCTTGGGCTACAGGAGTGGTCACATAAATTATCATGTATGCAGTGGGCAAAGGAGTTAGATAACACAAAAAGGCTATTCTCCCCAACAACCATGAGTAGCATAACATTGTATTTCATTTCTCTAACTCCCTCCTGGAGGATGTTCATTCCTAAATAGGTATGGAGACTCCTCTCAACGATATTTAAATATTCTCCCTTTTTCATCTCCAGCTCAAATCCTGTATTTCCTTACTTTACACTGTGAAAATATTAATGTTCAGTTATTGTGTACAAACCCCATACTTGCCCATGTACTGTTAAAAGGTTCATTACAGTTAAAAGGTTGTCATCTTTTTGTTATATCTGAAGATAGCTGCTTTCTGAAGTATTTTACTGAATCAGCAATTTATATTTCCATTTGTGGTACAGAAAAAGAAAACTATGAGTATTTAGGAATCAGCTTTGTTGCCACAAGTGCACATACCAACATGTTCTAATTGCTTACAGAACTCTGGAATATCTTGGAATAAGCCTTGCCTTGGGCCATGAGAGAAACTCAAGCCTAATTATATGCTTGCTCTCTTTTTAAAAAAGCTTTAAATGTCTTAAACTTTAAACATTTGGTTGGATCTTGGAAGACTCTATAAAGAGTCAAAGTATTATCTATCTAAATAGTCAAAAACCAGTAGGAACTCCTTAAACTGCTACTCCATGCATAGCTAGTCAGGAATTTGGAAACAGCCGAACAGTTGGCTAAGGACTGAAATTTTCTGTAGCCTACTTGAATGCTGAGTAAGAATTTTACCAAAAACAAATCAAAATACGATAGCATTTTATTTAGAATTGCAAGAAAAGTTTGTGATAATCTATTCACTTTTAAAACTTACTGAGCAAATTTAGGAACAGAAATGGTAGATTATTTGCTTAAAGGTCCACGGATATTTACGCCATTGAGCCATGGTTTTTGGATTCCTTTACTAAGATTCTGACCACCACACTAAAATTGATAAAGCTACTGAGTAGATGGGAAGGGAGATGGAAGAGAGGTTTGAGTCCTGTGTTGCTCACTGCTGTTTTGTTTTAGCAATGAAGGTGTGGGTTCTAAAAATCCATCACGTCCCAGGCAAACCAAGATGGGTGATCACTCTAGTTCTGAGTTAATAACTCTAATCAGTATGGGAGTTCAAGGTTTTGCCTGTAGGTCTGTGATACGTAGTATCAGGGAAAGGGCGGCATAAAGTTATAAGCTTTTTGGTTCTATGTGGAGATTGAGGAGAAATGGCTTTGGGAAGGGAATTCCTTACCCCATTTTGGTTCATGGCAGCAATTTGACATTAAAAGAATGAGAGTAATAATCATGAAAAATTATCTTGCTATAATGGTGGCTTCCAGATATAATGCCAGGAAACTATCTGTGGTCGTAGCATAATGGCCTCTCCAAAATGTCCATATCCAAATCCATTGCCATATGTTATGTGTATTATATGGCATTAGGCTTGCAAATAGAATTGAGGTTGCTAATGCTCTCACTTAAAGAGATTAAACTTCATTTTCCAGCTGGTGCCAATGTAATCACAAAAGTTCTTAAATGGAAAAGAGGGAGAAAGAGTGGTCAGAACCAGAAATAAGGCTTTCTGAAGGAAAAAAGGAAAGAAAGAAAGAAAGAAAGAAAGAAAGAAAGAAAGAAAGAAAGAAAGAAAGAAAGAAAGAAAGAAAGAAAGAAAGAAAGAAAGAAAAAGAAAGAAAGAAAGAAAGAAAGAAAGAGAAAGAAAGAGAGAAAGAAAAACTCAAACTGTAACAGATGGCTTTGAAAATAAAAGGGGGTACTAATTAAAGACTGAAGGTGGGCTCTAGAAGCTGAAAAGCAGGAAAGGAGATTCACTTTTAAAATCTCTAGAAAAAAACAGTCTGGTTGACACCTTGACTTTAGCTCAATGAGACGCATCTGAGTCTTCTGACCTTTCATACTTTAAGATCGTAAAGTTGTGTAGGTTTAAGTCCCTAAGTTTGCAGAAACTTGTTAAGCAACAGTAGAAAACTAATGAACTATTCCAGAGTTAAAAGAAGAATAGTTCATTACCCAACTTAAAATGTTCAAATCACATGGTTTATTAAAGGAATGGAAAAGAGATGAGCTAAGTCAACGCAGTAAATATAGGGTGCAAGCCTAGTATTTGAAGACTGGTTACACAATGTTCCTATACTGGGTCCTTCTCTCTGCCAGATCAGCCTTTCAAATGCCTTGATTCCATAGTTAAGAGAATCATAAATATGAGCAAAAGTGCCCATGGATGAAATCCCCTCTACCAATTATAAACATGCAAAGACAAATACAAACACACCTGACCACATCTATAGTTTATCAGTCAACCTGATTAATAGCCACAGTTTTTGTGTTTCCTGGGTAGAGGGCACAAGAGACTAGAAGAGTGCAGTATTGGATGGCCAAATTAAGACTTCCCACATACTAAGTGCCATGTATATTTACTGTACCCTTAGTAGCCAGTGTTTCTTATATATCGTGCATATCATGAACATTCACTGCTCAGGCCCTTCATGTACAAATCACTGTGACTCATAAATATCAATTATTTCTTGTTCCCTCTATCCTTTCTGTGGAATAAATGCTCTATTTACTTATTTATACTGAACATAGATTATGAGTTTCATTCACCCTGTGTCTTCTTGTCTTCAAGAGCATGACTAGATATTTTAAACAATGGAATACATATTGTTGAGAGTTTTGCTTAATTGCATTTTGGTTTTTAGCAGTCCTGCTTTTTTGAGATCTTCCTGCCTCAGTCTCCTGGGTCACAGGGATCACAGGTGTGCACCATTGCACCAGTTTTTAAGTAGGACCAGTAATCAAATCTAGCCTCCTCTATGGTCTCAGACTGAGAAGCACAGTGTCTTCACAGTGTGTGCTACTGTGTCTGGGCCTGAGAAGTTTGTTTTGACTCATCCTATGCAATAATATTCTGAACATTTTCTCAAGTTTTGTAAACATGGATATCTCTATTTTGCTCCTCCAAGAACACATTTTTAGGAAAACTGCTTTTTAAAAAGGATAACTTGGGGCCAGCAGGTGGCATGGAGTTTAAGGTGCTAGATTCCTATATGGTCAACCACGAGTACTGGACCTGGAGGCTTGAAAAATCCCACTAGGTGCATGTAGGGTGTACCCAAAATTCTGACAGGAAACTGGAGGAGAGGGGATTGCAATATGGCCACCGCTGGGGATGATTTTGCATTTTCCCTCTTTCTGTCTCTCTTTAGCCAGTGCATGTGCCCTACAGCAAAAACCTCAAACAAAAGAAAACAAAACCTCTCTCCTTTTCTTGCTCTTATTATATATATATATATATAGATATAGATATAGATAGATAGAGAGAGAGAGAGAGAGGGAGTATACATATATACACACACACATATGTGTATACATATGAAAATACTTTAAAAAAGAAGATAACTTTTATAGGGCCAGCCCATGGCCAGTGGTTAAGGCAGTGGGATCCCTCATGGCCGAGCACACAATCTGAGTCTCACTGGTGGCTAGAGTAACATGCTGGGTGTCTGTGTGGGCATGTCCAAAATGCTGAAAGGAGGGGATAATACAGGGGAGGGTATCATGGTGTGACCATTTCCCATAGGGTAGAGGGGCCTTCCTCATTTTCTCTCTCTGTCTTCCTATCTATCTTTGTCTCTCTCTGGCAAGCCCAAGTGCCCTCTGGCAACTTATTAATTAATTAATTTTGAAAAAGACAACTTCTTTCTCTTTTGAATCTACACCATCATCTGATTTCTCACCTGTGAATACCACTGATTTTAAGAATAGCATTTCCTGGCCAGCCAGTGGTGTGGTGGTGATGGCAGCTAGGTCTCGCAGAGTGGGCAGTGCAGTTGGAATCCCGGGCCTGATGGGCAGCTTCAAACAGCACGCGTCTGTGTGTGCATGAGTGCCCAAATTCCTGAAACGGGAAACGGAGGAGATGGGATTGTGGACTGACCACGCCCCATGGGGAGTCGCTTCTCACTTCCTCTTTCTCTCCCTTTCTCTCTCAGTCTCTTCCTAGGGAACACATCCTCTGGCATTTTTTTTTTTTTTTTTAAAGAATAGCCCTTGCCCGATTAATCATTGATAGCATCTGTTAATGTTATTCAGTACAAAAAATCATCTGCCTCCCCCTCCTTAGGCCTTGTCTTTCAAAAGGGAACTGTGCGACCCAGCAAAGGAAAAGACTGAATTTGGGGAGACAGGATGCTGTCACTCTTTGGAGCAGTGCCTACAAATCTCCGTGACAATAGGTCATTTACTTCCACATCCTGAGAGTCTCCTTTCTCCATGTGTCTGATTGGAGAATAAGACTTGAGAATTTTTATTCCCGTATTCGATCATATAAGTAATTGCCATCACCCCCCTCAGCCTCTGAAACTGTCTGAATATCAGTACTTTGGGCCTCTGACACAGGTTTTCCCGAAGGCCTTAAAAATCCTAAAATAAATGTTCTACCCAAAGCATGTCTCACAGTCATTTATGACATTTAGCGTACATAGAAAGACAGAAAAAAATTATTTCGACATTTTGCCTTTCCAAAGAAACATGGCTAATTTAGCCTTTTGGATTTTTAAAATCCTGATTTGGATTATAGAGCAAGTAGCTAGCAGATCTTCTTTACTCTAATAAAAAAAAAAAAATCAACAAACACAAAATGTCCAAAGATTATCACCTAGTTGTAATATAGAGACAGGTACAAAGGGCCTTTAAGAGTCAGCAGCCGATCTTTTCAAGTAAATGAATATCACATTATCTCCGCTTTGGGGGAATTTATTACAATGCTTTGGTTTGGGGCTGTGTTTGGTCTTGCTTTTGTTAGTAGATCATTTCTTTCACAGCTCCTGTGCTGCAGTTTCAAAGTAATTTCTGGGGGCCAGCAGGTGGTATAATGGTTAGGGTGGCCAACTGCGGGTCAAGTCCTGGACCCAGCAGCTTAAAAACCATTCTGGGCACGTGTGCATGCAGAAGAGACTGAAGGAGAAAGGATTGTAGTACAGCCTTCCCCCTGGGGGGTGATTTCTCACTTTCTCTCTCTCCCTGTCTCTCAGGTGAGTACATGTGTCCTGTAGCAAAAAATCTCCCCCCCCAAAAAAAAAATTTCTGGGGACTGGCAAGTGGTGTAGTGGTTAAGATACTGGAGTTCCACTTAACCGACAGAAGTTTGAGTCCTGGCATAGGCGACTTGAAAGTCACACTGGGTGCATGTGCACAAGTGCCCAAAATCCCAGGAGGAGAACAGACGAAAAGGGATTATAGCATGGCCATTCCCACAGGAGATGATTTCTCACTTTCAATCTCATTGTCTCTCTCTGTCTCTCTCTATCTCTCTCTGTCTCTATCTGGTAAGGGCACATGCCTTATGACAAAAACCTTAAAGAAAAAAATAGCACTTTTTGTTGTCCCTTACCTCAGGATATCTGCTCACCAATCTCTATAGATACAATTTCATCAAAAATTATTTTTTATTTATTTCTTCCATGAGTGAAAAAGACAGAAACAGAGACAACGCCCACAATAGGATTTTCACACCACAATCTACCGTCAGCCTCAGCTAGTTCCAGATCATGGGCATCTAGGTGCCTAACATGTTCACTGTGGGCTCCGGATGTAAACCCAGAACCTTCCCCAATGGGTCAGCCTTGTAGTATCACATTTTACCTCTACTCCACCCTTCAGTTCCAACTTCACCAAATCACTATTCAAATTAATCTTGTTGAGATTCAAACACCCTCATACTTTCCTTCTTACTTAAGAGATAGTAGTTTATAATCCATCAATCTTTCTCCCTCTCTCTCTTCTCTAATAACATCTGTAAATCAGTGACAGCCAGAATTGGATGAAGGCCCCAGTGAGGATTTGGTGCATATGAGGCTAATAAGACATTCAGAATCCTACAGATTCTCACAGAAATAGACGGTCACCTGCTCTCAGGCTGAATAAAACAGACTAAAAGTCTAAGATATAATACTGTGTCTTACAGGATCAAACGTTGTTCTCTGCTTAACTCAGAGACCAGACTTTTATCTATTAATCAAAAAAACTGAAAGCATTAAATTCATTAAGTCTCAATTTACAAAATTTTGTCATGAATAGATATACTACCTGACTCCCTCCACCTTTTCTTAAAGGCAGAAAAGAAAAAATATTCTAAATGACATCTAGAAAAACTAGAACTAGGTCCAGTTTATTACCTTTTTGCTACATTTCCCCTGTTAAATTAGATTTGATATAGGTATCTCCTTTGGTACTCCTAACACGCTCAGTCATAATTTCAAAGCACAGTCAAAAGAATGTTGTACACGGTTCTCTGCTGATAAAAGAAGTTCTTTTTTATGTGTAATTTCTGGTTTACATATCATTGTTACACATCATGGTGGCGTACAGCATGGTTTATTTTTTGTTGTTGTTTGGTTTGGGGTTTTGCTATAGGGTATGTGTGTTTGAGCGCAAGAAAGAGAGATGAGAGAGAGAGAGAAATATCGTCCTCCTGAGGAGATGCACTGCAATGCTTTCTCCTCCATATTCTCCTTGGGATTTGGGGCATACATACACATGCACCTGTCATGGTTTTTCAAGATGCTGGGTCTGGGACTTTACCCACGCAGTCAGTCACATGGGATCCTGCTGCCTTAACCTCCATGCCACCTGCTGGCCTTACAGCCTCATGTTTTAAAGCACGTATCGTGTATGTAATACCCAAATTAAGGATACATGAATTCTTGTGTCTTAGTATCTATGATTAGTCTTTTACACTGTCAAGTCCTTTAGCTTCTAAAACTAGACCCCTATCTCTAACCATCTAAAACAAGTTCTTTATTTAAAATATCTTTTTGCTGCTTCTATAGAAACTTTGCACTTTGACCAAGAAAGGCATCATCACCACTTGCCACTTTCAAAAATTAGCACAAGCGAAAATTCTCAACTCTTGTCTTTTGGAAGTAGTTTCTAACTTATATTTCTCACCCCACCTCCACATTATCTTCCATTTTTAAAATTTTCATCAGGAAATATGTAGATGTGCATCAGAAGTATACACACACTCAGTTGGATGTGTGTGTATAAATACACATACATATATAATACACACACATACGCACAAAGATATCCCTGAAAATAAGCTCGCGTCATGCCCGTTTCTGCAGCTGGTGATTGTCACTTGCACCAGAGTAAAGGTTTTTGATGCTTCTGATATTTCTGTCTTAGAACCGCAAAGTTAAAAATGAGCAAACACCACAAATTCGCTTTGCCTTTTGAGATTTTTCCTGGCATAAGATCAAAGAAACGAGGAAGAAAAGCCCAAGATAAGGCTTAAAACTATGAAGCTTGCACAAAAGCATGAGAATTGAAAAGTCTGTTTGTAGTCGAAATAACTCTGACAACAACTGCATCCATAGAAACAAGGCCTTGGGTAGTTTGAATTTCAGGAATGAAAGAGAAGAACAGATGTTTCAGGTACTGAAAATGTATTTAGAATCTAAACTCTCCTCATCTTCTTGAGAACTGGCCTTTCAAGAACCCACATTGCTACACATTTTATTTGAAGTCAGTCAACAAAACTGCAGGAAGAGGAGTCAGTCCACAGAGTGTGTCTATTGGAATCACTTTTGCAATAAAGAGAAAGGAGGAAGATTACGTAGGTTAATATATAAATCACATACCACTTAAAGAGAAATGTGAGTTTAGGCCCTGCTAAGATAAGTATGAAAAGAAAATTCTTTTTTTTTTTTTTTTTTTTTTTTAGAAAGACTGCTTCATAAACAAAACATGAGCTTCCTCCTACTGTCCAGGCGCCAGGCATCTGTCATTTCACAGATGTCCCCTCAATAACTCACCCAAACAACACTGTTCCTTGCCAGTCTGCAGAGACAATGAGTCCACACTTGATCTGCTGCAGTATCTGGCAATCTGGCAGAAGACTTCGGGTAGTAAAGTCTTTACTACCCAAAAGTCAGAATACCAATTGCAATTTACCTAAGAGTAAATTTTTTTCTAAATGGTTTTCTCTATGTACTTTCTAATATACCTTCACAAATTTGCAATGAGTCTACAAATAATGGTTGAACTCTTCAGACTGTAAATGCAAATCATAAAAACATAACACTACATTTGTCTGTGTGTGGAGTACACTTGTGATTTTGTGAAACCTTTTATTTTTCACATGTTGGGTTCATAAGGTCATATCTTTAACATTCAAAGCATGAATTAGCTTACATTTTAAAACACAAGGAGTCAGGCCAGTTAATCATTTACAGAAGAAACAATATTCCTCATTATTGACAGTCTTTGAAGAATGGATTTGATTCACTAAAATGAACTTAAAGGCAATATATAACAAAAGTAACCTAGCTTGTGAAATGTTTTTCTTAGGTCAGAAGTTATGTCAGATGGTTTTATCTCTTAAAGGGAAAATAAGTTTCCAGAGGTTGATTTCACAGTGACATCAGTTCTCTGCATATACTATCTTTCAGTTTCTGGAACCAAGAAGCTGTAATTATGAATATGAAAGTATATATCTTGATTCAGCATGTACCATAAATATTAATCAGAATCAAGATTCAGTGTAAGTATGTGTGACTTTGAGTGCTTAGGAAAATAGAGGGATACCCATGAACAAAAAGATAAATATATCTTTAGATACGTATACAGACATGTTTTTACATATGTGTGTTGTTGTCAATTTGAGAATGTAAATAAGGACTGTGAGTTCTTTTCCTTTAGGATAAACATTTGGAGCTTTCAGCTTGTGATCTCAGTTCTAAGCACGATGGCAAGTTCTGAGCTCACTGACCATATCTTTTCCCTCTTTTTAGGCCCCTCAATACTGTGGGAGGAAGAATGAGGGGTTTTCTCAACAACATGTCAGGGCAGAGCCTGCAAGCTTTTTCAGCTCAGACCAGTGTATTGTATTGGACTTTTGAGCTAAAATTTAGGATCTTTCACTTTCTGGCTTACAGGTTATTTTACCCAAACTAGTGAAGAACTTGTTGGGAAAACTAAGAGAGACTTTGGTATCCTTTCCAAAGTGTTCATTGCCTTCTTTACAAAAGGAACTTGATGGCTAACATGGCTCAGTGTTGATGAAAAGGGACAGTTATTTTTGTTTTCTATTTTATTTTATAATTTCTTATTCATACCTAACTGTTAGATATCTTTGTGGGGTGTGACATAGATTTTCAAAGCATGCATCCTATGCAACATCAAATCTAGGATAATATCACATTTACCATTTGCAATGAAATATATCACATTTATACACACACACACACACACACACACACGTAATGTTTGTTCTCTTTTTTTAATTATTTTTTATTTATTCAATCATTTATTTTAATTTGACCAGAGAGAGACAGAGGAAGAGAGAGAGAGGGAGAAAGTGAGAAAGCAAGCCACCAGTTCTGGGACTTGAACCATGGTCGACCACGTGGGAGTGTCCAGTGCTTTAACCACCATTCCACCTGCTGGTCCCATGTTTGTTCTCTTTTTCATTCGGTTAGTGGTATGCTATTTCACAACCCATTTGCCCCATCTACTTACACTCCTGTGTCTGTTAAATACTTTTTCCTGATTCCCTCCTATTCCCCCTAAAATTACCCCCAACCCATATGCATTCTCTGGTATCTACAGCTATCCTTTCTATATCTGTTTTCGAACCTTTCAATATATTCTATAGAGTACAGACATTCAACAAGAACATAAAGTGTTTGCCTTTCATAGTCTGGTTTATTTCACTTAGCATTACATTGTCTAGGTTCAACCACTTTGTATCAGAAGACAAGATCTCATTGTTCTTTATGGCTATTATTTCACTGTGTGTGTCTTGCCACATTTTTTAAATCCCATCATCAATTGTGGGATATTTAGGTTGATTAATGTCTTAGCTATTGTAAATAATGCTACAAAAAACATGGATATGCAAATGTTCTTCCAACTGAGTGATTTCCTGTCCTTTCAGTAAATACCCAGGATTGGAATTACTGGGCCATATAGGAGTTCTATTTGTAAATTTTTGAGGAAGCTCTGTATTGTTTTCCACTTTGGCTAAACTAATTTATATTTCCATCAGTAGTGTGGGTGGTTTCCCTTTTCATCCCAGCCTCAACAGCACTAGTTGTTCTCTGTTTTATTTATTTATTTTTTTTATCATAGTTTGACTTGTGTTCAGTGATACATCATTGTGGTTTTGACTTGCATTTCCCTTATGATAAAAGATGTTGAACATTTTTTTTTCTTATGTTTTTTGGTCATTCATATGTCTTCCTTTGAAAGCTATTTGTTCAGATCAATTGCTTATTTTTAAATTTGGTTATTAGTTTTTTTGCAGGTAAGTTGCTAGAGTCCTCTAAATATTCTGGTTATCAGTCCTTTAGCTAAAGTATAGTTTGCAAACATTTTCCTCCATTCTGTGGACTGTGTCTTTATTGTTTCCTTTGCAGTACAGAAGCTTTTAGGTTTTATGTAATCTTACTTGTCTGTTTTTGTAGTTTTTGAGCATGCTTTAGGAGTCACGTAAGAACTCTTTGCCTACTCCAATGTCTTCAAGTGTTTCCCTTATGTGCTTCACAAGTAGTTTTATAGTATGAGTCTTTATATTTAGATTCGTTCCACTTTGAGTTGATTTTGGTTAATAGTGAGAGATAGGGGACAAGTTTCATTTTTCTGTGAGTGAATATACAGTTTTCCTAAGGCCACTTGCTGAAAATACTTTTTTTTTCTTTTTTCGCTAAATTGTCTTGTACCTTTTGTCAGAAATCAGTTGGTTGTATGTTTGGGGGTTTACTGGCATGCCTCACTTAATGACCTAGTTACATTCCTACAACCATGTCATGAAAAAATTGATCAATAAGCGAGGAGCTTCAGGAGAATGTCTTGTGGTGTGTCATGGCCACGCCATGTAGAATTTATATTTTTCCCATTTATCAATGCAGAAAACCTCTAACCTTTCAATATTCTGGGCCACTTGTCTTGAAAATGAGTTTGCATGATGTTACATTTTATCTTTATACATTCTCTCAGCTCTAATTCATATATACCATTTTTTAGTTATCCTGCTTCTTTGGTATCATCTTAGGCAGCTGGAGAGATGATTAAAGACTTAGAATCAGATACAGGCATAGACAGATATAAACTCATGAATATACTCACAAAAATTAGTTCTTAAATAGTCATTGTATTATACAACTTATATTCTACATGTGAGTAATTATAGAATTTCATGATATAAAATTAAGAAGGACAGAGGCATTGACAATAGCTATTATAGTAAAAAATTCTTTATCATGACCATTACCTACACAGATATTTTGATAAGAAATTTCCACTTAGAAACTTCTAGAAGCATATTGAGAAATATTCATCTATTTCATTTTTTTCTGATCTCTTACCTAAATAATATGTATTCTGTAAGTAATAGCTAACAGACATACTACTGATACTACATGTGATTAATAATTTAAGGCAGTTTTATATTACTTATATATAGCCTGCATAGATATCTGACAAATTCAACAACAAAACAATTCAGTTTCAAGATAATATCCTATTCACTTCTACATATCCTCCAATAAATAGTGGAGAGTTTTGTACATACTTTGCACTCTATAGACTTATTTAATTGTGTTCAATTGTGTAGAATGTATTTCTGCATTTTTCCAATCAATAGTCATTCAAGGGGAAAAACACTCATATCATGTTTTCTAATAATGGTCCACTGAGTTATGGCTGGTTTTTCCTTCTAGAGAGAAGTTGTAGAACATCTGGGAACTGCCAGTTGCTGCTGTTATAAATAGTGTTAAAGGTTTTCTGCATCTGAGCGTTATGTGATTATCGCATTGGGGAGCCTAATTTTATTGTAATCATTGTGCAGTTCATTTTAGTGAGTATCCATAGTCACTATCAAGACTCATTCTTTATCACTAAATAACTCTTTTAATGTTAAATGTCCAGATGATAAAGTAATTCAGAAATATGCCAAGATCCAAACCCATATTTTTCTTCTCCTATAGAGACCAGAAGGATATCTTTGAGCAATTAATGCATTTTAAAGTTTCCTGTTAAGGCAAAACATGCTACAGCTTCCTTCCATTACAGTTTTTTAAATAAGCAGGAAAATACTTTCAATACGTGATGCTGCTAGAAAATGCATCAAGGAGACTGAACAATAACTGGCGCCAAGTTGAAAGGAATCAAAATATTTTGTTGTTAAACATTTACTTTCTTTTAGAGCCTTTAGGTTTATCTTGAGAAGTCCATTTAAATGTCAGGAATTTAGTGGACCAGCAGACGGTATAATGGTTATGCTGTGAGATTCCCACATGACTATGGTTCACGTCCCAGACCCAGTGGCTTCAAGCTCATGCCAGGCACATGTGCGTGCTTGCCCCAAATCCCAAGAAGATAATGGAGGAAATGAAAGAGAAGGGGTTGCGGCATGGCCATCCCCCCAAGGGGTGATTTCTTGCTTTCTGTCTCTCTGTCTCTCGGGCAAGTGCATGTGCCTAATAGCAAAATTCTCTTTCAAAAAAAAAATAAATCAAAGGAGAAAAACAAGAGTGACATAGGATCCCCACATTAGTTTGAGAATCTGGTATGCAACAGAAGGTGAAGTTTCTCTTTAACTGTAACTAGACGGAAGGTGAAAAGAATGGGTACAGGTGTAGGGGAGCCTGGGACATTAATGGCAAAAGGCTTAGGGAATGTCATGAGATAAGAGTTGATGATCTGGCGCTTAATGATAGAGTGCAAAGAAGAGAAGTGAATATTGGAAGGGTTTAATCAGGAAAGTGAACATATATATACATATATACACACACACACACACATATATATACACACACACATATATGTATATACATACACACATACACACACATATATATATACACACACATATATATGTATATACATACACACATACACACATGTATATACACACATCTATATGTATATACATACACACATACACACATATATGTATATACATATATATACACACACATATATACACACACATATATGTATATACATATACACATACACACATATATACACAAACACATATATATGTATATGTACACACATATATATGTATATACATATATACACACACACATATATACACACACATATATATGTATATACATACACACATACACACACATATATATATACACACATATATATGTATATACATACACACATACACACACACATATATATACACACACATATATATGTATATAATATATATACACACATACACATATACATATATATAAAAATACATATATATATTTATATATATGTATGGAACAAGATCTAGTGTTTCTCACATTATTTAAGAATGGAGATTTGGGGAAACTGATAAGAAAGGTGAAAGACAGAATTGAGTGTTAAATGCTAACCGTGAGGTGACAGTGGTCAGAAGATTACCAAGAACCAGATCCAACTATGAGAGTGGATTGGTGGATGACATAGAGTTTCAAGTCAATGAGGCTGAGAGGGATGACTAAGAATACAATTTTATATGGTTTATTTCATAAATAATAACTACCTGAAATTATTGAAGATTGAATTGCAGAAGAATAAGCCCAAAATTTTAATAATGAGTGTAAAATAATATTTAGATGCTGTTCTGAGGGCTGACCAAGGATCAAGGAACTAACGATGCCACCGTAGGTGCCCTCAGGGTAAAGGAGGGTCTCTCAGAGTGCTTCCTTTGACCGTTTGTGTGTAAGGCCTCTATCAATAGCACATGTCATTTTTTTTCTGTTTTCATATAAAATGGCAATAGTTTCTGATGGCTGAGAGAATACTATAGATGGAATCAAGTCAGTTCTGACTTAATGATATGGTTTGGGTTTAACACAGAGGCTTTCATGAGAAAATGACTCAGACTTTATGCTGTGGGTGAAATAAGCTGAGGTTTAGAAGGTCATTGCTATTGGGTTGTCAGAAAAGTCATGGCACATTTTTGCGTAGAAAAACAGATAAAATACGTCATGACTTTTCTTTCTTTCTTTTTTTAAGGATTACTTTATTTAACTTTATTTATTTATTTATTCAATCAGAGAGGGACAGAGCAAGAGAGAGTGAGAGAGAGAGAGAGAGAGAGAGAGAGAGAGAGAGAGAGAGAGAAAGTGAGAAAGGAAGCTGCCAGATCTGGGACATGAACCGCGATCAGCCATGTGGGAGTCCAGCGTCCTTAATCACCATACCACCTGTCAGTCCCATGCCAAGACTTTTCTGACAACACAATAGTTTTTCAGTAAGGAGGATTTCTGGTTCAAATGAAAGTAAAATAGAGTTTCAGTCAAAGTTTTAAGAATTTTCAGCTTTGACTAATTTAAATCATTCTAAACTAGTGTACACATACAATGCTTGTGTTTAGAGTAACAGTAAATTAAGATAATTAGTATTATTCCAAACAATGAAGAGAAGAATCTCCAAATATGAAGGATGTTCCTTATGAACTGTGCAGTATCATGTAGAATTTGTAAACTGCTACCTCTTTTTTAAAACCATTTAGACTAAGTTCATTTTTCTTTCTCTGCCTGAAAAAAATAATTTAAGTAGAATCAGACATTTTCATTTTTTTTCTTTTCCAAAGTATGTAAAATACCACAAGTAAAATAAAATCCTATTAGACGTTTTAAAGTATCCTTTTATTTCTTTTCCTGCTGGATGTGTTAAAATGTAGGGCATAATACCTTCTTCAGTGTCTTAGAAAATCTGGTGCTAACTTGGAGAGGACAGTTACATTTGCTAAGTGTAAAATAAAGACATGCTGTGTTCTCTCCACTTTTTTTTTTTCCTTTTTGCCCCAACTGGGTTTATCGCCTTAGAATTTGTTAAGTAGAGTGTCATGTGAACATGAGTTTGCACTTACAGCTTCTTTGTAAATTCCTAAGGTATAAACACTCTGCTTCTGACTCCAGCTGAACTTACGAGGCATTGAGAAAGTTATCACCATATCATTATTTTGAGGTTTTATCCTCACAGGCAGGAAAATTGATTTTACAAATTTGCGATTCCTTTTTAAGTCTGAAAATGGTCTTCTGAATATATTGTTGAATTAAGAAAATGTATGTCATGTCATTTACATATGTAAATAGTGTGCCTTGATTCAATATGGTATGAGGATTCCTTGATGTTCCAAATGAAAATACTCCCCAATTTTTATAGTCTTCAAATAAGATAACCACATAAACTTTCAATGTCATTTGGAGAGAGATTGCTATGACGATTTGTCTGGAACCATGAAAATTAATAAAAATAGAGTTGTAAAATACTGCCAGTCTCCAGAATGTTTTGCCAATCAGAAATAGGAAGAAGTGTGATAACATCACACTTATCTTGGGTTAGGTACATCTCACTTCTGACTCTAATTTTAAGAAATGTCTCTTATTTTAAAAGTCTTCCCAGGCCAACTGCAGTGGCACAGCAGCAACACAATGTTCCACCATGCTAAAGCCACATGGGAAGGGCCAGGCTCACCTCATTTTTTTTTTTTTTTTTTTGGAGAGATTTTCGCTATAGGGCACGTGCGCTCGCCAGACAGACAGAGAGAGACATAGAGACAGAAAGCGAGAAATCACCCCCCAGGGGGGATGGTCACGCTGCAATCCCTTCTCTTCCATTCTCCTCTCGGGATCTTGGGCACGCACGCACATGCCCCCGGCATGAGTTTTAAGCCACCGGGTCCGGGACGCGAACCACGGTCGACTACGTGGTAGTCCAGCGACATAGCTATTACGCTAACTGCTGGTTCCCTCACCTCTTAAAGTCTCCCTGTGCACACCAGACACCAGCACACGTGTTCTTGACTGGCTAAGGCTGGCGGCAGATTACAAAGTGAAGGCCCTGTTTCTCTTTCTGTCTCGCTCTTTCATGGAGGAATAAAATAAAATATAAACTTTTTCTTTTTTTAATTTGCTGTAGAGCATGTGCACTTGGTGGAGAGAAACACAGAGATATAAAGAGAGAGAGAAAGTGAGGAAATTCCTTGAAGGGGAGGTGACCATTCCTTAATCCCTCGTCTTCTAGGATTTTGGGCATGCATGCACAGGTGCCTACCGTGTCTTTCAAGCTGCTGTGTCACAGTTGGCCATGTGGAATCCAGCCACCTCAAACACCAAGCCACCTGACCAGCTTATGAATAAAATAAACTTTTAAGAAATAAAGTCTTTACAAGGCATACCTTCTCAAAAATCTTCCATTCTGGAGAACAAGCTACATGACGATGATTTATTTCCCAATCTGTGTACCCAAGTCACAAGTCAGATGCCTAGACAAGTGACAAAGTGTCCTGAAATTTATCACAGACAGTAGAGACGGCTCAGTGGAACACCACATTGGATGTTCTTAAGGCCAATCTTCAGGGAGAAGATTCTGTTTTTTTGTTTGTTTGTTTGTTTGTTTGTTTTTTTGGAGAGGTTTTTGCTATAGGGCACGTGCGCTCGCCAGACAGACAGAGAGAGACAGAGAGACAGAAAGCAGGAAATCACCCCCCAGGGGGGATGGCCACGCCGCAATCCCTTCTCCTCCATTCTCCTCTCGGGATCTTGGGCACGCACGCACACGCGCCCGGCGTGAGTTTAAGCCACCGGGTCCGGGACTCGAATCGCGGTCGACTACGTGGGAGTCCAGCGACATAGCCATTACGCTAACTGCTGGTCCCGGAGAAGATTCTGTTTAGAGTAATAATAACTCTAAAACAATTTATAGATAATTTATGAAATCATCTAGCATTTGCCTAGACCAGAGAATAATCTTTTCATCTAAGATAGACAAGACCATTCTCGTGGCAAATTAGTCATTTTTAAAAAACCTGTTTCCCCTTTTTCTTTTCTGCTTCCAGTCCTTCCTCATTCCTTCCTCTATCCCTCCTTTCTTTTTTGGGACATTTACTCATTAATCACTCTCCTCTCCTACGGGCAGAGGCACTTTTCACTCTCTTCCTTCTCCAAATAAACCAGTTAATTGTGTCTACTGTAACAACTGTTCCTTATACTTCAAATAAATTCAGGTTCCTAGGTAGACATATCCCACTTTTCCAAGCAGTTTAAGAAGTGAATGTGTCTGACAAGGCTCAGATCTCTCTTCATGGATGAAAGCTTGCATTTCCCAACGCTTCAGCTTTCAGCCCTCTCAGGAATTGTTTCAACTGGAGAGAGTCACCTTGCCAAAGATCTCAGCCCCTTCCCTAAATAACTTGGATCCAATGACTCTTCAACAAAAGGGTGTAGAAGAACAGCCTTTTGCCCCAACAAGTGGCAACTTTTGAAGCTTTTCGAGTTCGAGAGCTCTGCGTAGGGCCTGGGCCTTTGTTGCCATTGTATTATATACTCAGTATTTCCATCTTGCCAATCCTTCCTTTGTTGTTAATTTCTGAAATATTTCCTAATATATTTTTTTGTAAAGTAATTATATCAGAGTGTACTTCCTGAGAAACAAAAAGAAACTTTTTATCACTGACTTCTTTTTTTGGAGAGGTTTCTTTTTTTTTTTCCGTTTTTTTGTTTTGTTTTGTTTTGTTTTGTTTTGCTATAGGGCACGTGCGCTCGCCACAAAGACAGAAAGAGACAGAGAGATAGAAAGTGAGACATCACCCCCCAGGTGGGATGGCCATGCCGCAATCCCTTCTCCTCCATTCTCCTCTAGGGATCTTGGGCACGCATGCACATGCGCCCAGCGTGAGTTTAAGCCACCAGGTCCGGGACTCGAATCCCGGTTGGCTACATGGGAATTCAGCGACATAGCCATTATGCTAACTGCTGGTCCCTATCATTGACTTCTTACATGCTGATTACAAAGATTAAATGAAAAGAAAAATGTACTTGTCACTTTGCAGATACTCAATAACTATGCATTGAATGAAGACAAGGGTTCATGCCTTGCTAGGAGCTTCAGCTATCAGTGAGCAGGCAAGGAATTTTCTAGGGGTCTGGCAACTTTCCCAGGGCTTCCCAAGTCATTTCATTCTGAAATGAAATTCATGTTTTAATGATTGTCTTAGTTTTTATATTCACCTTGCTGATACATCCCAAGATAGCATGTCTCTAGGTACTTTTTCTTCAGTGTATTTCTTTATTTCTTCCATGAGCAAATGAGAGAAAAAAGACAGAGGAAAAGCACCCCGACAGAATCTAGCCACCCCTGTTCCTGCCCAGCGTAAGCCCGCCCAAGATCAGGAGCACGCACAGGCCCTGCACACCCCGGGAGGTCTCTCCATGTCAACTGGAACTTCCTTGTGTAGGGCAGAGTTGCAGAGTGTCATGGGACCCTGTGCCACTGCCTGGCCTCCAATGCTGAGATTCTCATCTTTGCTTTTGGGTAATGGTCAGAATCATTCTTACCCAAATACTTTTCTGAGGTGTTCGAGAGATTAAAACTTAGAGTGCACTAACTAATAATGAGTGACCATGCCATTGATATGTTTTCCTCAAGTCTGACTTCTTCCTTTCTGGATTTGCTTTTCTTTTACCTTTATAAAATGGGGACAATTGGGACCAGCAGATGGCATAATGGTTATACTGCTGGACTCCCACGTCATCCACCGCAGTTGGAGTCCTGGACTCAGCAGCTTAAAACTTGTGCTGGGCGTGTGCGTGAGAGTGCCCAAAATTCTAAAATTAGAATGGAGGGGAAAGAATGGCAGCAAGGCCATCTCCCTTGGGGAGATGATTTCTCGCTTTCTGTCTCTGTCTCTCCAGTGAGTACACATGCCCTAGAGCAAAAATTTCTCTCTAAACAAATAAATAGATAAATATATAAAAATATAAAATGGGAACAGTAATATTTTAGGGACACTGTAAGAATAAACCAAACATTGTTATATGTTTAGTGTGAACTTTTTTTTTACTTAATAGGTAATTTACATTTTCTAACTCTCAACCGAATGCTCGGATTTTTATCGTGGTCAGAAATATACAGGGTCAATACCATTTTCACCTCTTTTGTGACTATTTTAAATATAATTTGCATAGAAAAAAAGCATACCACAATAAATATTAAGAGTACTTATACTGATTTTCTAATAGTAACTATTAATATTTGAGAATATCAAGTAATAGTTATATGGATAAGTAGTATGCGAATGGTGATTTTGTCCATAGTGCTCAGCTTTGAGGCAGGGCAGGAATGGGGAAATCATGCACGATATTTTACAGTTTTATTGTGGGAGGTTCACACTCAATAAATGGTATCATCAAAATTGTCATTGTGGGAACCAGCAGTTAGCGTAATGGCTATGTCGCTGGACTCCCACGTAGTCGACCGCAGTTCTCATCCCGGACCCGGTGGCTTAAAACTCACGCCAGGCGCGTGTGCGTGCTTGCCCAAGATCCCGAGAGGAGAATGGAAGAGAAGGGATTGCGGCGTGACCATCCCCCCTGGGGGGTGATTTCTCGCTTTCTGTCTCTGTCTCTGTCTGTCCGGTGAGTGCATGCGCCATATAGCGAAAACTTCTTCAAAAAAAAAAAAAAATTGTCATTGTTAGTGTTAATATCGTCCCAATGAAAATGGATGCTCCATAAACATGTACCATAGGGAGCAAGGATCTAATTCCTAGTTCCATGCTTTATGAGTGAATTTATTATTAGGATTATTTGTTCCATCAGGCAAGAGACATTAATGCTTTATTTTTATTTTTTATTTAATGTATTTTTTTCAAGTTTATTTATTTCTTCTATGATTGATGGTCATAGACAAAGAAAGAGAGACCCCTCTCCCCATAGGGTCTTGACACCTTGATCCAATCCCAGCCTCAGCCAGCCATTATGAGAGCATGTATGCCCATCTCACCTAAGAAATTCTCCAGACATTAAAAACCAAACCTTCCCAAGTGAATTAGCATCACAGAGCACCTCATTTTACTGCTGCACCACCATTCAATCCCATCCTTTCCTTTAAAAAATATGATAAGTTGGTGCCAGCAGGTAGTATGGTGGAAAAAGGCACTGGATTCCCACATGGTTCGAGTCCTGGACCTGGCAGCTTGCTTTCTCACTTTCCCTTTCTCTCTTTCTCTGTCTGTCTCTGGTCAAATTGGAAAATGATAATAATAACAAATAGAATTAAATAAATAAATAATTCTTTTTTAAAAATATGATGACTTACATTTACATGTGATTTCCATAAATTCACTAAGTCTTGTTCCATTTTTCATTATCATAATGTGTTTCAATCTAAATCTAAAACTGTTCTGTAGCAGTAATCTAAATATTAAATTACTGTTCTAATTTTTAAAACTGATTTTTAAAAAGTGACTGTTTTTGGGAACCAGCAGTTAGCGTAATGGCTATGTCGTTGGACTCCCACGTAGTCGACCGCAGTTCGCGACCTGGACCCGGTGGCTTAAAACTCACGCCGGGCGCGTGTGCGTGTGTGCCCAAGATCCCTAGAGGAGAATGGAGGAGAAGGGATTGCAGTGTGACCATCCCCCTGGGGGGTGATTTCTCGCTTTCTGTCTCTCTGTCTCTCTCTGTCTGTCTGGCGAGAGCACGCGCCCTATAGCGAAAACCTCTCCAAAAAAAAAAAAAGTGACTGTTTTTAACCTCATGGGAAATATGTTATAAAATATTAAAACAGTATTTGATGGTCTCCCAATAATTTAAGAATAATAAGATCCAAAATAAATAGAGTAAAGCATGAATCCACAGAACTCAGCTCTTTCAAAATAGAGAATATGTTTTCACCAAGTCTCAAAGAATAGGAAACAGAGAAAACCTATTATCTAACCTTAGTCATTCCCAACAGTTTTACATCATTCAAGCAGTGGGACTTCTATCATTTTCCCCCAGATTATTGCTTTCTACTAAGTATAAAAGCCTGCTGAGACACTTGCAGAGTCTATTTTTCCAAGCTCCTTTATTCACTCTACTTACAACTTCTTGGACAACTCAGCTTTTTTTTCATGATGTTTTCTGCTTTTAAAAATATCTATGAAAAGTTACATCATCTCACCTTAGAATTATGTATTTCTGTTCTGGTACAATCCTACTTGCATGTAAAATAGGATTTAACAATAGAATGGCTTAGTTCATGTCTTAGACCTCTACTGAAGCTACTCATACCCATCTACATGTAATAAAAGCAGTTCTTGGTTTTCCTCTTTTATTTGAACAAATGCAAATGAGCAGATATACCTGCCAAGTCACCTGTATAACTTTGAGCAAGTTATCCAACCTCTCTGTAGCCCAGTTTCTCCATGCATTAAATTAAAGGAACAATGCATGGTTATTATGAAGTTTAAACTAGTTAACACATATAAAGAGCTTAGAAAAATGCCTGATAAGTATATAGCTAGTGCTCAATACATATTAATTATAATAAAAAAAGCTTTATTGTCCTTCTTTCTTGTTCTACTTCTTTCCTTTTAAAATCCAGGAAAAGTGTGAAAGGCCCAGTATGAGGCTTTTATAGAAGTGGGCATGGCTGATGCACGGAGAGGAAATGACAACATCCTACCACACCTGCTGGAAGTAGTAGAAGCTGATTCTGTTCTTGTTTCTCCTCTTTAGCAGCACCCCTAACCTCCAATTCTCACTCTCTTCCTTCCTCTCACTTTCCAGCCTCAGGTAAAGCTAGTCATAAATTCAAGCCAACTGCTGAAACTGGTAGAAGTAAATGAGAAAAAGGAAAAGGAAAACCTGTACAGCTGTTTGCTCCCATATGCTCTCTACTCTCTTTTCCTTTTTTCCTAACACTCTTGTTCTTCCCTAACATCCTGTTATTGGTCTTTCATCTCAGTAAGAATAAAGAAGAGGGGAGAAACTTGCTCTGCTGTCTTAGAGGCTTCTAGGACTTGCTTCTTCTCTTTCTGCTTTCAGCCATACACAAGACTCACTCACAGAGCCGTCATGAAGATCAAGGAAGTGAAAGGTCAAGAAAGGAAAACTCCATTCAGCCATTGTTCCATGTTGAGTCACCCAGGCCCCACCTCTCCGGTTCTCATTCCCTCTCAAACTCCTGGGACTGATTCCTGATTCTTGCTCTCTCACACTATCCCAGATCCTCTACCCTATTTTTGAGCTCTCTGTTGTGGTTCAGAGTATCATCTCAGGGAAGCTAGAGCTCGTGGAAGCCTTCCTACTCTCACCAACAAGATTCTTCAGAAAGAGGTGCCCACTACATCCTACTTATGGGATTTCAGAGAGACAGATACAGTCCTAGCATTTCATACTGGAACTAAGAAATGCTTCCCTTCCATTGACATGTGGTTAATATATGCTCATACCTTTCGATTTGTTAGCATTCTTCTCCAAAGATATAGGAATGTTTGCCCTTCGGTTACATAGAGAACTGTAAAAGAATTATACCATCTGTGCACAATTAACTCTACAGGGAAAAATGCACTTAGTGTTCTGCATCACTAAAGGATAAATTAACTTCCTGACAAAGTCCAGTTTCAAGAGAAGAACTATCTGTATATACATTGTACAAAATATATCCTGACCCTCCCTTTAGGGTTCATTACATATGATTGGATAATACAAAAACCTTTGGTTTAGTAGGGCTTTTTGTTGTTGTTGATTTTTTAAAAATCATTTTGGTGGTTCATTTTTTAATAGAATAAAGATGCACACACACACGCACACGCACACATACACGCACACACACAACCTACTGAGTTCACCATAAAATACATAGACAACTTTTTATAAAAAGAAATTTAGGCCCAGTCTGGCCTAGTGGTTAAGGGAGCTGGATTCTACATGGTCAAACACAATTCAAATCCCAGCCTTGGCAGTCGAAAAACAGATTGGGCATGTATGCATGAGTACTCCAAATCCTGACAGGATGAAGAAATGGAGAAAGGATTGTGACATGACTATCCCCATTGTGGGACACTTTTTCCTCTCTCTTTCTCTCTCTCTGTCTCTCTCTGGGGAATGAATGTGCCCTCTGGTAATTATAAAAATAAAAAAAAAAAAAAGGAATTCAATTGCCTCAACCAAATTCAAACAGGACAAAAGCATATGAGGGGAAGTCTTCCTTCAACTACAACCCTTCCTATTTCCAGAAATATCCACTGCTAATAGTTTCTTTACCAGCGGTCTTCATAAGTACTTTTCAAATAAATTCCTCTAATAGTTTCAATAGTGTATTGCAGTGAGGCTGAAGTATAAATTGCCACCAGTAGCTTCCAAAGGTTTCTCTAGAAAATATAAGCTTTTAAATTTAATTTTCTTCTTATCTCTCAATCAGTCTATCTCTGGGCAAAATACTGCCTACTATAGAGGTTTCTGTGGAGCTCAGTTGTGTCAATTAAGGTCTTCGCCATTTGTCTCTAAGTCCCTTGCAGGCCCATCCATGACCCAAATTATTGTCAGGCTTATCAACAGTCAATAACATTGTGCTGATGCTGCAAAGCTTCTGATAATCTCTGCACAGTTGTCTTCTGGGTGCACTTTGAGAGAAAGGTCATCAACACACAGCAGTCAGTGAAGGACATTTGAACATTTTCAAGGCAGTAGTTTTAAAAGCATTCCCATTAGGGAATAACCATATTTACCAGTGGCTATATCCTAAACATGGCTTTATATGGTAGCTTACATACGACCAAGCCTGTAACAATCCATTGTATTTCTAGGCAATGGAAGAGCTGGTAAAATAAAGTTGGTAAATGATCAGATTGTAACTCAAGCTCAGGTTCTAAATTAATTTCTAGCCAGATTGGTTTCAATGTCTGCTATAGGCCAGGTGCAATACAAATTCTTCACCCTCTATGGCTTTTTTGTCTGTCATTGTCTATCTTTGTGAGATATAAAAGGGGGTCTGTGCTTTAATATTTTTCCATTCCTCACAGATGGAATTTTATCTTTCCTTTCATTCTGAAAATATGATTTGGGTATCTACTATGTGCCAAGTGCTGTCCTGGGTACTTGGAGTGCATTTGCATTCCTAAAAACAGAGCTCTCCACCCTCGTGGAATCTATATCCTGGTAGGAGGAGAGAGACAATAAACGATAACCTAATAAACAACTAAATTAGTTATTATGTTAGAAATGAACAAGTGATATTATTTACAATTGCTAGGACATGGTATCAACCCAAATAGTCCAGAACATATGGGTGAATTGAAAAATATGGCACATGTATTCTATGGAATACTATTCAGCCATAAACACACACACACACACACACACACACACACACACACACACAAGACCCTGACATTTGATATATAGTAGATGAATGTGGAAAATTGATTGTTAAGCAAGATAAGCCAGACTATCAGAGACAGGCATGTCCCCACTCAACGATACTGAATGTCTGCACTCTACAGCAGAAATGGAAAGATTGGAAGTATAATAGCGGGGAGGGAAACTGTGAATACTAGAGACAGTGTGGCCGGGCTATAGGACATGGGTCATGGAGGGTGGATAATGGTGGGAAGGAGAGAATCAGGGAAAAAATAAACAACACATTTAAAAGACACAAAAAATGAAAAGCTATCTGCTGATGATAATGTATATAGTAATGTCTTTGACTTGACTAATATGCACTGTAGTCATGCTGGGAAAAACTATTTTGCACATCATAAAGATGTACAGTAATTAAATGTAAATTTTAAATTTAATGTAAATTTTCAAAAGAAATTAACAAGTGTTATGGAAAGGATCAGAAAGTAGAGCAGGGAAAAGTTCTCTGACAGTGGCAGATGGAAGCTCTTCAGAAAGGCAAGCAGGTAGTCATGAAGATATCTGGGTAAAGATCAGAAAAAGAACAGAGGGTATAACATCTTAAGATGTGTTAAGAGGACAGTAAGAGGGTCACATTGAACAAGCGGAAACACGGTAGGGGATGAAGTCAGAGGTGACAAGTGGCCCAGTCACAGAGGACTGTAGACCAGGGCACAGACTCAGGCTTATAAAATGAGAGAAATTACTAGTCTTAGAACGTTTTGAGCACAAGAGACCCACGGTTTGTTGTAATTTTTAAAGGATTGCTCTAGCCTTGTGCTAAGAGATTATAGATGGAGGAAAGTAGGATCAAGGAGCCTATTTAGAATGTGATTCCAGTAATCCGGGGGGAATGATGATAATCAGAGTGATAGATGGTAATCTCATTAAGATGTCAGGTATGGAAGGTATTGCTTTTCCCAAATGTATTTTAGTTTTACAGGACAATGCTCCAATGACCCCTGAAAAGGTCACTTAGTTACAACAAAATGACTACTGAGGATGAAAAAGAGGAAGGGAAAAAAGGAGATTACTATGGTTTGATTTCAGGCATTCTAAAGAAATTCCAGTGGAACTTTTTATGAGATTATCATTTATATTCTATAAGCACAGTATGGTTGAATCAGAAGGCAATAATTGTGACAGGTGATTCTAAAAATTTTGAGAACCAGGGCCAGCAAGTGGCATAGTGGTTAAGAAACTGGACTTACACAAGGCTGACTGCAGTTTGAGCCCAGACCTGGTGACTTGAAATTCATGCTGGAACATGTGCGCCCAAAAACCCAAAAGGAGAATGAGTGAGAAGGAATAGTGATCTGGCCATTCTCCCTGGGGGGTAATTTCTCACTTTCCCTCTCACTGTCTCTGTCTCTCTCTG
Organism: Tupaia tana; assembly: GCA_026018925.1. NCBI lineage: Eukaryota > Metazoa > Chordata > Mammalia > Scandentia > Tupaiidae > Tupaia > Tupaia tana. Next base: position 15,024,909 of record JAKSZU010000019.1, on the reverse strand, counting down.
CAGAGCACATGTGCCTGATGGCAAAACCCTTAAAAAAAAAAAAAAAAAAAAAAGAGGGAACCAGCAGTTAGCGTAATGGCTGTTGCTGGACTCCCACGTAGTTGACCGCAATTCACGTCCTGGACCCGGTGGCTTAAAACTCATGCTGGGCGCATGTGCGTGCGTGCCCAAGATCCCAGGAGGAGAACGGAGGAGAAGGGATTGCAGCGTGACCATCCCCCCTGGGGGGTGATTTCTTGCTTTCTGTCTCTATGTCTCTCTCTGTCTGTCTGGCGAGTGCACGCACCCTATAGCGAAAAACCTCTCAAAAAAAAAAAAAGAAATTTTGAGGACCAAAATATTGAACAGGGATGTATATAGTATTCTGTTCATTTGTTCATCTATGCACCAAGTATTTCTTAAACCTTACTATGAGCAGGCACTGTTCTAGGCAGCTGGGATAAAACAGTGAAGAAAACAAACATCTAAGCCTTTGATATGTTTAAACTCTAGACAAAAATAATAATAAAAATGAACAAGTAAGCTATTTAAATAAGCATATAATAGAATGGCAAGTGCCTTTTGAATGAAAATAGAGCTGAATGGGTCATCCTCATACTTTAGTGGTTAAAGAAGTCAGATTCACCTGGTCAACTGGTGTTCAAATCCTCATCCCAGTGACTTGAAAAATACACCAGATGCATATGCATGCCTACCCCAGATCCCAGCAGGATGGAAATGCAGGAGAAACAATCTCAGCATGACCGTGCCCCACTGAGTATATTTCCCCTCTCCCCCTGTCTTTCTCTGGTGAATGGATGTGCCTTCTGGCAATTACATAAATAATATAAAAACATAAAGCTGACTAAGAGAACTGACAATACCAAATGAAAGACATTTCCCTTTTAACTAGACGGGTCAAGATAGGTCTCAACAATCAGGAGAAAGAATGAAAGAAGATGAATATCATATTCAGGTTCTGGAAATTGAAACTGGAAACTTCTACAGCTTCCAAAAGAATTTGATAATTGATCATTTAATGCATACATCTCCGATTCAAAAGGGTTTGACCAGATATTTTAAATAATTGAAATATAAGAACATACTGCATTAGCTGTAGTCTTATCATTTTCCTTGCAAAATTCATATTTGAAATTTCTTTTTTTTTAAATAATTATTTTAATTAACTTTATTTATTATTATTATCATTATTACTTTCCAGTTTGATCAGAGAGAGACAGAGAGAGAGAGGAAGTTAGAAAGCAAACTACCAGCTCTGAGACTTGAACTGTGGTCGGCCATGTGGGAGTCCAGAGCCTTTAGCCACCATGCCACTTGCCAGCCCCAATATTTGAAATTTCTTATGTAAGTCACTATCAAATAAAAGAGCTAAAGTATTACAGTTCTTGATATAGTTGATTATAAATACTACGTATTTTTCCTTTTGAAACACTATATATTTATGAAATAACTGAAAAAGAATATAAATGACAATAAATGTTCTAATTCCAAAATTGCTTTCTACCTGCTATATATCAAGCTCATTGTGAGAAGAACTGAAAATAATATTAAATACTTTCAAAATATGGTATTGCTCCAATGAGAATGAAAGACATTATGCAATTTTCAAAATGTGCCTTGGCACTTTGGTATTAGAGCTAAGTCAAAGTTGACTGGAATCTTTCAGACAATTTCGTGATGAACTTCACCTTTCCAGCTGACTTTATGTCACACCATGTTCATTATCTAGAATAATAGTCATCTTTAATATGTCACAATCTGAACAGCTATGACATTCATTCCCAAAGTTCACCAAAATACATTAACAAGGCTTAGGCTTTATGAAGAAAGAGGTTGTCTAGGTGATTATGAAATATTTCTTTTCCATTTTTTTCTCAATCCAGGAACCTAACTCCAAGGCCACAAAGTTCTTAAATATCACTGACCTGTCACCTAGAAACTTCTGCAAAGAAAATTACAGAGCAGAATTTTAAGAAACGATATTCTTCAAAATAGAGATGCTTGAGGAAAAATGGTATCTGTGAGTAAATAAAATTGGAAGACAACAGACTTAAACACCCTTCCTAGGTGCTTACTGAAAGATTTCTCAGAGATTTTATAATAAAATGAAGCTCCAAGAGACTGATATAATTAGCAATGCTCCTAGACAAGCTGTTTCTCATAGAATCATTAGTTTTATACGAAAGCCTATTTACAAGAAACAACAATGAGGAAATCCTTATGTAGAAGGTGACAGAATAGGAAGAGTTATAGATGCTTAAACACTGTGTAAGTGCTAGCCCCTTCACTCACTAGATTCTCAACATCTCTGTATATTCCTCAGAATGCTTTTGTATGCAAATGAAGAAACCCAATTTACACTGACTTAAACCTCCTAAAATAGTTTCCTGTCAGATGAAAGTGAAAATACAGTCTGGAACTGGCTTTGAGTGTGGCCTGATCCTCATGCTTCAATTCAGGTTCTGACTCTCCTCACCCCGTTGCTCTGGTTCACATTCCTGTCAGGCAATTTCTCTTCAGAAGGTAACCACCCACCAAATTCAGAATTGCCTCCTTCGAGCCTCTTAGTTTAGCAGAAAAACAAAAATGGATTCTCCTTGTACATTGTGCAATGAAAGTTCTGTTAAGTCTCATTGGTCTGGTTTTGGCGATGTGCCCATTTCCCCACCAGTCTCAGTAGACAGGAAGACGGGCTTCCCTGACAAAGTCTGTGTCACATGTCAGTCAAGCTCATCTTCTCCTACAGTTGAAAGTGGGAGAACAAGTCTTTAAAATGTATTGAGGTGCTGATACCTGTAGAAGTGGAGAGAAAGAATTAAAAGGAAGAAAGAAAGGAAAAAAAAAAAGAAAACACAGATGGTCACACTTCCAGATTGCAAAACAAGCTGAGGAGAGTCAAAACTAATTCTACTCTTCTTAATAAGAAAGTTTATGTTCTAGGGCTCAGCCCCCTAGTGCACTTGTACATAAGGAGTTAGATCCCACATGGCGAATGTTTGAATCCCAACCCCGGTGACTGGGAAAACACACTGGGCACATGTATATGGTGACCGAAATCCTGATGAGATAAAGATATAGAGGAAAAGGTACTATGGGATGGCCATACCACATCGAGGGGGAGGGGGAATGATTTTGCTCTTCTCTCTCACCAGCACATGTGCCCACTGGCAATAGGACCAACAATTCTTTTTTTTTTTTTTTTTTTTTTCTTTTTTTTTTGGAAAGGTTTTTCGCTATAGGGCGCGTGCGCTCGCCAGACAGACAGACAGAGACATAGAGACAGAAGGCGAGAAATCACCCCCCAGGGGGGATGGTCACGCCGCAATCCCTTCTCCTCCATTCTCCTCTCGGGATCTTGGGCACGCACGCACACGCGCCCGGCGTGAGTTGTAAGCCACCGGGTCCGAGACGCGAACCGCGGTCGACTACGTGGGAGTCCAGCGACATAGCCATTACGCTAACTGCTGGTTCCCAGGACCAACAATTCTTTAAAAAGAGAAAAAAAGTCTATGTTTTTAAAATATTGACTCTTTTAGCATATAACTTGATTAAAATATTTAATAAGTTACAGTTATCTGTATAACGGTCATTTCCTCCATTTGGTTTTCAACTCCATGTCCATAAATACTCCTTTGTACCAAAGGTTACCATGTAGAACTTTATGAATTTATTTGCAGCTGCCTCCCTCATCATTGGAGATCTCCTTGAAGACAGAAAATTTGTTCTACTCATCTCTGAATACAGTGCCTGGCGCCTGGCACCCAGCACCTGCCACCATCCCAGGCTGATTGGACTAAATAGAATATTGAGGTGGGGAGTATGTCTTACCCATCTTCTTCCTCTAGCCTGGCTCACAAATACAGGTGTTCACGGAGTATGCAAACTAATCCTTAAAACAGAAAGCAGTAATTTAGAAACTGACTCAGCATTCTCACTAGTAAATAAATTTCATATACTCATTGGTAAACATAATTGAAAATCACAATGAGGGATTATTGTTGAAAGAGTGGAAAATCCATGATTGTTAGACTCATGGAAGAAACTAATATAAATCATCTATATGAAATTATCACCTTAATTGTTCATTGTAAGTATGTATGAAGGGGACAAAAAGAATAAAACTAAATTGTAATATCAGCTTAAAATTTTTAAATTACAATGCAAATATATTGTTCAAAATTATAAAATGACTTGGAGAACTAAATGCCAATGGCTCAGAAGACAATGACAGAGGCTGCTGGCTGTTCCCCAAAGTTGTGTTCCTTTCTTCCTCAGTATTAGCAATCCCACATTTCAACTGGGCACTTAGCAACATCAAACAAAAAACTGCACTTTCAGATGACTACATTTTGGAAGATGGTATGTAAGCATACATAGCACACATTTATTGGAAATGTCTTTAAAATGGCCCATCCCTTTTCTGCTCTTTCCTATTGTCTGGAATAATTTTTAAGTCTAATTTAGAACAATTATATAGGTCCATGAAATCCTTGGGTGTAGAGACTACTCATAGCAAAGCAGAAAAACAGAGGAACCTACCGCCTTAACAACAAAGACCCTAATATACAAATGAGCCCTGGATCCCACCTCTGGACAGTTATGTGACAAAAAAATTAACTTATATTGTGTCTAATCCACTTTTGTGCTGACTTTCTTGTCATTTGTGGTCAAATTTAGTCCTAACTAAAGCAGCAAGAATTCATTATCTACATTACAGTAACATTCAATTCATAAGAGTAGCAAAAACTTGCTATGTGCTGACCTGCACATCTCTTGGTTAGCTTTTCACTTTTATTCTGGGTAGTTTTGTTCTAAGCCTTTCAATGTTACAGGTGATAAGGTCAACAATAGCACTTCCCCAACAGCCAAAATATCTCTCAAGGGAGCCTCCGGCTACACTGACAGGATATCAGCTTTTAGTACCCAAACCACATGAGCCAGATTAATTGATTTCGCCTTCTTCCTACTGAAGTGATTTAAAATAGTTCTGTCACACCGTTATCAAGCTGCCACCTTATCTGACACCTGTCCTTTCTTCAAGGCCCAGTTCAAGCCCTACTCTACTCTTTCTTCTCTGCCCAGCCCTGGGTGACTCCAACCATTCCTCTTACTCTCTTCACCACTCATTTGGCACCTACTCTTTTTTACAGAGAAAACTGAGACTGCCTCCTGACCCCTTCTAACTTGAGCCATTTTATAATCAGCTGGTTTAGCTAGTTACTTAGAGGCTTCAGAATGGGTCCAAGAGTGAATACAGATAGAGAGAGCAGGGCTTTTCATGTTACAAATTTTACTTAATTACAAAACAGAACAGTCTAAAAGCGCTTTATCTTTGACAACAAAGTTGACGTCGATTTAATCAACAGCATACTGTGTCCTCTCTGAGCGTCGCGGCACTTTGCTTTAAAAGCTTGCACCATTTGGCATTTGTCAAACAGACTACGTTACAGTAAGGCTATTCCATGTTTAGAATCAAGAAGATAGACTCATATTTATCCTGTGGATATGTTCTGAAGTACTTGTTAGTAATACACTGTAAGATAAATATTCAAATTAGAGGAATTAGATTTAGCAAGTGCCTGGTCTTGAGTCACAGGTAACAAAAATGATACTGAATATAATTGCCAATCATTTTGACTTATCCAAACAATTTCTCTTGAAACAGACAAAGAAATGGAAACCAGCAGATGGCGTGGAGGTTAGGGTAGCTGGATCTCACAAGACCAACTTTGCAGTTCAAGTCCTGAGCCCAGTGGCTTGAGAATCACACTGGGCATGTATTTGTGTATGTTCAAATCCTGAGAGGAAAATGAAGATAGTGGACTGTGGCATGGTCATTCCTCAATGGGAGGTGATTTCTTCTCTCTCTCTCTCTCTCTCTCTCTCTCTCTGAGTCTTTGTCCAGTGAGCATTCACACTTATGGACAGAAAAAAAAAAGAAAAAAAAAAAGAAAAAAAAAAAAAAAAAAACCTCATGTAGCTTCCCTGTGACCTCCCAAGGTGAAAACAACAAAGTGAAAGTAAGAGTCCATTGCTCTATGCCCTGGTTTCTGGCCACAGCAGGCCTGGCAACAAGTCACAAAGTTCCCACAATGGCAGATCCTTGGTCTCCACTACTGGCCTTATCTTCACTCACCATTGCTTGTTTCTGCCTCCTCTGAGGATAAGGGCCTCACACAGGCAGGGTTTCCACTATGCTCAGGGAAGCAGGCACCCCAAAGCCCACCTGAAAGGGCCAGGGAGATCCAGGACTCGAACCACCATCAGCCATGTGGGAGTGTCTAGCATCTTAACCACCATGCCAACTGCTGGCCCAGCAACCCAGAAATGAGAAGGACTAAACATTCCATGGTCAGAAGTCTGCCAATGAGAGACAGTATATAGCCAGAAATTTGCTGAGAAATTGTTCCTGTCTTGCTTATTATAAATGTTCCGTGATTATGGTACCAACTGTGTTTTATTGGAAAACAGTAGATAAATCAGAAACAAATCACTTTGTGTTGTTTTTCCTTCTTTTGCCTCACTTTCTCTTTTTCTTTTAATCTCACTCCCCAGAAATATAAATTAGCCATGACATTTGCCTAGAGCTTTGATTTCTAAGAAACCGAAACTTATCAGTTCATGGTCAAATTAGGATATTCAACTGCCGGGCATTACATCTGCAATCCAAGCAACAGAAAGCAAGAAGACAAAGGGAGAGGAGACAGCAAGTGAAAACAGCACTGCTACCATTCTTTAATCAGAAAATTTCCCAGAAATTACAACCAACACTTCTGCATAATCCTCATTGGCTAAACTTAGGCAAAGAGCCCTACTTAGCTTCAAAGGAGCCATGGTGTGCCACAAGATAATGTGTTGAGCTAAAAATTGGAGAACTAGAGTAGACGAGGAAGGAGAGAATAATTTTGAGGGAAGACAATTGGTGGTCTTCCATTCATTACCCACAGCTTGGGGTTGGGACAATTCTGCTTCTGTATGACTCTCTCATTCATTTTCCTTTATCTGCAAATCTCCAGCATCCCTTTCTCCATCTTTGTTTTTAGTTATGATCTTGGTTTCTCTTTCAATAAAAAAATTGAAGCAATCAGAAGAAAAATTCTACAAACGCCTGTTGTTACATCTACCCCCGCCTTCAACTGGGAACTTATTTTCTATGTATGTCCTCGCTCCTAGTCAAGGTCAATTCCTTCTCTTATAAATTACATCTCATTCTTTCTTACCTTCTCTAAGATAGCACTTGGGACCTATTCTTTTCTTTTCTGCGGCACATTCTCCTAAGCATACAAACTTATAAAATCTCCCATTTCAAGAAAAGCTTCCCTGTAAATTCTTCCTCTTTCAGTTAAGATTACATTTCTCTCCTATTCATTGAAGCAAAAGACCTTAAAAGAATCATTTATATTCTCTATCTTCAATTTTTCTCAACAAATTCTGGAATTCCCTTCTGTATACTATTTATTCTTACCCTACTTCAAAATTCCTCTGTCAAGGTCTTCATAAAGTCCATGTTGCTGAAGACAATGGACAATTGTCATTTGTCAGCTTGATGTAGCAGCTCTTGCCACAATTAATCACTCCTCTTTGATGCAGTTACCCCACCCACCTTACAGCACAGCTGATTCATTTTCTTCTATCTTTCTTCTTGTATCTTACTCTTCTTACTGAATTATCCATTTCCTCCTGACCTGTAAATGTCAGAGTGCTCCAAGGCCCAGTCTTTGTTTTTCTATTCTATCTACACTTGCTTGCTAGATGATCTGCTCTAATTTCATTAGTTTGAATACTATTTATATTCTGTTAGCTCCCATATCTATGGCACCTTTTCTAGTCCCTAACTTCCATACTTAACAAACACCAAGGGACCAGCAGTTAGCATAATGGCTATGTCGCTGGATTCCCATGTAGTTGACCACGGTTCACGTCCCACACCCGGTGGTTTAAAAGTCACACCAGGCACGTGTGCGTGCGTGCCCAAGATCCCGAGAGGAGAATGGAGAAGGGATTGCGGCGTGGCCATCCCCCCTGGGGGGTGATTTCTCGCTTTCTGTCTCTCTGTCTCTCTCTGTCTGGCTGGCGAGCACACGCATGCCCTATAGCAAAAAAAAACTCTAAAAAAAACCCAAAACAAACAAACAAACAAAAAGACTCATAGCTACATGATTTATGATAGGTATTCCTTAAATAACATATCCTAAACTGAGTTTCTGACAAGTCTGCTTCTACCGTAGTATTAACAATTGAAGTTAGTGGCAGTTCTACCTTTCCATTGGTATCATTCTTAACTCCTCTGCCTCTTTCACACTGCACATTCATCCATTCAGCAACTCTTTCCCATTCTTCCTTCAATATATCTCCAGAATGTATCACTTGCCTCCACCTTACTGCTGTCTTTTTACCTGGGTCAGTGCTACTACTCAATCAAGAGCCCAAAGAATACAGCTAACCCCAAGTCATACCCTTTCACTACTTTTTAAAACTCTTCTGTGGTTTTCCATTTCATTTGGACTAAACTTAAAATCTACATCTCACTCTATGTCTTGGATGTTTGTCTCCGGTCTTCTCACATCCTCTTCTTTTTTTTTTTTTCTTTTTGGAGATATTTTTGCTATAGGGCGCATGTGCTCGCCAGACAGAGAAAGACAGAGAGACGGAAAGCGAGAAATCACCCCCTAGAGGGGATGGCCACGCCACAATCCCTTCTCCTCCTTTCTCCTCTCGGGATCTTGGGCACGCACGCACACGAGCCTGGCATGAGTTTAAGCCACCAGGTCCGGGACTCAAACTGTGGTCGACTACATGGGAGTCCAGTGACATAGCCATTACGCTAACTGCTGGTACCTCTCACCTCTTCTAATACTCTTTTCCACAGTAGATGGTGTCCCTACCTGGAACTTCAACCTATCCCAGTAGTTCTTATTCCCTTCCCCTGCTATATTTTTCTCTTTAGTTTTTAACATTATATATACAATATATAATCTACCTATCCTGTCTATCATCTGTCTCTTCTATTAAAATATAAGATAAGGAACCAGCAGATGGCATAATGGTTATGTCGCTGGACTCTCACATAGTCGACCGCAATTCGAGTCCTGGGCTCGGCAGCTTAAAACTCATGTCCGGCACTTTAGTATGTATGCCCAAAGTCCCAAGAGGAGAATGAAGGAGTAGTGACTGTGGCTTGGCCATCCCCTTTGGGAGTGGTGGTTTCTCACTTAGGGAGCAGCAGATGGTGTAGCTGTTATGACTGACTCCCCTACCTCTCTTATTTTCTACATTTCCCAAACAGAAGGCAGAGGTCTTTCTCCTGCATCTCCTTACAGCAGGAAGGGATAAGAGATGAGCTGAGATGGTCATGGTAAAATCCTTACCCCTAGGTTTAAAGAGCTAAATTCCTCCTTCCTTTTCTCTTGTGGGCATGAGAATCATAGCACCTTAGCACTCTTTTCAAAGAAATGTTCTTCATAAACTCTCTTCTCATTTCTTCTTAACATTCTCAGTGTAGACATTTTTTTTAAAGTTCTAAAGTTCTTTTTTAATATTTCAGATCATTCCTTTAAAATTTTGCATATTTGACTAGCACATTCCTCTTCATACAGTATATACTTTACTTTTGTGTTTTAGTCAAAGCCTTAAATTAAATATACTAATAAAAAAGTGTAACTTTTAACCTATTATACAAAAACATTTGAAAGATGGAAAAGGATATTTAATTTATCCAGCAGAAGATAAGAAGGAAAAATAAAACCAGAGAGAATTATGATTTTAAATGCTTACATGAGCTATAGAAGAAATAAACATATATTATACAGTTCTAATAATTACATTTAAGTTTTTCAGTTAATAGGCCCAAAATGAAGAAAATCCAGCTATATACTCTAAATAAATACTTCTTAGATTCATAGACTAAATAAAGAATTCTACCCAATCCAGTTTATGAGGCTAGTATGACATTGATTCAATACTACATGAAAACAGCTCATAAAAGGAAAAGCATGCACCAATCCTACTTGCAAGCATAAATGTGAAAATGTCCAATAATTTATTACCTAAAAATAGAGTAATTTATGTTTAATTCTGATAGGTTTATCATAAACGCTCAAAATCATTGGGGCCATCAGGTGGTGGTTTAGGCGGTGGACAATCATTTACATTAAAAAATCTATCAATAAATTTACCTATTTCAGCACAAAAATTTGAAAGATCAAAAATCACATCAATAGGGACCAGCAGATGGTGTAATGGCTACGTCACTGCACTCTCATGTAATCGAGTCCCAGATCCGGTGGCTTAAAAACACACCAGGCACATGTGCATGCATGCCCAGGATCCTGAGAGGAGACTAGAGGAGAAGGAATTGCAGTGTGGCCATCCCCCCGGGAGGTGATTTCTTACTTTCTGTCTCTCTGTCTCTCTCCATCTTTCTGGCAAGTGCATGCTCGCTGTAGCAAAAATCTCTCAAAAAAAAAAAAAAAAAAAAAGAACAAAACAAACAAAAAATTACATCAATAGATACAGAAACGTTAGATTTTTAAAAAAGAACAACAGCCATTGGTGTAAAAACTAAAGGAACTTGCTTGATTTAATAAGGAGATATTCATTAAAATTTCATCAATCATACATAGCAATTAAATGTTAAAATAATTCCATGTAACTTGGGAATAAAACAGCTGCCCACTATCATCATGTCCATTCAATATTTTTTAAAGAATTATTTTACATAACTTTTTATCTATTTATTTGTTTATTTATTCAGTTTAACCAGAGAAGAATAGAGCAAGAGAGAGAGAGAGAGAGAGAGAGAGAGAGAGAGAGAGAGGAGAAAAGTGAGAAAGCAAGACGCCAGGTCTGGGACTCAAACCACAGTCACTCATGTGGGAGTCCAGTGCCCTTAGCCACCACACCACCTCCTGGCCCCTCCATTCAATATTTTATTGAAGGTTCAAAGTCAGTACAATAAAGCAAGAAAAATGAAAATTATATAAATAGTGGTATAAATTTCCATAGTATAAGAATTGCATTATATTAAATTTACATTTTTTTTAATTATTTAATTTAATTTTATTTATTCATTTATTTATTTTAATTTGACCAGAGAGAGAGAGAGAGAGAAAGTGTGAAAGCAAGCCGCCAGATCCAGGACTTGAACCATGGTCAGCCATGTGGGAGTGTCCAGCACCTTAACCACCATGCCACCTGCTGGTCCCAAATTTACATTTTAATTTGGAAGTTGAAAAGGTTGACTGAAAAATGGAAAAAAAATGTAATTTTAACTATTTTGTTTCCTCTAGTTACAACAACCAAAGTTAGGTTGTGATTAAAGAGGTATATGGTTAAGGAGTCAGGGAGCAGAACGCATAAGAGGGAAAAAAATTAGAGCAATTAGGGGCCAGCAGGTGGTGTGGTGGTTAAGGCACTAGACTCTCCCACAGCCAACTGCTATTCAAGTCCCAGACCAGCCAGGCTGCTTTCTTACTTTCTGGAACCACGGAATTGCTCTGCCTTTAAAAAAAATAATGCCAGGGGACCAGCAGTTAGTGTAATGGCTATGTCGTTGGACTCCCATGTAGTCGACAACGGTTCGCATCCCGGACCCGGTGTCTTAAACTCACGCTGGGCGCGTGTGCATGCGTGCCCAAGATCCCCGAGAGGAGAATGGAAGAGAAGGGATTGCGGTGTGGCCATCCCCCCTGGTGGGGGATTTCTCGCTTTCTGTCTCTCTCTGTCTGTCTGGCGAGCGCACGCGCCCTATAGCAAAAAACCTCTTCAAAAAATAAATAAATAAATAAATAAATAAAATAATGCCAGAAAGAGAAGTCTCAGAAAGACAGACAAAAAAGAACTATATTGCATCTCCAGATGTGGAAAAAGAAGTGAAATGGTTGGTGAATACAGATGCGGAGGCTGTCAGTACTCATTGGGAAGTAATTGCTGAGGTGAAAACAAAAGACACAGAAAATCAGGGCTTTGTTATCTCTTGTCCTGGAATTTTTGATCACAGGCAGTGCCGTGACTCCTTAGAGTATGATGAACTTCAAGAGATATTCAGTGACCTCGGCCGGGGCAGGTTAGATGAAGACGAGGCACAGCAGCAAGATGGAGAAGATATAAACATCATTGATGCAGAGGGAGATCTGGACAGACAGCTGCAGGACAAGCTAGGTGAATCAGATGAACAGCGCCGAGAAAATGAAGGAAACAACCAGCTGCTTATGGGGATTCAAAAACAGATTGAAAACATGAACGACAACCTCCAAAGGATCCAGGACAGGGCCAAAGGACAGGAGGATCTTACCACGAAAGTGGAAAACGTGGCTCCTAAGAATAGATCTCAGGCTGTTTTAGATGAACTTAAACAACAGGGAGACTGGGAAAAGGAGCAGCTCAGCTCTTTGCAAGAAGAGCAAGACTCAGTCCTAGTTTAGAAGTGAGAAGAACTTCAATACCTAATTTCAGTCCTCAGAGTGGTCAGCATTAGAAAAGCCTTGGCTTCATCACTCAGACTGGATAATTAAGACCTAGCAGTAATGTCTGTTCCCTTTAATGCAGAAAGTTCTTTTGAATTATTTGTTTTTCAGAACGTTTTGCTAGGTAGTCATCCTATAAGAAGTAGGATTGTGGGCCCAGCAGATGGTTATGTTACCAGACTTCCATGTAGCCGACTGCGGTTTGAGTTCCGGACCCACCAGCTTAAACTCATGTTGGGCACGTGTGTGTGTGTGTGTGTGTGTGTGTGTGTGTGTGTGTGTATACCCAAACCCTGAGAGGAGAATGAAGGAGAAGGAATTGCAGTGTGGACATTCACCACTGGAGGGTGATTTCCCACTTTCTGTCTCTGTCTCTATCTCTCTGATAAGTACTCATACCCTATAGCAAAAATCTCTCTCACAAAAAAGAAAAACAGAAATAAAAAAAGTAGGATTATATAGACAGAAAAGTGAGTGTAGGAACATTGTAGGTTTAGTGGACTGAACAATTCAACCTTAGTAATTACAGCAACACTTCGGGACTTTGCTGTCTTTCTCCACTTGGCAGAAGTTGCTGGGCTGCTCTGTGATGCCATCTGAGATGAACCAGAAGAACTTGTCTAGAAGTAGTGAGGCTAGTTAACATTATGTTTTTCCATGTAGTAGCTATTTTCTCACCTATTTCAAGTAATTTCCCACATGTAAAGGTGAAAATAATTTCATAAAGTTGTCTCTAACACAATAAATAAAAGCAACTCACTTTCATGTTAAAAAACTAAAAGATCATCTATTTGACAGTAGTTACAGTTATTTAAGGGAATGTGGCCATTTTAATAATATAGCAATTTAAGCAATAGGTGACATGTTAGTGATTGAATATCATGAGATAATTAAACATAGTAATCCTGTAACAACCAACAGCAGTGTTTATAAACAATGCTAAGAAACCAGTTTCCAATGATGTGCCATGGTTCTCCAATACTAAGTAGCACAAATGTTTATATATTGTAGTAACTGTGAAAATGATCAGTCAAAGACACAAAAAACATTGATATAGTAGTATTTTTTTTTTTTTTGGAGAGGTTTTCGCTATAGGGTGCGTGCACTCGCCAGAGAGACAGAGAGATAGAAAGTGAGAAATCACCCCCCCCCGGGGGGGATGGTCACACCGCAATCCCTTCTCCTCCATTCTCCTCTCGGGATCTTGGGCATGCACGCACACGCACCCGGTGTGAGTTTTAAGCCACCGGGAACCCTAACCCTAACCCAGGACTCGAACCGCGGTCAACTACATGGGAGTCCAGTGACATAACCATTACGCTAACTGCTGGTCCCGATATAGTAGTATTTTTGATAAATTATAAAAATGTTAATATCAGAAGCAAAACCTGACAAAAAGCACACAATGAAAATGAAAGCTTAACTTCCAATGAACCCTGAGTTCTTATAGACATTAAATACCTTCTTGTGTTAAACTCTATACCTGAAGGTCTTCGGTTTGCATCTTCCCATTAATGTGATTGCAAATCATTTTCGGTTTGTGAAATCTCTTTAAAAATACAGTTCTTTAAACTCATGGCTATGAAAATACATGAAGTCAATTTAATAAATGACTCCAAATCCATTCAATTGCTATTTTAATCCAAGTCTATATTCATAGATAATGAAAAGTAGGTATATACATGTGTGTACTATTTACTTTCCAATTGTAATCTTCAGTTAAACGACATGCTAGGTAGTGCACTGCCCTGTAGAAGTTTCACGTAATTATCTGCCTCTCTTCATCTCTGTCGCATTGATGTCGAAAAACTAAGGAGCTGTTTTTAGGACCTCCACATGGGGAGCATTGATTCAAGAAGGAGGGCCTTGTGATTGAATGCTAAAGGTAATAGCCAAAAAGCCAGCGGTAGTAAGTAGCTGAAGCCAAATTAGTATTCTGCTGACCAGTTCTCATCTCTTTCTCCCCAATATATTTCAGGTGTGTCTCATTCAAGGTCAATAGGGGATTCGTGTTCAGAAAATAAAATGGGAACACCAAAGGGTAGTAGCAGTCTGGGCTCTGAGTCCCTCGGGCTCCTGAATGTGGCTCATCCTCTCAGAACTCCCCTTTGTCACACACTGACACTATTAAAAGCCCGTAAACACATTCAGCAGCTCATTTTAAAATCTCATTATTGAAACCATTTTGCACTTTGGAAATGCCAATCAAATGATCTAGTAACCAGATTAAAAAAAAAAAATGAGAGTAAAATAGCACATCTACCAAGACAGATATCTTCTTTAGGTTACTTCTGATTCATTTTTGACACTTCAACATGTCCACATGGCTGTCTTTCAAAGCAATATGGTCCCCATTGAGACGGAATTATTTGGCAATTTAAGGATCTTAGCCAATTTTAGGACTGGCACAGAAGCCCCTGACATGGCATGATACAGCAGTCCTGCTGAGTAACTTAAAAAGTACTTGTCATAACTCTGGCTCAGATTAGAAGAGCCGTCCTAATTAAATCCACTAGCACTTCTGCTTTCCAAATTTCTGAGAGCCAAATGCATTTGCCTCTCATGCTACCTTTTTATGTCAGGGCAAAAGCCTCACCTATCATCTTTGCTATTATTTCAACGATAATTTGAGTTCTTTTATTCTCTAAGTGACTTGTGAGAGAGAGCTAAAAAAAAAAATCACACTCTCAAATATTTGCTTTATGTCCTAAAATTGCAAGTAAACATTCTTGTTACCATCCTTTTCTATTCAAGATTATAGTTTAAAGAGCAGTTTTTCTGTCTCTACGTGATGTATAAACATTTCACTATAAAAATGTTCTGGCTTAATCAAAATGAATCAGAAGCAGGGCTTAGCCTGGAATTTTCAATCCTTCATCAAAAGTAGCACTGCCAAGGTTAAAAGAAAGCACTAATAATCCAATTTTCTGTTCTCAGTTTGCAGGCTTTTCTCCCTGAAGTCTGGGTGTTTATGTCAGTTTGAGCATTCTTGCAATTCAGTGCCTATGAGAGAGGGTATGATGTAAAGACAAGTGATGGAATGCCAGCCATGACTTTGATTCAAATGTAAACCTTGGAAGAAGCAAAGTCTATTTATATGTTGGTACTTAGAAAGACAAAAATGTGTAACAAAATTTTTTAAAGATACATATATACACACATAGATAGGTAGGTAGGTAGATAGATTATAGATAGATAAATACAGATATACACAAATGGAAAAATGAAAAAAGTTTATTCATGTTATTCAATACTAGTAGACATTTTCATTATTTCTAATTTCATAAAGATTCAAGTAGCGAAGTCTGTCATTTAAAACCAAAGTACACACAAGACTTCTGATAGAGCTGCTTTGTACAAAGCTAGTAATGAGCCGGGCAGTGCCCAAGCTTCCAACAGAAGTCTTTCCTTATCAACAAGGAACTGAGCAAACTTTGTTGTTAACGTCTTTCAAAATATCTCAAGTCTGTTCAAGGCTTTCACCCTGGGTGTTTACTTGACACTTTAAGATATATCGGTGACAGTCTAAATAAGGTTTCTGCCTATGATTTCCTTAACCCCAATAAGGGTATTCAGGTCCATTGTCAAAAATAAAACATGTGGGGACCAGCAGATGACATAATAGTTATGTTGCTGGACTTCCATGTAGCCATCCGTAGTTCAAGTTCTGGATCTAGTGACTTAAAACTCACACTGGGTGTGTGTGCATGTATGCCCAAAATCCTGATAGGAGAATGGAGGAGAAGGGGTTGCAGCATAGTCATCACCCCTGAGGAGTGATTTGTTGTTTTTTGTCTCTGTCTCTCTGTCTCTCTGTCTCTCTCTCTCTCTCTGGTGGGCACATGCACCCTATAGCAAAAATCTCTCAAAAAAAGGAAAAAAATAAAAAAAGTCATGTGTTGAAAGTAATTAGAAAAGAGATCTGAAAAAGTATAGCTGTAAAGGAATTAAAATGTTTTGTAGGCTTTTGGGAGAATGTGTATATTGATTACAAAACCTGGTCCCATTCAAAATCAAGATATCCTTCCATGGCTCTGAAAATATTCAACAGGGGTCTTCACTTCTTTATATATCTTGAACATATAAATTCCTTTCATGGTTTATGCTAAGTAGGTTGGCATGAGATAATTTCCTTTTATATATTTGCCAATATTCAATTCATGTAAAGACAAGTGGACATGATTTCAAGATGTTACCCGTAAACAATAATTGCAGAATGTGACATTCTTAACGTGTGCAATCTGAAATGAAGACACTATTGAGAAAATTGTAACTTCTTTTCCCCCAGAAGTTATTCTCTGCTGAATATAAACTCAAGCCAGCGTTTAATGAATAACATTATCTCCCTCCAAAGTCAATTTAGGATAAAATTCGACAGACAGTTTTTACTTTTCTGTCTCTTCCTTCTTCCCTTCTGTCCTTTCTTCTTCCACAAATGTAGGTTGAGCACTGCTAAGTCCAACTATTCTGTATGCAGGACATTCAAAGCTCAACTGAAAATAAGAAAATCCCTGCCTTGATAAAGCTTAAATCATTGTAGGGGAGGCAAACCAAAACCAAAGTAATGAAATTAAATAATAAGGAGAAAAAAGATAAATAATAAAAGTTAGGTGAGAGCAGAAATTTTAAATTGAGTGGCCAAGGTAGGTGTCATTGAGTAGGAGATGTCTGTGAGAAAGTAAAGAATGAGAGTGAGTGGGATATGTTTGGGAACAGAGTATCTAGAGAAGGACAACAGCAAATGGGAAAAAAACAAATTGTGAGCAGGCCAAGCATCCTTAATGCAGAGTGATGAGGTCTCCTGGTTGGAGCAGAATAAGCAAGGTGTAGGTATTAAAGAAATAAACAAGGGAGACCAGATGATGTCAGCTTTAGAAGTCACTGTGGTGACCTTAGGGATCTTTCTAAGTGAGATGAGAACCTCTGCATGACTGTGAGCAGTAACATGATCTGACCTCCCCTTGAACAGAATCACTCTGGCTGTTTGTGGAAATGAATGGAGCAAGAGCAGTAGACCACTGGGAAGGCTATTGCAATAGTTCAGGCAGGAGACAATGATGGTTTGGATGAGGGAGGTGACAAGGAAGGTGGCAGAGGCGATTGGACACGGTGTGCAATCCAAAGGTAGAACTACAAAAGTATGATACTGCGTTGTGGATGGGATGTAAGTCAAAAATGAGGCAAGAAGAACTCTGAGATTTGGGAGCAAAGTAAATGAAAGAATGGAATTGCCACCTACTGCATTAGGGAAGATGGAGGGAAGAACATTTATAGGAAGTTAAACATCAGAAGGACAATTTTTGCTTTGCTAACTTTGTTATCCGGCTTAAAGTGGAGAAGTGAAGTAGGAGAATTCAAAGGCGAGAATGGAACTTGGACACAAAAATTTTAGTCATTACAAAGGTATATATGTAGACTTGTTTTTAACACATCATAACCTCCAATCAAAGAGGAAACTATTTGGAAATTTTTAATAACAGTAGATCATCGTTTGGATGTCAACAATCTTCAAAAGCAGAGGTAAGGCTCTTTTATTCGCTCTAAGACATTAAGAATGATTGTATTAATAGAAATCCAGGAGGTAGGTTGACTGACATGAAATTTTCAAAGTGTGTCAGTTAGGCTTAAATAAATAAAACACAGTCACTGCTAAGTTTTAAGTGGAGGTGAGACTCAATTACATACCATTAGTTTTCAACACAGAGCAAATCTGAACTATTTTGTTCATCTTTCTTTATAACCAAACTAAATCACTTTTTAAATAATTTTCATTATATTGGCAATAGCCAACAAATCTTTCTTTGGTTCGTTTCTACCAGGCCAAAATTTCAGGATCTAGCTTCATCATACATCACAAGAATACTATGCTATAGGAAATAAAATAATAAAAATACTAATCCATAACTACCTATCCTCCTACTATGCAAAAAGTATCTTTGATTCAGTAATTAAAAAAATATATTGTTGTTAGGGAGTAACATCTAAATATTGTGATATTAATCTTATCTTCAGTCCAACTTTGTGCAAAACTTCAGAGTTTAATCAACAAACAAAAAATTGTGCTCTATGATTGAGTTCTTGATTGAAATTACAAATTGAGTACATGCTCCTTTTTCTCCACTTTTCCCTAAACTAATGAAAAGGAAATAAGAAATAAAAACCTATGATGTAGGTGTAAACAGGGGTTATACCATTAGTGACAAGCGATTAGGACAAACATCTAAAGACAACAAGTAAATGGACTCATGTTTACGCAGCCATTAAAAAGGAGGAAGCTGCAATTCAGAACACAGCTGAAGAATTCTGTCGATGAAATCTTGCTGAGAGAACTCCAGACAGACCCTAGGTTTGATATAGTTGAACTAGTTCTCTGAAGCCGATAAAAAGTGAATAAAGACTCAAATGGAACATATTACTATAAATTTTCACAAGATAAATTATTTAAAGAGCTTTAAAGTTCACTTCCAAAGGAATGGAGATACACACACACACATACACATATATACATATACATATATATATATATATATATATATATATATATATATATATATATATATATTAGAAGATATGTATATAGAAAATGCATGGTAGAAAGAATCTATAAATAGATTTTATTTTTCTTTTCACCCCAGTCAACTCATACTTTAATTTCATAAATCCATGAACTTAGAAGTCTATGTGTGTGTGTGTGTGTGTGTGTGTGTGTGTGTGTAAGAGAGAGAGAGAGAGAGATTCATATATATAATTCACATAGACCTTTTCTTAGCATCACTGGGTAGAATAATGAAAAATTATGAAAGAAAAAAATGCTCTTTTTTCTTTTTTTTAAGACAGAGCCTGGCCATGCGATCCTCCTGCTCCTGCCTCCCTGAGTGGCAGAGATGACAGGCGTATACTACTGCATTTGGCCTCAGATTGGGATGGAAACTGACCCAGGACCTTCCTTGTAGTCCCAGTCTGAGGAACACGGTGTTTTATCAGCATACCCAGCACAGCTACACCTGAAGGAAAGTAATTTGGAGCCTTAAGTCCTATACTCAGCTAAACTTTCAGTGATGTCATTGGTAAATAATAATTGGAAGATTAGTAAGCCCTTGGAAAATTTTTTTTCTTTTTTTTTGGAGAGGTTTTTGCTATAGGGCGCATGCGCTCGCCAGACAGACAGAGAGAGACAGAGAGATAGAAAGCAAGAAATCACCCCCCCAGGGGGGATGGCCATGCCGCAATCCTTTCTCCTCCATTCTCCTCTCGGGATCCTGGGCACACACGCACATGCGCCCGGCGTGAGTTTAAGCCACCGGGTCCGGGACTCGAACCACAGTCGACTACGTGGGAGTCCAGCAACATAGCCATTTCGCTAACTGCTGGTCCCCAGTCCTTGGAAAATGTTGTGACCCACATAATTTCTTCACAAAACTGAAGAGAGGTGTAATCTTTTCTCTTTCTTTTCTCCATCCCATCAGGATTTGGGTCATACATGCACATATGCCTAGTGTGTTTTTCTATCCACCAGAGCCAGGATTTGATCCATGGTCAGCCATGTGGGACCTGGTTCCCTTAACTTCTATACTACAGGGCCAATACAAGATACATTTCAAATGTTGGAAAGATCTCTACTTGTCTTCCACAGAAAAAGAGTGACTGTGCTCCACTTCTCTTACTTTCCCCAACCTGCCTCACCTTCTATGGTGTTTATACACACAGGGACAGAGGAGACACATGACAGACTTCATACATTCAAAAAATGAACCATAGAATACACAATCAATCTTATATAAACCAAATATCATTGCAGTTTTACAAAAAGTTTTGGTCATTGATTTATCACCAGTATAATTTGTGTTCTGATAGTCAATTTGTATATTAATTAATAAACAATCACACTGTTCATTTTTCTGGTGGACAGCAATTTCTGACATCATCTGAATGTGATGCCATGGATCAAAATGGAGTTTATTTTATATGTTTGGGGATAAAAATTCATAAGCTAAACTTAAATAAAACATCCCAGTGAACTGGTCAAAGAAAATGGATAAAGGATTTATATACTAATTTATACATTTTCCCCATAATTAACTCTATATCATAAGTTACTTAATATTTTCCTACAACCTAAAGAGCATTATAGAATGATAATTTCTAAAAATTACTTTAAAGTCAGGGCTAGCAGACGGCATATGATTACATTGCTAGATTCCCACATGGCCAACCAGCAGTTGGATTCCCAGACCCAGTGGCTTAAAAAATCACACTGGCATGTGTGCATGTCTGCCCAAGATCCCAGGAGGAGAATGGAGAAGAAAGGTTTATGATCCCTCCTGGGGGGGGGGGGGGGTGATTTCTCACTTTCCCTTTCACTCTCTCTGTTTCTCTCTTTCCAGCAGGCATGCAATCCCTAATGCAAAAACAAACAAACAAACAAACAAACACACCTTAAAGGCATTCATGCCAAATGAAATATAAATATGATGAAGCCAAGTGGCAATTAATAGAACGAAAAAAACTTAGCTAGCTCAACTTCAGTCTACTTTTCTTATTACATGTCTCTTAATTATATGTAAAACATTCAGATACTGATGTTTACTTGGAAAATTGCTCAGAAGACAAAGTACTTCTCAATATTACAGAGGTAATAAGACTTCACAAGTAATTACAGGCACATGATTCTAGAAACGAAAAGGAGCAATAATCTAAAGGCCAAAAGCAAACAAATTATGAGCCAGAGTAGAGAAGGAGATACATAAAATGACTGTGGATCATGAAAAAGAAATTACTTGAAATGAGAATCAATAAAAACAAAATGTGGAGGATCAAAGGATAGGGAAATGTTACAAGCTTAAGCTCCAGAAATTTAAATATATGAAGGAACAAAAATCTGGAAAATAAAAACCTTCAAAAGTTAGACAATTATGGCTTGATTTTATTTATAACTAGAAATAAAAGACTACTATAAGAACTCTTTGCGTTCATTTAAACTTTTGTAATTTTTTCAATATTTATCATTTTTCTTATTTCCTATTCTCCCAAAGTAATACTCTTAGAACAAATATATTTTATGTATGTGTTTTAATACCAGCAAAAGAAGGGAATGCTAGAATTTTTATTCCACAGTTAACCTTAAGAAGAATAAAGGTTACAGACGTTTAACAACTGGGGACAGGGGGCTATGAATAGCAAAGCAAACAGGCTTGAACTACAGAAACTAGACTAGAGGCCTGAAGACCTGCTTTCTCATCCCAGCGCCCGCTGACAACCACCTGTGTTCTTCAGTTTATTGAACAAGGGACCTGGAATAGATGAAACTTAAGGCTCCTTATGGTTTTATTCACTGTCACTATAGTAATATATGCTATATTAGTCAATACTTAAATTAATTAGAAAAAGACTAATGCCAAGCTTTCTCAATGGGGCAGTTTTTAGTGTGTGTATATGTGTGTATTTAATACTTTTCCCCAGTGTATATTCTACATTTCTAAAACTTACTATGTTAGATACCTCCATGTTGAAAAGAGCTTATTGTGACTTATTGAACTTATGTTTGCTAAAGTTCAAAGGTATTTTACTCTTTTAATTTTCAATTCTCCTCTGCCCTCATCATTCTCTGCTTATCTTCATCTGTTTTGTCATAAAGTTTAACTTCTGCCTCATGTAATTAAACTATTTACTATCTCTTTCAATTTCTTTAGTGTTTCTCAAAGTTCAGTCATTATTTTTACAGTTATTTAAATATCTACTTAAATTTTAACAAATACAAAAAAAAATCCATAAGCAGTGGTAGTTGATTGTCTATTTCTCACTCTGTAAAACGTCACTAGATAGCGTCCATTTCATTGGTCAGTTTTGAAGATAAAATGCATGGGCATGAAAAATGTGGCACAATCAGTAGCACTCAATAGAAACTGACTTTTTTCCTTTATTCCTTTTTTTTTGGAAAGGTTTTTTGACATAGGGCGAGTGCGCACTCCCAAGAAAGACAGACAGACAGAAAGTGAGAAATCACCTCCCGGGGTGTATGGCCACGCCACAATCCCTTCTCCTCCATTCTCCTCTCAGAATCTTGTGCATACACGCACATGCGCCCAGCGTGAATTTAAGCCACTGGGTCCAGAACTCGAACCGCGGTCTATTCCGTTGGAGTTCAGCGATATAACCATTACGCCAACTGCTGGTCCCTTTTTTCCCATTCTTTAAATACACTTCTAAACAATGGGATTGGTATGATATCTCTGACTTTCCAGAAGTACAGGAAAAGACAGCTCCTAGTATCAGTATTCTGAAAGATGTTCCCTTGAGCCTGCTAAGGTACCAATCTCTTAACTTTTCATTTTACTGTCATTTCTTGACAAGTTTTCATTTGACCTTTCTCTTATATGAGGAAGGGCTAGAAGTCAAAAGAAACATCTTGCCTGTTTTTGTGCTAATTACTGGAACCTTCTTCATTAACAACCTGGTCTTTAATCAAATTAGAAAGACAAGTGTTGGGCCTGTTTGGCTTGAGGTAATTATCAAGCATTTTGACACTGGACTCCTGCTCAGAGGATGGTAATCATCGGGGCTCAAAGGATTAGCTTTTTGTCAGCAGCCACTGCCGGCCATGCCAGCACCTAACTGACAGGCTGAGTCTGATGGGGAAAGGATTTTACCTGACTGGTTGAGCTGAGAGCCTCAAGACTTCTTAAAAGCAAGCTTCCACTGTGATTTTTTTTTTATTTTTTAATAGAAAGCCTGAGATTTAACCAAAATGCTAGAGATGTCACTCACAGAAGCTACAGAAAGCTCCAGGATGCTGGGAATTTTCCACTTTGTTGCCTGCGCGTGCGACAATGTTCTGAGTTGCCCACCGTCGACCAATGTTGATAATTAACATTTCAGCTACAGTTAATTTAAAAAAAATTGACCAGAAAATGAAAAACTGATTAGCATGTCACAAGTGAACCAACCTGCTCATGAGGAAAGAAGATTTGGTGGAATCTTTTCGCATGAGCAATGAAAACATTTCCAGCCTCCAAAATTGCACCAGAAACAACACATGCAAATGAAGGTAGAAGAGTCCACAATGCTAATTTGCATTTTACACACTTCTACACAAATGTCCCAGAGGCCTCTAAAAACATAAATTAAATTTTACGGAACTCCTCCAAGGACACGTTTATTGTTTGTGAAAACAGAGTGGGAAATTGAGACATAAATTGGGACTATGCCAAAAATTAGTTAGGTCGATGGGGAGCTTAAGTTTCAAGCTCTAAGCTCTGAACCACACAAATATCTTATTCGGTAATAAAGATAAGAAGGAAAATACCCAGTATATTTCTAGTATGTTCTTTTCATAAAGTGCAAGGCTACATGTCAGAGCTTGTCATGCTAATGATTTATCATTTATAAAACATAAGCATTAAAATTACTTATAGCAGTGCAATAATATTTTTATCTATTTCTCTATTTCTCCTGTGTTTTATTTTCAACAGATACCAATTGAACTATCACCATATAGAAGGCCCTACACAGTGATGGTGAAAAGTATAAAAATTAGAACATTGTCTTGAAGATTTTACCATCCGTTTATACAAAAGAGCACACAAACCAGGAAAAATACCCTCTATGTCAGATTGTTATTAAATGTGAAATGGTTAGTGTCATCTGTTTTTTTTCTGGAAAGGTTTTTGTTATAGGGTGCGTGTGCTTCCCAGAGAGACAGAGACAGAAAGCAAGAAATCACACCCCCCCAGGGGGGAATGGCCATGTTGCAATCCCTTCTCCTCCATTCTCCTCTCAGGATCTTGGGCCCACATGCACATGTGCCCAGCGTGAGTTTAAGCCACCACCAGGTCCGGGACTCGAACAGCAGTCAACTATGGAGAGTCCAACGACGTAGCCATTATGCTCTGCTGGTCCCTAGTGTCATCTTTTCTTTAAAAAGGAGAGAAGAGAGATGCCTACGGCTGAAGGCATTTTAGGGATGCTTTTTGAAGCAAGGAGTAATTGAACGGGACCCTGTAGAATGTGAGAAAAGACAAAGAGATAGAGGAAGGTATTCTAGTGAAGGAGTAAACCCTCAGGACAGGTAGAAATGAACAGTGGATGTTTATTAGACAATAAGCAGACCAGTAGACAAACTTGTAAAATTGGCTGAGCAGTTTGAAGAGTGATAATTGGGAGCTTATAAGGCAAGGAACTTGGATTTTAGATTATAAAATATATTTTTCTAATTACTTAAGTCCCAAAGAGGTGTAAAAGAAATCTTGCTTGTGCTTTTTTTTTTCTTTTTTTTTTTTTTTTTTTTTTGAAGACGTTTTTGCTATAGGGCTCGTGCGCTTGCCAGAAAGACAGAGAAAGACAGAGAGATAGAAAACGAGAAATCACCTGCCATGGGGGATGGCCATGCTGCAATCCCTTCTCCTCCATTCTCTTCTCTGGATCTTGGCACACATGCGCACGTGCCCGTCATGAGTTTAAGCCGCTGGGACCCAGACTCGAATTGCGGTCGCTTACATGGGAGTCCAGCGACATAGCCATTATGCCAACTGCTGGTCCCAGTATTTTTTTTTTTTTTTTTTTTTTTTTTTTTGGAGAGGTTTTATGCTATAGGGCGCGTGCGCTCGCCAGAGAGAGAGAGAGAGACATAGAGACAGAAAGCGAGAAATCACCCCCCAGGGGGGATGGTCATGCCGCAATCCCTTCTCCTCCATTCTCCTCTCGGGATCTTGGGCACGCACGCACACGCGCCCGGTGTGAGTTGTAAGCCACCGGGTCCGAGACGCGAACCGCGGTCGACTACGCGGGAGTCCAGCGACATAGCCATTACGCTAACTGCTGGTTCCCCCAGTATTTTTTTTTTTAATCAAATACTACTAAGGGTCAAACACATCCATTGAATATTTTTATATAAAACACAGTACACAGTATTTCAAATAAATTGTTTTTATCATCTGTTTGTGTTTTGTTTTTTTGTTTGTTTGTTTGTTTTTTCATAGAGGGTACATATGCTCACCATACAGAGAGACAGAGAGACAGAGAAGGAGAGCAGACAGAATCCCCAGGGGGAATAGTCAAACTGAAATCCCGTCTCCTCCATCTCCCCTTCTCGTCAGGATTTTGAGCACATATGCACATGTGCTCAGCATGTTTCTCAAGAGGCTAGGTCTTGGGAACCAGCAGTTAGCGTAATGGCTATGTCGCTGGACTCCCACGTAGTCGACTGTGGTTTGCGTACCGGACCTGGTGGCTTAAAACTCACGCCGGGCGCGTGTGCGTGCATGCCCAAGATCCCGAGAGGAGAATGGAGGAGAAGGGATTGCGGCGTGACCATCCCCCCTGGGGGGTGATTTCTCGCTTTCTGTCTCTATGTCTCTCTCTGTCTGTCTGGTGAGCGCATGCACCTTATAGCAAAAAATCTTTCCAAAAAAGAAAGAGGCTGGATCTGCACTGGCACCATGTGCTCAGCCATGTGGGATCTTGCTGCCTTAACCACCAGGCTATGGAGCCAGTCCTGTTTATGGGTTTTTTAATTAGTTGAAGTCATATTATAGTTCATTCAAGCAAGTCAGAAGGACAATTCATTAAATCCTAAGTGTCTTCAATAATTACATCCAAGAATGTACAAAGAAATGTCCCTAAAGTGTACATTTTCCACAGATTCTAGTCCCAGCTAGACCACAGACCCTGAGGTAGTCCTTCAAAGTGGCAAAGAACGGGGTTTCTGGAGTCACTGGCATTTGAGGTGACATCACACTGTCAACCAGTAATGGTATAACCTCATGCAAATAATGGAACCTTTTTAAGCTTCAGAGTCCTCTTTTGGAAAATGAGGATAAGATCTCCCCTCATTCTGAAGATGGTGAATTTATTTATTTATGGACAGGTATTTATTGAGCGCCAACTGTGTACTAGGAACTGTACTAGTTGCTGGGAATACAGTAGTGAGCAAGGCAGACAATCATGTTTGAAGGGTTTCAATAAGACAATATCTATAGTGAGTGCAAGTGGGAAAATGTCTAGAGAATCACAAATGAGCAGTCAATGCTAGCTATTACAATGATTGTGAAACCCTACCACACACCTTACAATTTTGAGCATCCTAAATCTCAGATTTCTTATTTAAAAAATAAGATAATTAGACTGTAAGACTTCTAAAACCCTCTCCAGTTTTCACATACTAAAATTCTATGACTGGTAAGCTCTCTCAAATCGTGTGGGAGACACCAGAAAAGAAAAAGGAAGAGAAAACAATCTCATTGACTCACAGAAGTGGAAAGGCAGAGAAAAGTCAGTGCTCAAATTTTCTCTTCCTATTTCCTTTTATATTTTAAAAAGGAGCATACCTCTATCAAATCAGAATTTCTACAAAGACTGCAAGTGATATATAGAGTGCCAACCACACAACCACATTTGGTGGGGTTTTATGAGAGTAATTTCAAAATTTCTTGAAAAGATTAAAATGTAAGCGTATTTTGGTATAAACTATGAGTTTTTTTTTTACACAAACAGTTCTGTAAAAATTTTGAAATTTATATCTATTTTTTCATTATACACATTTTCCATGCAATTTTTGAAGACCCATCATATTACTACTATTAACCTATTTGTCAAAGAAATTAGGTGAACATAGAATTATTTTTATTTATTTATTATTTTGGAGAGGTTTTTGCTATAGGGTGTGTGCACTTGTCAGAAAGAGAGAGAGAGAGAGAGACAGAGACAGAAAGCACGAAATCACTCCCAGAGGGGATGGCCATGCCGCAATCTCTTTTCCTCCATTCTCCTCTCTGGATCTTGGGCACGCCTGGCGTGAGTTTAAGCCACTGGGTCCGGGACTTGAACTGCGTTTGACTACATGGGAGTCCAGTGACATAGCCATTATGCTAACTGCTGGCCCCCATAGAATTATTTTTAGACATGTGTAAGACAGAGATAACCAGACAATGTGAAAGTTGACCCAATTACAAGTGCTAGAAATAGCAGACAATACATATCTAATCAACTTTTACATATGACAAATATTACCAATGAAGTGTAATGTAGATGTTTTGGTGGATTTGCATGGAGACTTCTTCATTCAAAATCCTAATCATGGTTACTGCACTGGACTCCCACATAATCAACTACATTTCAAGGCCTCAACCTGGCAACTTGAAACTCACACCAGGTGTGTGTGTGTATGTGTGTGTGATTCCGCCCAAAATCCAGAGAGGAGAGTGGAGGAGAAGAGACTGTGGTATGGCCATCCCCCTTGGGTGATGATTTCTCACTTTCTGTCTCTCCCTCTCTGTCTCTCTGGTGAACACAAATGTCCTATAGAAAAATCTCTCTCAAACAAACAAAAATTCCAATCAAAACCAGACTTAGGAAAGTGTTCTTTTTTTCTGGAGGTGAATATTTAGTGAGACTTTTAGAAAATCCTGTTCAAACCAACCTATTAGTTTGTTTTTCATTTGAGAAAAAATTGGGGTGATCCATTTATCACTGGATCTTGAAACAATAATGTGAATGTTAATATATGATCCTCGAAACTTGAGCACAAAATGGACTTCATTTATGACTCACCTTGCTTTTAGAATGTAAAGTAAGTGTGGGGACCAGCAGATGGCATAATGGCTATGTTGCTGGACTCCCACGTAGTCAATCATGGTTCAAGTCCCGGACCTGGCGGTTTAAAACTCATGCTGGGCATGTGTGTATGCATGCCCAAAATCCGAAGAGGAGAATGGAGGAGAAGGAATTGCGGCATGGCCATCCCTTCCAGGTGATGATTTTTCTTTTTCTGTCTCTATGTCTCTATCTTTTCTGGTGAACACACATGCCCTCTAGCAAAAATCTCTCAAAAAAAAAAAAAAAAGAATATGAAGTATGATGATTAAAACAGTAGTAATAATGAAAAAAGTTACCATTTCCTGGGAGAATGCCAAGCCAAAAAATTTACTTATATGGCTTCATTTAACCCTATTATAACCCAATAAGCTAGGTATTATTCTTTCTATATTTGACACGGAGAAAACTCAGAGAATTTCAGTAAATTTCTCAAGGTCACACAGCTAGCAAACAGCAGATAGAGCCTGAAAATCGTTGCTCCTCTTTGTTAGTGACAGGTGCCAGACGACTATGCTGGAAACTCTTTACAGTATAAAAGCAATTCAAGAGAATATAAATGAGTCATCCTTGGACTTCTTAGCACAGAGACCTTCATTTTCTGCATTTACATTTCAAAAGACTATATGATAAAGAAATCATTTGCTATTGCTAGATAAGTGCTTTTTCAAGCAAGAAATTCAGAACTCATTTAAAAAAAAAAAAAAGAAAGAAAGAAAAAGAAGAAAAGAAAGAAAATGTACCAGCTCTCATTTCCTCCCTATATTAGATTGTCACAAAAGACACTTAAAGTTCTGGCATTAAAAGTAGGCTGCCCCGCATCACTGTAATAGTCGAGCATTTGTGTTTTAAATGGGACAGTTGCCTCTCTGACATAAATCAAGATAGTCCTTACTATATAAAAATTCGTGTGCATGTCCATATTTTAAATAATTTTCCCATGTATTCTTAAAGGTATATTATTTTTGTCTATTTGTCCCACTAGAACATATCTCTTTTTTTTTTTTTTTTCTTTTTTTGGAGAGGTTTTTGCTACAGGGTACATGCGCTCTCCAGACAGACAGAGAGAGACAGAGAGACAGGAAGTGAAAAATCACCCCCCAGGGGGGATGGCCACGCCACAATCCCTTCTCCTCCATTCTCCTCTCGGGATCTTGGGCACGCACACACATGCGCCCGGCGTGAGTTTAAGCCACCAGGTTCAGGACGCGAACCACGGTCGACTACCTGGGAGTCCAGTGACATAGCCATTATGCTAACTGCTGGTCTCTTATCTCTTTTCATATACAGATTTTTTTGTCTTTTTTATTTGGTATCCTCAATGCCTAAAAGGGTACCTAAAATAGTAAGTGTTCCTTATGTATTTGTTAATGAAGAACTTAGTGTGACTGAAAAGAGGTTGAAGAAAAGTACTATTCAAATGATTTTTATTGTGTCTTGAAAGTGCAACCCAGGAGTCAATTCCTCTGGACCAGTCATCACATCTGTATATCTGAAAACTTTACATTTTCATAAAGGACATGTATAATATAGTTCCAGTCTATTTGTTGTTTGTTTTTCATGAAATCAGTTGGACTAGGAATGTAAAATGATTATTAATAACACATCTCCAGTCCAAATGTTTTTCCACTCCAAAGTCTACCCTTCATAAATTTGTTTTCTCTCTCTCTCTCTCTCTCTCTGTCTCTCTGTCTCTCTGGACATATATATATATATATATATATATATATATATATATATATAAAACAATTACCCTCTTTCAAAAACAACTGGGATAGCCTAGCATCCAAATAGCTTAATCAATTCCTGGAAAGATTTCTTATTTTTCAACTCATTCTGCTGCTTTACCTTGAGAAGCCTTCAAAATGGTCTTTAAGCTACTGAAATTCCCTTAAGCTGCTCCCTAAAGACAACTACCAGAATGATTTATGCGGCAACCTGCTTACTTTTCTGTCTGTCTTTCAAGAGACTAAACTTTAACTGCTAAGTCCCTTTGGCATTTGGGAGATTTAGTACAAGGAAAGTTTTCCTCTCCTCTAATTTCTGCTTCAGCCTATTTAATTATAGCTTCCAGTCTGTTCAAAATATTAGGAAGGAACTCTTATCCATTTTTGTATCCTCTTGTCTCCTTCCTACCCTAGAGAAGAATAGTCACTGTATAAGCTGAGGTAATGCTAGCTGCTATAACAACTAAACTTTTCATTTTTAATGACTTAGCTTAACACAATAGAAATTTCTTTTTATTTTTCTCATAACAATGCAATGCCAATAGATCTATCTGGCAGGTCACTGTCTTAAGGGGATTTGAAGATTTAAACCCCCTCCAGTATGGCTCCATCAGTTATTAGGGTCTTGGGGACTTCTGCATCCAATTAGTTAACAAGAAAAGGAAAGAAGTGGTGAATAAGAACATGGTCCAGACATACATTCTTTCCATGAATGAAATAACAGTCATATAGCCGCACATGGAGCAAGGGTTAGACTGGAGCATAAACTCTTTGGCTGTGACCCTGCCTGCTAAAGAAAACTCCATGATAAGAAAAGGTACAAAATTCTGTTTTAAAAAATGTTTAAGCTTTCTTTCTTTCTTTTTGCAAAGAAACAAAGAGTTGCCTCCAACAAGTTCTTCAAGTCATGATCCACCCCCAGCTTCAGCTGACCAGAATCATAGTCCTACAAACACTGGAGAGTACAGGGAGGTCGCAGACTTGAGCCTGGACACGTCCTATGAGTTCTGGCATCATGGGACATTGCATAACTACTGTGCTACCATCTGGCTCCTTTTCAACATTTCTGGTAGATGGCATGTTCTTTGTCACCACGAGGCTCTGGAACCCTGCCTTTCACTGGGGAGAGTAGATGGTTGAATGGTAGACGTCTGCAGGTGTCTCGCCTCTCTTCCCCTGACGTGCTCTCTTGGAACTGCAGCTGCAGTCCTCTGTCTTGTGGTAAGCCCTCCAGAGCATGCTCTCCCTATAGAAGAGGCCTCCAGTCATCCAATTGTCCTAGGCGTGACAGAGAGCAAGCCCTATTCCTATAGGAAAAGTGGGGTAGGAAGCCCATTTGGGCCTCAAAGTCAGGCTCATTGTACTGTGTAGCTTTACCAACAATACACATGATAATTCTCTAAATTTCTACTTGAAACACTGATTTTATACACACACACACACACACACACACACACACACACATAGGCTCAAAACTAGTAGGAGAAAAAGGACAGAGTCCTATATTTATGCTGAGGATACCAAAATTTATATTGTTATCTTAAAAGATGGCTCTTGTTTGAGCTGGCCAAAATGGCTTAAAAGAATTAACCACAAATGAGTATTATAAATGCTTAAGAAAAAAATTAAATCCGTAAACTTCCCAATAATCTGAGTTCTTGACATTTAAATAGACTTCCCAAGATAAACCTAAGGGCTCCAATAGAAAATAAACATTTAATGGCAAAATAGTTTGACGCCTTTGAACTCAGTGCCCGCTATTGTTCAGTCTCCTCCATGCGTTTCTAGCGGACCTCGTCTCTGAAGTCAAGCTTCAGACCAGCATCTCCAGAGTGCATTCGCCTCTCCACACGTGTGGGTCAAGCACTCGATTTCCTTTTCTGTCAGGCCCCAATATCAGGGTCAGACCTGGATGGTCTTTCCAAGTGTCCTGGGTGGAATTTCAAGAGGAAAATGCAAAGCTCTCCAAGGACACACTTGGGTGGTCTGGCCTTGAAAACAGAGACGGATTTCAGAGAAAACCAAGAAACCAATATCTGCTGGTGATCCATTTAAAGGCAGGCGCAGTGTTAGTACAATAAGCCTGAGCCACAATGGTACAGGGAATCGGACTCCATCTCGCAGGCTGGCACCCAACCTGTTTTTAACTAGCTGGAGAGCAGCTGACTTGCTCGCAGCCCAAATATGAATGAGAGATTATATACGAGTTAGAAAAAAAAAAAAAAACATTTTAAGGCTTGTATGGACTCTCCTCTCTCCTGGCTATTGTACAGTCAGTGTTTAACTTACAGAAACAGGATAACAAGTAAAATCTTGTTGGCCTTTAATTTCTCTGTCAATATGGAGTTATTTCTTTCTTTCTTTTTTATTTTTTTAAACATATTTTTGTTATAGGGCATGTGAACTTGCCAGAGAAAGAGAGACAGAAAGCAAGAAATCTCTCCCCAGGGCAATGGCCATGTTGTAATCCCTTCTTCTCCATTCTCCTCTCAAGATTTTGGGCACACACACATAGGTGCCTGGCATGAGTTTAAGTCACCAGGTCCAGGGCTCGAACCACAGTCGACTATGTGGGAGTTCAGCAACATAAGCATTACACCATCTGCTGGTCCCAATATGGAGTCATTTTTTACATGATTATGTAGCAGCTATTTTCTTCTCTCTCTTTTTTCTTTTTTTTTCCAGCATGAACATGTTTAAAACTAATTGACTATAGATCTGCATATAATCCCACTCTGGTTAACCTTCTTTTTTGTCAGGAGAGTCCTCACATATAAAAGTGAGGTGTTTACATATGAGATGAAATAAACCGTGGTCAGTAATACCAAATTTGGGGTTGGGTTTTCAAGAAGGTCATTTTGAAAGATATCCTAAAATCTTTAGTGGTTATTTCAATAGTAGAGTATCAGTGAAGAGAGATTAAAAAAGGGATGATGTAGTACATTTACTATATTCCAATCTAACTTTCAATGTATTATAATTTGCAAATTAAAAAGAACACAAACAGCTCAACAACTGACTAGTTATTTTACCAAATCTTCACATCCAACAAATTTAACAGATTATTGCATGACATCAGCACATTATAGGGTTCCTCAATTTCCTGAATTTTTAAACCAGTAATTTTTTTTATTTGTTTGTTTGTTTTAAGATTTTTGCTATAAGTCGTCTGTGCTCGCCAGAGAAACATAGAGGGAGAGACAGAAAGTGAGAAATCATGCCACAATCTCTTCTCCTCCATTCTCCTCTCAGGATTTTGGGTATGCATCCATATGCACCTGAGATGAGTTTTAAGCTGCCAGGGTCTGGGACTTGAACTGTGGTCAACTATGTGGGAACTCAGCTATGTAACCATTACGCCGTCTGCTGGTCCCCCAGTAAGTCTTTTTTTTATACTCTCATTCAAGGAGACCTCTTTCTAGGCTTAAATGCTTGTGTTAAATAATCATGTGAGATATCGAGTAGAATTTTCTTGATTTTCAAGAATGGACTGTCCAAGTTTACTGCTGAGAAAAAGAAAAGTACTCTTGACACAATGATCTAAGTTTAAAGGCCCTCTGCTATTGTAATCAGATATTTTTGGTTAAAGCTTACTTACGTGCACAGTTGCAACCACAACCCTCATCCATCTCTGGGATATGAGTGTTAAACTTTGAAGAGTAGCAACATTTTCAATCCCTGCTTTCTCAGTGGCTGAGAAAGAAGATGTGACTTTTAACTTGGGTTTCCACATTCCATTCTGACAAAATTGGAAACTAGACCATGTCCCTTCCATCCCAAAACCCAAAAAATAACTTTAAAAAAGATTTCATAGCATCTCAACAAGCAAAGTCCCTGAAATTGTTAGTATCTGGGGCAGGAGCAGGAAGAGGTACTATCTCAAAGAGAAGAACTAAGGGAAGAGGAGAGGTGAGCTGTATCCCAACTGCTTGTTTGGTCAGAATAAGAACCAAGTGAACAGTGGCTGAACCTAAGTCACACTTGTATCTAGTCCAAGAGAACTGATCACTAGCCAAGAAAAATTCCACCTGTAAGAGTGAGCAGACAGCACAGCTGGAAAGGCATGAGTCAGGCCCCTGTCTCCTATTTCAGGAACTGAGGAGAGTCCTTCATAGACAACATATTTGGAAGAACCTGCAACCCCCCGATGGTGGGCTCAGGTGCCCGGATTGGCTGGAAAATATGCCAGCTGCATACACACGTACCCAAGATGCTGACAAGCTAGAGGGTCTAGAAAAGAGGATCACATCCTGACAAGACCCTGCCAAGAGTTCTTCTCATTCTCTTTCTCTCTTTTTAGTACATATACTCTCTATCATAAATACAAAAAATACATAAAGAAAGCAGCAAGGAGAAAAGGACACAGATTTTTAAAATAGGCCCTAAAAAATATAAAAAGATAATTATAGGGTGCCAGCAGGTGGCACAGTGGTTAAGGCACTGGACTCCCACATGGTTGAACACAGTGGAGCCCTGGACCTGGCAGCTTGCTTTCATACTCCCTCCTTCCACCTCCTCCCTCATCTCTCTCTGGTTCGTGTGTGTGTCCTATAGCAAGTTAATACAAAAATAATAAAAAAAATAATAATAAATAAAAGTAAATCAGTAATCCTAAAAAAAAGATACTTATGAAACAATAATAAAACTTAATTTCTCACCCATAAGACTGACAAAAATATAAAAGCTAACCAATGCACTCCTTAGTAAGGCTTTAGAAAAATAAGCATTCTCACAAATTGCTGGTGGGAATGGAGAATGGAATCACTTTCCATAGAAGAAAATTTGGCAATCTCTAAAATTTCTGTCTACAAATTATCTCTGGAGGCAGCTCGTATTTGTAGTAAATTACCCTAAAGATACACCTCCACAAATACTACACATATGTACTAGGGTACCACAGTATCCTGTGTAATAGCAAAGAGTCACCCCAATGTCCATTCACAGAAACTGGTTACATAAACTATAGCTCACATATACAATGAAATACCTGCCAGCCATTAAAAGGAATGGGGAGATTGAGAGGACAAAATGAAAGAAGGATGACTCTGACCACAGATTTGTGGAGCTAAGAGCCTGAGAAAGCAGAGCAATGTCTAAGACGGATATTCAAAACATGTTTTAAATGTTAACTGCCCCGACAGTGCAGAGGAAAGGCCATCAGGCCACAGAGGATTATTTGAAGCCAAGTGAAATTTGCTCCACGAGGTGGTGAGCTTGCTTTATTCCCTCATTCCAGCAAACTTTTTATTCCTTTTTTCTCCATTTTGGAATGAAAATGTCTATCCTATGCCTGCCTCATCACTGCATTTGGAAGCAGATTACTTGTTTTCTTTTTTCAAATATACACAAAATAGACAGAATTTTGCTCCATGAGGCAACATAACTAAACTCTCATTACTATCTAATTCAGATGATTTAGAGGATGAGGTTTGGAACTCTCTTGAGTTGATTGTACCTGAGAACTGGGATTAGGAGCTGAGACTAGACTGGGTTAAGACTTTGGGGGATGCAGGCTGGAGGATGAAAATATTTTGCACTTTACAAGGACATCATATTTGCTGAGCTAGACATCAATCTGTTGTGGGTTGAGCAGTGTCACTCAAAGTCATTTCTACTTGGAGCCTCAGAATGATCTTATTGGGGAATAGAGTCTTCACAGATACAATTAGTTAATTTAAGTTGAGGTCATAATGGGTTAGGTTGGGTCCTAAATCCAATGCAACTGGTTTTCTTACAGGAAAATAGAGGTACAGAGCTGTGCCAGGGAGAAGGCCATGTAGAGACAGAGGAAGAGATTGTCGTAATGCAGCTACAAGACAGGTAGGCAAGGGTTGCTGGCAATGTTGCAACACCAGAGGCTAAGAAAAGGTAAGAGACAGCAAGGCTCTGCCAACCTCTTGATTTTGAGCTTCTAGCCTCCAAAACTGTGAAGAAGGTATCTATGAGAAGACATGGTTATATTTTCAGGTAAAAAGGGAAAGATGGAAAATAATATATATTACAGTTCTACCTGTGTGGGAAAATTATGTGTAAATTCTTTATACCCATAACTCTATCTGTACATGTATTTCCATGTATATATGCATAAATATAGAAAAATAAACCATAAACTAAAGAAATAAGTACATGTAGGGGGTTTGCAAAAAGAGCTAGAAGGGAGGTCCCAGATGTGGAGGAGCACACTGCTGGGACGCTGTGCTCCACAGGTTGGGACCACGTGGGAGGCCTAGGTTCTATTCCTGGTCCAACAAGAACACTCAGAACAAAGTGAGCTCCTGTCATCTGAGTAACTTGGAGAGAGTGAGGCAGAAGGTTGTGAGCTAGAGATGTACCAGGGCAACATAATGAGACTCTCCTGGGGAGGCTGATGGAGGAGGATCAAGATATGCAACTCTGATTTTTTTTTAAAAAAAGAATTAGAGGGACCAGCAGTTTGCATAATGGCTATGTCACTGGACTCCCACGTAGTCGACCACGGTTCGAGTCCCGGACCCGGTGGCTTAAACTCACACCGGGCGCATGTGCGTGCATGCCCAAGATCACCAGAGGAGAATGGAGGAGAAGGGATTGCGGCATGGCCATCCCCCCTGGGGGGGTGATTTCTCGCTTTCTGTCTCTATGTCTCTGTCTGGTTAGTGCATGCGCCCTATAGCAAAAACCTCTACAAAAAAATAATAATAATAATTAGAAAATGGGTATAATCTTCAAAGTTTACAGAACCTAGTCTAACTTCTCTTGTCTGTGAAAGAAAAAAAAAAAATGCAGTGTCATTATACAGTCTAAAACTGGCTTAATGACTCATTCTCTGATGAAGGCAACCTGGTGAAAATGGATTGCCAAGGAGAATGAATACAGAGACAACAAAATTGTGCCAGTCCTGAGTCTGTGCTCAGCCAATCTTCAAGCTAAGCCTGCTTTTCTCTTTGCTGCGACTTGAGGGTGGGGTGTGCATGGAGATGGGCGTGGGGCTGTTGCCCACAGCTTGCCTTTCCAGGTTCCTGTAACAGCTGGCTGGCAGCTGGTTTTGTCCAAAGGAAGACTTGGGAAAGAAAGTGTAGAGCTGGTGGAAGGGGGACAAAGAAGGGGAGGAGCCTGTGTTTACCCCCCTCCTTCTCTGGCTCAGAGGTTTCTTCCTTAGCATCCTGTGCGATCCAGCCTCAACCGGAAACGGCCTTCTACGGTTCCAGCTCCCACTGCTAGAGCATCGTTCTCGGACTCTGGTAGAAGCTTCTCTTTTTTCCTGTAGCCTTGGACCGTCTGATGCTTTCTCAGAGCGGCCTTCCCCTCCTCTCCTGGCATCTCAACTCTTCCATTTCCTGTTTCAATACTCTATAAATTCCTTACATTTCAAATATGTGGAATTGTTTTTTTCTTAATGGGATCCTGACTAATTCAAGATGTGAGCAAAAAATATAATTAAAGAGAATGAATTTCACCATCATCCTGTAAGAATGCTCAGGCAGTGAAGACAGGTGGCAGATATTCTAACATGGTATTAATTAGTATGCATTCCCCCCCTCCATCCACAGGGAATAGAGAGAGAGGCTCCTATTGGCTGCATGAAACTGGATAGTCCTGAACGCTACGTTATTTTATTTTTTCCTATACATACAGACCTATAATACAGTTTAATTTATAAATTAGACGCAATAAGAGATGAGCAACAACAACTAATAATACAATGGAGCAATCGTAGTATATGTAACTATATATATATTGATGTAAGTCATATGAATGCAGTTGCTCTCTCTTAAAGAGATCTCGTTGTAGTGAACTCACCTATTTTCAGAACATGATTGACCACAGGTAACTGAAACCTTGGAAAGCAAAATCACAGAAAGCAAAACCACCAATATGGGAGGACAACTGTACATATTTTCTTCTACAGAACCTTTAACCTGTTATTTCTAACTTCAGAGGTATGTTTTGTTTCCATACTTCACCAGTCATCCCAGGAGAGCAGCGATATAACATAGTGGTTAACAACACAGAATTTGGAGCTAAAAATCTTGGTCTCATCCCAGTTTTAGTTTTGTAACACTAAATAAATTACTTAATGTCTCTGTGACTCAGTTTTATCATCTGTGAAATGAGAGTAATAATAATATAAATAATACCTACCTCATGGGCCAACAGGTGGTATTGTGGTTAAGGTGCTGGACTTCCATATGGTTGATGGCAGTTCGAGTCCTGGATCTCGCAGCTTAAAAATTATGCCAGGCATGTGTGCATGCATGCCCAAAAACCTGACAGGAGACTGGAGAAGAAGGGATTGTGACCTGGACGTCCCCCAAGGGGGTGATTTCTCACTTTCCCTCTCTCTGTCTCTTTCCAGTGAGTGCACACACCCTATGGCAAAAACCTAAAATAGTAATAGTAAACCTACCTCATAAGAAATTAAATCATGTACAAAGTGAGCACTCAATGTTGTTTTATTTATTTTAATTTTTTATATACCAAACTCACAAACTGATTAAATACATGAAGCTGCCTTTTCTATACAATTGTTTGACATAAAAATAATCACATCTTGGTGCAAGCAAGTGACATAGGGGGTAAGGTACTGGACTCCCACATGGTCAGCTGCGGATCAAGTCCCAAACCCAGTGGCCTCAAATTCACACTGGATGTGTGTGCATGCATGCCCAAAATCCAAAGAGGAGTGTGGAAGAGAAGGGATTGCAGCATAGCTATCCCCCCGAGGCATGATTTTCACTTTCTTTCTCTCTCTCTGTCTCTCTTGCGAGTGCATGCACCCTATAGCAAAATTCTCTCACTCTTTCAAACAAAACAAAACAAAACAAAAATCACATCTTTAGAAGTGCTTTTATCTACAACTAAATCATTGGTAATGAAATGAAAAAATAGAGTAATAGATTTTGTTACTATTAATTTTAAGGATCTGTAACTAAATCTGAGAGAGATCACCAATAAGGTAAATATAAGCAAGATTAAAATTTTTCTGTTTTCTAGTTCAGAACTTTTCTGTGACATTTTTAATGAATTGTTCTTGGGATCCTAGCCTGTTTACTTTTAACACATCCTCTTACTTTGTATGGCCTAAATGGTATTTAAAGAGCAAAGGGCATATGAGAGCCAATGAGTAAAAATATTCCAATAGTTTTATGATGACTAATACATTAAACTTTTTCATTTTTTAAGAAAAAAACTTCACATAGCAATATTAAGAACACCAAAAATTTCAAGAGAGTAGACAGTGATAAAAATGAACAAAGCAGACAATAAAAAATTTAGAGTTTGCTGTTCTACAATTTGGAAGCATGTCATTAACCTTAAATTATAAAAATCTTTAGGAAAGATTGACAACTCAGGAGATAATGTACTGGGAGGGCCTAGAAGACAAGGGAGAAATGTAGGTGGAAGATAATTCATTAGCTCTTTTACTTCAGGTTAATTCAGTGTAATGAATTATATTATTCATCATTGTTTCCAAGGAAACTGTGGTTAGCTCATCTTATGGTTTAATATCTTGCAATCACACATACTATTTTATCCATGGCATGAACATAATGATTCTTACTCTACAATTCAGCTATGTGCTTAACTCCCACATAGTGTACACACTGATAGCAGTTAAATTGTGAATTTAACCTGGATGATTTCATAATGTTTTTGTTCTTTTTGCATTATAATCAATGGTATAATGTTATGCCATTATCTGTCCACTTGATGGACAGAATTGCCTTCTCTTACCGTATTAACATAAAATGTCACTAAATTAAAAAAATAAGAGAACCATGCATTTTGAATCATAAATTATCAGCTCATTCCAGTCTTTTCTCATATTTTTCTTATTTAAATCCCATAATAAAGGACCAACAGATAGCAAAGCAGTTACGATTCTGGACTCCCATATGGCAAACTGTGGTTTGAATCCCAGACACCATGGCTTCAAACTCAAGCCAGGCATGTGTGCGTGTATGCCCAAGATTCCAGGAAGAGAATGGAGAAGAAGCTATTGCAGCATGACCATCCTCCCTGGGGAATGATTTCTCACTTTCTATCTCTCTTTCTTCCTCTATCTCTCCGAAGAGCGCACATGCCCTGTAGCAAAAAGTCTCCAAAACAAAACAAAAAAACCCATCATAAAAAAGTAAACATTAATGTGAATATATGCAAGAGAAAAGACACAGTTTGAAAATTTTCACATTAAACCATATGATAGCTTTTTGGCCTTTTGGTTATAATCAAGTGTAGACCATATAAAAACATTACCATTTTTTTATACTTACCCTAAATTTTAAATGTTTTTATGAAGTAAAAATTACAGAATTTAATTTTTCAACAAAGAAGTTTACATTCTTTTGTCTATTGAATGTGTCTTCCCTTTTCTCCTCCCACCTACCCTTTACTCCCTCCTCTCAACCACCCATTCCCCTCCCTTACAGCCTCTGGTGTCTATCCCCTCTACTATCATATCTTAGCATCTTTCCATTTCTGCCATAGAGTGCAGACTTTTGGTATATATTGAGTGGAGATATACAGTGAATACACCCACATTGTTAAGTGAAAGCTTTTGAAACTTTTTAGAAGCAGAATCTCTGAAGTCTTGTAAAACTTGACATTGATGATGTGCAATATTTCATTCAGATATTTGAAAGCATTTCATGTCTTGTGAAGTCACCATTAAGTAAATGAGAAAACATAATATTTAGAAAGGATTACACCATGAAATTCAGTGTCATCATACATAGAAAGGGAGCGTTACTGAGTTCAACCTTGGCAATGAGGATATACAGATTGCTGAGTGGAACACAGAGGCATTCCATAACACTGGCAGGAGAGGAGAACTATGAGCCAGAATGCAATACTGCAGGACTGCACAAATAGAAAAAGTCTTTCTCAGGATTTCAAATAATTCCTGAAAGAATTTTACAATGTTGGAGAAAAAAAACTCCTTTAGACTTAAGAATGGAATTTGCAAACTGCACCTCGAGAGGAAACATAGGCAGATCATGAGAATCATGAATTACTCATAAGTGTATCTATGCAAAGAGCTGACAGTTCTAGTGGATCTAAATGTAGAATCAGAGTCCTGAGTCATAGTCATACAGAAAAGATCAGTAGAAACTGAATAATTCAGTAAGCAAATAAGTTTCCTTAGACCAAAAAAACAACAAAATTCTTAAACTTTTAGCTAAGGATTTTCATAATTCCTGAGAGGTAGTACTGGATAATATTTTCAGATCTTTGCCTTTGTTAATATCTACATTTATCTGTTTCTATAGCTACTTAGCTATTTTCTGTTTTAAATATATTTTTTGAGAGATTTTTGCTATAGAGCACGTGTGCTCTCCAGAAAGACAGAGACAGAAAGAGATACAGAGAGACAGAAAGCGAGAAATCACCCACCACGGGGGATGGCCATGCTGCAATCGCTTCTCCTCCATTCTCCTTTCGGGATCTTGGGCATGCATGCACACACGCCTGGCATGAGTTGAAGCCACTGGGTCCACAAGTCGAACCGCGGTAGACTACATGGAAGTCCAGCCATTATGCCATCTGCTGGTCCTTTGTTTTAAATGTGCTAATAAAATATTAACTAAATGAGTGAAATGATATTCAGAAAACATATTTAACATTGGTTGAGGATATTCTTATAAAAAGAATTATACGCCAATGGGACCAGCAGTTAGCATAATGACTATGTCTCTGGACTCCCAT
Organism: Tupaia tana; assembly: GCA_026018925.1. Lineage (NCBI taxonomy): Eukaryota > Metazoa > Chordata > Mammalia > Scandentia > Tupaiidae > Tupaia > Tupaia tana. The sequence goes on along the minus strand of JAKSZU010000019.1, from coordinate 14,983,448 downwards.
GTAGCTGACCACAGTTCAGGTCTCAGACCCAGTGCCTTAAACTCACGCTGGGTGCATGTGCATGCATGCCCAAGATCCCAAGAATGGAGGAAAAGGGATTGTGGTGTGGCCATCCCCCCTGGGGGTGATTTCTTGCTTTCTGTCTCTCTGTCTCTCTCTGTCTGTCTGGTGAGCGTACGCACTCTATAGCAAAAACCTCTCAAAAAAAAAATTATACACCACGAACAAATGGAATTATATTATCCCAGGTGTGCAAGGTTGAGTCAATATTTTAAAAATTAATTAATGTAATCATATCATTAGGCTAAAGAAGGAAAATTACATTTATATCAATATTTATATCATATATATAAAGAAAATTTATATCAATATATAAAGAAAGAACTTTATATCAATTTACATTGATATAATTTTATATATATATAAAAGGAAAAAGAAAACTACTGTGTGAAAAATACTGTCAACAGAATGAGAGGATGTGAAAAATATTGTCAACAGAATGAGAGGATAAGCCACAAACTAGGGTAAATATTTACTAAAGAAATATCTGAGAAAGGACTACTATACAAAATATATAAAGAATATATAAATAACTCTCAAAACTCAATAATAAAAATAAACGAACAACTTTATTAAAATCAGACAAAATACCTGCATAGACACCTCACCAAAACTGAGCCAAATAAACATGTAAAAAATGTGCTTAATATGATATGTTATTGGGGAATTGCAAAGTAAAACAACAATGGAATACCACTACATACTTAGAATGGCCCAAATCCGGAACTCTGACATAATAAAATACCAGCAAAACAGTGGAGTAAGTACTCTCACTCATTGCATTTGAGAACAGAAAATGGTGTAGTCCCCTTTAGAAGACAGTGTGGCAGTTTCCAAAACTAAACATATTTGTAGCATATAATCCAGCAGTAAATAGCTCTCCTTGGAAATTATCTAAAGGAATTTAAAAGGTATGTGCACTCAAAAGCCTTTTTAAGAATGTTTATAGCACCTTTATTTACAATTGCCAAAACTTGGAAGCAACCAGGATGACCATCTGTAAGTGAATGGGTAAGTAAACTAAAGTAACTCAAACAGTGGAATACTGTTTAGTGCTAAAAAGAAAAGCGCTATGAAGTAGTGAGAAATGTGAAGGAAACTTAAAGGCTTATTACTAAATGAAAGAAATCACCTAGAAGACCACATATTATATGACTCCTACTATGTAACATTCTGGGAAAATCAAAACAGTAAAAGAAGCAGTGGTTACCCTAAGTTAGGGAAAAGGAGAAATGAATAGGCAAAGAACAGAGGATGCTTAGGACAGTGAAACAATTCCGTATGCAATGGTGGATACATATCATTATAAATCTGTCATAATTCATAGAGTTTATAACACCGAGAGTGAATCCTAATGTGAAGTATGGACTTTGGGTGATAACGATGTGTCATTGTAGGTTCATGAATTATACTAAATGAAACACCATGACATAAGGTGTCAATAGGGAAGATACTGTGTTTCCGTGTGTGTGTGTGTGTGTGTGTGTGTGTGCATATGTGTGCTTACAGGATATAGGAACTTTGCATTTTCTGCTCAATTTTCATGGGAATTCTACAATGCTTTACAAATTATTTATTTATTAAAAAAAGACTGAATGTGGGAAACTAGAATTATTCTCTTATATGGATTGTATTACATGTATTGAATAGTATACTGTCACTTGTTAGTAGAATGTGAAATGCTAAATATAAATACTATAAAACTTAAAGCAATCTCTATCTTATAAGCCAACAAAGGGGAAGGTAGAAATTATAAGGAACAGTTAATTTGGAGCCGGCAGGTGGCATGGTAATTAAGGAGTTGGACTTCTACAGGGCTGACCATGGTTTGAGTCTTGGACCCAGAGACTAGAAGATCATGCCAGATGTGTGTGCATGCCCAGATTCCTAGGAGGAAAATAGAGGAGAAGGTGTTGCAACATGGTGATCCCTTGGGGGATGATTTCTCACTTTCCCTCTCTCTGTTTCTTCCTGTCTTTCTCTGGGGAGAGTGTGTAATCTATGGCAAAAAAAGAAAAGAAAAAAAAGAATAGTTACTGATCAAAATAAATCAAGAAAAAAGGTAAATGGATAAAACAAAAGATGAGACAAAAATAAACAGTAAAAGTATGTATATTAAACCAAACCATATCAATAAGCACACTGAATGTGCTTATTCAGATTTTTTTATTTAAAATCAGATTTTTAAATTTCTACAGAATCACTGCACATTTCTGTGGGGTACTGTGTACATTTTCAGTTTATGAATACAGTGTGTAATGATCAAATTGGGATAATGAGCATATTCATCATCATAAACATTTATCATCATTTTATTTGGGGAATATTCAAACTTTCTCTCTATTAGTTATTTGATCTATCCAATAGATTATTGTTAATTACAGTTACCCTACTCTGCAGTCCAACACTGGATCTCATTCTTCTTGTCTAGTTACCAATATGACTTTAAATATGCTGCTTCCAGCAATACAAATATATCTTCTCTCTATGATGGTATCTTATGCTTCAATTGCAACTTTCATTGAATACTCCAAACGTCTGCTTCTGTGTGCCTATGCATATTTCTGAGACAGCACAGAAACATGAAGCTTTTTATAAATTCTAATAATTGGAAATAACATCAACAAGTTATTTATTTATAAAAGACAGTATATTAAAGAGTAGACTATTTTGTGGGTGGACAGTGGTGCCAATGTAAATATGAAACTCTGGGAAGCTTAACCTCATGGGAAGGTTCTGGATCCATAACCAGAGTTGCGCAAATGCATGCCCAGAGCTGGCTGAAGCTAGGGGTAGATCGTAGTGTCATGACCCTGTTTGGCATGTCATCTCTCTCTCTCTTGCTAAGGGAAAAAATAAACATAAATAAATAATTTTTTTAGCGTACACTACCTTACAGCTTTTAAAAAGGATCACTATTATGTGTATTGATATGCAAATGTAATCAAATTATATAATAAAAGTTTATGTTATATTATAAGAGCAAATTAGAGAATGTTAAATAGAATGTAATTATACAATATTTTAGTTATATATATATATATATATATATATATATATATATATATACACAGATAGTATTCAGAAATAAATACATATATTTTGTGAATGCTAAAAGTACTTTGGAAACCATATGTATCAAACTGTCAATCATGGTAATGTCAAGAAGGTGGAATTATACATTCATTACATTCACATTTGAGTTTTGCTTTTTTAATAATAAAAAATCAGTTTCATAAGAGGAAAATAACAATGAAAATAAGTATACGCAAAATTTGGTTTCATCTGAATGTTCAGAAATAGTAACATGAGTGTCCAATTCAATTTCCTTCAAACCAGACCATCCTGGAGACTTAAGTCCCATTTAGTCAAGTAACCTTGGAGATGGAAAAAGAGAGGCAGTGGTAAACAACAAAGTGAGAGGCCTATAAATGTCACCTGAAGAAAGTTGAAAGCATGTCACATATTTTAAGCAGAGATGGAGAAGACATAGGTGGGAAGCATAAACTGTCTTCAAATTCTTTAACAGCTATTTTATGGAAGGTGGATTAAACATGTCCTGTTTTGCCCTTGAGGTTTTCCTAAGGTCAGTGTGTGAAACTTGTAGAGAAATTTAGATTTGGCATTAAAAAGACCTTTCTCATGGTCATAATTCCACAAAGATAGAAAGAACAGGCCCCGTGGTTTCCTCATTTTCACAATCCCTGAAGTTATTCAAATACAGCCTGGAAAAACACATGTCAGAGAAATTGTACAGAAATTCAGTCTGGTGGGAAGGGAGGATTAAATACCCTTTAGGCTCCTTTCCAGCCCTGAGGTTATAATATTGTAAGATCAGAAGTTTCCAAAAGAGCATTAAAATGATTAGGACATGGAAAGCATTTCTATAAAAAGTGATTCTTTTTTTATTAAATTTGGTTCATATTACATGGCAAAAGGCAAAATGAAAAGGAAGTCTGGAGACATAGTTCTGTTCCAAACTTTCCAATAAATTCATTCATTCATAAATTTGGAATATATTGAGTGTCTCCTATGTGTCAGGAATTTACATGAGAAAAAGAAGGGTTTAAAAGGCACAATCAAAGTAGTCTGTAGACTAGTAGATGAGGAAAAAGCTTAAGCAAACTATTTTTAATAAACGTATGAATCAGCAGAGATATGCAAGCTGTTCGGAGAAGAGGAAGGATTCTACAAGAGATATACAGGTAGGAGTAAACAGAAGCGTGCAGAGCTAAGGAATTATAAATGATTTAATAATGCTAGAACTTAGAATCCAAGAAGCAGAGATGAGACTAAAAGTCAAAGTCAAATGAAGAGATTTTTAAGTATCATTCTAAGAAATGTGGGCTTTTCTTTGAAGGCAATACAAGACATAGAAAAGACTTTAATCAAGGAAATAATACCAGATTTGTACTTTAGAAACACTCAACTGCCAGCTACATGATGGAAAGGATGTTGAAAATCTGGATAAGTAAACGGAAAATCAGTTAAGAGAATTTAACTGGCTTTCCAAAGAGTGTTCAAGAGAACGATGAGAAAAGAAAAAGAAAGGAGAGACAGTTTATAGAATCCACAGAATTTAATGACTGATTGGAATGAGTATTGAGGGAAGTTCCAAAATTAAATAGGACTACAATGAGTCTGGATTTTTAAAAACTGGCTAGATCATCCAAGATAAGGAAAGCAGAAATTGAAACTCTTTCTGGTGGAAAAGATGAATACAAAACACTGAATAAAGGCATCAGCACAGAAAACTAATCATGCTTGAAGTTATTAAGAGGACTAAATCAATTATGTCCTAGACAAACTCAGAGAGAGGATTCTAGAGCTCAGTTGCAAGTTCTGAACTAGAGACACAAATCTGGGTGTCCTCCGAACACAGATATTGAGGAATCTCTGAATGTGAATCATATTGCCAGAAAAGGAAGGTTAAACAAGAAGAGGAGGAAGGAAGGAAATCTGTAGACCTCTATCTTTAGGGAAAAGCAGTGAAGACATGAAGACAAGACAATTCGCTCATTGGTCAGAACATGACTGTCCTCTTACTGAAATCAAACTACATGTTAGGAAAATCACAAAAAGCACCTTTTTAAGAACTTTGGCAAGATATAAACGAAGAAAAATTCACCAGCTAAAAACAGAGGATATAGGAATTGAAACAAGATTAAACCAACCTGCACTCTAAGGGTATTTGCTTAATTCAGATGATATTCTACTGGATTTCTGTATCCTCTCAAGGTACATGAGAAAAAAGACAATAGCTAAGGTCAACTCAATTTGGAAATTCTAAGAGGACGTACATAAAAGACTGAATTTTCCAACGACCAGCACATGGCATAATGGTTACATGGCTGGACTCCCATATTGTTGATCATGGTTTGAGTCCTGGACCCGGTGGCTTAAACTCATGTCGGGCACATGTGTATGCATGCCCAAGATCTCAAGAGGAGAATGGAGGGGAAGGGATTGCTGTGTGACCATTCCCACAGGAGGTGGTTTCTCTCTTTCTGTCTCGCTGTCTCTCTCTGTCTCTCCAGCGAGTGCACACACCCTATAGCAATAATTTCTCAAAAAAAAAAAGAAAGCTGAATTTTCAAAAGTATCCCACCTATTAAAAAGACAAAAATAATTAATCTTTTCATGAAAAAGGCAGGTAGAAAGAAGATTTGCCATCAAAACTTTGATTTTAGGTGGAGAGAGGGAGAATGAAAAAACCTCCCTTAAGAATTCCTAAGCACAGTCCAGCAGGTGGCATGATGGTTAAGGCACTGGATCACACCTGGCCAATTCTATGGTTTAAGTCCCAGACCCAGTGGATTAATCGATACTCCTTGCATATATACCTACACTCTCAAAATCCTGAGAGGAGAATGCATGATAGAAGAGATTGAGGTGTGGCCATCCCCACGGGGAGGTAATTTTCCACTTTCTCTCTGTCTCTCTGGTAAGCACACATGCCTATGGCAAAAATATAAATAAAAAAGAAAGAAAAAGAATTCGTAGGTCTTATACTTTCTAGGTTTCCTAGGGAACCTCATGTTGAAAATTTAGTTCATCCATATTTTTAAAACTTGTTTGCTTTTAAGAGTAAATATATGTCCAAGAAAGAAAACAAAGAAACAGAAGCTTTATTCATAATTGACAAGTATTGAAAGAACCCAAATGTCTCTTAGTGGAAAAACAGATGAATAAATTGCAGCATTTTATTACATGGAAAATTACTCAAAAAAATTAAAATAGAATTTAGTTTTAAGTAATTTCCAATCCCAGAGGATTAGGAGAAAATGAGTGAAATTGAACTCATCTAGGCTTTAAAAAAATTCTACTGATAAATTTCAAGACATATAAGTTTACCATCAAAATAGGGCCAGCAGGTGGCGTGATGGTTAAGTGCTGGACTTCCATATGGCTGGTCAGAGTTCATGTCCCAGACATAGCAGCTTGAAAATCACGCTGGGCATATGCATGAGTGTGCATAAAATTCCAAGAGCAGAGAAAGGAGAAGGGATTGTGGTGTGGCTATCCCCAGTTAGAGTAATTTATCACTTTCCCTCTCACTGTCTCTCCAGCAAGTACATGTGCCCTGTGGCATAAAACTAAAAAAAAAAAAAATTGTCTACTACCCAAAATCACTAAATACACAAGGAAATATACACATATGTTATAACCAGGAGAAATAAAAGACAGAAGAATTAGATCTATAATGTTTTCATATATTGGAATTTACAAGTACAGAATACAAAATAATTATAGTGAAAAGGTTGAACAAATAATTGTTATGAAATATGATAAAAATGTAAAACTTTACGGACCAGCAGTTAGCATAATGGCTATGTCGCTGGACTCCCACGTAATCGACCACGGTTCACGTCCCAGACCCGGTGGCTTAAAACTCATGCCGGGCGTGTGTGCGTGCGTGCCCAAGATCCCGAGAGGAGAATGGAGGAGAAGGGATTGTGGCGTGGCCATCCCCCCTGGGGGGTGATTTCTCACTTTCTGTCTCTCTGTCTCTCTCTGTCTGTCTGGCGAGCGCACGCGCCCTATGGCAAAAACCTCTCCAAAAAAAAATGGCTATATATATATATATATATAGATATAGATATAGATATACACATATACATACACACACACACATATATTATATATATGTCAAATAAGTCTTCTTGAAGTTAAAAATATTTTATTATTATTTATACATTTAATTGCTATACATTGTTTAGATTATAAACAGATATACAGTATACACCTCAGACCAGCCCAGTTGACAATACAATACACATTATCATCAACAGGTAATAAACCGTATCTGTGTATCACAAATGTCTTACTTCTCTATTTTTTTTCCCAAATTTCCTTTCCTATGCTCTTCCTCTCTCACATTCTCCTTCCACTTTGTTTATAGTGTCCACAACCATTTTCAAAGCTTTTATGTCCTCCAGTCTTTCAGTCTCTACTATAGGGTGCTGACAGTCTATATATTTTTTAAGAATTATTTATTTAACTTTATTTGTTTATTTTCATTTGACGAGAGAGAGGGAGAGAGAGAGAGAGAGAGAGAGAGAGATTGACCAGAGAGCAACAGAGAGAGAGAAAAAGTGAGAAATCAAGATACCAGGTCTGGGACTTGAACCACAGTCAGCCATGTGGGAGTCCAGTGTCCTCAACCACCATGCCACCTGCCAGCCCTATATATGTTAAGAAGAGACATACAATGTCTCTCTGACTTGCTTCACTCAGCAACAAATCTTCCATATTCATCCACTATCAAATGCAAGGACCTTTTTATTTTTATTATGGCTGAATGGTATTCCATGGAGTATATGTACCATGCTTTTTCAGTCCATTCATCTGTTTGTGGATGATTGAGTTGATTTTTGTTAATGATAACAGTGACAGGGGTTCAGTTCATCACTTTGCAGGTGAATAACCAGTTTTTCCAGCACCATTTGCTACAGAGGTTTTCTTTTTCCCACTGGATGGGCTGGTACCCTTTGCCCAAGATCAATTGTCCGTATGTTTTGGAGTTTATTTCTGGAGTCTCTATTCCATTGGTCCTAGTGTCTGGTTTTATGCCAATATCATGCTGTTTTGATTATCACAGCTTTGTAATATATTTTAGGGTCAGGGTGTGAGACATCACCCACTCCTTCTTGCACAGGATGACTTCGGCAATACAAGGTCTTTTACAATTCCAGACAAATTCTATGATTGTCTTTTCAAGATCTGTGAAGAATGTCTCTTGTAATTTTATAGGGATTGCATTAAATATGTAGATTAACTTGGGTATGATTGTCATTTTGCTTATATTAATCGCTATATTGATTATATTAACATGGAATGTCCTTCCATTTTTTTCCTTTTTTAATTTTCTTTTTAAGGTTTTACATAGTTTTCCTTATAGAAGTCTTTGACATCGCTGGTTAGTTTTATTTCTAGGCATCTTATACTTCTTGTGGCTATGGTAAATGGGTTTACTTTCTTCAGTTCTGTCTCTGTCTGATTGTTGTTTTTAGAAATGCTATAGATTTTTGTAACTTAATTTTGTATCCTGCTACTTTACTGTATGAATTTATTACTTCAAGAAATTTTTTTTGTGTGTGTGTGTGGATAGTATTGGGTCTTCTATGTATACAATCATGTCATCTGCAAAAAGAACATTTCAACTTTTTCCCTATTGGAATGACTTTTATTTCGTTCTCTTGTATGACTGCAATGGCTAGGATTTCCAGTACTATATTGAATAGGAGCAGAGAAAGTGGTAGCCTTGTCTTGTTCTAGTTTTTAGTGTAAAAGATTTCAGCTTTTCCTCATTCTATATAATGCTATTTATAGGTTTTTCATAGATGGCTTTTATTATGCTGAGAAATGATCTTTCTATGCCAATTTTAATGAGAGTCTTAATCATGAAAGGATATTGTATTTTATCAAATGCTTTCTCTGCATCAGTTTGAATGATGATATGGTTTTTATCTTCTTTCTGTTAATATGGTGTATTATATCTATGGTTTTGCATATGTTGAACCACCCTTGCATCCTTGGAATAAAGCCTAACTGGTTGTGATGAATAACCTTTTTTATATACTGTTGAATACAGTTAGCAAGTATCTTGTTAAGAATTTTTGCATCTATATTCATCAGAGATACAGGTCTATAGTTTTCCTTTTCTGTTGCATCCTTATCTGTTTTGGGAATGAGGGTAATGGAGGCTTCATAGAATGAATTTGGAAGGGTTCCTTCCTTTTGGATCTCTAGAAAGAATTTCAGTAGAATTGGAGTTACCTCTTCTTTAAAAGTTTTGTAAAATTCAGCAGTGAAGCCATTGGGACCTGGACTTGTTTTGTTGGGAGGTTATTACTGATTCAACATCATTGCTTGTTATGGGTCTTTTCAGACTTTCTATTTCCTCCTGAGTCAATCTCGGTAGATTATTTGTGTCCAGGAATTTTTCCATTTCATCCAGGTTTTCTTCTTTGTTGGCATATAGTCGCTCAAAGTATCCTCTAATGATGTTTTGTATTTCTGTTATGTCTGTTGTAATGTTGCCTGATTAGTTGCAAATTTGACTTATCTAGTTCCTTTCTCTCTTCTTAATTAGTCTGGCTAATGGTGTGTCAATCTTGTTTATCTTTACAAAGAACCAGCTTTTGCTTTCATTTATTTTCTGTTTAGTTCACTTATTTTCTATTTTATTTATTTCTGCTTGAATATTTATTATTTCTTTTCTCCTGACATTTTTTGGATTTTTTTGTTGTTTTTCCAATTCCCTGAGACAAGATATTAGGTTGTCCGTTTGCCACCATTCCATCTTTTTCTTGTGTGCACTAATTACTATGAACTTCTCTCTTATGATTGCTTTTGCAGTGTCCCATAGATTACGGAAGCACATGCACTCACTATCATTTGTTTCCTTGAATCTTTTGATTTCAGTCTTAATATCTTCAATAGACATGAAGTTATTCAGAAGTAGGTTATTTAGTTTCCATGTATTTATGTGTTTTTGAGGATTTCTCTTGAGACTAATATCAAGTTTAATTCCATCATGGTCTGAGAAGTTGCTGGATATAGTTTCTATGCCTTTGAATCTGTAAAGTCTGTTTTTGTGTCCTATAATGTGGTAAGTCTTTAAGAAGATACCATGCAGGACTGAGAAAAAAAATGTATATTTTGTGTGTTTGGGGTGGAAAGTTCTATAGATGTCCATCTGATTTTTTGATGCCATTTAGGTCCTGAATCTCTTTGCTTTTTTTTTTTGTCTCATCGATCTGTCTAAAGGAGAAAATGGGAGGTTGAGCTCTCCAACAGTTAGTGTTTTACAGTCAATCTCTCCTTTTAGATATAGCAGTCTTTCCTTTACATGTTTGGGAGCTCCTGAATTTGGTGCGTAGATATTTATTAGTGTTCTATCTTCTTGATGAATTAGCCCGTTTACTACTGTATAATGTCCTTCTTTGCATCTTCTTACGGTTTTTGTCTTAAAGCCTATTTCGTCCAAAATCAGTATGGTGACTCTTGCTCTTTTTTGCTTTCTATTTGCATGGTATACCTTTTTCAGCCCTTCACTTTTAACCTATGTATGTCTTTATCCATGAGATGAATTTCTTGTAGGCAGCAGATGGAGGGTTTCTGATTTTTAATTCATTCAGCCAGTCTGGGTCTCTTGATTGGAGAACTTAATCCATTAACATTAAACATCATAATTGTTATTTCTGGACTCATCCCTACCATTAAGTTGGCCATATTCTTGGTTGTTTTGTTGTATTCTGGTGTCTATCTGTCTTTAGTTTTCTTTGTATAGTACTCCTTTCAGAATTTCTCAAAGAGCTGGTCTGGAGTTGGTAAATTCTTTCAGGATTTGTTTATCTGAGAATGGCTTTTTCTTCTTTTCTCATATTAAGGATAATCTTGCTGAGTATAGTATTCTTGGTTGAAATTATTTTTCATTTAACACTTTGAATTTATTTCCCCATTCTTTCCTTGCTTGCATTGTTTCTGATGAGAGGTCCTGTGTTAGCCTGATGGGATAGCCTTTGTAAGTGACTTGATGTTTCTCTTTCTCTCTCTTACCAATCTTAGTATCTTGTCTTTGTCTGTGGTTTTGGCCAATCTAGCTATGATGTGCTATGGAGAGAATTTTCTTCGATTGATTCTATTGATTTATTGATTTTATTTCTTGGGTCTGATTGTTTGCGTGCCTCTCTAGACTTGAAAAGTTTTCTTCCAGGATTTTGAAAAATAGAAGATCAATGCCCTTATTAGTTTCTTTACCTTCTAGGATACCAATTATTCAGATGTTTTGTCATTTCATGGTATCTAGTATTTCTTGTATATTATCTTTAGTTTTCTTGGTTGTTTTCTCAGTATTTTGATAATTTTGTCTAGGTCAGAGGTTTTGTCTTCTACTTCCAAGATTTGATCTTCTCCATGGTCTAAACTGCTTTTAATACTTTAAAAGATTTTTATTTACTGTATTACAGTCTTCATATCTAACAGTTCTGTTTGATATTTTTTATGGTGCCCAATTCTTCTTTCATATCATGGAAGGACTTCCTCATCTCTTAGAGCTCAACTTCTCTTTCTCTTGCATCTCATAGAGTTTTGTTATCATAAATATTCTAAATTCTTTTTCTGACATTTCAGTAATATTCTCTAGTTTTTCCCTACTTGGAGACGAGTTACAGTGCTCCCTTGCTGGAGATGTATTACTTGATTCTCTCATCCTTGAGGCTCTTCTCAGATTTTTAGTCATTTGGTAATGCATTCTCTTTTGGCTAATTTGTTGGAGAAGGATTCTGTAACTGTGAGCTTGTATGCTTTCCTTACTGTGAAATAATTCGGTGCTATTTTCTCCCATCTGCTGTGTCCTCCAGTGTGGGAATCACAAGAGGAGTTTTGAAATTGGATTATGAAGGAGAGTTTTACTGTTTTTACTACTACTGCAGTGAAGGGCAAAGAATTCTCTAAAAGTCACAATGTTCAGATGTTTAGCTACTATGCACCTAAACTTCTCTAGGCAGTGGATAAGGGCTGAATAGTAAAATATGAAAGTAAGGTAAAAGAAAAAGAAAATACGAAGAAAAAGCAAAGAAAAAAGAAAGAACTAGAACAAAAAGAGGAGAAAAAAACAGAAATCATGTTGCAGAAAATAAAATTGGGTTAAAAATGGAAAAATGGAAAAGAAGATATAAGTTAGCAAGAGAAAGGCAAAAACAGGGCAGAAAGCTGTTTTATTAAAAAAAAGAGAGAGAGAGAGAAAGAAAGGTTAGAAGGGACAGAGAAGAACAAGAGGGAGAGAGAGGCTTTGCCTATCTGGCAAGCACTGGGGGTCTGGAGGGAGGAGACCCTGGTTGGGGGTGCTTCACAGTCATGAAGCTGAACCCAGAAGGGGAAGCAGAGGCAGAGATAGAGATGCTTGGATGCTTTCTGTCCTGACTAGCACTGGGGTCTGGAAACGGGGAGGCTGGCTGGGGGCATTTCACAGCTGTGAAGCTGAACCCACAAGGGGCAGCAGAGGCCGATATGGACATACTTCTGGACGCTTTCTGTCCTGACTAGCACTAGGATCTGGAAGGGGAGGCGCCTGGCTTGCGGGTGGGGGGCCGCTTCACAGACATGAAGCTGAATCCAAGAGGGGCAGCAGAGGCAGAGATGGAGAGGCCTGGATGATGTCTCAGAAGTTCAAAATATCATAAAGGAAAATAAAGTATCATAGAATAATATCAAATAAAGTTGACAGATTGAATAAGTGCATCTCATCTCTCTCCCTTCTGAAATCTGTGACAAGACCAATAAATCCACAAGGACAGTGAAAACAAGAAATGGCCACATGCTTTGGAAAGCTGAAAAATAACTAGGCAAAAGTAACAGAGAGTTGATCCAAGAAGGCTGACGTCTACACTGGAACTAGGAAGGACATAAAACTAATCTAGTTTCTGTTTCAAAATTTCTTAAGGCTCATAGAATTGGCATGCAAGTTACCTATCGAAGTTAACTGATGGGAAATACAAAAAAGGGATTTGTTGAAATGTATTAAGAATTATATAATTAGATTCTCCAGATTTCAGTCTCCATTCTGATGGGTGCTTTGTTTTTACAAACTGCTAAGTCTCCTATTGTGGAATATTAAACACAGCTGATGGTAGGAGAGTGTTAAAAATATATATATATATATATATATATATATATATATATATATATATATATCCGGCATTTAGCATAATGGCTATGTCACTGGACTCCCATGTAGTTGACTGCGGTTCGAGTCCTGGACCCTGTGGCTTAAGCTCACACTGGGCGCATGTGCATGTGTGCCCAAGATCCCAAGAGGAGAATGGAGGAGAAGGGATTGCAGTGTGGCCATCCCCCCTGGAAGGTGATTTCTCACTTTCTGTCTCTCTGTCTCTCTCTGTCTTTCTGGTGCGTGCATGCGCCCTATAGCAAAAACCTCTCCCCCCCAAAAATAATTATATACACACACACACACACACACACACATACACATACATACACAGAGAGAGAGAGAGAGAGAGAGAGAGAGAGAGATTAAGGCAATTTAAATATACCACACACTTTTTCCTAATCCTCTTCCCCATTTCTCACTCAGAATCTACCCCTCTTACCCACCCAGAATGCTTGTAATTAAGTCTTCACCCTCCAGAGAAATCTAGATATATGATAACCTCAAATGAAAGATCTTCGAGTTTGATATCAGGAGTTCTCCAAATGAAAACCCCAACCATATCACCCTCCAGTGAAGCTTAGAGTCAGCCATACTCAGAGGCTTCCACTACTCTCACCAGATGCAGGTAACCAAAAATGAGCACACATCTCAGGAACGCCTCCAACGTGAGAGGTGAAGAGGAAAGCAAAGATTCAGGAAGGAACAGCCTGAAAGGTACCAAAAGGATATAAAGAAACTCTGTAACAATAATTAATGAAACAGGGAAGAGGGTAACGCATAAAATAAGAATACAATGCCCTAAAAAGGAAATTCCTAGAGGAATGAAATGAAGAGTTCAAGCATTAAATATATAGAGCAATGAGGAAAACCCTGAGAGAAGTGCTGAACTATGGAGCCTGGGACATGCCCCAGACAATGGAGCAACGCAAACAAACAAACAAACGAGGATCACACATATTAGGATGTATCACTTCTAAAGAGAAGTTCAGCAGAGAGAAGAGAGAAGACAGACATCAAAATAAACCCAATAATAGTGCACACAACTAAAGGACATGCATTTCCACATCGAAAGGACACTTTAATATCTAAATTCTTAACTTTTATCATAAACCAATAAATAATTACTAAAATTGACCAATAATAAGGCCATATTATAGTCCTATTTAGAAATATAGAGACAAACACCAAAATAATCAGACAAAAATAAATACTCGTTTCTGGGGCTGGCTGGTGGCATGGTGGTTAAAGGCGCTGGACTCCCACATGGCCGACCGTGGTTTGAGTTCTGGACTTGGTAGCTTGCTTTCTCACTTTCTTTCTCTCTTTTTCTCTCTCACTCTGTCCCTTTCTGGTCAAATTAAAAATAAGAAAACAAATAAATAAAGTTAAATAAAATAATTCTTTAAAAAAATACTAGTTTCTGAGGATGAGAAAATATGAGTGAAAAAGAGTCTCTAAATAGAGACTTCTATTTTTCATAGTTTGTAGAATAATTTGTTTATAGACATTTATTTATTAGATTAAAATAACTAAAAATGTAAAATATCCCTGGTTTCTACCAGGTTGCTAAGAAAATGGAACAGGAAATTAACTTCCTAATTAGAGGACCAATTGGCTTAATGGTCAATTCAACCTATATGATAAAAAAAAAGAATGAACTGGGCCCGTCCATGGTGCTGGATTCAAAACAATGTACAGAAACTCTTTAACTTAAGTTTTGAGTCTGGTTGACTCTAAGCTTCATTGGAGGATTATGTCACTGAGGTTTTCATTTGGAAAATTTCTGATATCAGAATCTTAGATCTTTGATTTGAGGTTATCCCATATCTAGGTTTCTCTGAAGGATAACGCAGTCGGACCCCACATGGTGAACTGTGTGGCTCAAGCTCTGGACACCATAGCTTGAAAAACATGCTGGGTGTGAGTGCGTGCATGACCAAAACCCCAAAAGGAGAAATGAAAGAGAAGAGACTGTGGCCATCCTCCCTGGGAGGTGCTTTCTCACTTCCTCACTCACTGTGTCTCTCTCCAGCAAGTGCAGTCAACTTAAATGAAAGAAAAGAATGAATTCATTTAAATGACTCATCTAAACAAAATATTCTGAATGTAGCACAGGGGAATAAAGACAGAAAATATGATGAGGAATTTGAAAGACAAGGAGACAACGTGAGCAGCCCTATGAAGTAAGCAATTGAAGTCTCTGGAAAGCAGAGAGATAATAAATGAGAGGCAACATTTGAAGCATTCATGACTGGATTTTCTAGAACAAAAAGAAGACTCCAATTCTTTATTTTATTTTACACTCAATCACTATATACCATTACAGCATATGAAATTAATTTTCCCAGCATGAATACACTATATATTAGTTCAGTCAAAGATATTACCATACCCATTATTATCAATGGATACTTTTCCATTTTTGTGTCCCTTGAATGTTTTGCTTCTTTCTTTTTTCCCTTGATTTTCTCTCTCTTACCTCCCTCATCCTTCCACCCCCACTATCTCTAGTATTCACAGTTGCTTTCCACGCTTTTATATCTTGCAGTCTTTCAGTTTCTGCCACAGAGTAAAGATATTTGGTAAATATTGAGTGAGGACATACAATGCCTCTCATTCATAGTCTGGCTTGGTTCACTTAGTAGTAAATCCTCTACATTCATCTACTTACGGTCAAATACCAGATACTCATTTTTTATGACTGAGTAGTATTCTGTAGTGTTTATATGCCACATTTTTTCAATTCATTCATCTGTCTTTGGACATTTGGGTTGGTAACTCCAATTATTATCTCTGGAAATCCTATAAAAGGTCAGAGTTAAACCAGAAGATGAGAATGTGATGAAATCTAAAGATAAACAAATCACCTACAACAGGGTCTGGATCCACACATATTTGTTTGGGAAAACACATCCTATCCTATCCATTTGTTTACTAAAGTTTGTAAGCATTTGGTTAGATGTTCTAAAGAGTTCATTTTACCTGAGCAAAATTTTCAGCCTAGTAGCTCACATATACACCTACAGACAAACACCATGTAAACTATTTAGGAGAACTAATTTTGCTGGTAAACAACCAAATCAATCAAACTAGTTTATGAATATAGACATTTTCTCATAATTAGAGAAAATGATTTTCCCTTTAGACAGTTTCCCTAGGAAATGCTGCCTGACATGCAAAGAAAAATCCACTTGAAATATACTTAAGTTTCATCTGTATAATGACATAACAACTAATAGAAGAATGAGCACATCAGGGAATCAGTCCCTTGTTTTGCTTCCATGATAAAAACCAGTCCAACTGATTCCACATATTAAATGAGTTCTTTTGGCATTATGTAGATGAAAACCTGGGTTATCTAATTAGGGGAGTTAATTTCCTGTTCCCTTTCCTTAGCAACCTGGTTTCCATCTGTTTATTATGCAACCATTATTGGTTTCTACTTGGATGACCAGGTATAATTCAGGCAGCGTAAATACCATTTCAAAATGGTTAACCTGCATCATACTGTAATGAAATTCTTTCACTCTCAAGATTTTATACGATTTAAAAAGTTAATGAGCATGGCAATTGAAATTATGTGAAAGGCACAAGTAACAAAGAAACCCAGATTTTTTTTTTAATAACCTGAGTCATTTCTTTGTTAGTCAGTTTACAGCAGTACAGCAGTTGTTCAGTGGTTGTCACATGTATTGCCTTGATATTAAACACTCCTTGTTAAAACTAGCATAAATGGAATGCAAAACTTAAAAATACTCATATGAATGCATTGATGGAAAAGTAGATGTAGGTACTGGATGGGAAGTGTGAATAAGATCTGGGAACAAATGACAAATCTTCCTTAGAAAGAGGTGGCCAATAAAACACACTAGCAGTGTTCCTTGGCAATGTTAGTCTAACTAAAGCTGCCTAGAGGTTTTTGTTTTGTTTTGTTTTGTATAGCAAAGAGATAACATTTCAGGGAGGACAAGAGCACCTAATGCAGGGTCTCCAAAAAGTTCACAGAAAATAGATGTCAACAATGTATGCATGAATTTCAAAAATTTTTTGCACTAAAATAAACTTGTACTTTAATTCCACTTTCCATACACTTTTTAAAATACTCTTGTAGGGTACTCTGATTTCACAACTTCTGGATCATGAAATCTAGGTGGTTAAATAATCACTTCTCCATTTGCAAGAAGATAGTTTGATCGATGTTCTTTTTTTAAAAAAAAAAAAATTGTTTATTTCATTTCATTTATTCATTCATTTATTTTAATTTGACCAGAGAGAGACAGCGTTGGAGAGAGAGAGAGAAGGTGGGAAAGCAATTCACTAAGTCCAGACTCGAACCGTGGTTGGCCACGTAGGAGTGTTCAGCGCCTTAACCATCACGCCACCTGCTGGTCCTGATCAATGTTCTTTTGTAAATGTTCTTCCAGGCTAAACTTAGTATGATCTGAGGTAATGTAAATATTCTTTTGTGATTTTTTTTAGCACTTATTTTGAGTATTGATTTTCTTTTTAGATGCTGAAAGGAGCATACAGCTTTCTTCTAGTTTTGTTTATTTCTCATTCTTCAAGTAATCACTCTAAGTGTCAGTGGAAGAACAAAGCCACTTTATTTCTTTTTGCCTCAGCCAGGCTCCACCATGATGCAGAAGAGTTGAATAAATTAAAGTTAAAGGCAGGATGCGGCACTCTGACTGGGGAGAGCTGTGTTGTATTCCCTGAGGAAATGGCAATAGGCAGTTGAAGTAAATGGACTGTTAATGAATTTTACTATTTATCTTTGTTTTGTTTTGGCCTAAGTCGATGGCGATAAGCAGTCAGGATGATGAGCAGTGAGTCTTCGCTGATTCTATTGAAAATCTAATTAAAACGTTCTTCTCGTCTTAGATTATATTGGAATTCTAGAATATAAGCATGCTTCCATTAGCTAGGACAACCATGATTCACAGCTGCACTAGGAAAAGAAGTGGTGTTTAATTGCTTGTCAATAGGCTATTGTTTAATATTATTCACCTCAGATCAAACTTGCTCAAAGACAAATGTTCATGCTTTTATTAGCTGTACTCTGTGACATGGCATTCAAATAAAATAAGGACTAATAAATCAAAATGAAGGGATCTGAGTCACAACCTCTACTGTTTTTGGGGCATCCATGACATACAAATGATTACTTTTTATTAGAATTCTCAATAAATAAAATAACACTGCTTGAAGGTGTGAAAATAAATTAAGTTTGCCATTACTCTGACCATATTACAATTTTTACTGTTTTTTCATATGAGGGAAACTAGAACCTGCCTTTCTTCCTATAATTTCTATTGTTTATACATTGTACCAGGTATATGGTCATTCTAAAAAGGTCTGTCATGTTTGGCTTCCTCTTAGACACAAATTACATTTAGTTTAACTTTGCCTTCTTATTCAAGTCCAAGAATTAACATGAAGCAGTTATTTCTTTAAGAATGAGGACTGAGTGAGTGGATAAATGAATGAATGAATGGGTAGAGACTTTGGAAATGTGCTTCTCAGTGTTAGAAAGTCAGGGAAAGCAGATGAGCATCTTTCCCTGGCCTGTGACAGCATCTCACTTTAGTTCTTACTTTTCCTCTTATTTAGGTACTCCTTCATCCCTTCCTAATTCCTCCAGGCAAACAAGAATTTACAAAGCACCTATTTCACATAAGGTATTAGTGTTTACCAGTAGACTAATCATACTTATAGTTTCTTCCTCCAGTAGACTCCCTCTCTAATCTGGAAGATAAGATGATACGAATAAGAATAAATTAATGTAAAAATCATTTAGATAATTTTAAAATAAATAAAGTAAAAATAATGTAGAAGTTTTGATCTAAGAATACTGCAAATGAAATTCTATGGCAGTCACCATTATTTTAATTATATTAATTTACTACCTTTCTCTCATACTAAAACAGTATTGATTTTTCTTTTATAAGAGGAACCGAAGTAGGTCCTTCTTTTTTATTTTGGAGAGGTTTTTGCTATAGGGTGTGCCGCTTGCCAGAAAGACAGAGAGACAGAAAGCGAGAAATCACCCCCCAGGGGTGATAGCACGCACGCACACACGTCCGGCGTGAGTATAAGCCACCGGGTCCAGGACTCAAATTGCAGTCGACTACATGGGAGTCCAGTGACATAGCCATTATGCCAACTGCTGGTCCCTAAAACAGTATTGATTTTTAAGGCATACCATCCATTTAAGAAAAGCATTTTGAAAAAAACTATATTAAAAGGCACGTATTTTTAAAATTTCTACACAATAGCATGCATTTATTTATAAAATTCCGTACCACATTATTTATCAATATCAGCATCTAAGCCTTGACACATACCAACTCCAAAGAGTCCTCTGATACATTTTGACTGCCAGTGGTTAGAACATCGCAGTGTTAACTAGTGCTCACAAGCATGACTTCTTTAACAACTTTTGGAGCAACAACATAATTTTGAAACAAGTCTTTACTCCCTATTTGGTTAAACTCTAGTTTTTTGTTTTGTTTTGTTTTTAAGAATTATTTTATTTACTTGTTTATTTATTTTTAATTTAACCGGGGGGAGGGGGATGGGGCAGAGTGTGAGAGAGAGAGACAGGGAAAGTGAGAAAGCAAACTACCACGTCCAGGATTCAAACTGTGGTTGGCTATGTGGGAGTCCAGTGCCCTCAACCACCACACCACCTGCTGGCCCCAAACTCTACTTATTTATCTTACTTTCTTATGGCTGTTGCTTACTGAGTGATAGTCTCTCAAATGCAATAATTGGTTTCAGGAATCTCATTTAGTTTTGAAAGTTCTGTGATTGGTTCCAAAAACTTTTTTTTTTTTTTTTTTTTTGGAGTTTTTTGCTATAGGGTGCGTGCACTCACCAGAGAGACACAGAGAGACAGAAAGTGAGAAATCACACCCCAGGGGGGATGGCCATGCTGCAATCCCTTCTCCTCCTTTCTCCTCTCGGGATCTTGGGCATGCACGTACATGCGCCCAGCTTGAGTTTTAAGCCACCGGGTCCGGGATGCAAACCACGGTTGACTACATGGGAGTCCAGCGATATAGCCATTATGCTAACTGCTGGTCCCGGTTCCAAAAACTTTGATAATACTAGTGTCCGTAATTGTGCTGGATGGTCAAAGACAGGCCATTGTCTAAGTTAAACCAACTTTTAGTTCCTATAGGTCATACTTGTTTGTACTGTTTCGGCTTTTGTTTCATTTTGGTTTAGTTTGGTTTGATTTGGTTTGGGTGTTTTTAGACAAGAGTCTCACCATGGTGTGAACCTCTTGTCTCAGCTTCCCAGCTGACTATAAGCACACATACCACCACACTCAACTCTTTTTACAGCCTTACTATGCTGCCCAGGGCAGCCTCCAGCTTATGATTTTCCTGCCTCACTCCCCTGGATCACTGGGATTTCAGTCCTATGACACTTACCCAGCCTTTAGGTTGGGCCAAGAGTCAAACACAAGACTCCGATGTTGTCCCAACCTGTGGAATACATTGTCTTAGCGATGCATGTGGCTGTGGCTGAGCCCAAGGGTCTAACTTTTTCTTAGGATATTTTAAATGACAAACATAGACCCCAATTTAAAATGGAGCCAGTGCTGGTAGTATTGGGGCCAACGATTTCCCTCAAATAGCAATCTGATGAAGTAACAGTCAGATAAAGAGATACCTTTAATTCATAGCAACGTAGCTCAGACATGACAAAGACTATAATTTCTTCACCATCCAGTAGCAGATAAGCTTCTTTTGGTCTCACTTATAAGAGGTTTTCTAATTTCAGAAACATTAAAATTAAAAGTAAATTTAATTTCTTAGAATTAAAAAGTGTGACCCATAACTTCTGGTAATTTAATGAAACCACAATCCATATTCTATGTTTGCCTAACGTACTGTATAGTTTTCACGCTTTTTGATGTGCTCATGTTGTTCTATTCTGGCCAATAAGGCTGAACCTTTAATTTCTGTTAGTACTGTGTATATCTCTTATATAAAATCACTAGGAATCAATATAGAATTTCTAGGGCAATGAGAGAGGCTTAATAAGAGTTTCTTCCTTTCTATATAAATGCTGTACATGAAGTGAAAATACACAAAAACAACTAGGATATGCAAAATGTCCAATCAACTCAACTTCATCTCACTGACATCTACTTTATATCTTACTTCATAGTTTAAGTGAAAAAGAAGAATAAATGGATCGTGCAGGCAGTGCTGGAGAGCATGTGGAGAACCAGGGTTTGTGTCCCAGGAAGATCTCAGCACACAGAATGGGCGTGAGTGCAGCAGGCCTATAATTGGCTGGATTGAAGGCTTGAGCCAGGGATGATGGGTCATAAAGTCACGAACCCCTGTCAAGAATGTCTATCTCTTTCTCTCTCATATAAAAAAATTTTAAATAATATTTTATTACTTTCTATACATCCACTATATATCATTACAGAAGGCAGAATGAAATTTTCCAGCATGAATACACTATAATATTTAAAGATATTATCAGACATGTTATCATCACCCAATAATTTTTTTTCTTTTGAGAGAGGGAGATTTTTGCTGTAGGGCATGTGCACTCACCAGAGAGACAGAAAGCGAGAAATCATCCCCCAGGGGAGATGGTCACACTGCAATCCTTTTTCCTCCATTCTCTCAGGAATGCCTGCACACATGCCTAGCATGAGTTTAAGCCACCAGGTCTGCAACTCAAACCCTTTATCAAAGATCAGTTGGTTGTATGTTTTGGGATTTATTTATGGGATCTCTACTCTGTTCTGTTGGTTCACGTGCCTGTTTTTGTTCCAGTATCGTGCTGTTTTATTTATCACAGCTTTTTAAATTTTTTTCCTAACAAAGAATTAACTTATTTTGAAATTTCTTGCATAAGTAATGACTGACCCCATAGGTTTCAAAAAACACCTTCATTTGAATTCTGGGCTTCCAATTTGAAATGGTAAAATAAATTTCCAGTGGAGAACATTCTTTTAATATTTTTAAACCTTTACATTATAAATGGTGTTGTGTAATATTTACCTTAAAACCTTATATTTTTATTTCATTTAAAATGACATTGCATATAGGTTGAAAAAATTATCTGGCTATTTGTTTGGGCATGTATGAGGAAAAATAAGGAACATGAAGCTGATTATTTTGCTCTGACCTCAAACTAGTTCCATGGGAAATACAACGAATTTCACAGAAAATCAGGAGGCTGTCACAGGCTCAGAGAAACTGATTGCTGTAACTAGTATCACCTACCCCTTGTAGCCAAGAGTCCAGATGGAGCCTAAAGTTAAACATGACTTATTCTAAGCTGTGGGTGCCAGCTGCCAGGCCACTGAATATTCAGAAAGATAATCAGCCATTTGTTGAGAACCTCAGGCACATACCTGTGGCTTAGAGAGATGAACAGAGAAATACATATTTCCAAGTATTATTTCACAGTTATGGAGCAGCAGGTCTGGAATCACTTCACTACCTGTTAATAGAGCAACCCCTAAAGTATGTGTGTATATCCATATAATCGCTACATAATAACTTCTAGGATCTTGAACTTAAGTCCCAGAAGAACGGGATCTACAATGGCGTACAGAGCGAGGAGATATTCCATCCATTTGACTAAATTGAAAGAATTCTAAAAATATATATTAGAGTATTGGCCCCCACAGCTTAAACACATGCTGGGGGAATGTGGGTGCATGCCTGAAGTTTCTGGTAATGATGGAGAAATGGAAGAAAAAGGTGTGTAGTGTGCATGAAGCCCCTCTGAGGAGTGTTTCCTCTCTCTTCCTCTTGTGTGCATACATGCCCTCTGGCAATTAAAAAAAAGACATGTATTAGAAATAGACTCACAGAGTTTAGCAGGCCAAAACAAATGAAATAACATGCTTATCAAAGGGAACAACAGAAGCAAAGAAGTTAATGTGGAAATAGTCACCCAGATGTAAGAAAGAAATAATGGTCTTCTTTGGTGTTCGAGAACTCCATGATAGAGATAGTCAATAGTCTACATGGATAGAGCTAATAACTGCTGTCCAATTTCATTAATAAAGAATTTGAAGTATTAAATTCTTGCCATTTACAAATAGAGAAACTAAGATACCAAGTACTTGTATACCTTGCCTCAAAAAGGCACAACTGGGACCAGCAGTTAGCGTAATGGCTATGTCACTGGACTCCCACGTAGTCGACCGAGGTTAGCGTCCTGGACCCGGTGGCTTAAAACTCACGCCAGGCGTGTGTGCCTGTGTGCCCAAGATCCCAAGAGGAGAATGGAGGAGAAGGGATTGCGGCGAGACCATCCCCCCTGGGGGGGTGATTTCTCACTTTCTGTCTCTCTCTGACTGTCTGGCGAGCACACACTCCCCATAGCAAAAAACTCTCAAAAAAAAAAAAAGAAAAAGGCACAACTGATACGTACAGGAGTGGGGATTGGAACTGAGATAGTGATTGTTAAGCTTATATTTAATTTTTTTTTAATAGAGATTTTTTACTATAGTGAGTGTGCACTCACTGGAGAGGCAGAGAGAGGCAGAGAGAAAGAGGGCAAGAAATCACCCCCAGGGGGGAAGGCCAGGCTGCAATCTCTTCTCCATTCTCCTCTCGGGATTTTTTGGGCATGCACACACACACACCCAGTGTGAGTTTTTAAGCCACTGGGCCTGGGACTTGAACCATGGTTGCCTATGGGGGAATCCAGTGACATAATCATTATGCCATCTCTGGTCCCAGGCTTATATTTTGAATTGCTATTCTATACGCCACAGTAAGGAAACAGGAAGATGTGAACTGGCCAGGTAAATCAAGACTATATTTCAGAGACTCTGCCTGCCTCCCGGACTGGAGAATTTGTTCTCCAGTTGCTGAGTTGTAATACGAATGGGAAAGAGTGTGATTGACTAATTAAGGAAGAGGACTGGCACCACTCCAGCAACCGCTGGACTCAATGTTGTTGTGATTGGGAAGGAGCGCCTTCTCAGTGGGAAAATGCTACTGAGTAAACAAATGTAGGAACCCACACCTGCGTGGTGTGCGGTCAATGGGTGCTCAGCTGGCGTTCTTTCTTCTGCTTCCTGCTGGAAGTTGTAAACAGCACCCAAGAACCTGTTTTGACGGTATAAAGTTTATTGATTTTTGTCTGATCTTACATGCTCTTCAGAATTTTCTCTGGAATGTTTCACTTCACTCTTGTTAGTTGTGACCAATCAGCTTATTACTATTAGCTTTCACAAAAATACTGCTACAGTCATTTTGAATAATAATCTCATTATTTAAATTCTCCCCAAAAACATAATTCACTTATTATTGACCTGGTGTTATTCACTCCCTATCATACAGCCACCAGTACCCCCACTACCACTACATGAACACATACTGAAACAACTGGTTTTCTGACGAAATTTTATAAGCTAATTATTTTAATTTTATTCATTCACTTATTTTTAATTTAACCACAGAGAGAGACACACAGAGAGAGAGAAAGGGAAAGTGAGAAAGCAAGCCACCAGGTTTAGGATTTGAACTGCGGCCAGCCATGTGGGAGTGTCCAGTGCCTTATCCACCACACCACCAGCTGGCCCCCAAATTTTTTAAATGATAAATTTTCTTAGTGATATTGTTGTCATTAACAACAAAATAGGTTTAACTTAAGACTCAGTCTACAGTGAAGATGCATTAATGATTTTTGAGTAGGTCATGCTATATAAGGGACCATGGATTAGAGAGATGAAACACGCTGGGTAGATGCTTTCTAGTAAAGGAGAGAGGAAAAGTGGAAGAAAATATGGATGAATGAAAGATGCCTGAACTTGGAATGTACCTGGAAAAATGACAGCAGCATTAATAACAATCACCAAAAAGACATATGGATGAATGTGGTCAAACAACATCTCAACGGAGCAGGTTTGGGAAAGACACACTTTATAGGCATAATTCTCCCATCATGACATATAGTTTTCTGAAACACATTCAAACATCCCACTAAAATCATTCATTTTCCCAAAGTCACACATCTCTGCCTAAGAAATTACTTATAGGAAACAATGAAAATAAACCACTTAATAATTTACTGAGTTCTCTGTGTTTCTGAAAAGGCTGCATCTACTACTATTAATAGACAATTATGTGCAATGCCTGTTATGAAGTGCTCCCTGGTTAACCTAACATGCTTCTTGCTGTGTTACCATGGAATTTAACTCTTAATAATACAGCATAAAAGCAATAATAAAAATGAGCTTAAAACCCATCTATTTATTTCTCCTTCTGAGATGAGTCTTTATAAATATGCTTTCAATAATCAAAGATATAATTCATTCAACAATTGAAGATCAGATTAACCCTAAGATATTTTCTCACAAGCACAAGCCTTTGAACATTAAAATTAATTATGCAGTTACATCAAACCAGACAAAGGTAAAATCTTACATTCTCGCAAGGGAACCTTTGGCATAAGATCTAATTATTGATTTAATTTCTACCTCATTACACATAAATGTGCTTAGATAGTTTTTCAATAGAATGGATAAATTATGGATTAGCCTCAACACAACCTTCTTTAGATCAACGAATATCTAGAAATCTTCCAAAGGCAATGATCAGTTAGAACATGGCTGAACACCTTGACGTTACCTTGTGACAAACTCCTCTGTTCTCTTCTGAGTCAGCATGGTGTAAGCAACTTTAGTTTGTGTCAACAGTAGACGTGTCCTAGGAGAGAAGATGGATTACCGCGTTAATGGATCGTGTAAATCTATTTCAAATTCTGCACCTTCATTCTTACACTTTAACCAAATTATTACATTTGATCAAAGTTACTTTGTTATCTTCCAAGGCAGAAGTAAATTGTATTATTCAGAGAAACCTCAGCTGGAAGTATTTTTTAAGTCTTAATCTGAATAGATGGAAGTATGGCTAGTTTTTCCAGAGAAGCCAAAACATTCATTGAACAATGAACAATTCAACAACAGTTGCTAAGTGGGATCTTTTTATTTTCATGGTTCTTTTTACTATATCCAAATTGCTATTTATGTTGCAAAAGTTTATCCAAATGCTTAAACATCATCCTTCCCTCTTTCTTTCTTTTTTGAATGTACCTGCTCTAAGTATGATGTTTCCTTTCATAGTCTGAGATAAGTTTACAAAAGACATCTACAGGGATATAGCACGATCATATTCCTCAAATGTCTCCAATGACTAAAAAGAAGAAAAAGCTGATGGAGGTTGGGAAGGAAGCAGTACACCTGGAAATGTCATACTAAAAGATAGCCCAAGGATGACCCTTAGCCAGACGATACAACTCTGCGTTATAAAGAATTGGAGCGATCCTGGGAATCTACCCACTGCAGGAAAACAGCTAATTTGATGAAGGCCTGTTTGAAGCAAATAGATGCTGAAACTTTTCCTTCCTATGGGACAGTATAGTCCCTCTCATGTGGTCCTTTCAACTTCCACTGAGCCTGCTCTTGGAAAGACCACCTGACAAATGCATTCACCTGCCTGTTATACTGCGTTGCTTTAAGAAAAAAATCTTTACCCTATAAGATAACGGTTTTCTACCTTGAGTGCACATTAAACACCTAGGGAGTTTTTAAATTATATCGTATCTGGGACTTATCCTAGACCAACTAAATAAAATATCTCAGGATGAAGGGACCAGCAGTTGGCGTAATGGCTATGTTGCTGAACTCCCATGCGGTCAACCGTGGTTTGAGTCCTGGACCCGGTGGCTTAAACTCATGCCAGGTGCATGTGAATGCATGCCCAAGAACCCAAGAGGAGAATGGAAGAGAAGGGATTGTGGCATGGCCATGTCCTCTGGGGGATGATTTCTGGGGGGTGATTTCTTGCTTTCTGTCTCTCTGTCTCTCTCTCTCTTTCTGGTGAGTGCACACACCCTATAGCAAAAACCTCTCAAAAAAAAAAAAAATCTCAGGATAGAGGTTGGAATCACTGCTTTAAGACATAAGACCGCATTCATCCTCTTAGAGCCTCTCCAGAGCTCAATCCTGCTCTGAAAATACGCCCATGGCCAGTTAAAAATCGCTACGTGAAGCTCACATTTCAAATGCCTTCCCAATCATAGCTTACTGTTCTCAAGATACTGAGGCTGATGCTTGTGTTTTAAATACATACATGCTAAAATGAAGGATGGTGAATTTAGGGGGAAATGAAAACATAGTAACAACAAAACAAAGGAAACTACATCCTTATGAAACAAAGAAAGCAAGCCAATGCTGATGAGTTTATGCAAGATGTATCATCAAGCAGAAATAAGTCTTAATAAGGTAGCATACCGTACAGAGTGTAAAAACCAAACTCTAGTCAATTGTGAGTAGAGATCTCCCTGACCAGATACCCATCTCTCACAGTCCCTGAAGCAGGTATTGACTTTAGAAAGACAGAGATTGATTGCAGTGACTGTGGTCTATAGGATGAGAATAATAGACAACGGGATGCGAGTAATACAGAGTTTGCATCCAAGAAGCACACACACAAACCACACACGTGATATAATTTGGCTATTATCTATCCGTTTCTCCTCTCTACCTCAAAGGTGAAACCCTTAATTCCAGGAAAGTAACGTAGTTGTTCAATGGCCAACTCTCGCAGGTAGAACAGAAATAGAAATGGCACTCTTGAGTAGGTAGCTGAGGAAGTTTGCTGCTGCCGGTTTGAGATTCTCAGTAAAACATGCTCTAGGGAAACAGCACCGCGTGTGGGGCAGGCCAGTGTGCGGCCCACCACAGTGCGCTTTCTCCCGTCTGAGCTCCATGTGGGTAACAAGCCCCATGCTCCTTGTCGGCTCCTTCTGGATTATTGACTTCCCAATCCCATTTTATCTGGTTCTACTTCATTTACTCTCCTTTCCCTTTATTCAAAATTTCTACTATTCCAGCATCCTCTAAGAGCCAGGGGTCCTCAGAGCTAATTTTTAAAAATATAATTATTATAAAATTCTAAGTTGCTCCTTATTTCTAAGAATTTGCTGTTTAGAAGTCTCAGATGATTGCTTTTTGTGAAGAGAAGAGGAGGAAATAGTGAATTTCTAAGAATCGTGATCAAAATTTGAAAGGCCTGAAGAATTTCTCTTTTTCTAATATATTCTGGAAAAGGTCTGTCACTGATTGCATATTTTCTCTATATAATATGTATACATATTATATGTAACATATAGATATAATATCTATACATAATATATAGATATATCTATATAAATGTAATATTATATATAGATATATATCTCTATATGTATATCATATATTATATCTAATATAGATATATAATCTGTATATAGATATAATTTCTTTTTGTATGAATCTCTCTCTCTCTCTCTTCTTCTCAGTCTCTGCTCAGAGCTGACCTGCTGTGGTGGGAAGGAATTTCTTGTGTTCTCTGGGTCTAAGTGGGAAAAGCAACCTCCATTTTAAGTCTAAGTGAAAAACACACCTCCACTAGAAGCCATGGACTCTGCAGCTTCAAGTATGAAGCAAAAAAGAACTGAAATTTCAATGCTTTCATACCTACTATTTACTTAGACTACACTCAAATTATTGTGTAAATTAAAACCTAAATTCTTTGAACATGTGTATTCAGCTGTTTTATAAGTAATAGTTTCATATAACATCATTTTTGCCTGCATTAGTATATTGTTCAGCCCAAGCATAAAATCTGTGAGATAGAAAGGCTGATTTAAAATGTAAGAGAGTGAACAATTTCAGAAAATATCTATAAATATCTATAGATATAGAAAATATCTATATTTTATATAGATATAATATCCAATATCTATAGAAAATATCTTAATTATAGCCTAAAATTTAAAGAGTGGACATACTATTTGGTATTCAAATATGCTATATCCTGCTTCCTGTGTGATATTTGGTTTAATGTTTTTATACTCACATGAACATACTGTCCAAGTAAAAGATTTCAAGTTTCCATGTTCTAAATAAAATTTAGAAGAGTTTTAAATAAATCTGTGAAGTGGAATGAAGTCTGTTTTGATTCATCAAGATGCTACGATGATGAACATATATTAAAAATCTAAACTTAAAATAGACAAAACTGTGGTACTATTTATCAGATAGAAAAGACAAAATAGACACAATTAAACATTGTTCAAGGAGAGGAAAAAGGTTGCTGACGATAGATTTTTGTAGAGGGTTTTTTGCTGTTGTTTATTTCTTCCATGTCAGAGAGAAATAGAGACCAAGACAAAAACTGAGAGAGACAGGAGCCTTCAATAGAGTTCCTACGCCGTGACCCACTCTGGTCTCAGGCGGCTTGGATTAGCTATGTGTGCGCATGCCTGGCGTTCTCAGGGAGGCCCTTGCATGGGAGCCCAGGTCCCATTCCGTGTCGGTCCTGTTGTAGCTCCAGTGAACCACTAATGGGCTCCAAGTGTTTGTTTTCACCTACAAAGCAGTAGTAAGACCAACTTCATGCCAATAAGT
Organism: Tupaia tana; assembly: GCA_026018925.1. NCBI lineage: Eukaryota > Metazoa > Chordata > Mammalia > Scandentia > Tupaiidae > Tupaia > Tupaia tana. The sequence continues at coordinate 14,953,758 of JAKSZU010000019.1, read as the reverse complement.
TTGAAAATTTAGATTGAGGGAATAAATTTTATGGTAAATTCTAACTACTAAAATCGACTTAAGAAGAAAGAAAAAACCGGAATGAATCCAGAGCCATCTACATTCATTGAAAGGATATCCTTCATGAAATTGTGTTTAATATAAGGCACCATCAAGAGAGGAAAAACGCAAGACATAGAACACAAGAGTCAACAAGCAAGCCACAGAACAGAAGACACTTGTATAAGTAGAAAGACCTCAAACTGAGAACTTGTGTGTGCACGCGTGTGTATAGTTACATGTTCCTTCAATGATGTGAGAAATTGCTGCAATTCAGTGGGAAAATGGACAGCTTTCTTGAATGAGAAATGTATAAGAAGATATTCAAATAGTAAATAAACTTACAAAATTGCTTTTTATTTCATTAGTGGTAAGGGAAATGCAAATGAAAACTTCAATGAGATATGACTATACTATACATACGTTGGGGATGGCTAAAATGAGAAGACTGACAGTACTAAGTGTTGAAAAGGAAGTGAAGTAACTTGAATTTATATAATGCTTTAACTGTTATAGAAACCTGGCAGTACCCACTAATTCTCCCGTACGCCTTTCCTATAACTCAGTAATTCTGCTCCTAGGCATATGCCTCTGTGTGTGTGTGTGTGTGTGTGTGTGTGTGTCTGTGTCTGTGTGTATATCTGTGTTTATATGTACATGTACAAAATACTAGGTGGCAGTTCCTAGTGCACTATTTGTAAAACACAAATACTGCAACAACCCAAATATTAATTAGCAACAAAATAACAAAAGTTCTACTATATTCACAAGTGACTATTATACAATGAGAATCAATGAATAATCACACATGCCATAACATAGATGAACCTCGTTAATATGATATTGAGCAAAAGAAGCCAAATGCAAAATAGTAAATATTGCATGGTTTATTTTATATAAATTTCAAAACCAACCTATATTGTTTTAAAGAAAGTTTTTGTTTGATTTTGAACAAGACAACTTATGCTCCTTGAAATGTTACACAATTGATTCTGGACTTACTTGAAACCAGACCCGTTAACAATGAAGTGAGTTTTGACTCAAGTTTTGACTCACTCAAGAAAAATGTGTTTACAGTTTATCTTGTAAGTCAAAGAGAACTCAAACTCAGAAGTTGATTTAATTTTCAAACTTTCTCCTTTTGTGATCTATGTCAAGCTCTTTCTAGGTTTTTGTTTTGTTTGTTTTGTTTGTTTGTTTGTTTGTTTTTTGCCACTGGGCACATGCACATGCCAGAGAGAAGAAGAGAGACAAATAATCCCCCAAGAGGGCATGGTCATGCTGTAATTCTTTTTCTTCCATTTCTTCATCCTGTTGTGATTTTGAGTGTGCATGAATATGTAGCAGGGTTTTTTTTTAATACACACACACACACACACACACACATATATATATATATATATATACACACACATATTTAATTTACATTTAATCACTGTATATCTTTACAGTGTATAAGCTGGTGTGTTTTTAAAACCACTGGAATCAAGATTTGAACTGCAGTTAGCCATGGGATCTGACTCCCTTAAGCACGAGGCTTTGGAGCCACCCAAACACAATTTCTAAACAAAGGAAACGGAACTAGTATGTGATTGATGCTGCTCTTCTTATCAGGCAAACAAATATATTCAGCTTCATGTCCAATTGATATTCAGTAACTTTCGTTTTTTTTTTTTTCACTGAGAGAGCTGGCAGAAGTCAGGATAAGAGGACAGTTACAAGGAGCAGATACAAGGTGTGCACTTGTGAGGCAATAGTAACAATTTTTATTTATTTAAATGTATTTATTTACATTCATTCACTGTAAATCATTACAGCATACAAAATGAGATTTTCCATCCAGAATATACTGTATATTGACTCCATAGTAACAATGTATTCCTTGATTTATGGCAGTTACATAGGGGTGTTCATTCTAATTTTCTTGACATCTACCTTTATGATTTTAGGGTATAATTCAACAGAATTCACTCTAAGAAAAAGAAAACTAGGTAGCAGATAAAGATATTTAAAATAGAGCCAGCTTTGTGGCCCAATGGTTATGGGAGCTAGAGCCCACATAACCCATAGTGGGGTTCAAGTACCAGCCCTGGTGGTTTGAAAAACACGTTGGGAATGCACATGTGTGTGCCCCAAATCCCAGGTGGTGGGAAATACAGGAAGAGGGACTGTGACATGACATTATGCCATGGATGGTGCTCTCCCCTCCCCCCGTCTCCATCTGGCGAGTACACACGCACTCTGGCAAATTCAAACAAAAGGGAAAAAAAAATGAAAGAAAAAAATAAATGAAAAACTACGCCAAAATATATTAGGCTGAGCTAATTGTAGAGGCGAGTCCCACTAAACTTTTAAAGGACAGGTAGTTCCTAACCTTGCAGGAGAGAATAGAAATATAAAGGCCACGCTCCACCCATTTTATTTGGGTTAGGATAACCTCGATAGCAAGAGTTAGGCTGTACAAGAAAAAACTTGTCGGCCAGCCTCACAGACAAATGTGATCCGAAGATCCTTTTTTAAAAGTCTGAATTTATCAGAGAAAACAGAAAACGAGGAACACAGAGGCATTAAAGAAGCAAAACAAACAGGAAAATCAGAATTTAGGTTCAGTGCATTTTACCAACAGGCCCTGTAGAAAACCTCCTCCAAGTTAGACACCCAAGCTGATGCTATTAGAATCCCAGAAATGTGTGTGTAGATAAACACAGGTCTGGTTTTCCATGACCAGTCAACCTTTAGCTTAAGAAATGACAAAGAGGAAGAGCACAGACGTAGTGTCACGAGGTTGGTCAGGCCCTCTCTCTCTGCGACATTCCTGAAGGACAGGGAAAACCTGTCAGAGAAAACACATTCTTTACCCAGACTCTAGGGTTCTCAGAGTGTGGGCCCCACACCAGCAGCACCAGCAGAACCTGGGAACTAATTAGAAATGGATATTTTTAGGTGCCTAAACAGATCCTATAAATCTGCAACTTTAGGGTGTGGGGTCCTCCCAGTGATTCCGATGTACTGTGAAGTCTGAGAACTACTGCCCAAGGATCATACTCTCTGTCTCTGCTGCACACGGGCAAGCTTGGTGTATAATTTTGCAAACGTCTTTCTTTTCATTTAGCCCAAAAGTGCAAGAAACAAACAAACAAACAAATTAAAGAGGAAGAAAGTGTTGAAAGGAGGCATATCCCTCTACCAAAGCCAGAAAACTTTTGAACAAACTGAAGAGAATTAAACCTCATATGTAGCTTTTCTAAATATCTGAAAATGTTATAAAATGTAAAAACAACTTGTGAAACTTTATTCTGAATTACTTGGCTTGAGAACTTTTCAATGTCAACTTTTAATATTTTTTAATTACACAACAATTCATAGTAATTATGGAAAAATAGGAATATAGATAAGCACAAAATAAACCCACAATCCTATTTTCCAGGGATTATCCATTTTAAAAGATTTATAAACTGGGACCAGCAGGTGGTGTACTGGATAAGGTGCTAGACTCCCTGGTCTACGGTGGTTCAAGTCCTGGACCCAGAGTCCTAAAACTCATGCCAGGTGCATGAAGAGAATGGAGGATAAGGGATTGTGGTTTTGGTCATCCCCACTAGGGCTGATTTCTTGCTTTCTGTCTCTCTGTCTCTCTGTCTCTCAGGTGAACATCCACATCCTATAACAAAAATCTCTGAAAAAAAAATTTTGAGAGGTTTTTGCTATAGGGCACATGCGCTTCACCAGAAAGAGAGAAACAGAGAGACAGAAAGTGAGAAATCACTGCCCCAGGGGGGATGGCCATGCTGCAATCCCTTCTCCTCCATTCTCCTCTCAGAATCTTGGGCACACACGCACACATGCACAGCGTGAGTTTAGGCCACCAGGTCCGGGACTCGAACCATGGCAACTGCATGGGAGTCCAGCGACATAGCAATTACACCAAATGCTGGTCCCTCTCTGAAAAAAAATTTTTTTAAATAAGATTTATAAACTAATTTAATAATATGTTTTAATAACTGGTAAAGCACATTCATATCATTCCTCACTTATTTTATGTTGTTCCTGACTGCTTATGACAGTACTTTGATACATACTCTTTCAGATTTTAAATAAGAACTGGAATCACACAGTACATACAACTTTATCACCTGGATTTTGCAGAAAAAACCCAAAATGAAACTATCTATGTCTCCTTCTATATCAACACATTTTCTTCTATAGCATCTTAAGTGTTGCATAGCATTTTGTTGTTTAAATTTGTCACAATTCACTCAATCTCCTATTATCAAATATATAATATTTCTATCTCTGTTATAGAACACCAAAATAAATATCCTTGTAGCACTTATTTGCCTTTATACTAAAATAGAGTTATAAAGATTTTTGTTATTTTACTTTTCCCTTTTCTTTCTCTTCTTTCCTTTTTCTCTATTTTTGTCTCTGTCTCTGTCTCTCTCTCTCTCTCTCTCTCTCTCTCTCTCTCACACACACACACACCAGAATTAAAAAACAGGTTTTTGTTTGTTTGTTTGTTTTTGTTTTTTTAATACTTCATCAGGATTATTTGTATCTCAAACACAAAACAATTGGGACAATTGCCTTTGGTCTTTTCCTAGATGATACAAAATCCTTTTTTTTTTTTTCTTTAAATATGAGTATGAATGAATAAATTCAATGTATTTATTGGTATTCGTTTTTCTTCTTTTGTGAATACTCATTTCTCTATCCTTTAATGGTTCTATTTTACATTGCAAATTAATGCATACAGGGGTTTCTGATTTGTTTTTTTAAAGATTTTTGCCATAGGGAACATGCCCTCTTCAGAAAGAGACTGAGACAGTGAGAAGAAAAGTAAGAAATCACTTCCCGGGGGGATAGACATGGCACAATCCCTTCTCCTCCATTTTTCTTTTGGGATTTTGGGCACTCTCACAGCAGATGACTACATGCGAGTCCAGAACCTTAACCACCATGCCACCTGCTAATCCCTTTTTTTATCTTTTTAAATGTTATCGACAATGCCGTAATAATGTCTTACATTGAATTTTGTGCATGTAACCCACAGGTTATGTGACTGAGACTCAATAAAATTCAGAAAATATTTTTCTGTCATTTAGTTAGTCAAACCTATTCTGTGGGACAGAATTTCACCCTACTCCTGGATAAAACCTCTGTATGTCCCTTAATATTATCTTTTGGACATTTAGTAAGGCTTCTAATCACTTCAGCTATACTAATGCCCCCAACACATTCAAGCTTAGCATGAAGAAGGCACATGTAATCATTGACATGTACATTTCAATCTTCACAACAACCCTAGGAGACAGACATTTTAGAAATCTTAATATTTTAGAGGAAAAAAAAAAAAAAAAAAAAAAAGGAGCAGTGTTTACCCAGAGTTCACAGAGCTAGTAAATAGTGGAACCAAAATTTGAATCTTCAAAGATTCACTTTAAATTCCACACTCAACTACAACACCTCACTCCAAGTTATCAAGACGTTCTTGTGTATCCCCAAAAGCTGAATCGTTTACGCCCTTGTGTCGAAACCTGTACTTTGTCTAAAATTGAATTGTCACAGGTGGAAAATCTGAGACTGCAGATTCAATGTGTTCCCCTCAAGTTCATGTCCACTCAGAAATGCAAAATGTGACCTTATGTGGAAGGAAGTAGAGTTTCTTGCAAACGCAGTTAAGAAAAGGATATAGATGGTAAATAGGAGGGGCCTAAATCCAGTGGGAGAATTCTTACAACAGAGACAGAAAGACTTACGGAGACGCACAGAGAAGGAAGCGATGTGAAGTTGAAGACAAGAGGCCAGAGTGATGTCTCTATAAACCAAGGAATGCCAGGGTTTGCTGGCAGTCACTGGAAACCAGGAGTCAGGCCTGGCGTGGTTTTTCCCCTAGAAACTCCAGAAGGTAACAACGTCTAGATTTTGGACTTGTGCACTCTTGACCTATGTGCAGCAGAAATTTTTCTTGTTTTAAGTGACGCAGTTTGTGATCATTTGTATAGAGTCCCAAGAAACTAATAGAGGGGAAATTTTTTTTATTTTTCAAATGGATATCAAGTGGACCCAGCGCCATTTATTGAAAAGTCATTCTTGACCTACAACATTGAATTGTTCCTTTTGTCATAAATGAGGCACCTAAGTAACTTTGTGTCTCTTTCTGGGTTCTCTGCTGTTTCATTCATCTATACCATATCTTTGTAATTACTCTAGTCTTGAAATAAGCTTTGTTTTCTAGATATGTAAGATTTAGCCTTGTTCTTCTCCAATAGTGCTTGGGTTTTTCTTTTTTAAATTATATTTACTATCACTATTTTTTAAAAAAAATTAATATAGGGCACACATGCTCATCAGGGAGGGACAGGGAAAGAGACGGAGAAAGCAAGCCACCAGGTCTATGACTTGAGCAGCCGGCAGCCATGTGAGAGTCCAGTGCCTCAACCACCATGCCACCTGCTGGGTCCCCACATTGATTTTTCTTTACTCTGTTTATTTCTGCATAAATTTTAGAATCAGCTTACCGATTTTCATAAAAAATCCTCAATTGAAAACAGTTTAGCCTACTTAACAATATTAAGGCATTCAAATCATGAACATGATATAGTCTACTATTAATATATGCACTTAGTAACTTTTCTTAATATTTTGTGGTTTTTAGTATGAATGGATTCATTTTTCTTTGACTAATTGTTACATATTTTCTGATATTATAAAAGGTGTCATTTTTAGAAATGTTCTTTCTCTGCTTCCTATATATATTGTATACCAAAATATAAAATATTTTTACATATTAACCAGTGACTTTGCTCAATTGCCTATCTAGTTTTCATAGCCTATCTAAAATTCTCATGAATTTTCTATGTGTATGATTATGTCATCAGTAAACAGTGAGAGTCTTATTGTTTCATCCCCAGTCCTATAGTTGCTATTTTTCCTTGCCTTGTTGTCTTGCCCATAATCTCCAATAAAACTATAAATAATGGCCCAGCCTTGTGGTGCAATTAATAGCATAAGGAACTACAGTGCTGGAAGCCACATGACTGACCGTGGGTTTGGTTTGCTAAGTCAGCCTGAAAACACACCAAGGACTTGCACACATGCCCAAGATCCCAAAGAGCTGATGAGCTGGGGAAGAATTGCACAGTGACAGAACCCTGTTGAGAGTGTTTCTCTGTCTCTCTGTGTACACACTCTTGCTTCCTATCACAAATAGAATATGTAGGGAACCAGCAGTCAGCGCAATGGCTATGTCGCTGGACTCCCACGTAGTCGACCGCGGTTCGTGTCCTGGACCCAGTGGCTTAAAACTCACGCCGGGCGTGTGTGCGTGCGTGCCCAAGATCCCGAGGGGAGAATGGAGGAGAAGGGATTGCGGTGTGGTCATCCCCCCGGGGGGTGATTTCTCGCTTTCTGTCTCTATGTCTCTC